>CM027848.1:40228157-41428157 GCA_016097595.1 Eucalyptus pumila
AGCTGTCAACAATTTGGATTCTCTTGTAGATCACTTTCTGAGATGGAGACAGATGAAAGCGAGGGTGATGGAGCCCTTGCAACTGTTATTGGAGTCCTCAAACGGGTCTATACCATATTTTTTCATGTATGCTTCCTTCTCTAACTGTATAAGAACTTTGTAACCTTAGTCCTCAAACGAGTTATTATCTATGTAAGTTAACAAAAAACACAATTAAACATTGATAAGGCGCTCAAATGAGAGTTGATAACCCAAAACTAGTTGGTAATTTTATCTAATAGAAGTGGGTAAGTGAATCTTATTTAGGTTGGTAATTTCATATGAGATTATTAAAATATTTGAAGCATCATGAGTTATGGAAATGAAAATTGATAATTTGCAAATTACTTAAAAGGTTCATAATTTTATAAAAATATTGATAACTAATTAACAAGGTACTCGAAAAAGTTATTGTCCGTCATTTTTTACCCTGATTAACACAAATTAAAATTTAATGGCATGGAAAAGATCCTCCAATTTAGCCATGAAGCATGGATTTCTACAATAAATATAGCAATTTCTTGATTTAGCCTTTTAAAATGGGTTTCTATAAGTACATTTTTTGGTGGATGAAGTGGGATCGCATGCAAATTAAATTTGCAGTACTTAGATTTTTTTGTCTTATTTTTTTTTTGGTAAAGTAGATTTTTTTTGTCTTATTGGTAAGGGTTAATATCCTAAAACCCCAAACTGGTACAACGCAATAAATTTATCTCAAATTAATTTTTTGACGGCAAAAAACTCCAAACTAAATACGTATGTGATAAATTTATCAAAAACTATTTCTTTTACCATCAAAAACCCCAAATGAATTTTTTTACCATCAAAAATCCTAAACTGGTATGTTTGTAATAAATTTACCTTCGATTAACTTTCGTCAAATTTTACCACTAAATTAGCTGATGTGGATGACACATTGTGACATAGTATGATGATGCGGCAAGTCCATGTAAAAATCCATAGGGTAAATATCACCGAAAATCTCAAATTGGTTTATCTGTGACAAATTTAACGATATTTTTTTGATAAATTTAATGGCACGACCGTGATAAATTTGAGATTTTTCTTTGCATTAATCCTGTGGATTTTCACGTAGACTTGGCACATTACCCTATGTCATCCATGTGAGCAAATTAATGGTAAAATTTGATTGAAGTTAATAGAGGTTAAATTTGTCACAGGTATACAAATTTAGGTTTTTTTGTAGTCAAAAAGTTAATTTGGGATAAATTTATTGTGGATGTATTAATTTGAGATTTTTAATGATAAAAAATTAGTTTTAGGTAAATTTATCACGGGTGCATCAGTTTGGAATTTTTGATAGTTAAAAAATTAGTTTTGGATAGATTTGTCATCAATTCAGGATAAATTTGTCATCGGTTTGGAAATTTTTAATGTATTAACCCTATTGGTACCGTTTGTGTGTGAACATATATATCAGGTATATTTCCTTTGACACCCTCTCTTATTCTCAATTGCAAACACAATTCTTGGTGAAAGAAGTTAGCACGCATGTAAGCAGAATTCGTTCCTTTCTTGTGCTTTAGGTAAAGTGGTGCGCGCGTGGGGCCCGCCTCCGTCTCCCTCTCTCTCCACCCTTTTTACTTGCTTGAACACTTTATGTAGCATCGACACGTGACACGACACGACACGACACGCGATACGTCATTTCTCAAAAAGTAGAAAATTTCGACACGTTCCGACAAGTTAAATATTAAATAAATATTTTTATTTTTAATTAATTTGATTTAAATTCATAAATAAATAATTAATTAAAAAAAGAGCCTACAATGAATTTACACTAATAATATTAATAAATTAATTCATTGAAAATTCGAAAGATATATTCATAATTAATACGTATTCATGTTTGGAAATTAGAATCAACTTATTTAAATAAATCTATGATTTTTTACAATGATCAAAATTTATTATCATTTAAAATTCAGTATTTTTATTTTTTAAATTTATTTATTTATTTTTTCCGATTAAAACAAAGTTTCCCCCCACTTCCAAATTTATTTCAATTTTTTCCCTCCCTCCCCCACGAGAGACTATTCCCCCCCCCCCCCCTCCCCCTCCTAAATTTATTTCAATTTTTTTCCCTACCTTCCCACGTCAGACTATTTCCCCCCACCCCAAATTTATTTCACTTTTTCCCCTCCCCCACCCACGTGACAGGCTGTCACTGACTCACTTCACCCAAACCCTAGCTACCGAAACACTTTTTTCCCCTCGCCGCACGACCTCGCAACCCTTTCCTCTCCTCACTTTTTTCCCCTCGCCGCACGGTCTTCCTCTCGATCAATCTCCATCTCCTCGCCGGACGACCTCCATACGACCCCCTTCCTCTCCTCTTCCTCTCGATCCTTCTCCTCCTCCTCCGCCTCGCCTTCGGCCCTTCCTCACTTGCAGTTGCAGTCTCGTCACCGATCCCGCAGCATCATTGTGGCCGCCCTCGCCTCAGTCTCTACGGCCGCCCTTGCCTCGGTCTCTACTTTTTCTCTGGCGCCTCAGTCTCTACTCTTTCTCTGCGGTTTCTCGCCGTCGCTCGCGGCCTCGTTTCTCCTCCCTCGCCCTCGCTTCCATCCGACACGCGTGTCGAGACGAGTCGAAAAAAGTCGACACGCGTTGACCGCGTGTCCGAGCGTATCCGAGTCCGACACGTGTCGGACACGACACGGGAAAAAGTGAGGAGAGGAAAGGGTTGGGAGGTCGTGCGGCGAGGGGAAAAAAGGTTTCAGTAGCTAGGGTTTGGGTGAAGTGAGTCAGTGACAGCCTCAGTGAACACTCGACTGCCATTCCCTGAAGCAAAAGCCCCACTAATATTTAATGTCTCCAACGCTTGCATATGTGTCCTTGTCTTTGAGGAATTAAAGTTTGATCTCGACTCATACACATACCTTTGATTTCGCCTGGAGTTTCTCCATTTCTTTGGGGCTTACATTCTTTCCACAATGGCTACGGGCGATAACGACAACCGTCAATCTCCAGAGTGGGTCGTCAAAATCAAGAAGTACCTCGACGGAGGGCTCGCTCCTGATGCGAAGAGTAAATGGACCATCGGTGAAGTCACTGAGAAGTGGAGTCGTGTTCACGATTCCGCATTCCGTGCAGAAATGGTATATATCGGTCCCCTCTCTTGCTATTATAGCTCATTCGGTAGAGATCTCAAGATGCGGTTTCTATTCCGCCTTCTGGGAGGCAAGTTGGAGCGGAGGGGAAGGGACGGAGATGTGTCGAGGACAACCGAGGGGCAGAGAGCGTCCGATGGCTGCGAACGTGATGAACACGATGATGGCGGTCGGATGGTGAATGCCGTGCTTTTGGATCACCTTGCGGAAGCCATGCAGAAATTGGAGCAAAAAACGAGGGCCTGCTATTCCGAGAGTTTTCATCGCCTAGACAGCGAGGAATTCGTGGAGATGATGGTGGTCGATGGTTGCTTCGTGGTTGAACTATTGCGCCTTTACCACCAGCGTTTCAACCCCCAGGTAGTGCCGTATTTAAATATTAAACAATGTCCTTCATTTATTAGATTTTAACTTTTTTGAGTAAATTAATTGTGGTCTATGACTCTATCTACAACTTCTTGTCTTGTCCACCGATCCAAAAGAATTTTTCATTAGAAGGGCGTGATAACCATTCTAGCCAGAAATTAATTTATGGATCTATTTTTAGATGAGTTTCTAAGTAAAAATACATGATTGATAATGATACAAAATTTCTACTCTAAAAATAGAAATTCGTTTGATAACGACATAAAATTTCTCCATTTTGGACTGCGGCGACCGATAGCTGGCAACTGGTGGTGGTGATGGTGGCCAACAACCAGGGTGGCAATGATCGACGGAAGGTGGCCGGCAACTAGCAGTGGCCAGCAGCGAACGGCAGACGATGGTCGATGACAACAAATGGATGACCAATTCATAATAGGACGAATGATGAGAATAATTTTTATTTTTCATTTTTATTTCAAAAATAGAAAAGTAAATTTTTTACTTTTGATTTCTATTCAAAATCTATTTATAAAACAAAAATCTATTTTAGAAATAGAAAAATGGAATAATTTTATCAAACGGATTTTATTTCAAAAAAATGCAGAATAGAAAAATTATTTATGAAACAGAAATTTTGGTTTGTCATGCATTCCTTAAAAGACCAAGTTAGGCATCAATCTAACTTCCGCTACCCTTTAGCTTACATCATTGGTCGTTTTTGCTTGCAGTCACCTGGGATGGCAACTGAGTACGATCCGATTTTCACCAACCCCCGGACTCTAACAGCCCTTCGACGCGACCTGCTACTGCTTGTGAACCAACTACCTTTCTTCATTCTTGAGAAACTGTACGAGCTAATCAATAAGAAGAACGAAATTGATCATCAACACGCTGTGGCGCTGGAAGTACTCGCAGTCACCTTCTTCGACCCGCTGTTGCCCCAGCACAATGCTGCATCTAAGTTGGACACCAACAAACCCAAGGCTCATCTGCTCGATGTTTTCCGCTCTACCTTCCTCAAATCGGTGAGTGAGAAAGTCCTCAAGAAGGGAAAGAGTGAAGTCAAGTCGCGGTTGAATCCCAATGGCAGTATGAGGGGCCTTGTCCGACACTTCGCATCGGAGCTCCAAGAGGCGGGCATGCAATTCAAGAAGCGGAAGGGTCACGACTTACTGGACATCGAGTTTGATCACAACACCCTGCGGGTCCCTCAGTTGTCCATCGACGACAATACCATCTCTCTCCTTTTGAATTTCGTTGCGTACGAAATGAGCGTCCAACACCCCGAGCCCTTCTTCACGAATTATCTAATGTTCTGGGACAGTTTGGTCAATAGCCCCAGGGACATTCAGATCTTCCGCAAGCACGGGATCATCAATCACCTGGGAAGCGAAAACGAGGTGGCGGAACTGTTTGTGAAGTGTAGAGAGCTCATTTACGATCTCGATCTGGGCTACTTGTACAACGAAATCAAGGAGGTGAATGAGTATTGCGAGCAGTACCACGAAAGCAAGTACAGCGTCTGGTGGAGAAGCCTCATCCGCGAACGTTTCAGTAGTCCGTGGACATGCCTCTCTCTCTTTGCTGCCATTATCCTCTTGCAGCTTACCCTCCTCCAGACGTTTTACACGGTGTACGCTTACTATCGGCCGCATTAAGCTTTGTGCCTGTCATTCTATGACAACGGGTGTTATTAGCTAATGGCTTTCTTTTTGCATTTGATGTCCAGTATTTGTCTCCGTCTTGGTTGCGTAGTGGCTTTACTTGATGGAAATTGTATTGTTGCTAAATTTGAAAATTTCAGATTGTTGTGGTGTCGAATTCAATTTGGAACTTTTTCTTGTGCATAATTTGGTTCAATGGGCATGAAAGATATGCATTTGGGATTTCTCTAAGCAATGGGTAGGACACTGAAAATATTTTGTGTGCAGGTGGTGCGAGGTTGGCCTTGCCCTGGTTTGGTGAGGCTGAGCCTCGCTGATGGATGAGCAAGGCTCTCCTTGTAATCCTCGCCCAACCATCGGCAAGGCTCGGCCTCGCCCAAGGCTCACTCTGGCTTGACGAGGCCAAGGCTCTGGTGAGCTCATTAGCGACTGGCCACAAAGAAGGAGGAAGAAGAAAAAGAAAGAGAAAAGAGAAAAATATAGTAAAAGTATTAAAATTTAAAAGAAATAAAAAAAATTAAGAATCCTACCAAAGACATTTTTATTCCGAGAACAAAAAGTTTATGCAGTTATTAAACATATTATTTTGTTCAGAAATTATTTCCACGAATAGAATCAGAAAAAACCGTTCCTTATAAAAAATTATTCTAAGGAACAGAATAATTACCAAACGGACCCTACGTCTCCATTTATACCTTTTCCATGCTCCCCTTCAATCTTGGGCCGTGTGTCGATGATGAATTTTGTATTTAACACAATTATTGTTTTCTTCATGGCACCGAACCTTGTTTGTCAATGACTGTGGAGTCTCAGCTCGTCATAAGCTTGTGTCTCAAATGCAATGGGGGAGGCTAATTTACACTGGACATGCCATAAATGTGATCTTTGAGTATAGGATTAGTGGTAAAAGAGCTCTTATAGGAAAAGCATTATTCCCTATATTTAGGCGATGGTTGAGATTTTATGATAATCATTCTCGTTGAAGGGATTAAATTATTCTTCAAATACCAAATCTGTTGGAAAGGCGGGTCGTTGCCACTTTTGGATCAACCAATGACGGACCAATAACCTATCAAAAAGTCAGTCTGATCTTAGTCCATTCGTCACGCATTGCTTTGCCCTTTTATCTTTATGCTCCTTATTTCTTGTGTTGACGCTTAGAAATTTTTGGTTTTTTAGTTTTACCATCCACTAAGTGAGAAAATTAGGAATTGAATTTTACCTCAAAACAAAATTATCAATATTATCATAATTCAACATCCGCATGACACTGGGAACAATTTTTATTTAGTAATAACATATCCACATTAAATAAATTTCACTAGTTATATGGAAATTGGCCTAATATGCTAAAGAGACTTGGACTTAAGAAAAAAAGCAATGCTGTAAACTTATTGAAACCTTCAAGAGTTCCCTCACTTTGGCAAAATGCCCCAAGTTCTAAATTTTTTTAGGGTCAAACCCGAGTTATATATATATATATATATTTATTTGGGTCAAACTTGAGTTCTAAATTAGGAAAGTGAATTTTTAAAAAAGTTGGAAAGCAATATTACATAGAGATCTTGAGAATAGAGTGGGGGAGAAAAAATTATACTTTAGAATTAGGGAGCCCTTTGGGTGGGAGGGTAGACTCCATTGCATCAAATAAGGGGTGTTTGAGGAATTGGTAGACTAATATAGTAGCCGAACCTGCGGATGAAGGTGGAGGGTTGGGTAAAACCCTACTGCAAGGTCGACATGTGTACTTCACTTCAGTATCTCTCAACCGACTTGTTGACCTTATATCCTCAGTTGAGACTCTCTCTCTCGTGTCCTCATTGCGCTACCTTCCATCCCAAGCCAATCATCCTCATCCCGTCGGTGGAGGGAGGACTACTGGGTCAAGATCGCGATTGAGCTTCGCCACTGCTGACTCCTCTGTCACGGTGTCAATTCTTCCTCTGGGGTTCCTCCGTCGTGCGACCAAGCCGTCGTCCAATTACTGCCAACTCTTCCAGTGATCAGACCAGACGGAGCTCCCCATCACTGGTGCTCCATCAAGTACCGGCGCCTCCTTTCCCTGTTCCTCGGTCCCCACCGTGGGTGGTTCTTGGCGTGAGGGCATCGGCAGTATCCCCCGTTGCAGGAGGATACCCATTAGCGAACCTCATTCCGGCCCACCGGCTCTTTGACGTCCTGGTCCGTGGGCCACCGTCTTTGTCGTCCTTCCATCCAAGGCATGACTTTTAATATCGAATAGGGTAAACTTTACCCTTGATTATTATCTTGAATGTTCAAGATTAAAACTTCGCTAGGCAAGATGGATTCATTAGGATCACCCGCATAAAGAACCAATCTTTAAGTTGGAAATCCAATCTTAACCTCAATTCGAGAAATTAATAATATTGATTGATTTCCATTCCATATTAGAAATTAAATATTTAATTTATTCTTTAATTTTTCATGATTTTACTTAATTTCTTTAATTTTCAACCACTGCGGTTGGAACATTATGTCGCTATCGAGGGTCCTCACATTACATAAGTCCTATGCTTCGGTCAACTAAAAAAATGACTCGATAATATAACGAACTTGAAAATATCATCGAATGTGATCAAGTCTATCAATATCTTTTATCGTTTTATTTCTCGACTTCACTCAGTTGATTGGAGGAGTCGGGATGAAAATGAAAATTCAAGATGGAAAATCGATCATCATATATTTTCGTGTTAATTATACTATATCCAAGTATATTACTGAAATTTAATATGTTCCACATTCCCTAAGAAGTGCGCAGTAATTTCTGGAACCCGAGACCATACTTTTTGGGTCAAACCGGTATCGTCGTCCGTTGGTTTCAATTTCCGCCCTCAATTGAAGCCCTAATTCTCTCATCCGCGACGAGTTAACCGCCTTTTGCTCGCAGAACCGACGCCGGACCTCGCCGGCCCGCCGCCCGCCGCCGCCGCCGCCGCCGTCTCGGCGCCGACTCCTCTCCGTCGCACCACCGACACCTGAAGGTGCCCTCCTCTCTCCCTGGACTCCGTTTAAGCGTGAACAGTGTCGAGTGGACAGTGGGGCATGGTCTTTGCCTCGTCGGTCCGCCTCGGAGATTCTTGTCGAATTTTTGGGTGGGGAACTGCGATCGATAGGGATTGAATATCCGGAGGAGTTATCGCTAGATTTTCCTCACATGAGGCAAGAGGTGTAGGAAGATCTTGTCTTGTAGGATTTGATAGAGGGGCGTGCGCTATTCCACTTCAAGAAAATTCTATGATGGCTTCTCATAAGTGGTGCTTATTTGTTTTCTTGTTTTTGTTTCTGGTTTTTGTTGCTGGATATTCAATATTAGTGGAAAATACAAGTGGATTTAGACAAGATTTGGGGAATTGTCTGTAATTCTTTGTGAGGGAGCATTTCCTTGCCCTGTGAGGGCGGTGTGGGGATGGGGACACGGCAGATTGCCCTGCAATGCACGGGTCGCTGGAGCGGCAGTGGCGGGGCAAACCTTTGCCCCAACACATTTATTGGCATTTATCTTCGTGTGGGGTGGAAAGTGCTGACTGTGTTCACCATTTCGACTGATTGGTGTATATGGATCAAGGCTTTGACCTAGTGGCAGTGTATCCTAATTGAGGTCTGAAGGGTCTTCTATCCCGTTCTTAGCTTCCCCCTTCCCAACCTGAGCTTGCAAAAAGGGTGTCTAATGGTCCTGATCTGGTGACTTCTGTTTTTGATTCGATGACTGTTATTTCCACTTTGCTTTGTTGCTTCCATATTCATCTTCTCCAAAATGGGCATTCAGTATTCGAAATTTGATATGGTTTGTATATCGAATGTATCCTGCTTCAGATGAGTCTTGTGACGGATTCACCAGTGCATTCATCTAGCAGCGATGACTTCGCATCCTACCTCGATGCACAGTTAGGTTCTGGTTCTACTGGTACATCTGGTTCATCGGCTGATGACGAAACTGACAACGAGAGTGATCATGAAAGCGAAAGGTATTGTCCGATGATAGTTTTGATGTCTGCAGTGAACAGTTCATACCAATTTTAGAATGGTTATGTGGCATTGTCCAATTCTGGTGTCTATAGTTTTCTGGTCTTCTATCTGTAACTTTTGGATTTTATGTCTACACGAAATCAGCTCTCTTAATTTGAATGCACAACTGTGTCAGAGTTCAATGATATTGGATCTTTTTCATCTTTTCGTCATACCTATATTTTATTAACAGGGCAGGGCCTTGGTTTCCATCAAGTTTTAACTAACAAGTTCGTTGCCAGGATAAAGAGGCGCAAGGCAGAGAAACTGGAAATTTTAGAGGAACCTGAGGGGTCAACTTCACGTGAATATTCAGAACAAATTGTAGATTCAGAACAAATTGTAGGTAAGAAGTCCTCCAGACTAAATGTGTATCCATTTCAGTTTCTTTTATTTCTGTGACAATGGTCTCTAGAGGGTCGGAAATTCTTGATCTCAGCCTACTTAAGATACATCACACAATCATTAGCTGATTTTTAGTTAAAGAATTTTGTGAATGAGCTTCTGCCTTGAATGCTAAGCTTTGGTTGGTTCTGGAGGAAGAAATGTCCTTTACCTAGCTTTGTCTCAGGTGTAGGCTGTGCTTAGTTCATTTTTAATTTACATACAGGTGTCACTACTTTTGGCCTGTGACATAGGTGTATTAGCTTAACAATGTGGATAATGTGTGTGGACGGTATCAAGCACAGCTCTTTCTTATTGTTAACTTTAATCATGCACAATCTTATGTAATGGAAAGATGCATTTACCTGGTTAGGTATATGAAAACATTAGGAAACTCTATATAGGAAAGTAGAAAGCCCACCAAAGATGGACTCTGCATGCAGCTCTTGCAAGAACAACCTTTATCACATCAATCTCCCTCATTCATATAGATGTTTGGGTACTTTTTATGCCAAGGTCTAAAAAACTTGTTCAGATTGACATCCTAAACGGGTTGATACTCGTAAATTGCTTCTAATTTAGAATGAGATGAGTCTGATGCTGTTCTTAGCTTAGGTATCTTAAGGACGTAAAGAGTTAGAGATTTCGTGATGTAATGTATTAGCTAGGACCTCTTGTATGCTAGCTTACTATTGACTCAATGGTTTGACACTTTCATTTACTTATAAGAAAAGTGGCTTGGCAATTTCATGTATGGGCCTGAAGAGTTAAGTTTAATAGGTTGCCTGAATTCGAATTATAATGATTGTGGAGATATGCTCATGTGCTCTTGTGCGGATGAGCCCATCCACAATTAAGGTGCCCACATACATATAGATGAATAGAACATTGTTTGCTGAACTTGCAGCCTAATGACCTGTCAACATTATATTTCTGTTAACTTTAGAATGCATTAATTGTAACCACGGGGAAGAACAGTGGAAGATTCTTCATCGTGGTGTAACTAGGAAGCTTGTTTTACCTTGTAAGTATAATTTTTTGCTCTAGGAATGGCCATATGCTAAGTTCTGCAATCCTTCTTATTCATATGTAAAGGTTCTTAACTGTACTCAGACAACCCAATTGGTGATTAACCTTTAGCATGATGGCTTATTCTTTTATTTTGACATGTGATGGAATCTTTGACATGCTTAGTGGCACAATTGTGAAGTGGCAGTGGGGGAAGTTTTTATTTTAGTTATCCAGTTTTTAACTGCTGATTCAAAACCCACAAGTCTGTGTTCAGCTCTAGTTTAAAATGACAGAATGATCTAATTATGAGTTAGCAGTTGGTTTTTAGTCACTGATCCTCTTTCGCTGCTTTACTTTTATTTTCCTCTAGGATGACCAGATAATATCGGGCATTTGCTAATGTGCAGAAACAAACATCAAGCAGGATTCCTGTTCACATCCTGGTTCTTTCGGGGGAATGTGCATGCGTTGTGGCAAATCCCTTGAAGAGAAATCAGGTGTAACATTTGGCTATATACATAAGGTAAGACATCATATCCTAAAGTCGAAAGCTTCTGCCTTTTCGACATATCTTATATAGTTTATAAGTTTTGAGAGAGGTCGGAACGGGGTGAAGAAGGGAGGGTTCCTGAACTGTTTGGTAACTAGTGATTTTGGGCAGTGTTTTGCTTGTAATAGTTCTTTCTTTCCTTTTAGGAAATGAATGAACAATGATCAGCTGTGGCTTAATTTCAATCGGTTCTCATTCTAAATGGAAAGGAAGCTCTTTAATCCCTTACACGTGTCTCATTTGCTTTGTAAATTTAGTTAAACATGAAATTTATGTTTTACTGATTGCCATGTCCTATTCTGGATGGGCCCTCTTAGGACTAGCATTCGGCAATTTCTTTATTTTCCATATTAGCTAATGTGGATGCCGTCTAGTGGTGATTCTTTTCCATTAGAGGATCAAAGGAGCAGACTTGTGTCAGACTAGCATAAGTCCAGCACCTCGGAAGCTATTTTATATGCTAGAAGTTTCTGTTTTGCCATTGGTGGACTGTAGAGTCCAAGATGGAAAAGTATATATCAATTAGATTTGTAAAATAATCTTGAATCATGGATCAAGATGTTCATTTCTCTGAAATGGCTCAGGAGATGACCATTACATTCTCTTTTCTGCAGAAGGAAATGTTTGATTCTGGTTTGTCATTTATGTTTAGCTTTTACCATTTTTATTTTAGATGGATATAATGTATTAGTACTTGTATATGCAGGGTTTATGGCTTGCTAATGATGAGATTGCTCGATTGCGGAAGACAGATATGAAAAATTTGCTACGTTACAAAAAGCTTTACTTGATCCTTGACTTAGATCACACACTCCTTAATTCAACTTCGCTTGCCCATATTAGTTCAGATGAGGAACACCTGAGAGGCAAAGTAGATTCTCGGGAAGGTATACCTTTTCGTGCCAGTTTGGATTCTGTTTGGACTGTGAATTTTCGTTTTATGTGGTGCCATGAGCCGTATTACAAGTTTCCTTGTCTTATTTTCTTGTTTATATACTGGGCACATTTCTAAGTCCTGGTTCTTGTCTTGATTATCGGATTTAATTTTAAATTTAATGGGCAGACGTCTCTAAAGGCAGCCTCTTCATCTTGGAGCATATGCATACAATGACCAAGTTGAGACCCTTTGTGCGGACCTTCTTAAAGGAAGCTAGTGAAATGTTCGAGATGTATATATACACAATGGGCGATCGATCCTACGCCCTGGAAATGGCTAAGCTACTTGACCCCAAAAGAGAGTACTTCCATGAAAGAGTTATCTCCCGAGATGATGGTACCCAAAGACACCAAAAAGGACTTGATGTGGTGCTGGGCCAAGAAAGTTATGTACTGATATTAGATGATACAGAGCAGGTAAATGGATTTCAAAATAGCTCACAAACAGATTCTTACATGGTTTGCTATTAAAGTTTTTTTTTCAATAATTATAAATGAAGTCAATCATGATTTGTCTTTTAAATTCCCCAAGGTAAATTTTGGATGTGGTTTTCACGCTATTAGTGTTTGGTTTTGTTTTGCTTGTCTATTATCCTTTTCTTTCTGTCAGGAATTTAATATTAGTCTGTGTTTTCATTTTTGGGATCGGGTTGCATGAGAATTATTGTTCAGTTTTGTTGTGCTTCCCTTTCTTTCTTTTTTTTTTTTTTTGGGGGGGGGGGGTGGGGTTGGGTTTGAATCATTCTGCGTACATGTGGTTGGCTGTATGAAGAATGATTCCACCGATCTACTACTTTTCTATAAATTTAGCAATGCTTATGCTTTCAGGTGTTTTTGTTCTATCAAGAAATCAAAAAATATACCTACAACATGTCACAATCCCATGTTTCATGCTCTATTGGCTGTCTCTGATTTGATTGAAATTTTAAATCCTGAATTAAACGTGGGGTTCTCAGTTAGTTTTTGGCTTCAATAAATGACATTGTCATTGGCTTTTTGTGCCCCAAACACCATGTGGATTTTGAAGTAAAAAGCCAAATTTTGGAAGCAGGAAATTTAGCTAGGTAGAGGAGTATTTGTTCCTTCTGATGGAATCTCTCTATAGTTATTTTGAGTTACCCTTTTAAATATATGAATTCTCCTGTTATTTTAGGCATGGACAAAGCACAAGGACAATTTGTTACTGATGGAAAGATATCATTACTTTGCTTCAAGCTGTCAACAATTTGGATTCTCTTGTAAATCACTTTCTGAGATGGAGACAGATGAAAACGAGAGTGATGGAGCCCTTGCCACTGTTATTGGAGTCCTGAAACGGGTCCATACCATATTTTTTCATGTATGCTCCCTTCTCTAACTGTATAAGAACTTTGTAACCTTAGTGTGGTTATGGTTTTTATTGTTGCAAGACAACAAATTCCCTGTCCTAGGAGGACTGTATGGCCTGTGCACTTGCGCTGGCGCTGTGTTCTTTATATATAACTGAGGCAATTACCAAGTCGATACTGTTACTTATGTGTGAAATTTTGCACTGCAGGAACTCGAGGATGAGCTTGCTGGCAGAGACGTTAGACAGGTATTTTTCCTGCTGATGGTTCACTGACCATTTATGACTGAATTTGTATTACTAGTTTCCAATACTCGCAGTGAAGTAAAGAAACTCTTCTGTTGAAATGAATATGCTGCTTTGGCTAGGAATTTGGGAATTTTAACTTAAAAGTTGGGAGATTTTCGGAGTGATGCCTTAGGTTCTCTCGGACAAGGTTTTGGAGCTGTGATTATGATCAGAATAAATAGGCAGTTGAAAAAAATGCGTATGAACAAGGGAAAGATTGTGGAGCTTTACTGTACTGTACTTCTCCTGCACTACCCTATTTGAGAACATCCTGAAGTGATGGTCTAGCCAGCAGCTAGATTAAGGAACCGGTCATTTCACTTCAGACGTGTGATCTTGTGCATTTGGTTGGAGCAGGTTTTGAAGACGCTTCGCAAGGAAGTCCTTGAAGGCTGTAAGATCATCTTCAGCCGTGTGTTTCCAACCCACTTTCCTGCCAGGCAACACCAGCTGTGGAAGATGGCGGAGCAGTTGGGAGCCACATGCACGGTGGACCTCGATGATTCAGTGACCCATGTGGTTGCGACGGATGCTGGGACGGAGAAGTCGCGTTGGGCTGTCAAGGAAAAGAAGTCGCTGGTCCATCCACGGTGGATTGAAGCCTCCTACTATTTCTGGAAGAGGCAACCAGAAGAGAGCTTCTCCGTCGACCAAAAAGCCAGTAGTTAGTATTCATCAATTCAAGCATATGGGTAGAAAGGCACCTTTAGTCAGATTTATCTAGTGACTTGATAAATTCCATTAGCTGGTTCTATTCCTGATGCATGTAAAGTCTACTAGTTTTGCTTGCTGGCCTCCCTGTGGTCGCAGAATAGCTTTTAGGAAAACTTTTGGCTCGGGATTTTTGGACATTCCCTTTCTCTGGAATGGCTATGGAGAACTTAGGTGCAGAAATTTGGCCCTGCCTTTCGTGAAATTCCCAAATTGCCCCTTCAGTCGTTTCTTTCATTTCAACTTCTCTGTCTCAAAAAATGTCTCATATCTTTGCTGCCCATGTAGCACAAAAAATAAACTCTTTTCAGGTGCATTTCTTCCTTAGTTAGGGCTGGCCAGTGGGCCGCGCTCGAGCAGACATGGTGGCCTATCACTCCTTCAGGCTGTGGAGGCCCACATGCCATCTTGGGCACGGCGTGATTAGCCAAAATTAAATGATGTGAAAGGTCGAGTGATCCTTCACAATCAGTCCGTATTGTGGGCATAGCTCTTTTTCACGGATCCGTCGAATTCGCGCAGTAACACGTCGAGAGGAATCTCTCTTTCCCCGTCGAAGGTCGATGGCTTCAAATATTCCTCGTGGAGACGTAGAGAGGGACGAGAGGCTTTTACGGACATGATTTTTGGTTTGATTAAACCAGTTTCTTAAGCTGTATATTCTCTACCTTGAGTTTTTGGGTTAGCCTGAACCCTAATTTTGGACGAGGATGCGGTAGATTTGAAGACCAACCGGGTTGCGGGTTTTGCTGGAGGTGCGTGGTGGAAGCAGAGCTTACTAGCAAACTAAGACTTAGAGCAAATCAAGACCAGTCACGTTATTTAGAACGCAAATGACAACTATTCAGATTAGAAATTGAATTATGAAAGGGAAATAATTTTTTTTTATTTCTATTCTTAAATAAGTTTATAAGTAAAAATATGTATTTGATAACAATATAAAATTTCTTTTACCAAACGGCAGATGGCGGCCGATAGTGAGTGGTGGCGGACGGCGGGCAGTGGTCGATGAATGGCAATTAGGGGCATGGTGGACTGTGATTAGTTAGTAGTGAGGACAAACGATAAGAAGAGTTTTTGTTTCTCATTTCTAATTTAGAAATAGAGAAGTAATTTTATTTTTATTTTTTATGTCTATTCCAAACCTAATTCCGAAGTAAAAATCTATTCTAAAAATATAAAAAAAAAAATAGTTTTACTACATTGATTTTTGTTTCAGAAACAAATCTGGAATAAAAAAATAGTTCTGAAATAAAAATAAAATAGTTATCATGCGTGTTTTTAATAACTCCAATAGCTAACTACTAGGGTCCATATTTGTTCTCTCCTTGTTTCTAGAACCATAGGGGTGAGATATAGGAGGGATTCCTTCCCATCCCTACCCTAATAGGTCTTACACAGACTGCAAAAGGGATTTGGGATTTCATTCACAAATTGCTAGGGAGGGTAGTCGACCAAAAGCTGTGATCTCCACTGGGGTCACCTACGAGTAGTCAATCGACGGTGGTCGTTTGTTGTGCCTCCATGTCCGTTGATTATGGTACCAATCACCTTCCTTTTTTCCAAGTTGATCTTGCTTCTGGTTCCAAAAAGGCTTTTTATAAGACATTTCTTGTTATGTTGTCTATATGATATCGTCAAACACCGAATAAGATAATAAGGTTTGCAATGATCAAGTTGGGGATTTACTTAATGGGTAAATAGAGATCTGACTTGATAAGTCATTTACCGAAGTAAACTTACTTTGCTAATACTTTATTATATAATTTAATCGTGAAGCCAAAACACAAAATTAATTATAATCTATCATTTCTAAGCAACAACCCCTGTATCGAGCCTAACTTCTTTTAGGATTGTTAGGATCCTAGATTTTTTATTGTCGGGCCCTTAAATGTCTACAATATTATGTTTCTCATTCTAACTTGTCTAATTGGAGATCTAAAATGCAAAGTCTTTAGGAAACGTTTAAAGAATTGAATGATGTATGGATAACCATAATGGCAAAATATTTTGCCTGATTTTATGAATAAATATATGATCAATGAAAAATATATAAACGCGATAGCCAACGTTTAGCAAATATTAGCTTGACAACTTGATCTTGTTGTTAAGCTTAATAAAGGCCAAATTACAATATATAATTTTAAACTCAATGATGCACTAAGATAAAAAAAAAAAAAAAGGTATATCAAATATGTTTTTTAAAGTACATTTCTGTTAATTACATCGTTGCAAAAGCAATTGTGAAATTAGCCTAAAAATTTTATTACTTATAAACTGACATTGGCTTTAGCAATATGACAATATGTTAGCAATATATTAACATGCATTGCGTTATCACGTTCTAATTAATGAAACCAAATATATTTAGATTAACATATACTTTAAAGAATGTGGAAATTTATGGATCCAAAAGAACTTTTTCCAATGACGTTCTATACATCCCCCTTCTTTTTCCTGGCGATTGTAGGGATGGGACTAAAGAGACTATTTGTTTGCAATTAATCATGTTCTTAAATGATCTTTTAAAAGATAAACATTTTCACTTTTTCATCCGTGGAACGCCTGGATATCTCTCAACTTTTACATGAAAAAAGACAACCGTCTTTTTAATTTTCTAAAGAGCTTTCACATGGTACCGACAGGGGTTCGGTTCTTTGTCTTGATGTGAATTTTCGTTCGGGGTGCCATAAAATAGAGTAATTGCCGAGGGGGGCCTATGCGTTGAAAACAATCACGCGTCGCCGAAATAACAGAATTTAGAATGGTCCGAAAGCGTCCAAATCATTCTTCACGCGACGTGGCAACTATTTCCTAGAAAATGTTCTGCAAAGTACTCCCTACTCCCTAGTCCCTAGAGAGTTGAGAACTAATAAATATAAAGAACTCGATGATTAGGATAAACAAAAGACCAAACCCCATAGCTTTGAACGTCGTTGAGGCTGCGCATGATAAAAAAAAAAAATTTTGGTAAGTTCACATGATAAAATTTTTATTTCTTGATTTCATGGAGGGATTTGTAGTCGCCAATCACTGAGGATGCGTCACGTCATAATGAGAGAAAATATCATAAAAAAATCATAAATTTTATTTAATATAATAAATTTATCTCAATTTTTTTTATGACCCAGGGAACCCGCATACCGTACCAACATGGACAGCCCGACAGACCCGGGGTAATGGGGGGTAAACCCTGAGGCAACGCTAGCGAAGGACCCACCACTCCGACGCCACACTTTAGATCCCGTGCGGCCAGTGAGATTTGAACTCCACTCCTCTCGTAAAGGATCATGAGAGTACTTATCCAACTAGGCCACCACAGGCGGTGATTATCTCAAAATTTTTTGTAACATAAAAAACTCTAAACTTTACCAATTGTGATACAATGTAAATTTTTTTCGTGAGACAAAAAAATCTAAACTTATAGATGCGTGATACATTTATACCAAATTATAGGGCATTTCTATCTTTTAGTTTTTTTTTCTTTTGCTTTTCTTTTTCTTTTTTCCTTTTTTCTTCTCCTCTCTTCCCTTTGCCGGCCAAGATGAAGAGAAGCCAAACTCAGGCGACGCTCGCGAGGGCCACCCTCACCTAGGTCGGGCTAGGATAGCCCTCGCTAGATTCAACGAGGGCAACCCTTGCTCAACGCAGGCGAGGCAACCCTTGCTTGGGCCGAATTTGGCTAGGAATGCCCTCGTCGGCGTTGGGCAAGGGTTTGCCTGACCCAAGAGAGAGTCATCCTCACCCGATGCTGGCGAGGGCCGCCTCACCCGGCTTTCCTCTGCTCGGCAAAGGGAAGAAAGAAGAAGAAAAAAGAGAAAAAAAAAAAGAAAAGAAAAAGGGAAAAAATTAAAATTAAAAGACGAAGATTCCCTTCAGCCATAAAGTTGGGGTAAATGCATCACAGTTGATAAAGTTTGTGGTTTTTTATGTTACAAAAAAAGTTCGAGGTAAATTTATCATATTGGGTAAATTTTAGGGTGGTTTGTTGCTTTTTTCTTGACAAGTCCCAGGCCTAACATCTAGTGACTATGGCTTACCAAATGCTTAACGCATCATTAGTGATGCTCTTTGTTGTGACCAAGACAAGGAAGTTTGCAGGATGAGTGCAAGAATGCCATATGTCTAAAAGACTGAAGATTTCGATCATACATAGATGAAAAAACTTCATGCATAATCAGAGTTTAAGGTGAAAACCGTGAATTATATTGTACCTTCAACTATTAATGAAATTTGATTGAGAACCTAAATAATTTAGCATTGAACGGTTGATAAATGGGTATTACTAGCCAATTGCCCTCTCAATATCGATTATATATTTTTCTTAATCATGAGAGGATTGGGCTTAGAGGAGCTTTTTATATCCATTCTGTCATACGACTTCTATCAAGAAGTTGTACCTTTGGGTGGTCACCACATAACTTAAGTGGAAAAATTATCAAAATAGTCCTAAATCTATTACAATTTTTCCAATTCAATTGTAAATCCTTTTTTTTTTTTGCCAATTCAGTCCTAAACATTTTATAATTATGTTAATTCAGTTCATTTAGTCATTTTTTGCCAGTTGACACAGACGTTGGATAATTTTTAAATAGTACTCTCTCTCTCTCTCTCTCTCTCTCTCTCTCTCTCTCTCCGAATCTAGCAAGGTTAGGCATCTCCATGGCCAACGAGGGCAAGGTTTGCCCAGCCATAGGCAACCATTGCTAGAGGCCATACAAGGTAGCAACCTCACTAGATTCGGCAACAGCAAGCCTTGCCTGGCCACCGGCAGCCCTTACAAGAGATCGTGCGAGGTCGCGACCTTCTACCTAGCGACCTTCGGTGAGGCTTAGTCCCCAACACCCTAGCAGGTAGCCTGGGCGAGGTCACTTGGCCACAACCAAGCTTCCCCAAAGCTGGCGAGGGACCTCACTAGCCTTGCGTGCCGATCGGCTAGAGGAAGGAGAAAAAAAGTGAAGAAAAATATAATAAAAAATTAGACAAAATATATATTATTAAAAATTATCTATGTCAATGTCCACCAGCCGACCGACATCCATGTTAGCACTGATCAGAAAAAATGGTGGAATGAATTGAATTAGCACAATTTGAAAAGGTTTAAGACTGAATTAGCAAAAAAAAAAAAAGTTTATGACTCAATTAGAAAAATTGCAATATGTTTAGGATTTTTTTGGTAATTTTCTCCACGGTTAATAGGTGTTGAAAAATCCGAGACATGATCAACTCTCCCAATTCGCTCCGACACACATGGCGTCAATTTTTAAAAATTTTAAATAAATGAGGGGTCAAAATATAAATATGTAAAAATAAAAAAATAAAGGGAGAAAAAAGAAAAATCTAGTATTCTCTTCTTCTAACTCTCACTTCCCATGACATACACTTCCCCCCTCCTCTTCTTGGCAAGAGTCGCTCAAAATCGAAATAATGAATGATATTGAAAAACGTGAATTAATATTTTTAGTGTAAATTCATTTTACATTCATTTTTATTATTTATTTATAAATTTGAAATAAATTAATTTGATTGAAATAATCATAAAAATGATAATTTATCATATATATATATATATATATATATATATGCATTTATTATATAACGTGTTTCTATATATCATAAGAAATGACGTGTCAGCATATTATGCCGTACCACATGTTGATGTTAATATTGCTTAGTGTGTGATCACATTAAAGTATTATGACATGATGTACTGGTTATGATAGAGTAGGGTAGTGGACAGTGCTTCTTGCTCTTTATTTGTATGACGTTTCTTTTGTTTCTCACTTTTTGACAGGCTGATGAGGGCAAGCCTCGTACTCCTTTACTTTTTGGCTCCTCCGTTCACATTCTAGCGATACTGTCTCACGGAATGACGATTTGGGAAAATGAAGTTTATGCAATTATCCATAAGGTTAGGCAACCCCTTTTTGGTTTGCGAAGAAGTTATAGTGGTAGTTAATTATCGGGTGAGATACCTCTCCTTGCGCACAAGTCCTCACATATACGGGCACTTGATATACTAGTGGAGAGTTACCCTAGAGATCATAAAGTGGAAGAGAACTAATAACTTGATTAATAAGAAGACGCTTACCCCTAAAGATCATCCCAAAGATCACCTTTTTGTGAATTCAAGTTGGGGATTTGGCCACATGGAACAATGGAGTTAGTATAAGCTAACCCAAAAGAGGTGACTTCCCATCTAACATAGGGTGCGTTTAATTTAGCTTTCCCGATGGGCTTTCAACTTCTAAAGCCCCTTGAGGAAATGCTAGGGTGTTTGGTAAGCCTGTCCAATGAGCTTTCAGTCAAATGTTGGCCTTGGAAAAGCTGAAAATCCAATGCTAATAAAAATCAGCTTTGAGCTTTCAGTATTTGGCCAAATATCGAAACTATTTTTTTTTTTTAAATCACTATCATAAATTTTTTAGTTTTTCGATTTTACCTCTCATTGTTCCCAAATCACCCTTACCTTCATTAGAGTTGGCAAAGAGTTTAATATTTAAAAAAGTCCTAGTCAACTGTTCACGGAGCTCTCTTTCTAGAGGACATTCGGGCACTATTTCTACTTCCCAGTTGTTCGGCTGATTCCAGCTGCCTTGGCCTATGGTTGGGCCTAATTTTTGGAGGGAAAGGGTGTCTTCTACCCTCCTTCAAAACCCCCCAAGAGTTAGCCTTACTTCGTTCCACTTTTGGGCTGCGATGGAGGAGATTGCTTAGGTTTTCTGCGATCTACTCGGTGATGCTACTGGGAGCCTTCGACAGGTAGTTGGGGTTGATTTACCGAAGGAAAGTCCCTCACCTGCCCTTCTTCAAAGCCCATTGAATGCTTCCCTAGTATGTTTCCACTCATGGGCTTTTTACTTACTTTCGACTAGGATCTTGCTCCTCTTCAATGGTCTTGTACAGTTCTCTGTTGCGATGTCTTCTTCGTTGGATGTGGCCCGTAATGGTGGGGAAGGCCCTAGTGCCCAAAGCCCCTCCCCTCCCATCCCTGGCCATTCGACCCAAGGGGACTCCTCTAAGGTAGTTGCGAAACAATTTGTCCCAACCTCGTCTGGTCGTGAGGACCAGGGGCCTCGGCCTTCCCGTGGTCCTGCAGGGCCACGCGGTAGGAGCTGGGCCAAGTCTAGCTCAAAGAATCCTCAATAGAGGAATAGCTCTAAGAACCCCAACGCTCGATCATGAGTTGCTGTGGCAAAAGTTGCTGCTAAGGGGTACGATTTGAAATACTCTCCACCGACTTATGTGAACGAAATGCTTATTGTTAAGTTGTTAGATGATGATCTTGAGGCAGCTGACCCCAAGTTGAATGAGTGCCTTGTTGGTTACTTTATTGGAAAAAGACTTCCATTCAAAACTACTGAGTCAGCCCTAAAAAATGCTTGAGGCCCGAATTTGACCGAGGTGATGTCCAACGACCAGGGTTTTTTCTTCTTTCATGTTCCCGATGCTGAGTTCCGTCAGAAGATCCTGGAAGGAGGACCTATTACCATGGCCAGAGTGCTGCTAGTGTTACAACAATGGACTCTGACTTTAGAGCTAAGAAAGGATAGTCATTTGATAGTACCGATTTGGATTAGATTGAGGAACTTGCTCCTTGCATTCTGGTCTTCTCAAGTAATCGGTAAAGTTGCCAGTGCGGTGGGGAAACTTCTTTACGTGGATCGTCGCACCAAACATATGAAGATGCTAGCCTTCGCCAGGGTTTGCGTGGAAATTATAGCAAATTAGTCGACTTGTGAGTTTGTTGAGGTGGTTCACAGAGGTTGCTCTTGTTCGGTGAGCGTAGAGTATGAATGGAGGCCTCTTGCTTGTCTTGATTGTGGCATCTTTGGCCACAAAGGCACACTTGTTCCCATTGGCCTTTCTACTTTGAAGACCCCGGCTGCTCCTAACGCTCGGGATGTTTTGCAGGTTCCTGCTCCAACGTGTGAAGTGGACCAGAATCAGGTTGTTGATGAGATAGATCACCCTCTTAAGGGGGTATTAGCTCAGGTAACGCTCGGCCCCCTCTTGCAATTACAGTTGCCCCTCTAGAAGTTAGTGCTTCGATTGATGGTAGAGGTGGCAAATGGGTGGGTCAGGTTGAAAATGGGTCGACCCATATTCGATCCGTTTAATCCGTTTTGACCTATATTCTTGTAATGTAAATATAGTGACCCATACCCGACCCGACCCATACCCGACCTATGTTGCTAAAACCTACTAATATTCTAAAAAAAAAACCTGCGCTCACTTTAAGCTATATGCTAAATGGATAAAAACCTCAAATTAAATTAAAAAATAGTACATAAAATAAAATTTGTTAAAAAAACCTACAAATTGATTTTCTGATCTAGTTTTCACGGTCCAAAATATCAGCAAACAAAACAGGTGCACTGATTAAGTATTAAGCAATCTCTTCACAATCTAATGAAGCAACCAAAACGAGCCTCTTAATGCTGGAGAACAAGTTTGTTAGACTCCATGTCCACACTGAGACAAAAACTAAACCTCAAGTAGATGCACTCAATAATCCCTAGCATCATAAAAAAGGATGAAACTCGAGGATGATGACCTTCTTTTTACACAAAACAATCAAACACGGTTAACTTGCTTCCCACTTCAAGTTATTCATTAACCTTGCTGATATTTCTTCTTATTATGAGAAGTTCAAGAGGTGCAAGAGAGAATGTGAGACTTGATTTGACCAGCTCAACCAGAACTTCTTCCTTAGGTCTCTAAATCAAATCAATCATCCGCCATATCTGCAGTAAACAATTTGGACCCAATCAAACATACAACTATTCAAGATAACTTATTTGTGATGCAGAGCATATATCCAAATAGAAAAGCTATATCAATGCTAGCTATCAGCATAAAAGTCAACATATATATCCTTTATTTCAGAACAAATTTCAAACCACCACAAGCACAAGAATGTATCATTAAGTCGTGACAATGAAATATAAATGAAGCTGTCAACATGCATTTAAGGGTAAAACCAATGGTTTACATAAATGCGAAAGGTGTGAAAGTGAAACTACCTGCAGTGTACCACCTCCACCAGTACTTTCACGATCATCAGAAACATTAACTATTGTCCAAGGATCGGACGAATTCCAATGGAAGTCAACAACCTTGTCCCTATAAGCAATAAGAACATCAATTAAAGGTCAAAGTTGGAAGAACTATGGATCAACCTAAGAGAAGCAAGCAAATTTGGCACCTGTGCCTAGTATGACGGAAGAATAACCCTGGAGGAGAATTGGGTACTTTTGAACCCATGGTCTCTATCTTTCTACCAATCTGGAAAGCAACAAAAGATTTATCGACAAATAACACGAAATAATGTAGGAAGTATTGTTAATAACATTAATTTATGAAAACATCAGATAACTTTAGCATTGAGTTTTTGCCATGTGATGAAAACACTAGATCTTCTTTTTTTTTTACTATTGCATCCTATCTAGTACCATATCTCTTCCCTGTAAACTAACTTATCTCAATGAAGTACTTAAAGCAACAGACTAACAACTGCTAAGAAAAGTACTCACTAAACTCGTCCTATGAGGAACAACCAAAAGGACCAGGTGAAGTAAAATGAATAGCACCTTAAAAATGAAGGCAAAGCTAACAATATTGTAGCTACTATACTCTGTTTTATGCAGAAGGACGTGAAGCAAACAAACTTTGAATTCAACAAATAACGCACATGGACAAATCACAAAGAGAGTAATAGCATGCAACAAGCACCAGTAATTTTCATCTATTTCTCAAGAACAAGAATGAAGGCAAACTTGGAGAGTATTTCCTCAATGAGATAGCCAAGTTCCGAGTTTTGAAAACAAATTAGTGCTACTTCAAATATGCCAGATGAAGTTGATCAACGGCCTTAGGTAACTTGAGTCAATCCAACTCCACTAACATTTAAACTCAACTTAGTCACAGCCTAAAATCTTTTTGGTCATGACCACATTCAAACATGAACGGGTTTCATTCACATCATCAACCCAATCTAAACACTTGACAAGGACAACAGTGCCAGCATGCTTTCAAGTCCAGAAACTTCAGAAAACAGTCAACTCAACCAAATGCCATGTCTTAATTCCAAGTGTGAATTCATACGCAGTCCCTTATATATATATTTTATTACAGTAAAACCAAAACAGGATCCATGACCCATCAACACAATAAACCAAAACAGGATCCATGGACCACCAAATTCCCTCAGCTACCACTCGAATTCATCTCAAGACACAAATTCAGAAAATCTTACTAGATGATTTTAATATGTTAAGACCACGCATCTAAATCGCCGTGTCCAATTCACCTCTCAGAAGCCCCTGCTCAAGGCTACCAAATAAAAACCCAAAAGCCCTTAATGGAGCAACATCAAGCAGAGCCGATCAAATGAAGCAGCACACCTCCATGCGGATGAAAGACTGACAACGAAAATTAAATAACGAGAATTTAACATTCCGATATTGCACGCGGAAAAGAATAAGAAGAAGCAAGAAACAACGCAATCAACAAGCAACTCATGAACGGCAAGAACCCCCTCTTCTAAACCCAGTTGCCCGCTTCATGCAAATAAAACAGAGAGACCCTCCAACTCCAAGCAACTTCCACAGAACAAAAAGACCCAAAGCATTTCTTCCATCCATTCTACTCTTAAAGAAAAATAAACAGCAGAAGCACAAGCATTCACATGACGAACTGCAGAGAAAGAGAGAGAGAGAGAGAGAGAGAGAGAGAGGGGGGGGGCAGAGACGCAAGGGGGAGAGGAACGTTACTTGAGAGGATGGGCAGCTTGGCGAAGAGCCCACATGACGATGGAGCTGCAAAGCTAAACTCAAAGGCGAGCGGTGGAGGCGAGCCTCAGAGGCGGGTGGCGGAGGTGACTCGGAGGCGAGCCACAGCGACGAGTGGCGGAGGCGGCTCAAAGGCGAGTGGCGGAGGTGGCTCAAAGGCGAGTGGCGAAGGTGGGTCGAAGGTGAAGGTCAAAGGGCTGTCGCTGAGCGGCTCTGTTGGAGGAAGAGAAACTCTTTGGGTTTTAAAAATGGGTCGAAAATGGGTCAGAGAGTGTGACCCATTTTCGACCCATATAAAACTGAACTAAAAACGGGTCGAACGTGGCTAATAGTTGTAATGGGCTATTAACCCATATTCGACCCATATATGAAAAATATGGGTGCAAAATGGGTCCATGACCCATTTTGCCACCTCTAATTGATGGTGTTGAAAATAGCAAGACTACGGATGCTATTGCTGCCCCTGAAGCCGTTGATGTTATTCCTTCCTCAGGGGCTAACCTAGGTTGGAAACAAGTGAAGGGCAAGAAGAAAAAGGGCCCTGGTAGTAAGGAGGTAGCGCATTTCAGGCCGGCACCTCCTGTAGATGGTGGTCAGTTCTCGAAACTTAAGGACCCTGCTTCTAAAGTAGTTCTCAACAACCTTGATCAAAAGACCCAAGCATTGTCTACGTCTAGGGGGACGATGGTTATTCCGGATTCTAGCTCAATAGAAGACATTGAGGACCCCAATTTATGTTCGGATGATGATGACCAGCTGTCTACTTGCCCTCCTTCTCCGAGAGGCTGTTCTGCTCTCGAGGATTCTGAAACCTTGCAAGAGAGGCTACATAAATTGCTTCCTGATCCTTCTCACTCGGTTCAAGCTCCGCCCCTTAGTCGGCGTACGTCCTCTAAAAAGAGGTAATCCTGCTTTCTTTGTATTATGTACATAGGTATTTGGAATATAGGGGCATAGTAAACCCTATAAGGCATGCTGAAGTTAGAAGATTCATTTCTTCTAATAACCTGTGTTTTGTTGGTCTCCTCGAGACCAAAGTTCCCGAATCTCTTTTTGATCATATTTCCTCCTGTTTTTTGACGGGGTGGAACTGGATTGCAAATTATGAGTTTGCCTTTCATGGGAGAATTTGGGTGGGATGGAATCTGGAGTTTGTAAGTTTTGAAGTCTCATCAGTTAATGCTCAAGCTATTCATGGCCACTTGAAGTTTATTCAGATAGGGCTGACTTGTGGTCTTTATGTCATTTATGGTGAACATTCGTTTGCTCATCGTCATCCCCTTTGGGAGGACCTTGTTCGAATGAGCCTCCTGATGCAGAGCTCGGCTTGGTTGGTTACTGGTAACTTTAATGCTATCAAAGATCCGTCGGATCGTGCTGGTAGTGGGAGTTCTACGGCTTAGGTACCTTGCTTTGATGAATTTAGCTATTGCCTAGACTAGACCGAGTTGGAGGATTTAAGGTATGCTGGTCTTCGATATACTTAGTCCTCGGTATACTTGGTCCACTTCTTTTGGCGATAGTAGAAAGATGAGAAAGATTGATTGAGTTCTGGTTAATACTAAGTAGAATGATGAATTCTCCTTCTCTGAAGCTTCCTTTTTGAACCTGGGGATCTCTTACCATTCCCCCATGATTGTTAGATTTCTCAGCCCGGCTTCAAGAAGGAAGCCGTTCAAGTTCTATGATTTCTGGATGAAGCATCCTGATTTTTCTTCTATTGTGCAACAAGTCTTGGAAATTCTAGTGGATGGGGTGCCTATGTTCAGATTAGTTTGTAAGTTAAAGGCTCTCAAGCGACTCAATAGAGAGGCTTTTTCTAACATTCTGTTGAGGACTAATGAGGCAAGGAATGTCTTACGTACTACCCAACTCTATCTTTAGGAGGATCTAGACAATGTTATGCTTGCTGAGTTGGAGAAGACCCAGCGCCGTGTCCATGTTGAGTTGCATACCTATGAGGAATCTTTTTTCAAACAGAAATCCGGAGTGAGGTGACTCAAGGAAGGTGACCTAAACACAAATTTTTTTCACTAGTCAGTCAATAGAAGATAGCTTAGGAACCGGATCCTCTCGATCAAAGATCCTTCAGGCTCCTTAGTCGCGGATTCAGCCTTGGTGCCTTCGGTGTTCGTGTCATTCTTCTCTAGCCTCCTGTAGCCGCAAGATGCTATTATGAAGCCTTCGTTGCAGGAGTTGAAGGAGTTTATCCGAATATCACTTTTGGTTGACCAAGTTCGTACTCTCCTTGTCGATTTTGGAATTTGAAATTAGGGATGCTTTGTTTTCTTTGGCCTGCGGCAAAGCTCCGGTGTCAAATGGGTTTACGGTGGAATTCTATAAAAGCAATTGGGAGTTGGTTGGGCCGCTGGTCTTAGATGCCTTGTCATGGAGGTTTTCTCTGGAATTTTGAGTTCCCGCACAGCTCAAGAGGATTTTAAGCATTATTGGATATGTAAAGCCATCAATCTTTCTCACATTTTCTTTGCCGATGATGTGTTTCTATTTTGCCAGGCTGATTGGACATCGGTGACTCTCCTTAAGAGAGGTCTTGATATCTTCTCATCTTGGAGCGGATTGCTTCCTAATAAGAACAAAAGTGAGGTTTTTCTTTCAGGTGGACCTCCTTCCATACAAAGGAATGTCATCATGGCTTTTGGGTTTCAGGAAGGGAGACTTCCAATGCGGTACCTAGGAGTGCTTATCATATCCTCTAGGCTTGGAAAATCGGATTGCATTGCTCTTGTTGACCGGATCACCACTCGGGTCTAGTCCTAGACCACTGTTTTCTTTATTTTGCAGGAAAACTTAAGCTAATCAGGTCAGTGCTTCATTCTATTCAAGCCTTTTGGGGTAATGTTTTTACCCTCCCCTATTCAGTATTAGACAATTTTGAGCGTATTTTGAGGCAATTTTTCTAAAATGGCTCATCCCTTGGTCGTGGAGAAGCTAAGGTTGCTTGGAAAAATGTTTGTGTTCCTAAGGAGGGTGGGCTCGATTTACGTAGGTTGCGAGAATACAATAAAGCGGCCATTCTTAAATATATATGGATTTTGTTTACAGTCCCTTTGGTGCCAATGGATCCACTCTAACTTCTTAAAGAGGGATAATTTCTGGGTCTCTACTACTCCTACTGTGTGCTCCTGGGCATGGAAGAATATTCTAAAATTGAGAATGGATTTTAGGCTCTCTTTCTTTTGGAAAGTAGGAGATGGTCGGTCAGTCTCAGTTTGTTGTGACAATTGGCAATAGAAAGGCCCACTGAGCCTTTTCCTTCCAAAGTCTCTTATTGCTATTTCGGGTCTTTCTCAACAAGCGACGGTTGTTGAATTTCTTTCACCGGCAAGCTAGCCTTTTCCTTCCAAAGTCATTAAGGATAAAGTTCTTACCTTCAGCAACGTGACGGACAACCCTAGGAACAGGCGGCTTCAGCGTAGATGGGGCTTCGACCCTTCTGTTTTTGACGGAAACAACACTCATCTCACCTAGTTAGGTGGTTTGTTGGGTTGTTTTCTTTGCCCTGTGGCATTTTTGCCTAAGCTTGTGCTGCTAGTTGTTCAACTGTGTTTTTTCTTTTTCCTTTCTTTTACTTCGGCTCCCTTCCACTTATCCTGCATGTTTGGCCCTGGATTTTGTGTATATTGGCTTTCCCTATTTAGGTAAAGGAGGATTTGTTCCTTCGATGGAATCTCTCTATAGTTATTTTGAGTTACTTTTTTAAATATATGAATTCTCCTGTTATTTTAGGCATGGACAAAGCACAAGGACAATTTGATACTGATGGAAATATATCATTACTTTGCTTCAAGCTGTCAACAATTTGGATTCTCTTGTAGATCACTTTTTGAGATGGAGACAGATGAAAGCGAGGGTGATGGAGCCCTTGCCACTGTTATTGGAGTCCTCAAACGGGTCCATACCATATTTTTTCATGTATGCTCCATTCTCTAACTGTATAAGAACTTTTCAACCTTAGTGTGGTTATGGTGTTTATTGTTGCAAGACAACAAATTCCCTATCCTAGGAGGACTGTATGGCCTGTGCACTTGCGCTGGCGCTGTGTTCTTTATATATAATGAGGTAATTACCAAGTCAATACTATTACTTATGTGTGAAATTTTGCACTGCAGGAACTCGAGGACGAGCTTGCTAGCGGAGACATTAGACAGCTATTTTTCCTGCTGATGGTTCACTGACCATTTATGATTGAATTTGGATTACTAATTTCCAATACTCCCAGTGAAGTAAATAAACTCTTGTGCATTTGGTTGGAGCAGGTTTTGAAGACGATTCGCAAGGAAGTCCTTGAAGGGTGTAAGATCATCTTTAGCCATGCGTTTCCAACCCACTTTCCTACCAGGCAACACCAGCTGTGGAAGATGGCGAAGCAGTTGGGAGCCACATGCACGGTGGACCTCGATGATTCAGTGACCCATGTGGTTGCGACCAATGCCGGGACAGAGAAGTCACGTTGGGCTGTCAAGGAAAAGAAGTTGCTAGTCCATCCACGGTGGATTGAAGCTTCCTACTATTTCTAGAAGAGGCAACCAAAAGAGAGCTTCTCCGTCGACCAAAAAGCTAGTAGTTAGTATTCATCGATTCGAGGATTTGGGTAGAAAGACACCTGTAGTCAGATTTATATAGAGCGCGTTTGGTAACGTTTATGTTCAAAAATTGTTCTAGGGAACAGAAATAGAAAAAGCTATTTCTGCTCTTGGGAACAATTTTTTAACAGAAGACGGTGTTTGGTAAACTTGTTCTGGGAATAAAAAATTAACAGAAGCACGTTTGATAAGGACGTGTTTGGTAACGATTCTGTTCCCGAGAGCTGATTCTGACTAGAAATGATTATTTTTTATTCTGTTCCCAGGAATTGATTCTAAGTAAAAAAACGCGTTTGGTAACTGTTGAAAATTTTTTATTCTGGAATAGAATTGCGTTTGATACCATGTTAATTGGTTATGTTCCAAATTAATTTCTTTTAATTTTGAAATAAATTTAAATAATTTTTTTACTTTTTTACTTTTTTCCCCTTTTTTCCTATTCTTCTTCTTCTTCTTCTTCATTTGGCCGGTCGCGAGCCGCGCGATCGACTCAGAGCGAGGGGCCGGCGATGCTCACGGAGCATCGCCGGCTCTCGGCAAGGTCGGCCTTCGTCGGTCGAGCCTCGGCGCGGCGGGCGAAGCTCGCCCAGCCCCCGCCGTGGCCAAGCCGGCCTCGCCGGTGGTTGGGCTTGCCTCCGGCGAGCCTCCGACGACCGGCGGCGGATAGCGGCGACGGGCGGCGGCGGCGGCGGTGGTGGGCGATGGCGACGGCAACGGGGTGACAAAGAGAAGAGCGAGGGTGATTCTTTTCGATTCTCGAACGGAGAATCAAATTTTTTATTCTCAAATCTTGTCCAAAATTGTTCTCGGGAACAAATTTGTTCTCGAGAACAAAAATTTTACCAAATGCGATTTTCGTCCCAAAGCGATTCGGGAACAAAAAATCAGAATTTGGCACTGTTTGTCACATTGCGAAACAGGCCCTAAATTTGTGTTTTTTTTTGTTTCTTTTAATTTTTTAATATTTATATTTTCTTTCTTTCTTTTTTCTTTTTTTTCTTCTTTTGGCCGGTCGCCGACCTCGGCCATGGCCGGCGACTGGCCGATGAGGGCCGGCGACCTCGCCCGGCCACGGCGACACTCCGGCAAGGTCGCCGGCCCTCGACGGTCGGTCGCCAACCATGGTCAAGGCCAGCAACCGGCCAAAGAAAAAAGAAAAAGAAAAGAAGAAAAATAAAGGAGAGAGAAAATTTGTTCTTAAAAATTGTTCGAGAAACAAAAAACACGTTTTTTCTTGTTTTTTGTTTTTGTTCCAAATGTGTTCTAGGAACAAAAAAATAGATTTGGAACCAAAAAAAAAAAAGAAATTTTGTTCATAAACAGAAATAAAGAACGTTAACAAACAGGGCTCTAGTGACTTTGATAAATTCCATTAGCTGGTTCTATTCCTGATGCATGAAAGTCTACTAGTTTTGCTTGCTGGCCTCCTTGTGGCGGCAAAATAGCTTTTAGGAAAACTTTTGGCTCGGGATTTTTGGGCATTCCCTTTCTCTGGAATGTCTATGGAAAACTTAGGTGCAGAAATTTGGCCCTGCCATTTTCACAAAATTCCCAAATTGCCCCTTCAGTCGTTTCTTTCATTTCAATGTCTCTCTCTCTCAAAAAAATGTCTCTCTTATCTTTTTTTTTTTTTTTTTTTTTTTGATGACCTGGGGAACCTCATATAGCCAATAGTCAGCGAGCAAACCTTGGGGTGACACTAGCAGAGGACCCACCATCCCGGCGCCACACTTAAGACACCAAATGTCTCCACTAGATTTTGAACCCCTCACCTTTGGGGAAGGATCAATGGAGCTCTTATCCAGCGGAGCCACCACGGCCGGTGGTAATGTCTCTCTTATCTTTGCTGGCCCATATAACGCAATAATAAACTTTTTAAGGTGCATTTCTTCCTTTGTTAGGGCTGGCCAGTGGGTCGTGCTCGAGCAGACATGGTGGCCTATCACTCCTTCGGGCTGTGGCGGCCAACATGCCATCTGGGGCACGGCGTGATTAGCCAAAATTAAAGCAGATATAAGGATAGTAGCTACATTGGAGAAAGTTCCTTCTCTGACTTAATTAGGGCTCCTACCAAAGGTGGAAAGCACAAAAAGAAAATGTAATCCTTTGTGCATTCTAAACAAGAAACAAGTGAGCGTGCGAACTAGGTGCGTGACATATCTCTCGTCTACGGATACTAGCAATGTCTCGAACTCGAACATCCATAACATCTTGTGAGACTAATCTCTCTTTTTAACATGCGTTGTATGCAATATGAATTGGCTAAATCAGTGCAATCCAATTGGCGTCTACAAAGAGATAGTGCGAATTGCGTGTGTACAAATACTTGCCTAGCCAGCTGTGTCGAAAGGCTACCGTTTCCACCGCCGTTCCAATATGTTAATAGAGCTCTTCTAATTATAATGTTTGAAACTCTCATTTTGCAGTGAAATTGATCCAATCCGCCTCTTGGTCGAGAATCGAAGCTCAAACATTCCTAAGGCCCGTTTACATATATTCATGTAATGCTTTTGCGCAGTAGAGTCCACATGCGACATATACATAGCCATTTACGTGAAACTCATACTCTTAGAGACTATATATACATGTGTGTGTGTGTGTGTGTGTGTGTGTGTGTGTGTGTATTTTGCGGTCATTGAACTCTAGTGTGTTGAATTTTCTTTTTCTTTTTTTTTTCTTCTTTTATTGGTCTATATCTTCCAATCACTCTTCTGATTGATGGGTTACAAGTTGTATCAAATATGCCACAATTTCAAGCTATTATTGTTGTACTGGTCGACACTCGTCACACTCGTTGCACCTCATTGTTTGCAGCGTGCTAATGTATTTTGCAGTCATTGAACTCTAGTGTGTTGAATTTTCTTTTTTTCTTTTTTTTTTCTCCTTTTATTGGTCTATATCTTCCAATCACTCTTTTGATTGATGGGTTACAAGTTGTATCAAATATGCCACAATTTCAAGCTATTATTGTTGTACCGGTCGACACTCGTCACACTCATTGCACCTCATTGTTTGCAGCGTACCAATAGCTCACCATCGACTCCTTAACCATCTCTCTCTCTCTCTCTTAATCATCTAGAGGTGATGAAATTAGTGGAGCTCACGACTATATTTCCACATGTCATGCGACTAAGAGCCATTTAGCAGTACAATTGGATGGAACACTTCATCACATGCCATGCCAGGAGGATGCCTTATTCAACATCGCTAATGTGAGTTTGAGTAAGAAAGAACATAGGTTGATTCAATTACTTCTTGAAGACGTGATTTATATCACCCAAACTCAAATCGATTGTGATGTGTCATGATCTTAGTGATAGAGCAAGCAGTCCTTTACCCAATGCACATGGACAAAACATGGAAAGCAGACGGATCAAAACCCTCTCCACACGTGGAAAGGACGCTTATGATCAAATCAACGATTTGAGAAACGATCGAGGATGGAGAAACTTCACGTGTACCTCGTTTTCGAGCAGAAGCGCATGAAATTAGATACACATCAACGGACTTCTCAGTCTTCCATCTACAGCTAATTAGAGGGTGGACGATGATGTGAAAGATCGAGTGATGCTTCACAATCAGTCCGTATTGTGGGCATAGCTCTTTTTCACGGATCCGTCGAATTCGCGCAGTAACATGTCGAGAGGAATCTCCCTTTCCCCTTCGAAGGTCGATGGCTTCAAATATTCCTCGTGGAGACGTAGAGAGGGACGAGAGGTTTTTACGGACATGATTTTTAGTTTGATTAAACCAGTTTCTTAAGCTGTATATTCTCTACCTTGAGTTTTTGGGTTAGCCTGAACCCTAATTTTTGACGAGGATGCGGTAGATTTGAAGACCAACCGGGTTACGGGTTTTGCTGGAGGTGGATGGTGGTAGCAGAGCTTACTAGCAAACTAAGACTTAGAGCAAATCAAGACCAGTCACGTTATTTAGGACGCAAATGATAACTATTCAAATCAGAAATTGAATTCTGAAAGAGAAATAATTTTTTTCTATTTCTATTCTTAAATAAGTTTATAAGTAAAAATATGTATTTGATAACAATATAAAATTTATTTTCCCAAACGGCAGATGGTGGCGAATAGCGAGTGGTGGCGGACGGTGGGCGGTGGTCGATAAATGGCAATCAAGGGCATGGTGGACTGCGACCGGTTAGTAACAAGGACAAACGATAATAAGAGTTTTTGTTTCTCATTTCTAATATAAAAATAGAGAAGTAAAAAAAATTATTTTTTATGTCTACTCTAAACCTAATTTGAAGTAAAAATATATTCTAAAAATATAAAAACGAAATAGTTTTACTACATTGATTTTTGTTTTAGAAACAAATATGAAATAAAATAATAATTCTTAAATAAAAATAAAATGATTATCATGCGTGTTTTTAATAACTCCAATAGCTAACTACTAGGGTCCATATTTGTTCTCTCTTTGTTTCTAGAACCATAGGGGTGAGATATAGGAGGGATTCCTTCCCATCCCTACCCTAATAGGTCTTACACAGACTGTAAAAGGGATTTGGGATTTCATTCACAAAGTCCTACATGATAGGACAAGATAGAATAAGAAATCCCCTAAATTGTACATGTAGATTCTAATCCCATCAAGTATTTGGCACACTTTTAGAGAAGAAATAAAATAGATTTAAAATATAAAAAAAAAAAAAAGTAGTTAAGGCCCCGTTTGTTTGTATTTCTTTTTTGTGTTTTTAAACACTTTTTTTGTTTTTTTTCTAAGGAACAAAAAAGAACAAACGCGTTTGGGTGCGTTTCTGTTCCTTTTTTTTTTGTTCTTTTGTCCGAGGAACAAAAAAAAGAAACAAAAAACACAAATTTTGTGTTTCTTGTTTCGGAACACAAATCGAAACACTTTTTTTTTTTTTTTCTTTTTTCTCTTATTTTTGTTCTTCTTTCTTTTGGCCGGTCGCCGGCCTCGGCCATGGCCGGCGGCCGGCCGACGAGGGCGGCGGCCTCGCCCGGCCACGGCGAGGCTCGCCGGCCCCGGCGCGAGGCCGACGCTCGCCGTCCCCGGCGAGGCCGACGCTCGTCCGTCCCGAGGCCGAGGCTCGCCGTAGCCGGGCGAGGGTCGGCCTCGCCATGGCGGGCGAGCTCGAGCTCGCCCGGATCCGCGAGGCCGACCTCGCCCGGCCGGCCGCGAGCCTCGGCCTAGCCGAGCCACCGCCGCCGGCGACGCCGACTGGCGGTGGCTCGGCTAGGCCGAGGCTCGCCGGCCGCGGGCGAGGTCGGCCTCGCCATGGCCGGGCGAGCTCGAGCTCGCCCGGCCATGGCGAGCCCGACCTCGCGCCGGCACGGGCGAGCTCGATCTCGCCCGGATCCGGCCTCGAGCTCGCCCGGCCGGCGAGGCCGAGCTCGCCCGGCGGCCGGCGAGCCTCGGCCTCGCTTCGGGCGGTGGCCGCGAGGCCGCGCCGCCCCCGCCCGGCGGGCGAGCTCGGCCCTCGCCGGCCGGTCGCCGGCCAAGGCCTTGGCGGCGACCGGCCAAAAAAGAAAAAAAAATGAAAAAGAAAAAAGAAAAAAAGGAAAAATAAGAAAAAAATAGAAAAAATAAAAGAAATAAAAAAATTATCCAAATTTACCAAACATGTTTCTGTTTATTTTTATTCCGGAACAAGTTTACCAAACGCGTATTTTTGTTCAAAAATTGTTAGGAGCAGTAAATACTTTTTTCTATTTCTGTTCCCTGGAACAATTTTTAAACAGAAACACAACCAAACGCGCCCTAAATTGCTAGGGAGGGTAGTCGACCAAAAGCTGTGATCTCCACTGGGGTCACCTACGAGTACTGACCAATCGACGGTGGTCGTTTGTTGTGCCTCCATGTCCGTTGATTATGGTACCAATCACCTTCCTTTTTTCCAAGTTGATCTTGCTTGTGATTCCAAAAAGGCTTTTTATAAGACATTTCGTGTTATGTTGTCTATATGATATTGTCAAACACCAAATAAGATAATAAGGTTTGCGATGATCAAGTTGGGGATTTACTTAATGGGTAATTAGAGATCTGACTTGATAAGTCATTTACCGAAGTAAACTTACTTTGTTAATACTTTAGGTTCGTTATATAATTTAATCATGAAGCCTAAACACAAAATTAATTATAATCTATCATTTCTAAGCAACAACCCCTGTATCAGGCCTAAGGCCTAACTTCTTCTTTTAGGATTGTTAGGATCTTAGATTTTTTATTGTTGGGCCCTTAAATGTCTACAATATTACGTTTCTCACTCTAACTTGTCTATTTGGAGATCTAAAATGCAAAGTCTTTGGGAAACGTTTAAAGAGTTGAATGATGTATGGATACCCATAATGACAAAATATTTTGCCTGATTTTATAAAATAAATATATGATCAATGAAAAATATATAAATGCAATAGCCAATGTTTAGTGAATATTAGCTTGACAACTTGATCTTGTTGTTAAGCTTAGTAAAGGCTAAATTACAATATATAATTTTAAATTTTAGAAATAGTTCACCCTAAGGTAAACTCAATGATGCACTGATGAAAAAAAGTATATCAAATATGTTTTTTAAAGTACATTTCTGTCAATTACATCATTGCAAAAGCAATTGTGAAATTAGCCTAAAAAATTTATTACTTATAAACTGACATTGGCTTCAGTAATATGACAAAATATGTTAGCAATATATTAACATGCATTGCGTTATCACGTTCCAATTAACCAAACCAAATGTTTTTAGATCAACATATACTTTAAAGAATGTGAAAGTTTTATGGATCCAAAAGAACTTTTTCCAATGACGTTCTTTACATCCCCCTTCTTTTTCCTGGCGATTGTAGGGATGGGACTAAAGAGACTATTTGTTTGCAATTAATCATGTTCTTAAATGATCTTTTAAAAGATAAACATTTTCACTTTTTCATCCGTGGAACGCCTGGAGATCTCTCTACTTTTACCTGAAAAAAGATAACCGTCTTTTTACTTTTCTAAAAGGCTTTCACATGGTACCGACTGGGGTTCGGTTCTTTGTCTTGATGTGATTTTTCGTTCGGGGTGCCATAAAATAGAGTAATTGCCGAGGGGGGCCTATGCGTTGAAAACAATCACGCGTCGCCGAAATAAAAGAACTTAAAATGGTCCGAAAGCTTCCAAATCATTCTTCACGCGACGTGGCAACTATTTCCTAGAAAATGTTCTGCAGAGTACTCCCTACTCCCTAGTCCCTAGAGAGTTGAGAACTTCTGCGCTAATAATTATAAAGAACTCGATGATTAAGTATAAACAAATGACCAAACCCCTTAGTTTTGAACGTCATTGAGCTGCTGGTGAGCAGAAGTTACCGTCAGTCACCTCGTCTAGAAGCTTTCATTGTCGAGACGTTTGCTATCTGAGAGCCCGAGTCGAGTGGCTAGAGCGGTGATAGCGTATCTTTCTATAACCAGACATTACATAATGGCAAAAAAGCGGTCACTCGGAGAAAAGAGAATAGAAAAGTGCACGACACCATACCTAATCCCACTTTTCACATGGAAAATCCGTCCCTTGATGCAACCATTTCATGGAGGGATTTGCAGCCGCCAATCACTGGAGATGCGTCCCCTCATAACTAGAGAAAAATATCATCAAAAATCTTAAATTTTATTTAATAAGATAAATTTATCCTAAATTTTTTTTGTGATATAAAAAACTCAAAAATTTCACAATTGTGATACATTATAAACTTTTTTCATGACACAAAAAACTCCAAATTTATACTCGCGTGACACATTTTTACCAAATTATAGGGCATTTTTTTTAATTTTATTTCTTTTGCTATTCTTTTTCTTCTTTTCCTTTTTTGTTCTCCTCTCTTCCCTTCGCCGGCCATGATGAAGAGAAGCCAAACTCAGGTGACGCCCGCAAGGGCCACCCTCGCCCGGGTCGGGCTAGGATAGCCCTCGCTAGATTTGGCGAGGGCAACCCTTGCTCGACACAAGCGAGGCGGCCCTTGCTTGGGCCGAATATGGCTAGGAATGCCCTTGTCGGCATCAGGCGAGGGTTTGCCCAACCCAAGGGAGGGCCACCCTCACCCAACATTGACAAGGGCTGCCTGACCCAGCTTCCCTTCACTCGGCGGAGGGAAGAAAGAAGAAGAAAAAAGAGAAAAAAAAAAGGGAAAAAATTTAAAATTAAAAGACGAAAATTCCCTTCAGTCATAAAGTTGAGGTAAATGTGTTACGATTAATAAAGTTTAGGATTCTTTTATGTTAAAAAATAGTTCGAGGTAAATTTATTATATTGGGTAAAATTTAGGGGTTTTGTGGCTTTTTTCTTGACAAGTCCCAGGCCTAACATCGGCGACTATGGTTTACCAAATGCTTAACGCATCATTAGTCACACTCTTTGATGTGACCAAGACAAGGAAGTTCGCAGGATGAGTGCAAGAATGCCATATGTCTAAGGGACTGAAGATTTCGATCATACATAGATGAACAAACTTCATGCATAATTAGAGTTTAAGGTGAAAATGTGAATTATTTTGTAGCTTCAACTATTAATGAAATTTGATTGAGAACCTGAATAATTGAGCATTGAATGGTTGATGAATGGGTATTACTAGCTAATTGCCCTCTCAATATCGATTATATATTTTTCTTAATCATGAGAGGATTTGGCTTAGAAGACCCTTTCATATCCATTCGGTCATACAACTTCTCCCGTCAAGAACCTTTGGGTGGTCACCACATAACTTAAGTGTGGACAATAAATATTAATGAAATTAATGTGAGAAAAATAAATAGGATGTGCAATCTAGGAAGCATAGCCTTTGTATCATGTCAGATACTCCGATATGCAATTAATGGGAAAAATTATCAAAATAGTCCTAAATATATTACAATTTTTCCAATTCAATTGTAAATCCATTTTATTTTATTTTTTACCAATTCAGTCCTAAACATTTTGTAATTATATTAATTTAGTTCATTTTGTCATTTTTTACTAGTCGACACTGACATAGATAATTTTTAAATACTACTCTCTCTCTCTCCTAAACATTTTGTAATTATATTAATTCAGTTCATTTAGTCATTTTTTACTAGTCGACACTGACATAGATAATTTTTAAATACTACTCTCTCTCTCTCTCTCTCTCTCTCTCTCTCTCTCTCAGCCTTCTACCTAGCGACCTTCGATGAGCTCTCTCTCTCTCTCTCTCTCTCTCTCTCTCTCTCTTCTACCTAGCGACCTTCGATGAGGCTCAACCCCCAGCACCCCAGCAGATAGCCTGGGCGAGGTCACTTGGCCACAACCAAGCTTCCCCACTAGCCAGAAGGAGAAAAAAGTGAAGAAAAATATAATAAAAAATTAGAAAAAATATATATTATTAAAAATTGTCCATGTCAATGTCCATTAGCTGGCCAACATCCATGTTAGTGCCGATCAGAAAAAATGGTGGAATGAATTGAATTAGCACAATTGTAATAGGTTTAAGACTGAATTAGCAAAAAATAAATAAATTAATTAATTAATTAATTAATTAATTATATGACTCAATTAGAAAAATTGCAATGTGTTCATATTTTTTTGGTAATTTTCCCCATGGTTAATAGGTGTTGAAAAATTAGAGACATGATCAACTCTCCCAATTCACTTTGACACACATGGCGTCAATTTTTAAAAATTTTCAATAAATGAGGGATCAAAATATAAATATGTAAAAAATAAAAAAAAAATAAAGGGAGAAAGAAGAAAAATCTAGTCTTCTCTTCTTCTAACTCTCACTTCCCATGACATACACTTCCCCCTCCTCTTCTTGGTAAGAGCCGCTCAAAATTGAAATAATGAATGATATTGAAAAATTCGAATTAATATTTTCAATGTAAATTCATTTTACACTCTTTTTTATTATTTATTTATAAATTTGAAACAAATTAATTTGATTGAAATAATCATAAAAATGATATCTATCATGTATATATGAAAATATGCATTTATTATATAACGTGTCTCTATATATCATAAGAAATGATGTGTCGGCATATTGTGTCATACCGCGTGTTGATATTGATACTGCTTAGTGTGTGATCACATTAAGGTATTATGGCATAATGTACTGGTTATGATGGAGTAGGGCAGTGGAATGACAGTTTGGGAAAATGAAGTCTATGCAATTATCCATAAGGTTAGGCAACCCTTTTTGGGCCGTAAAGAAGGTATAGTGGTAGTTAATTATCGGGCGGGATACCTCTCCCTGCGCGCAAGCCCTCACATATACGGGCGCTTGATATACAAGTGGAGATTTATAAGGAGACGCTTACCCCTAAAGATCATCCCAAAGATCACCGTTTTGTGAATTCAAGTTGGGGATTTGGCCACGGGAACGATGGAGTTAGTATAAGCTAACCCAAAAGATTCCCATCTAATAACATAGGGTACATTTAATTTAGCTTTCTCAATAGGCTTTTAACCTCTAAAGCCCCTTGAGGAAATGTTGGGGTGTTTGGTAAGCCTGTCCAAGGGGTTTTCAATCAAATATTAGTCTTGGGAAAGCTAAAAGCCCAATACTGAAAGGAACTAGTTTTGAGCTTTCAACATTTGGCTAAATGTTAAAACTATATATATAAAACTAGTATCATAAATTTTTTAGTTTTTCAATTTTATCTCTCATTGTTCCAAAACTACCCTTATCTTCATCAAAGTCAGCAAAGAGTTTAAAAATGAAATCCAAAAGCCCTTTTATTAATAAAATAAAATAAAAAAAAGAGTTGCCAAATACTCTTTACACTAAAATAGTTTTGAAAAGAATTTTTTATCAAACGCAATTTGCATTTCTCCCAAACCTTTTAGTCTAAAGATATTTGCATTTCCCCAAGGCCCATTTCCAAAGCTGAACCAAATGCAGCCATAATCTACTCTCTAATTGTGTTGTTTCGCATTGGAATGGAGTAAATGTGGTTAGGATTAGGAGTATATGAGATCATCTCTTATATCGAGTGTCTAATGATCAGCCTAAAAGCCAAATTTAAAGAGTTCGCTCGTCATGGTCCTATCGCACAAGCAATCTGACCGCGCCTTGCAAAATGCGTGTAAGTACGGAATTTATATAGATCAACTCTAGAAGGTGAGTTTATTAGCCAAAGAATGCTTCAGAAGCAAGTCCAACTTCACATTTCTCAACTATAACAATCTAGATTTTGCAACAGCAAAACGATCTAAACTGAGATGGTGGTTTTGGAGCCCATAAATCATGGGTGCTTGATTCTTATTGATGTTCATTGAATTTAGCAGTCGGTGTTCGAGTAAATTCTCCCACAAATTTTGACCAATCCCTCTTTTTGAGCGATCTTAAAAAGCACAAATATCACGTATCGGTTTGATGCATTAAGAATTTATAATTGAAGTAACACGAACAAGGTTTACTTGAACTATATAAGATATGTTACCACAATCTCAAACATTTGTTCTATTCTAGAGTCCGAGGCATTATTCACCCGATCTTGCTTTAATGTAACCTAGAAAACAATTATGTACGAGCCAAGTTTGAATTGAGATCGGGGGACCTTATTGCTAACCTACGCAAAATATGTTAAATAAAGACCGGGAAGATTAAAAATATGTTGTGACTCATTGTAGAGAAGTTTCAGGAAATTTTCCACGTGTCAGCTGAAAATTTAGCATGGAGCAATTCTCAGAGTTCACTTCTTATCGACTTCAGCAGTTCCCCCCTTTTAGGGGAAGCGTAATAAAAAAATAATGCCGTTAATTACAAAGTAATCATATCAAATTGTAAAAATTAACAGAGTGCCATGTGTCAGTTATTTTTCCCGTCAAATATAGAGTTGCTTTAATTTAATATTATTTTATTTTGTGGCCATGAAATTTCTCATGGCTGTTGATGGGTCACCTCCCTAGTGTTGAGTCTTGACCGGTTGATAAGATTTTGGAATCATAGCGCATTTGATTTAATTAAAATGCCTGTCCTACGAGGACACGTTTCGGGACAGCTCTCCATTATCAATGGTACGGTTCAAATTTTCATAATACCCAAACTCAATCGTATGATATGTGATGCTCGCTTGCTTTAATCGAAATCAAATCGAAATTTGAATATGACATAAGATGCTCGTTTGTTTTAATCGAAATCAAATCGAAATCTGAATATGACATGAATCAAAAAAGCGGTTTAATTTGGTTTGGATCTCGATTTTGTTGGCAATAACCCAAGAGAAAGATTACAGGAGGTCCATCAGACTCACATCAACAACCATACAAAGAACATAAGCTCCTTCCACGAGCTAGATAATATCTCATTGTAGAAAACCAAAGTACAAAACTTTGTTTTCATTTTCCCCTTCTTTCTTGCCTTCCTTGCCTTGCTCGATCGAACATGATACAAGATCGTGACCTCCCACATAAGATCAGACATTACAGACCTCAACTGCCCTCAGGTCAAATGTCGCCCCTTTCCTTCTAATCGCAGAATTGCAAAATGTGCACCAGCCGAGGGATTTTTTTGGTGTATTTGTGAATAGAATTTTGATGGTTGTCTGTCTGATATCAATTTCATTTTAATTTGGCTTTAATTCGTAATAAATATCATCAAGTACCGTTCTCTCTTTACTCTCTCTCCTCCTAATGGGCAACGATATATATGTAATAATCTTCGTGACTATATTACTATAAATTGTTAACTGTACTGTACAGCAATGACTATCAAATCCTATCTAAGGGGTGCATTATATTACAGAAGATTCAATATATCAACGCCACATTGCTACCCTAACGTGAGCCACCAACAATTATAGTACCAAGCATGCATGGTTTTCAATAAAGAGAAAAACATTCACTAAAATATAACTATCTTAAAAAATTATAATCACAATATTTTTTATTTATTGTACAGTTGTTGCATAATTACTATTACTTTGTTAGAGAGTGAGAAGTTATTTTCGAATTTCTATCTCTATTTCTTTATTGTTTTACTATCAAATTAAATAATATAGTTCTTTCCCCTCTAAGTTATACGTAATAGCTATTAAATTACATCATTACAGGATTACTGCAACCAAATGAGTGCCGCAAGTAATCATCCATGTGAAGAAAAAAAAATCATTTTTTTTTTCCATTTTGCATAGCCGAATTAATGATATTTCATCCAATTGACAAACTAGGAGTGCAAGCTGGGTCAACCTACTCTTGAGTAATTCAGGCTTGAATCGATAAAGACTTGAAATTGACTCAATTGATTCTAAGTCAATTTCAAGTTCAAGCTACTCAAATGTAAGTTCGAGTTTCTTAATTACCTTTCTAGTCAAGCTCAAGCAAGTTATGTAATACTAAATCGAGCTCGAGTCGCATTTCAAGCATCAAGTGTGTGCAAGCCAAGCTGAGCTCAAGTCTAATAGTGCATGGGACAATAACCTCTCTCGATCATTTCAATTCATTGTAGAGACCAAAAATATATGAAGCATGGATTCCTCGTCATTTTCGGGATGATGCTTTTGAAAGATGAATATTACTGGCGATTGTTGAACAATTCAAAATCGAAAATTTCAAATTCACCATTAACAAGAGAATCAAAATAATTGGTCATAAGTAAAAAATTTAGCCCCGAAAGGTCATTTATTTGCTATTTTCTTAGAGGAAAAATTCAAGAAGTTGTTCTTACTCATAGGTATAAGTTGCAATCGGATGTGCCATCTCTTGATTTCATTTTTTTGTCTCCATCATGATCATAAACACCTTCTTCCAGCAAGAAATCTAACAACAAAAGCATTCTAATTGAAATAATGTATTAACACGTGTAATTAGTCTACATATAGAAACTTTTGTCTCTTCCATCCATGGAATACACAGAGATCTCTCAACTTTTACATAGAGGTAGGTAAATCACCTTATGAGTTTTTTTTAGAACTTCACCCGCTACCAACCGAGGGTGGGCGGGAATGGGATGGATTGGTTTCGACGGCATATATTCAATTTCATTTCGCTCTTTCTTTATTTGTTTTTCCCTTTGCCGTGTCATCAAACAGAGTAATGGATGGTTAAGGGGACCTATGCGTTGAAAACAACCACACATAGCTGCAATAACAGAACTTAAAACGAGTCCAAAAGTGTCCAAATCATTCTTCAGGCAACGCGGCACGTATTTCCTAGAGCACTCTGTTCTACAAAGTACTCTCCCCGGAGCTTAGAACTTTTTGCCCTCTTGACTAATGACTCGACACGTATAAAACAAAAGATGAAATCCTACTGGTTTGAACGTGGAGCTGCCGGTAAGTAGAAGGTGTTGTCACCACCTTATCTTCAAGCTTCATCATTGAGAGCCGTTTGTTAATTGAGAGAGCCCGAGTTAAGTGGCCAAGGTGGCGATAGGTTATTTTTTTCTATGACCAGACATAATGACAAGGCAATTATTCAGCAAAAAGAGACTAGAAAAGTGCACTGCCCCACGCCCAACTTTCGAGGATGAATTCGTAGTCACGCCAATCGCTGGCGATGTGTCACCTCGTAATGACCGGTCCTCTAACCTTTGGCGACACTGGCTTAGCGAATGCTCAGCGTCCAAAGTGGCATCATCTGTTACGCTATGCGACGCGACAACGATACGAAAGTTTGCAGGATGAGGGCAAGAATGCCATGTGTTCGACCTACATGTTGTGATGGAATTGGGCAAGAGGACGACGCTTCTTTGCTCCCATGTGCCTACGATGTTTCTTTTGTTTCTCTCGCTTTCTTTGACAGGCCGGTGGGGGCAACCTCGTGCTCTCGTTCTTTGAACGCACGACGGACGTTTGTGTCGTTCCCATGTCTACCGAATACTGTCTCGGAGAATCAACGGTTTTGGGATTACGAAGTGTGTGCATTATCCATAATGTTAGGCAACCCATTTCTGGGGAGGAGAAGATGGTATAGTGGCAATCAATTGTCATGCGAGACTCTCTCTCTCTTCCTCTCTTTCTCTCCCTCTCTCTCCTTCCTAATGGAAGAGATGTTTCGCCAAGCCTCACTTGCGATGGCCATCCAATGCCGATACTCGACATGCGTATCGGCCATTGGGTGTTTATTATAGATAACCAAACAAGCGAGTATTTATTGCAATTGAGTTATATGAGCGAGGGACCCTATCCTCATCCTCATGGTACTACTTCCACCTCCTATGCTCATCGAACGCACCATTTGGATAGCTAAATCTCCTTAATATTGCTCGGCACTCGTTATTTATTTAACTTTTAGGGTTTAATGGTCAGGCAGTGTTCGAGCTTGTTTTCTCACACACTCGACTGATCCACCTCTCGAGCAATCTTAAGGGCACACTCTCTCATATCAAAGCTAGTGCATTAAGATTTTACTCGTGGAGCGATGCTCACGATGTTTATTTTAACTATTTGTGGTATATGACCACAGTATCGAACTTTAGTCTATTCTACAGTGCAAGGTACTACTTAGTATTTACCTGAACTTGCTTTAACATATCCTAGAAAATAATCATATGTGTTAAAAGAAGAAAATATTCAGCAAGTATTTAGGGAATATTGTTATTCTGTTATCTTTTGTATCTTATCTTTTAGAATTAGTAAATATTTAGGGAATACTTGTTCTTCTGTTACTTTTTATATCTTATCTTCTAGAGTCTTTACATACATTGTATTTGCAATACATATATAAAGAAAAAAGGAATAAACATTTTAAATATATGCGAATTGAGTCTGAATTGAGATTGAGTGACCTCATGACCGATCTAAATAAGACCGTGAAGTTTCAAGTATACGCGGCAACTCACTGTGGAGAAGTTTCAAGAAATTTTCCACCTGTCCTATTTCCGTTGGACCAGCCGTTCTTTTTGGTGAAAAATAATGAAAAACAACGGCATTGATTCCAAAGAAATATTAATATAGAGTTGCTCTAATTTTTTTTTTTTTTTTTGGCCATCAAATTTAACATGGCTGTTGCTGTGTCACTTTCCTAGTCTTGAGTCTTGACTGGTGGATAAGAATTTCGAATGATAACGCATTTGATTTAGTTAAAACGCCTGCCCTTTGAGGACACGTTTTGGGACACTTTTCTGCCACGTATTTTGTACACGATAGCCATAGACGGACTATATACGTATTATCACACCTATATTGAAGAAGCTTTCTTTATTTTTGGATGTAGATAACGACACTCATTGCTGATTGATTGGTTTTTTGCGTGCTTGAGCAAAAATGGTGAAATTTCTTTTTCCGTCTCGCTCTTATCAGCAATAAGCAGATACATTTGAGGCGGATATGATGGATTTATACGTGTCAGAATCTCCTAATCAAATCAATGTGAAAAAGAGTATAAGAGGTCCATCAGAACCATGCCTAGAACCGTACAAAGAGCATAAACTTCCACAAGCATTAGACAGTTGTCGCATGATTATGATTACTTTGATAGAGAGAGAAGGCATTTTCGGTTTTCTATCTCTATTTCTTCATTATTTTACTGTCAATTTATATGATGTAGAAGTTTCATCCCTGCCTATGCTGTACGTAATGACTATTGGATTACATCATTACAACATCACTGCAACCAAATGAGTGCCTTAAGTAATCATCTATGTGAAAATTAAGATGATTATTTTTTCATGGAGCATCTCTTAAAGCTTTTCAAAGCTAATTTAATGATATTTCATTCTAAAATTTGATTAACTAGGAGTACGAGTGAGTTGAACTACGCGTGAGTAACTTGGGCTCAGCTTCAAAAATACTTGAATTTGACTCGATTGATTCCAAGTCAAGTTCAAGTTCAAGCTACTCCAGCAGAGTTGTCTAGTCAAATTTGAATTTCTCAATTACTTTTCTAATTGAGTGCAAGCAAGATATGTAAATATTAAATCGAGCTCGAGTTGCATTTCGAGCTGAGTGCATGCTTTAGCGAGTCTGGTGGTGTGTGTGTCATATTGCCTTTTTGTCTTTTTTGACTTGGTCAAAAGTGGGTTGAAATTTAGATTAAAAAAAGAAAAAGAAAAGTGGGCTCTCTTTATAAAGAGAAGGAGCACGTTCAGGAACGGGAAACAAAGAAGAAAAGAGAGAAAGGAGAGAAAGCCCTTTGCTCATTGAATCGGTGTAATTTTTAGACTTAGGGCACAATTTTGAAGTTAGATAAAATCAGAATTGCGAGATTAGTTTCAGAAGTTGTTAAGCTATGAAATTATATGAAAATCATAGATTATAGCATTATGAAGTTATGGGATTTTACATAAGTCAAATTGAAGTAATGTTTTACTCCATGTGAAATTTTAAAATTTCACACACAAGTTTCGCATTGCAAATAGTTTTAATACCTTCTTTGAGGAAGTTTTTTGTTGGCGTGTAGATGTCGTTTTGTCAATGATTAAGTTTAGTTTAGTCAATTTGTAATTGAGGTAGTGGTTTACTAGATTTCGATGTTATTTGTTGCTTATTTGATAGTTCATCGGTTCAAATGAGTTTTGTTTTTTGTTTTAGGCTTTTCAAGATGAATTGTGCTATCTCTTTTTTTCGAGTTTGTAAACTCATATTTTAAAAGTGATATGGATTAATGTTATTTTTATTATGTAAAATCTAGGTCAAGCATAACTTGCTTATTGGTTACTTATGAAATTTGGAACGTGTTATGAAAAGTAGTGTGAAAGTTTACATATATGTATTGCTTTGTCTCAGTTTATGAAATAAGTTTTGAAATGATTTGATAAATGTTTTACAAGAAGTATTTTTGGTGGATGAGCTATGTTGTGAAAGTTTATCTATTTGGTTTGTGAAACGTGCTATGGTTTATATTAATTCTGAATTTGATTTCAAATATTGAAGGATGACGGCCAAAAAAGGATCTTTTGTGTACGGTATTGCAATATTGTTGTAAACCAGGTTAAGGATTTCTAGGTATGCATACTAAATTTAGGATATCCTTCTAGGCTAAGCCACTGATTGATAATAAGTGGAGAGAGCTTGCCAAGAGGGGAATCATGGTCATCTTATCATCAAACATTGTGTCGTGACCATGGTAAGATATTGAACAATAGATTGGTTAATGGCATGGATCATTGACGCGTGATTTTATAGAAACGATCAATGGACTTGATTGTTGATATTTGAATGCTAATGGTGGATTAAATGAGTATTTCTAATAAAACTTTGTTTAAATGAAACAACTCATATTTGATGTAATATGTATATTATATCTTGGGTATGGATTTTGAGTTTATGAGTTGAGTTTGAAGAGTTTAGTTGTTAATGGAGATGTATATATTCTTTTTCATGAATGATAAAAATTCTAATGTTGTAACCAACTTGTTTGTTTATCAGAAATATATATACATGGTGATATGTATTTTGATAATAAGTTATTAGTTTGTGTTTGAGACTGCATCATTCGAGAGGAATAATGGCTATGTCATTCCTCAATTATTGTTAGATTTAGGGCGTGATGGTACAGGACAATAACTACTTCTTTTTTTGACGTACAGGACAATAACCTTGATCACAACAGCACATTATTAGTCCAAATTTATTGTCCTCTTCGAGCCGGTGCTTTCACAAGATGAGGATTGCTTTCGATTGTTGAACAATTCAAAAACCAAAATTTCAAACTTTGCGGCGCTAAATCACCGAAACGAGAGAGGCGAGGCAGTTGATCATAAGTCAACTTACCTCTCAAAGGTCATTCACTTGCCTTTTTCAAGAGCACAAATTGGAGAGAAGGCAATATTACTTCTAGGTATGAGTCGCCATCGGATGTCCCCATCTATTCATTTACGTCTCCATCGTGAACATAAACACCTTCTTCTTTGTTTTCAAGTAAGCAATCTAACAACATAAACATTTTTATATAAACTTTTATATATTTACACATGTATAATTAGTCAATATACACGAATAAATAATTATTATTATAAAGATACACGCTTACAAACGGGCTGTCGTTGTCTCGGACGTGCAATGGATTTTAATAAATTTATCCTTAAGAGAATATCGAAGAGCACTAGTAGACCTACCATGAATTCTTTATAATGGAAGTGGGTATAGTGTACAATTACGACTTGTTCATCACTAGCGTATAATCCTCCCCCAGACGTTGCACTTAGCTGCAAATTTGGAGCAAAATTTGAACATGTTTATCGAGATTTCATTAGGGCACGATTTCATTATGACCGAAACAAAGTCAAACAATAAAAAAAAATCGAGGTAATAATGTGAAGAAAGATTACTTATGGGACACTTCACTGGACGGCCTATCGAGATCGAATCGAGGATATCTAGAAGTATAGCCCTTTAATTCGTCAATTCTCTTAGGGTGCATTTGTTTCTCAAATAATCGCAATAAAAAGTTATTCTTTTGTATCGTCTACAAAAATGAGATCATGAAAACATATTTCAAATTAATGAAAATTATATTTGATGTAGAACGAGGAGAATAACCAAATCAATATTTCAATTTCATGAGATCCAAACTTCTCAAAGATCGGTTAAGCATTTCGAGAATTAATTAAAACGACTTAACAAAGATAATAAATATTAGCCCAAAAATCAAAGGGAAAATCACACCTTCCATAAAATCCAGAAGAGAGCTTCAATTGGATGCAGAAGTTCCCTGGTCCGCCATTCAAATTCTCTTCCCATTTAGTATCAAATTCTTCTATGTCACTTCAATTAATCTGTATTACTGAGTATTATTTTTGTTTTTAATTTAACGATAGCAGTGCCAATTCATATAAAAACTTAACATTATAAAAGAATCGCAATAATTTGTTCTTTTCGTTATTGAGATCGGCATCGGCATCGGCATCTTTAGTACATCATCTTTTTAGTTACTGCGAAGGAAGCCGAGATGCACTTAGCAGACTCCATCTATACAAAGTCACAAGTACCGTTTCACATAAAAAAAAAAATGATAAGATCCATGTGATCTAGAGTTCAAAGTAGAAATCAAACCAGATTAATCTCAAAAGCAATTTCACATGTGAATATTACTCCGCATTAAGTCAGAAAAAATTCGGAAGTACTCTCAAACAAGCACATGCATCACGTTTCCATTCGCTGTCTTGTTCAGTCAAACTCGTTCTGTCCAATGTGTCCATCATCATGCACATTGCACAGAAGTTGAGGACATTGACTAGGTTTACAAGGTTGACCCGCAGAGTCACTGTTATTAAATAGTTTGTGATCGACAATCGAGAAATTTATGGAAAAAGTTATAACTCTATTATACTTGCACCTATTCTTGCCCAAATTTTCAATTTAGCTAATAAAATCCTAAATTTTTGACAACTTAACAATGTAATTTATCCAACACTGGCATGGATAATTTTCATAATTTTTACTATTATAATTATATTGTATTTTGCATATTGTTTCATTTTCTTCATTTTTCTACTTTTACCTTTGCTGGTGGCTAGCCCAGGGGGTTGCCCTCATCGAGATCTACTTGTCAGCCTCGCTAACTTCAGGCAAGGCTCAACCTTGCCCCTTGGCAGGTACTGGTGAAGGCAACCTTCACTGGTTGTCCCCTTTGGCTAGTTGCTAAGGCCCAGTGATCAACAGAAAAAGAAATTTAAAAAAAAAGGAAAAGAACAATATATTGAAAATTAAAAAAATAATAAATTATTCATGTCAGTCGATTATACAACGTAATAGGATTAGCATCAGCATTAGCAAATTCTAGTCAAAATTAGCCAAATGGACTATATTAACAAATTTTCATGAAATTTAGAATTCAATTAGTCAAATTGAAATATTTAAAATTCATTATAAAAAAAAGTACAAATTGAATTTCCATAAGTGTTATAGATTTAAGATTTTTTTTAAATAATTTTCTCGCGAAAAACCATGTCAATAGTGCAAGGCCGGGATTGGATGAAAAGGAATATGGAAATGGAAAATATTTCTTTCTTCGAAAACAATGATAATGAAGGAACAAGCCGGAATCACGGGGATCTACGCACATGTAGTCATATGAACCCTAATCAACGACGGTCCCATTTAAGTTTTGTAACGTGGATTGGATCGGGGCATTGAATTCGTCCGGAACGATCGGATCTGGTGGGATGTTGCTTGCACCGCTGAACCTCTTGGGTACAATGATTTTGGTTAGTTTATGCGGGCAAATAAGTTGCCAAAACATGTCGGACCACATCATGATCCCTAGTGATCGTGTTGTACATACAAATGATTCGTGTCACTGATTGCAAATTTGAGCATGATTTGTGCGGCCTCTAATTTGTCCCTATGTCGGTAGAAACTTATGCAAATTTGCAGACTATATACGGTGCTATATTCTTGGGTTGTACTATGAGCAATATAAACTAGCATTATCTTCAATTTTTCCGGTCTATCTGTGGAACATAAATTGGACTTTTATTAAGTTCACCGTCAATGTAAGAGTTAACTCGCACTGTCATTGTGATGCGTGAGAGCTGCAATTAAGGAACTTATGTCTGGAATTTGTGTGTGAGAGAGGAAGGGGGGAGGGAGGGGGGCTGCTTCGGGTCGACGGGGATGCCACAACACAACGACATGACCATGGAGCAATCGAGCAGCGCGGCTCATGGCAATGTCAGAGGGAAGGGAGATAAGGAATTTAAATTAGTTTTAGATTATTGTGGTATAGAGCGATGTATAGAGAGATATAGAGTGGACTTGCCTAGTTTGCATAGATAAAAATCCCTAACGACGTCTCTGGGATTCGAACTTCTCCCATTCGTGAAGGGGAGAGAACCCGAGCCAGCTGCGCCGCTACAGGCAGTGATTAGACTAAAGCAAAATTGCTCAAACAATAGTCATAAAAAACATGGGAAAAAAAAATCACCGGCCGTGGTAGCTCCGCTGGATAGGCTTCAGTGATCCTTTGCGTGGGAGGGGAGAGGTTCAAAGCCCTTGCAACGCAATGGGGCTGGTGAAGTTACTTGGTGACTTATCCCGGTGACATGAGGTGGTGGTTTTCCTATGTTGCCCCAGGTTCTTTCTGCCGGTTGTCAATTTTCGGGATTTTCTGGGTCACAAAAAAAAGAATATGAAAAAAAAAAAGTTCAAACAAGTGATCTAATCAAATTGGCTAAAGGAGCCAAAAAGCTTTCATTTCCCCGAAACACGTGCCAAGAAGAACAGCAGGAATTTGGTATTTTTACGTGTGGGGAGTACACAAACCGTGGGCTACGCTTAGATCTCGAGGGGCGGTCATCAGTCTCTTCGACAGGAATTACTGATGGGACGACGGGTGGTTTTGAACGACGGGACAACCCGTACGTTGTATCTCATTATTGGCTTCCCTTCGGACCACCGGGTACAAACTGACAAAACCGCTATCTCGACACGTGTCTCTGCAGGCACATCAATGCCCGTGCCTTATCTAACGTCACGAATTATGTGCCCTTTCTGCTGCCCACCCCCCATTCGTTGACATGCATGTTGATGAGATAGAAATGAAATCCAAGGGCGGAAAGAAGCGTGTGAAAAGAATCATGCCTTGATAGAGGATTTGATTTATTACTTTGTCAGTAATGTTCAATCTAGGTTATTTGTTTTAACTCATTAGAATGCTGAGCTTATCTAGATATAACTCATGAATTTTGATAGATTTCGATTGATCATCTAAAAGATGGGGTTAAAGGTCGAAGATATTACAAATGATTTGCATGTAAACCGTCACTTTTATATATTATTTATTCTATCAAGGGAGTAAATTGAGCCAAAGTTATGCTCTTATAATTGAATCAAAGTTATGTATTATGATGGTCATGGTAGTTAATTGAAATACTGATACTTTTTTTGAAATTTGACAGTGCCTAAAGGCTCGAGATCTACTTGTGCTTGTTGTCATATGTAATTCGCTTCAATTTTGAAGCCGTGTCGAGTCAAGTCAAGTTCAAGTCTATTACTACTCTCCTCAGTCCAATGCTAAAGTAGGTGAGATGAGATTAGATTTCGAATCGTGCTGTGGGGCCATTGTCCTAGCAATAAAAGGACAACCGGACATTGGGGATGGGCAACCAATGGTTCAAAGCCAACTTGAAGCAAAACAGAAAGAAAACGATAGTCATATTCACATGGGTCTTCTATCTATTATTTGAGATAATTATTTGGTACGCCATTGCAATTTCATGAAATTTCCCATTAATCTAGAGAAAAAAAAAATTCCGATTTCATACTGTTATAGTCTGATATTTTTAAGTTACGAAATTTACATGTCAATTAATCTCCTATTTCATAAGTTACGGGGGCGTGTTAATTAGCCTTGATTTTTCGAATCGTTACGTGAAGGAAAATTATCGCGAAATTGTGTAATTTCTTCCTCGTTCGCTCACAGGAGCATCACAAAAGGACACGTGGACAACTCCTACGGAATCTAATGAAGAACTGGAGTTTAGTGAAGCATGTGCGACCGTTGGATTTCGACTTTCTTTGTCTAACTGTAAAAAGATATCATACGTGGGTGGTCCTCCATCCCTTTTTAATCGCGTTTGTCAGGTAGTAAAGTTTGGACGTTTGTGTAACTTGAATGTGATTTTCAAAAAGTTAAAACAAGATAAAAGAATTCAATAGACCGGTAAAAATTTCGTATATCTAAATCTACGAGAGGACTGTGCTCCTTTTTTAGCGGGCTTTCTTGAGAAATCGCCCAAACGTGAATATATTAAGAGTTAACACCTCATACGACCCTAAATTATGGTAAAGTACCAAAAAAAATTCTAAACCGATAATATTAGTACTAATTCAATCAATTTAATCTTAATTTTTTTTAAATTGATGCTAATTCAATCAATTTAGTCAATTTTGGCTAATTAACACTAAAGCGGACGCCAGTAAGTGGCTAGATGCTAACATGTCAATTTTTAATAATTTTTATTTTTTGAATTTTTTATTAACTTTTTCCTTTTATTCTCTCTCTTCTTCCTCTTTAGACTATCCTCGCGGTGGCCGGCGAGCCTCTGGCAAGCCTCGCTGGCCATTGGGTGAGGGCCATGAAGCCCTCGTTGACCCTCGGCGAGGGTCATGGCCCTCACCCAGTTGATGGCCGCCGTGGCCTCACCAACAACGAGCGAGGCCACCTTCACTCGCAACAAGGCCAAGGTGAGACCAGCCTCACCCAGATATGGGCAAAGCTGCCTTGCTCGCAGCTCTAGGCCAAGCCAAGCAAGGGTCGTGACCCTTGTTGATAGTTGGCGAGGGCTTCACGGCCCTCGCCAACCATTGCGAGGATAGTCCAAGGAGGAAGAAGAGAGAAAAGAAAAGGAAAAAGAAAAGAAAAAGGAAAAGAAAGGAAAAGAAAAAGAAAAGAAAAGAATTAATAAAAAATTCCAAAACAATTATTAAAAAGTGTCACATCAATGTCTAGCCACCGAGCAACATCTATGTCAGGGTTCGACCACTAGCCGATGTCCAAATCAACATCGATCGGCCAAAATTGGCCGAAATGAACTGAATCGGCACCAATGTGAAAATGTTTAAAACTAACTTAGTATTAATGTAATAGGTTTATAACTTTTTGATACTTCCCCCCCCTAAATTATGTTTATTATCTCACTAATATCTTAAATTCTTTGTCATGTCACAAGAAATTATGAACTATGCACATTGCCATACCAATACCTTAAACCTTTTTTTGTCTCATCAAAACCCTCGAACTTGCACCAATGTAACAGAAAAAGAAAAAAGAAACCTAAATTAAGTTCGAGGATGTGATGGAGGAAAACCATGTGTTTCCTTCCACTCCATATCACAAAAATTTCAATTTCTTTTTTCCTATGTTTCTTCCTCATATTCTCATTTCACATACTCACCATTTTTTTCAAAGTAAGCCCACATTTGTCTTCTTCATCTCAATGCCTCCATCATGAAACGTGCTGGTATTAATTCCAGTTAACACCATCTTCATAATTAATAAATAAAATGAATTTCCATGGAAAAAAATAATTGAAATATTGAGCACGTTAGGTTGAAGAAATTAGCAAATATATATATTCGTGGGTGCCCTGCCAACTGCCAAATATAGTAGCCAGCCGCCGAAGCTGAGCGAAGGTGGGTCTTGACTTGGAGTCAATGCTCATCTAGAATTTCAGATCAACGGCCATCCGCTTCTTCAATTCTCTCCAGCAGCAATCTCCGCCGTCCGGTCCCGCCCTTCCGAGTAACTTCCCTCCCACACGCCATTTTCTACAATCTCGGCTTTTTCATCACGTGGAGCGGATAAGCACGAAGAGGCGTGATCCACCCGGATTACTCATGGGATTATCTCCTTTACTAGCAGGATCTTTTTAAGCTGATCCGATGAAGGATGATTCCAATGTCTATATCTCCTCGTGCCGCATGATATTCTAAGTTAGGTATTTTGCATAGGACACTTACGATAATGTTTTTTCGCGTGGATGTGGGGACATTAGGTTTCATTTTGGATTTTCTAAGATGTTTGGCAAAAATTCCAAAATGGGCAGCTCTCACCTTTCCCATAGGTGCTGTTGGAGATGTGGTTAGGAGCTTATTTTAATTCTTGACATTGAATAGATTTTGCAGACGTTATCGAGATTGTACAACCCAGCAGAGCATTTGAAGTTATCCGGTGCCATTAGAGATTCTCCTTTATCTTCAGTGACATGTGAGCTTGTCTTGCCGATGCCTCTAAGCTGGTGATCGGTCTTAATAATCGTAGTAACAGTGGTGTTGTACAATTTCATCAGAAGTGGGACATTCGTGTCAAGACTAATTAGGAGATTTGCGACGATATGGTTTATGATAGTCGTAGCCTATACAAAGTGGAGTATGAAGTACACTTGAGAATGACACAACTATGTATATCTAGTGAAGTATGAAGTATGCTCGAGAATAGATATCACGGGCGTCTCGATATGTTTGATCAATTTATGGATGGGAACTAAGATAAATATTGTTGAGTTATATCTATGAGTTGTGTTAGAAAATCTCACATCAGAGAATTGGTATGGTGTAAAGTAATTAATATGTTGTGTATGAGTTCGGCCATAATTTATTTGTTTTAAATTTTTAGTAAAGGTGGATCTAATTAGATATGTTGACGAGTTCAGGCTACGCTCCCTCTTGGTGATTTCTACGTCCCAATTTATTTTGGTGTTTCTTGAATGAGTTTGGTAACCAATCCCGATGGTATTCTTGTGTAAGTTGTGTCAGAATTTCCTACATCCAAAAATTGGTTATGCGGATGAGTTAATATATCTTCTTGTTAGCCTAAAACTCATTTATTTGGTGCCAAACTCTCAATTTACTCGCAATTTTTCCCACCAAAAAAAAAAAATGAATTTTGATATAGATAACTATAAAGAATCCCGCAGATTTTAAAATAGCACAATAGGCTACCATATGTATATTTCTAACAATTTCAGAAGACAAAATAACAGCAAAAATCCTAAAAGTTGTGAAGTTCATTATGAGTTCCAGGACCCACCCGGCAATTATCTCAGTTCATTATAAAAACATCCGAATTTAAAATGCTAAAAGCAAAAGAAACAAGTCCATAATTAAAACTAAATTCGAGAACAAGCCACCTCCGGGCTAGCGTCACGAAGTATGCGAGCCCACCTCTCCTTCGAGATATTTCAGTAGTGTTTCTTCTATTTGGCCGGCTGATGAACTCGTGAGAATCATGCACGAAAACGAATACGATGAAGTGTTCGGTTTTCCTTCCCCCCACACAATGATCGCGCGCGTTATCATCCTAAGATTCAATTCGAGTTTGATTAGTGATCATCTAAGTTTTTTAACCACCCTCCGAAGAAAGGTCTGGCCACGTTAATCACGAAATCTTGTGTCAAATGCCCTGGGTATTGCTAGCTAATAATTCGAACTTTGACAGTCAAGTCTTGTGATTAGGGATTAATTAATTAGAGGGTCATCGATGCTTTTCTTTCATCAAATGAGAAAGCAATAAATAAAGTGCTTTAAATCATTTTTTCATTGAAGTCACGCCCTACAGGATGTGGTGGGCAGTTTTACATTCAGAACTTGAGAATAGAAATGGTGGGTTTTGAAATGAGGTGGTCCATATTTTCACTAAGAAATGAAAGAGTTGAGGGTGGTTTTGTAATTTTAAGTTAAGGGACCCGACTTTTTTCAGATATTTTAGGCAGAAAGTTGCCTATTTATTTGCCCTGCCAAATCTAAAAAATTTAATCCAAATACTTAAAAAATGACTGAAGAACATATTATACAATATATATATCAATATTTTTTACACTTCGGAATTTCTGAAAATTATCGAAGCTACAATATTAGAATAAAATGTAATAGTGGAAAATATTTCAAATAAATTTGGGCGGACTCATTTTTTGTTTGGGGGGGTGTGAAAATGGGTTATAGTTGAAAACATAAATTTAACGTTGTAAATCTACTATCCCTCTTTTATTATCTAATAAACCAAAGTAACTTTCTAGGTGGTATGGAAAAGAATCTAATATCCAAGAGTTTATCAATCCCAAAATTACCAAGGTAGTTTGTAGAATGATTTTCTTCCATAAAGTTATGTTGCACTTTAAACTCAAAATGAGAGCGCAGTAATTTTCTCATATCTTTAAGGCAAAATAGGACTGGTATTATCAATTATAAACTTTAAGCTAATAGGATTAAAAATCTGCTTGCGTAGATGAATATATTCATACGAATGCAGGAAAACCACCTAACCAATCACCCCATTCGTTTCTTATTAAATTTCCCACACCAAGAAGTCCTAGGTTGTATTTAGAAGCCTTGTAAATATTTAGTTTAATCCACGCTAAAGGTAAATAGTCCCACAATTGATCAAAATGGGAGAAATGCGTAATCCACTTAATATCGAGTTATTTATCGCTAAAGTTTTAATGATTTCATTTGCGCATGATCAAGTTACTTGTCTTATATTTGAAGGGAAGACAAAGTTATCCTGGAAACGATTTGTTGTTTCATTGCCAAAAAAAGTCCACACACTTACTCCAAAAATTATGCTCCAATCAAGAAATAGTATTCTAGTTCGTAAAGAATTGAAGGGACATTCTCTCTTTGGTCGGTGAATTGAAGTGACTTTAAAAGCAACATTTTCTGTATTTCTTTCAATTTGAAGAAATTAACCGAGACAAAGGCCCTCGGATTTTTTATTTTTTTTGGGGGGGCTTTTGTGATGGCAGGTCAAAAGTCAAAATTAAAAGGAAATGAAAATTCAAGTCGGCTGCCCTTTTTTGGTGCTAAAAATTCAAGTCGACTGCCTACCAAGCCTAGGGTTAGTACCTACGTAAGATTCTTTACAATTTTTGGGGGGCTTCTCCCTTTTTTTCCCACCTAAGCTTATCCGGCAAAAGTAAATCCGACTTTCGATAACGTGATGAGCCCTCCCTCTTATCAAATATCAATTGACTACCCCCACTCTCTCTCTCTCTCTACCCACGAATGACGTCGTAAGGAGCTCATGGAGAGCGAAAAAGCCACGATTTCCGTGAAAGTGCACCTCAGGCGGGCCCCACGGGGTTTGCCGGAGGGGCCCCTGGGATGCGTAGAATTTGCCAGTGAGGACAGGCGCTTTTTTTTTTTTTGCTAGTCAGGACAAACCGAATGAGAAATTGTAGTGACAGCCGAGGTCGAGGGCGAAGCGCCACACCGACGCTCCACGCGTCTGGCACGCATCTGACCTTTGCGGCAGCTGCTTGACCCGGTCGCGCTGCGTACCTTTTGGGATGGCCGAGGGGCCGAGCGAGTCGCTTTATTAGGCCATTCCAAATATCGTGTCGACTTCATAGGATTCGTATATCATAATTTCATTATCTGCCCTAAAAATCGAAATATTCATAAGATTCGATGTATATTCTCATCATCTTTTCGACCCACTTTTTTTTTTCTTTTGGGTACTATAGATGAGATAATTAGATTGGATTTTTCAGATTCCACATAAACTAATCTAGTTTCCAATTACCAAATATCTGATTTAATTTTCAGTTTATAATTTTGAGAAATAATTGGGTGGTAGTCTTTAATTTACTATGAGAATAACAGCATGTTCTGAATTATAAAAAATTATTTAATAAATAATTATAAATTATTGTGCGATCCACTTTTTTAATAATTTATGACTTACAATAAACTTTTCTTCTCATAATAATCTAATTATGTTAGCAAAGGGCCATAACGTTTTGTTGATTGGTAAGTTCAAGATAGATTTGGCAAGCCTGATTTTTTTTTTTTTTACCTTTGCCGTAACAAAGTGGGTCAATTCTTTTGGAATTCCTCACCTTGCCCGATCATATGGCATAATAAATTTGTCAGGCAACTCCCTAAATCCCCAAGGGTAAGCGCGTAATTTCGCCCCCGCGCCGGCTCTGCTATATATGACCGTTCCATGCGCAGCGAACGATGAAGAAGAGGAGGAAAAAAACAAGAACTCAAACTCAATCATTCATTCATTCCCACGCCCCTCCTCCTTCTCGCAAACCTCGCGGCTCTTCGATCCCGAGGCCGCCTCGAGAATTTCCCCAAGAAAAGATCTCACATCGAAGAAGGGAAAGTTCCACCTTCTCGTAGGGAATGCATAGAGATGATGGTAGTAGCCCGCCGCCCTTCTTCCCCAGCAAAGCCTGAGTCGTGTTGGCGAGCCAACTCGCGCATCGGCGGCCGGACCTGCCACCGCAAGCACGTCGAGGACGGGTGATCCTACGGTTTCGCCTCCGACCTCGGCCGCCCAGTTTTACTTTGTGTAATCTTCTTCTCTTTTTCAAAATATCTCGGCCGCGGGTCGAAGAAAGGACCCGGAGTTCGGGAACTGACGTGGGTCTTTCGAAGTTCTTGAAATTGAGTTCCGGTTCTTGCCGTCGGCGAGTGACGTCGGAGTTCCTCGTCGGGAGAAGAAAGAAGGCCGGAGGATGACGAAGAGGGGGGAGGACGGGAGCTCGTCGATCCTTCACGGGAAGTACGAGCTTGGCCGCCTCCTCGGGCACGGGACCTTCGCGAAAGTGTACCACGCGCGGGAGCTGCAGACCGGCGGGAGCGTGGCTATGAAGGTCGTCGGGAAGGAGAAGGTGGTGAAGGTGGGGATGACGGAGCAGATCAAGCGCGAGATCGCCGTCATGAAGATGGTGAAGCACCCCCACATCGTGGAGCTTCACGAGGTCATGGCGAGCAAGTCCAAGATCTACTTCGCCATGGAGCTCGTCCGCGGCGGCGAGCTCTTCGCCAAGATCTCCAAGGGGCGGCTCCGGGAGGACGTCGCCCGGGCCTACTTCCAGCAGCTGATCTCGGCGGTGGATTTCTGCCACAGCCGCGGGGTGTACCACCGGGATCTGAAGCCGGAGAATCTGCTGGTGGACGAAAACGGTAATCTGAAAGTGACCGACTTCGGGCTGAGCGCCTTCGCAGAGCACCTGAGGCAGGACGGCCTCCTGCACACCACGTGCGGGACGCCGGCGTACGTCGCCCCCGAGGTGATCGGAAAGAAGGGGTACGACGGCTCCAAGGCGGACCTGTGGTCGTGCGGCGTGATCCTATACGTCCTCCTGGCCGGGTTCTTGCCCTTCCAGGACGACAACATCATGGTCATGTACCGGAAGATCTACCGGGGCGATTTCAAGTGCCCGCCCTGGTTCTCGCCGGAGGCCCGGCGGCTCGTGACCAAGCTCCTAGACCCGAACCCGAACACCCGAATCCCGACTTCCAAGGTCATGGACAGCTCCTGGTTCAAGAAGTCGGTCCCCACCACCCTGGTCCCCAAGGAGGACCTGGAATTCGACGAGGAGAAGGCGGCGAAGGTGCGGCCGCCGGCGACGATGAACGCGTTCCACATCATCTCCCTCTCCGAGGGGTTCGACCTGTCGCCGCTCTTCGAGGAGAAGAAGCGGGAGGAGAAGGAGGAGCTGCGGTTCGCGACCACGAGGCCGGCGAGCAGCATCATATCGAGGATCGAGCAGGCCGCGAAGGCAGCCGGGAAGTTCAGCATCAAGAAGACCGAGTCGAGGGTGAAGCTGCAGGGGGAGGAGGCCGGGAGGAAAGGGAAGCTGTCGATCGAGGCGGAGATATTCGCGGTGGCGCCGTCGGTGCTGATGGTGGAGGTGAAGAAGGACCGCGGGGACACGCTGGAGTACAACCAGTTCTGCCGGAAGGAGCTGAGACCGGCGCTCAAGGACATCGTCTGGACATCGCCGGACGGCGATGATTCGTTGCCTGCTTAAGAGAGAGAGAGAGCGGGGTTGTACATGTAGATCGGATTATTATGTTGGAATAGTTGTCAGCCGAGGAGCAGCAGATCGCGGAGGAGTCGGTCTGTGCTCTGCCGGTAAATTCAGTGGTTGGTTTGTATGTTCTCCAAGTTTTTTTTTTTTTTTTTCGGTTGTGAATATGTTCCAAGTGAGACGTGCTCTGTCTCAAGTAAAAAGCAAATCTTCGATTCTAAAAGCTCAAATCCGATGTCGTTTTCGTGGATGGTTCGGATGAAAAAGAGGGATCGACGGTCCGGGTACATGAAGAATTGAACTCGAGATCTTAGAAATTCGAATTATCAAGAAAAGGGTCCGAGATTTACGGTCTAATTCAGCATCTATATGAAGAGTTAGGGAGTGGTTCTTTCATGGGGTTAATTGAAGAGGTCGTGCAATCGATTTAGATTCTACGTGAGCTTTGGGGAGATCTAACATGTCGATAGAAAAACTCTGATAGAATATGTCTTCAATTCACTTGGGAGGGTATTTATAACGGTATATTTACATAAGGAAACATAAGGAAACATTGAAGTTTGAAGTAAGTACGTGCGCATTTATGGGCGAAGGTGGCGATTAAATTCAAATCTTTAACGTAAGTTATTAATTGGGTTGACTTCTCGTGTCCAATTGATTATAATTTCCTTCCATGCTTATTTTAGTCGGGAGCCTCTAGATACATCTTTTGCCAGAAGAATTACTTATCATCCGGTCAACCTTTCAGAGTGACGGGTAACGAACATGAGCGTCGCTCATATATCTATGTTTTCTAAATTTGAATGTACGTAACGTGGATAAATTGAAATACAGTTATGGAAGGCATAGTTGGGGGAAGTTTTCCTAACGTTCAACGATGGAGGAAAACATAGCTCTAGTTAGAATTACTCACGTTACTCATCAGTCGAGTGAGTCACTTGGTGATTATAAGACTGCCACAACAGTCCATAGTCCCACGTCAATTACAAATCTATTACACACCTTAATCACCACGTATCTAATCATATTCTATGTTTACCACGTATCTAATCGTATTCTATGTTTACCAAACGTGTCACAACCAAATGACCGTGACTCTTCTTATTATAGTAGTCTGTCTGTATTATTCACTTACTAACACACACACATATTTGACATAATAATCTATACTTCTATATATGACTGTAACTAATGTATGTCAACATAAAGGTGATGGCAAGCAACGCCGATCGAGGGCACGGTGGTGAGGCGGAGAGGAAAGGAGGACGAGGGGAGGTGATCAATGGCATAACGGTGTTCGGGCATTAAACTCGAATGCTCGGCGGTGGTCGGGCCACGGTGTTTTCCGACCATGGCAGAGCCGTAGCAGCAACGGTGGAGGGAGCGGCGGCACGGTGGTCACGTTCTCGGCAGAGAAAGTAGAGTTTCTAAAGAGTAATTGCTCGATCTCTCCCTATTCCGGGAGAATCAAACGGAACAGTTCCTAACACGAACGGGCCATACAAAACACGACAATACGATCAGGGCCGAGTAGACATCTACTTCCATACGATGACTCCCCCCACCAGGATCCTGCGCACCGTACGTCACGACCTTTATCGTCTACGAACTGAATGAAACCACGTCTGGTTCTCTCAATTATTCACAAGAACTCAATGATTGTCTCCCTTCTTTCTAGCTCCGCTCTCCATGATTGTCCTCTTTCTTCTGACTCCCCGCTGCAGTAGCTGCACTAGCTGCACTAAGGCCTGCAATGTCACAGGCCCTCTGCATATTTTTGCCCTTCGTTTGGTCCGCCCCAAATTTATGTTCAAATTCGTTTATTAACAAGTCTGTTCTCGGAAGTTATTTCTATTTAGAAATGATTTCTTTCCATTTCTATTCTCAAGAAAAAAAATTAGTTCGTGTTTCTATTTCAAATTTATTCCCCAACCGGGAATAGAAAAATTAATTGACGTTATTATATTGATTTCTGTTCTATTTCCATTTCAGGAAATAAAAGAACAAAAAAGAAAAAAAGAAAAACGGAATGGTTGTTAAACGGACCCTAGAACTATCAATTGTTTAAAAAGATTTGTGAGGATGTTATTGCTAATTCTATACATGCAAAACATAGGGCGCGAAGAGATTCTATATTTGTCATTATTATAAAATAATATCCCGTGACTCGTTCAAGTGAGGAGATTGGATTTGGATCAATTGGTTCACCCCGCCGATCCATTCGTTTTTCAATTTCTTTGTGCTTATGCAGTAAATCTTGTAAAGCATTAAAAGAAAGCAGCTTTAGAAGAGCAGACTGGTTTGTGTCAAGTTAAACTACTTTTGAAATGTCACGTTATATTTTCAAATGAACAAAAGAAGAGCGTAGAAAATCGGTAAATAAGCCTACAAAAACTTGGAGGCGATTGAAAGAAAGCCAAGTCCCTCGGCAACAACTCAAGTGCCCTACTTGTTGCCGAAACTTAGGACTGAGTTGACAATTATCAAAATGTTTATGATTAAATTAGTACAATTGAAAAGTTTAGAATTGAATTAGCTGTTGTGTAACAGGTTTAAGACTTTTGAGATAATTTTTCCTGAAGACAAGTTTCATGCAGAAACATTGATTAAAGAATCAAACCAGATCTTTGTCTGCATATGCTTGGAACATCCCTAGATATCATCTGCATAACTGCACTAATTAATCGGAGATTAAGAAGGTTAAGGTTAAACATGACCGCAGAAATCATTGGGCACAGGGACGAGGAGATGGGACACCACGTAATCTAATTTAATTCCCGGATAGCGACCCCGGAAAATGTTGCACCAGTTTCTATGTGACGTCAGCCGGCACGAGTGTGCTCAAAGACCACTTGCTGATTATTTTGAGTTAGGTTCTTGTCCGCTGGCCTACCTCCAGAATAAATATGATAATCCACTCACATTAATTTAAAAAATTAAACCTTCTCTGAAGTGTCTGCTGTTGCGATTGGACAAGTCATTTTGAGCAGCAATTGCCCAGGTCCGTTGAATAATCTGTCTTTCTGATGAATTGAGCTAGACTAAGGTGTATCTAGGCAGGGTTAGATGGAATCAACTTGGAGCACTCCAAGTGTACTATGATCGGCTCGTGATATTTTTTATTTGGATGCTATATTGTGATCCGTTATAATTTTTTAATAGAACAATCAGTCCGAATAGAATTGTCTCAATGTACCTAGCGGAGTTTACTCATTATTGGATATGTTTCACGAGGTTGTTTGATGTAAACCGATTATCAAGTCGAGTAATAAGAAAGATGGAACACCAAGGATCAAACACTTTAGCCTTTAGGTGCAATATGAATGTAGACCACTAGCAATCCTATCTAAAAGGGGGATGAACAAGAAACATACGGATTTAGGCTCAATTTGTTTCATATAAAAAAAATTCTAGGAAAATGTTTCTTAGATTTTCTGATATTCGTTTCACAAAAAATAAATTGGTTGGGAAAAATATTTTTCATGAAGAAAAAAGTGTTCTAAGATAGGGGAGAATGTTTTCCACTATTGAGAAAGAGGAAAATATTTTCCACACCATCTTCCACCTCACTTTCTTTCATTAAATACCTTTTTCCTTTTATTATTTAAATTTTCTTGAAATAGATTTTTTAATTGTTTTTCTTTTTTTTTTTTTTTGTTCTTTTTCTCCTTCATTAGCCAGTCACCGGCCACAGCAGTGGTCGGCAACCAACCATAAGTAAGCTGGAGTCTCGCCAGCCTGTGGTGAAGTCGAGTTTGCTCTATGCCAACAAGCTCGAGCCCTACTAGATCCAGCTACTTGGGTGAGGCTAAGGTTGTTAGAGCCTCGCCCAAGTAGCCGAATCTGGTGGGGCTCAAGCTCGCCATTGAACTCCTCGCCTAATCAAGGGAGGATAAAAAATAATTAAATAATAAATTAAAAATATAATAATAATAATAATAAATTTATTGACATTGATGCATAAAGGAAAAGATTTTCCTTACCGAACTACAAAATATATTTTCTAACTCATTATAATATTTCAGCTAAATACCGGAAAATATGATGATTTCCCTAAATAAATGGCTTCTTGGAAAACATTGTCTGCTATATTTTTCGCAAAATTAATGAAGCCTTCAATATATGAAGCTTTTGCACATCTTGATAAATCCACCTTCATAGACAATATTAAATGTTGACATAGTGTATTCAAGATTTCAATTATGGAGCGCTCTCAACAAGGCTCGAATCCAAGACCGCGAGGATAGGAGCGAGCTCTCTTGCTGTCTAGTCAAACATCTTGCCAATGAAAGAACACGCGTGTAATCGCACAAGCTGGTGATTCGACTAGGAACGAGTGTCAATTTCCGAAACCCTCCACAAATCCTCTCCTAATCCAACTGCGGGATTGGGGAAACCGCCACAGAACCCGGTAAGATGCGATGACCCATTAATTTAGCATAGTAAAACCGGCCTGATCTGGCAAAATGAATCTGGACAATGCTTATTCTCTCTGCAGCACTGTCCTAAAAACGGCATGGGAGCCGATACTCCGCATTAGAAACAGACGCCAGCCGCATAGGACCTCCCCGAGTTCGAATTCCGCAGGCGAACTACATATGAAGAGACGACAAGCGATATGGGAGTGTGCCGATTGGAATCCAACAACAGTTACCTACGCATAATGTCGAAACGAAATTAGGGTTTTCATAGAACCCTAACATGGGCAGAAGCATTTCCAAATCCCCCGCTAATCGCGTTGGAAAGCAACCTCGTACGCCGACCATACTAATTCCGGAATTCAATATGCATTATGACATGATATGATCACCGCGTTTAGTAACTTAGGAGATTAAAATAAAGATTTTGACAGTCAGCTCGAAAAGACGGCAACATGCACCTCTTCCTCCCTTCCTTCTTTCCTCAGTATCTATGCGGGGGAGGTTCTCAAGATCCAGAGCGGCACCTGGCTTTTGTCTATCAAATTATTATAAAGGACATCATTTTTGTTTTGGCATCTTTCTATTAGACCCCATTATAAATTTTCGATTTAAATAAGGTAATCATGGCACGGCCAATTATATGAATTATTCTATAATTCTTGATTAGTCAGCCTCAACCACCGGGCGCTGCCATATGCCATATGACCAGGTGTCCTCTTTGTTCTATAATTGCTAAAATGATGTTTATTACTTTAACCAAGATTCAGCTTGATCAATCATTGCTAAGGAGGAAGAAGAAATGGTCATTGCTCCCCGAAATCTACAGGTAGAGAGACTGATGACAAAACCAGGGGCCATTCAACCCACAACCTTTGCTGATCAGCGTCGTTTTCTGGTGTCTTATTGATGTACCCAGATGAGCATTATTTGTCTAATCTTTAACCGAAAGGCTTGTGGAACGTGGCTTTGTGTAGGTGAAGCCTCAAATCAAGAACAACCATGGATGCCTTCTGCTTTCGATTTCGACCGTCTAACTTAATGTTTGGTTTGATTTACGCTCTCTCTCTCTGATTATGTGACGGATCATGATTTTCTTGAATAGTTTGCTTAGTTTAAGGTTTGGAGTGAGTCAGGTTACGTTCCGTTTTTGAACAGTGAGGATTCTCGTCTTGTGTAGATAAGTTCCCAGCCAAGGAAGCACCCCGCGAACATCATGGACCAAGTAAAAAACGAATCTCAAGCGCGTCGAGTAAAACAAATATAAACTTATAAGAGAATCGAATCAGTGTCATGCGCCTAATCCGCACACTTAATAAAAAAAATTTTGCCAAAAAACTAAACACATGGGGGGTTCCTCGAGGTACATATTGAGAACGATTGACATGAAATGTCTCTCTCTTATATCTTGTCCTGATCTCAAGAAGATTATTGAATAATCACTTCACAAAAATGGGAGAGAATAACCCGGTCTCTTTGCTCATTTTTTGTGTACGCAGAAAAGCTCGCCCCGAAGGCTGAAAAGACCTTTATTCGAGAGGGATGCTTGGGCCGACACAGAGACCAACATTGGTTTTCGAGCATGTTAAGGTTGAAGTACTGGGCTTCTTGGCCTGCCGGGCCCAGCATCTCGTGCTTGATTTCGATGATGATCTTCTGATAAGCTACTACTTTCATATGAACAGCTGATAGAAACTTGTCAAACATTTTCAAGTGTATTGAAAATTTTAAAATTTATCACGAAAGTACAATCAAGTTCTAAAAAAATTTCAAAAAATACAATCAAGTCTAAAGTTGTCATGAAAGTGCAACCAATAAGCTTGATTAAACCAGTTTAACAAATTTTATGACTTGATTGCACTTATTAAAAATTGTTAAAATTTAATTGCACTTTTTAAAAGTTTCAGCATTCAATTGCACTTCGCGACGATTTTTAGGATTTAATTAGATTTATTAAAGTTTTTAGAACTCGATTGTACTTTTTAAAAGTTTTAGCATTCGATTGCACTTTCATGATAACTTTTAGGGTTAAATTGCACTTTTTTTAAGTTTAGGATTTGATTGCTTTTTTATGATAAATTTTACGACTTAATTGTACGTTTTTTAAGTTTTAAAACACGATTGCACTTTCATAATAGGTTTTAGAACCTTTAATTAGGGTTGTCAAAACCAACTGCCTAAACTGAGAACTGCCCGAATTGGACTAAATTGACTGATTTGGGAGTGTTGGTCCGGTTCCCAATTCCAAGATGGAACCGAATTGGACTAATTGCATTTATATGTTTTAATTTCTTTAAAAAAATAAAAGTGCCCAAATTGGACTGACTACATTCATATATATATGTATTCTACATAATAAAAGGCATCAAGTAACAGGAAAAAAAAAGTGATCGGTTCCATTGGACCAAACTAAACCTAGAACCGATCACTCCTACTTCAAGTGCACATTATCCACTTGAAAAGATACTTCTCGACAATTCTTGCGATTAGAGAGTGCATACTATACGAGGATTTTCACCAAATCAAGACTCGAGTTTGATTCGTCTAAGGAGATACATGGCAGTGCATGTTCTTCTTGGGCCCAAAAGATCTGATGGGACGATGAATTTGCTGCGGTTCTGCTCACTGGACCGGACCGGACCAATCGCGAGCCCAAGATCCAAGCCAGCCTCTCTCTTTCTCTCTCCCGCAGAGTCCGCCAGAATCTGCAGCCGAAAGCCGAAGCGGAAGCGAACCGATCGAAGCAGCTGCGAAGGGGGGAGCTTCGGGCGGGCGTTGCGGCCATGGCTGCCGTTGCAGAGACCTACGGAGCGAGAGACCCAGAAACGGTCCACGCCGACGTCCTCTCTAAAGCCCGCGAATCTTGCTACAAGGTCGCCCTCTTCCTTCTCTCTCTCTCTCTCTCTCTCTAGAATTCTTGATCATATTCAGAGACGGACGGTGGGGCGCGACGTGACTCGCGTTCTCTTTCTGGGCAGGCCCGCGACGCTTTCTACGCGTGCCTGGAGAAGGAATCGTGCAAGAAGCCGACGGAGATCGGCTCCGTCGGGCTGTTGTACCCTGCCGAGTGCAAGAAATCGCGGGCCGAGTACGAGAATCGATGCCGAGCTTCCTGGGTAAGTGTGAATTTTGGAATCTTGCCGTGATTTTGTTTTTCGCTTGTTTCGTTTTTGTGGTTTGTGGGTTGATGTTGTTGTCGTTGGTTTTGGTTGGTATGTATAGGTGAAGCATTTCGATAGGCAGTACTGTAGGAACAAGACGCTCAAGAGGCTCTTGGACGACAAGGATGCGAAGCGCGGGCCTTTGACGCTCCCGCAGCCTTCCACGTTCAAGACCCCCAGTTGAGATTTGCTCTGCATTCCCTTGCTTGGTGGGATGTGTTTCTGTTTCGGTAATTGTATTCCCATGCAATGAGTCATAGAATTGAAGTCTGTATATGCCGACATCTGCTGTTAATTTGCGCTGAAACTGCTACCGGGGAAAATTTTGTCTAAGGCTGCATTTGTTTTATGCTTAATTCCAATTGCTTTCCTCTTGTCATTGTCAATTATAAATTATTTTCTTCAATGCAGTTTGGGATAATTGAACTTGATCAAAATTTATTCTTTACGTATGTATCACTGGCAAATATTGATATTTGAATATGTCCCTGAACGACTCTCCAGAGTTCACCTTCTGAATCTATTGCCTTGGGAAGATTTTCAGTGTAAAATATTTTAGAATCCATGTGTACATGAGACTATTGGGTGTTCTTGTGAGGAAAATTTGCCAACTGATGCCTATACTATCGTGGAATCATAGTGCTCCCCTTTTTTGGAGATCAGTAATCATGAATCTCTTCAGTACAAAGATTTGAAAGTTCTCTTCATATGGTTTTGTTGAGGAGTTTAGATACTAGGATCAACCCCATATGAGAAGATGCTTAATTAAGATTTTCGGAGAGGTTGATTGCTTTAGAGTATCCCCAGAGTGGTGTGTTCTTTACCACAAAATGCTCTATATAAGCAATTTAGTTGCTCCTTCAGCTCCTTCAGTATGTCATGTCTTCAGACTCAAAAAAGCCTTATGGTTGTGTCTTTTTTCTTTTCTTGGACTAATATTCTCTCCTCCCCCCCCCTTCTCTCCCCCCCCCCTCTCTCTGTGCATGTGCACACGCGTGCGCGTGGATGTTGTTGCTTTTTTAAGGTTTTGAACCCCAGAACATCCTATTCCCCAACATATCCCATTGCCACTGTCTGGTGGCCCTCTTGCTTCGGTGTTTTTAATTGATGATTTTACAATACTAGAAGAGCGCAACCTTGGATACTAAAATGGCGGAATTTCTTTGCTACACTACAAACTGTAGATGTTATGTACCAATCTATATCTAAAGAAGGTGATTGACAGATGCCCGATGGTACAAAATTGAGTGTAATTAAGCAATACATGGCTAAAATATATTATGTTACCTTCTTTTTAGATATGGCAACTTTGACCCTGTGAAATCAAATTTGTTTGATAGAGAAAGGCCTGTTTTGATCGGCTAGTTGCAGCAGTTCTTTCTTTTGATCCAGGTCTTACCAGTTGAATGAAGTATCTTGGATAGATTTGATTTTGTGTTGGTAAAAGCTAGGAATAGAAATGCCTGCTTTTGGTAGTGGGCCTTGCTTAGTTATCAAAAATGCCACAAACAAAGAATTTTGACATCTTTCTTTAGGCTTTTCATCAAAATGCTCATGAATGTTATTGAAAAATAGAAAGTAAATTGTGGAATCTGAACTCAGTGGTGTGGAGGATCATAGATGTATGTGATGAGAAGTGCTCACAAAGGAGACTGAAGTATACAATGTTGGGATAGGTTGACTTTCACCTCACGCTTCTGTTTACCGTTGACTTCATGATCTCAGGGTAAATTCCAAAGACTCAATGCATTTTTGGTTTATTTACACTTAATTATATTATCAGACTTCAACTTTTTTTATTCCTTGCATTCACTTTTTAAATCCCCTAAGGGTTGGTAATTAACAAAATTCATTCTCAAGTTTCTCCTCAATTACACTTGGCATCTGCTAATTCCAAAGCCTATACTTTGCATTTTCTGCTTTCAAGACCGTATGTTGCACCCTATGATATCAAGAAAACTATTCTATAGACTCCATAGTTTCTTTAAGTTTTCTTACAAATTTATTTGTCTTAAGACTCCAAGGTCTAACTTTTAGGTTTTTTCGGAATCTCAGGACGTAAAGTGTTGTGTTTTGAAACATGAGTGCAGATGAGAGAAAGCTGAATATAGTTTCTATCAAACTGTTATCCTTTTATTATAGTCATCTCCACTACACACAGTTGTCCAACTTTCTCTGTTTAATTTGATTTATCAACCAATGGGTGTCTGTTGAGAATCTGAGATGGGACGGTGCATTGGACATATCTAGGGCTGAGCGCGGTTCCCGGGTTACCCGGGAACCGGAACCGAACCGGAGGAGGGTCCGGTTCGGTTCCCGGTTCCAAGGGGGACCGGTTCCGGTTCCGGTTCCTTTTTTCTAGGAACCGGAACCGGTCTCGGAACCGGAACCGGAACCGGTCTCGGAACCGGAACCGGAACCGGAACCGGTCTCGGAACCGGAACCGGTCCCGGAACCGGAACCAGAACCGGTTACTTAGGGCAGAAAAAGCTCGACCTTGGATGTTCTAGTGACTTGTATGTGATGTTCTAGTTGAATTTTGGCTTCAGCCTCTAAATGAAAGTTGTAAAGGACTTCTTTGAGTATAACATACTCAAATTTGGGACAAAACAAACAAGTATAAGTGGGTGAAATCGTTATTCTTTGGAAAGACTGGATCTGGAGATTTTGGGACCGACCCTTGATGAATGCATGGACTGTAAGGCAACCTTTTTGTCGAAATTTCACTTCGGTTTCTTAACAAAAGTTGTAAAGGACATCCTTAGGTACAATATATCAAAAATTTAGAAAAAAAAACAAGAATAGGTAGGTGAAATCGTGGTCCTTTGGAGATGGTTAGATCTGGAATTACGGTACTACGAACAGGGATTTTAACCGTCCATATTTAATTATCTAGGATGAATTTGACTTTGATATTTTCATGAAGTATCTACCTTATGGTCTTGGCTATCACATAGTCGAATTTCATAATTTTTGAAGGTCATTTGGGTATTTAATCGGAAATGTTTCTAAAACTGTGCAATCTGATGTGTTCGGATCTTGTAAGTTGCAATGCGTGGACTATATCATTTTTTATGAGGTTTTTTTGGAAATGTGTTCTGCATGAAATATCTCTCTTCATGTATTCCCTACAACATATTTAAATTTCGTAATTTTTGTAGTTCATTTGCCTATTTAACCAAAAATGTTTCAAAAACTGTGCAAGTAGAGAATAGGAAAAGTAAATCGATTTTATCTTTTAATCCACAACGAATTGGACTACGATTTCTTCATGAAACTTGTACCTCTAGGTCTTAAATACAACGTATCCAAATTTCAGAATTTTCTGAGTTCATTTAGGGGTTTAATCGAAATTTTTTTCAAAACTTGTACCTCTAGACATTCTTGTTCTAGTGGTGTTTTATTTCTACTTTCTAGTTTGCTATTTGTTTTGAAATTTCTAATTATATTCTATTATTGTTGTGCAGTGTGAAGTTAATGTATCAAGATAACATGTCAATGGGAAGTTACCGTGTAGTATACGCGTACATTATAGTTTTTTTTGGTAACGTGCGCATACGTTATATTTTTTTTTTAACGTGTGTGCACGTTATAGTTTTTTTTTTTGGTAACGTGCGCATACGTTATATGTTTTTTGGTAACGTGCGCATATGTTATAGTTTTTTTTTTTTTTTTTGGTAACGTGTGTGTACGTTATAGTTTTTTTGGTAACGTACGCGTACGTTATAGTTTTTTTGGTAACGTGCGCGTACGTTATATTTTTTTTGGGTAACATGCGCATATATTATAGTTCAAATATGAAAATAACCAAAAAAAAAAAAAAGGGAAAGGAACCTGTTGGAACCTGGAACCGACCCTGGAACCCGTGACGCGGGGTAGGTTCCAGGTTCTGCTTCACGGGTAGGTTCCGGGTTCCTCATTTTGAGGAACCTGTACCTGAGGGTAGGTTCCAGGTTCCGAACGGAACCGAACCGGAACCTGGAACCGCTCACCCCTAGACATATCCACCATAATAGCTAGTTACCTGGGAGTTGAAATTTGATCAAAGGCATGGCCTAGATTGGCAGTGCATACCCATTATTGATGCTAAGGAACATACGACCTAAATTCGGGTTGCTTTACCCTCTACCAAGCCTTTGTAATGTTCTTTTTCTTATGTGTTGGGCTGCTATGAAGTACTTTGAAGCTAATTCACTGCCAAGTCAAAAGAGAATCCACTGAGCTAAATTATGAAAAGGCAATGAGCATTTCATCCCTGTCCAGACTCATAGGCTGACATGTCAAATCACCATCAATCGGTTGGCCAGTATAGTACTGGAGTAGCAATTTACAAGGTCTGAGGAGTTGAGTGCGATGGATGAGAAGATCAGATGGTCTTCAGATAGCTCAAGTACTTTTTTCTTTCTTATGTGTTATACTCGAGCCTCAGATCAATTTGCAAACCTGGATGGAACTTCATCTGGGTTCTGATCCATTAACTGAGACATTCTACCTTTCTGTACTGGCTCTAGAGAGTGCACTTTCATTTAACATATTGAGTGCTGAAAAGAGAGTACAATAATTAATACCTTGTGATTGTGAGAGATACAATCTCACTCTTTTTCAAAGAATTGTCATGGAATCTTTGTCTGAAAATTTTATATGATTAGCTATCAAACAATTGATGTGCAACTATGTAGTTTTAACAGGACAGCAGATTGTTGGGGCAATGCCAACTGTCAATAAAATCCGAGTGTTCTATGACTCTCCATGTTGGATCAGTTTTATTCAGTTTGAATAGCCGATTAAACTAACATGCTTTGTGTTATCGCTGCTTTCATCTGCTGCCACTATTTTTTGATTATGCCGATTAAAAAAGAGAGTGAGTTTTAAGTAACTTGCATCCTTAGTACTTGAAACTGTAACATCATTTGTGCTCATGTTACAACAGGACAGATTATCACCACTCTTGCTGCCTCACACGGTTCTTCATATGTTTTCTCTGGACCGTACTTGCATGAACTCATGATTCCAAGCTTCTTTTATTGCTGATTGCTGATCATATGCTGCTCTTTTCCTCTTAGTTCTTAATTGCTCTGTATGATGCTGTGATAGGGAGCTTCATCGATAGCCGCAACCCTAACAATCAGCAAGAAGGGATGCAGAAAATTTTCTCTACATGAATTGCCTGCTTAGGAGCAGTAGATGTTAAGTCAGACGACTTATTATGTGAATATTCTCAATCTACATTGATCTATAAGGGAAAAAATTATTGTTCCACCGCATCGCGACATAAACAAGGAACTGGGTATGCTTGGTTTCCTACATTTCCTTCTTTCTTTCTCTAGTTTCTTTAATAAATGATTCTGCTTCTGGATGGAGATCTCTCTTATTCTATACATTCAGCACCAGTTGTTCACTTTTTCATTTTGGAAAGTACAGTCAAATTCATGCTAAGAATATGGCGACGATATTGGGAGATTGCGATACTTTTAGGTCCTATGCTAGAGTTTCGGAAACTTATTCTCACGAAGACATGTTGTAAAGAAAGAATGGTAAGAACAATTTACGGTCAGTTTCCTTTTGTGCAACGAAGATTGCGCTTGATAGGTCGCGATTTTGATTTGGCAGGATCTGTTTTCTAATCATCGAACTTACAAGAATGTTTACAGTAATCTTCAGAATAACTCGGAGATTTCCAGTTGTGAGTACTTGCTTCAGATATTGATGAGAAATAGATGGCCCAAGCCCGAGAATGAACTATCCAACCCCTACATATGATGAACTGTGATTGGCTGTTTTATCATGAAATTAGACCTTGGCTTATGGCTAGAGAAAAGGTTTTATGCACAAAGTTGAAAATCCTTTACAAAGTGAAGTTCAAGCTAATCATCCATCTAGCACAGCGTTCACTGTAATCAACAAAGCGTGGTCTGTTGTAAGCAAGAGTCTTTTCTTAATGACCGCGAGGAGAACCCTGCCATCCTTGCATTCACTAATAAACTCCGACTCGGCACTCGAAGGTGAGATCAGAGCAGCGCCGCCGCTCGCCTGCATCGCCCTTGAGGGCGGATCGCGAGCGGCCAGGATCAGAACCTTCATCTAACAATTCTCAGGCCGAGAACCCGATTAACCAAGCTGAAGCCTAATTAGCTTCTAATATCATCCAGTTGTCAAAGTGAGCATCTGATGCTGATTACCCTGGATGCGCACCAAATGTACCCTATTGTTGATCGATCAGGTGTCGGCTGAACTCACAAACAGAATAACGGATTGGGTTAATCACAATCGTCATCGATAGGATCGCATATCGACATCGTGAAATCTATATCTGCGATTGCATATGATCGCAAAACGAGTCTACGCAAGAGTTTTCACCTTAGGGAAGGTTACAAAAAATAAAAATCAAGAGCTGCGACATGGAATTGTCGTCCATTTCCGTTGACCGATCTATGAGCTTCTCTAATTCTTTCTTTATTATTACTTCATTTAGGAAAATAAAATCAGAGCCAAAGACGGGGACAGACCTTAGTCGCCTCCCACTCTTTGGCATCCCATCGGTTTCAAATTCACTGCCAAAGCAGATGCAGCTCGATGCTTCTTGACCTAACCACAATATGTTATTTTTTTAATACCAATCTTTGTAAAAATGTAGTTTGAGCCACTGAGTTTCACTATACTTTAATTTTGTGCAACATGCCCTAACATGCTAGGAATAGGATACGTGGCATCCCAAGAATATTATTATTTTTTTCTGCTTTCCGAAGGATGCGTGATTAGGTAGGGATGGTTCTGTTTTTATCTGCTTTAATTAGTTATCTAATCCACGCTTTGCGTGGAAATATCAATAATATTATATATGCAATAGGAGAAGACGAAGACCTCGTTTGATAATAATATTTGGTAGCTTTCTAGAAGAATATCATAATTTAAGGATGCTTAAGATTGAGGCAGAAAAGACGTTTCAGTGTTATGTTTTCTAAGCATGTAAAACAAAATTAGAAAAGTGGGCTTTCAGGGTACAATAATGAAATTTGACCAAAAAGGAGTGCAGCAATGAAAGCTATATTAAAAACTAAGTTCTTTCAAAAAGCAAAATACAAAACTAATAAATTATACATTCTCCGTTTTTAAGTTAGTCGCTAGACAAAAAAAAAAGGGTCGTTGCAAAAATTAGAGCTCCTGATGTCCTAATCCATAATTTTGACATATTAAATTAAATGGATTTATTATCTTGTTGTGATTATAAATGCATAAAATTTAATTATGTGAATAGAATAAGTTTTAGTTTGAATTAGCAATTATTTCTTCATTGAGAACGTATGTTTTTTACTTTGTTCCTACTTCGGTCTAGTTTAATCCGCGTTTTCTCTATTTTTATTTAGAATTTTTGATTGAATTTATTTCGTTGTTATCTTGTTTAGAGGGATTTTTCTTTATTATAAATCACTAAATTGTAAGAATATACCTAAGACACCATATACAAAATAAGTCATATCAGTCAAGAGAATATGAATGCTCTCTCTAATTTATCAATTGTTTCAAGTTTAAACTTAGTAAGAGATTAAATTTACCGAGTCTTTATCCATTTTCTGAAATTGTAAAGTCAATAAAAGATAGAAATTTAGAAATGACGAATGAGTATGCTTTTTGATAATGCATTTCGAGACATTTTTGCCTAAATTTATGAAGTTTTACACTGTAAGACCGAAGTTGGTAATAAGAAATATTTGTTATATAGACAATGAGGCAAAAAATTATTATGTGCCTCGTGCGGCCATATTTCGTGAACATATCTTCACATGTGTTTAGTACACATATCAAATTTCTAATATGAATTTAGATCATAAAGTGCACATCAAATCGAATTAATTTCAACAAAAAAGTACAACATCTAATTACAATACAAAAAAGTAAAGACCCTCTAATTCTTCTTCTCTCAATTGCGATTTTAGGGCCTTGATAGCTTAATCTCAAATCAAACATCACAACCTCTTCATAAAGAATAATCCTGCAAAATATCGCATTCTTGATTTTCAATATGTCTTCTTCTATTAGAGAAGTGAAAATAAACAAAAGAGACTCCTAATCGAATTAATTTCAACAAATAAAGTACAACATCTAATTACAATACAAAAAAGTAAAGACCCTCTAATTCTTTCTTCTCTTGAACGCGATTTCAGAGCCTTGATAGCTTAATCACAAAATGAACATCACAACCTCTTCATAAATAATAATCCTACAAAATATCCCATTCTTTATTTTCGATATGTCTCCTTCTATCAGAGAAGTGAAAACAAACGGAAGTGACTCCTGATCTTAAAGATGAGGAGAGGAGTATTTGCTCCTCATACTTGAACCTGATTGGTCGAATCAAGATTTTCCATCCATAATTTTGTATTTAAACAAATATCCAATCTATTTCAAGTATGAATTAGATGCATGTCAATTTAATTTTTGTAATTGACTATTTTCCAAATAATAAATTTAAACTCATGAATGTATCTCTTATATGAATTTTTCAAAAAAAAAAAAAAAAAAATCTCAATTTCAAATTATCTGGATTTTGGAAAAGCTATTGTCATTTTCACTTTTTGGCAAAACAAATTTGCTTCAAATGTTATAAGATACATCTATATGGACCATATAGCAGCACCATTATGCTCCGTGACGATAACCAAGGTAAAGTCAGTTGTCACATGGTGAGCATAGGTGCGAACTTTCTTTTAACTCCACCGATCAAGTAAACCACCTAAGTGCAACTAATCTCTTTATTTTTCAGCCAAAATTTCGATTTAGATGGACCCGAACATCGTCTTTTGCAAGAGCCGTAACTATCCCTCCCTCGGAGACCCTATCCGATAAGATTTTTCTAGTAATTCTTCCCTAAACGCAAGCGTGATCATTAGCTAAGGAGAGTCCATGGTTTTTACCTTAGTGGTTTTGCAAGATTAACAATGTTTATGGACAATGAGTATTCGGTATCGGGTACATTGCTAGTGCCCGACGTTAGGTGTGGTCAAAGTGGTGTCCAAAATCAAGAACACTGATTAGACTAGTCCACCACTAATGAGCAACTCGAACAAAGTTAGAAAGTAAATCGGTCAATTGACTTAGAAACCCTAATGAGTACTCGAAAGAGGCATAAGTTTGGACGACACTAAAAAGATGTGATTAGACCCATATAAAATTCTCGACGGAGTCTTCTTTCCCTTTAAATCGCTGACGTAGTAGTCCAATTATCTCGAGCCGTCCTTTGTGGCATATTGCCACATCAACGATTTCCGGTAAAAATCGCCTAGAAGGAATACATTGAAATTTTGCACAAAAGTTTAAGACTAAATTGATAAGATCGGAAAGTTTATGATTGAATCAATATATGTATAATAAGTTTATGATTGATTAGATAATTTCCCCATAAATATAAAGACTACTAGGGGTTTATAAGATGCTGCAAATAATTATCTTGACTAAGGTCGACTGTCGGCAATGACAAAACTAAGGTCGACTATCAGTGATGACGATCCGATGCAGTGTGACACTATCGATCTCTTATTTTTTATAAGAAATTTGTTTATTTTCCTGTCCTTAATTAAACGATGGCCTACAATTTGTAATAAAAAAGAAGAAAGGGATCCCCTGAAAAAGATGCTTGAGCTCATGGATGTTATATTCTAAAGAATACTAACAATCACTTTTGTGGTAACAATTGGATGCTAAGGAAGGAGATTCGGTAAAGAGTAGCTAGACCAAATCCTCCTCAAGCATTGGCCGACTCGTTTGATCTCATCCCAAATTGAATTGGATCCCCTTTTGGAAAAGGCCTTGAGATATTAAATTCTATATGTATAAATATAAATATATATATAATCACAATCCCAATTAAAAATCATACGGTCGCACCTTTTCGAGGGGGTGCGGGGGAGACACAGAGAGACGATAATGCACGTAATTTCGGAATTATCTCCCAATAATTGCCTCAATAGAATACTAGAAAGTGAGATTAATTAATTAACGTAAAGAGAGATTACAACCGAAAAGAGAAGGAAAAAACAATACAACAAAAAAAAAAAATAACGATAAAAAAAGAGGAAACTAATCCCAAAAAAAGGGAATTTCCTCGGGATATGGTTCTCCTCCATGTAGTATTTTGCTTTTCGATTTCTGATGAAGTTAGCTTTTCTTTTTGGGGCAAAAGTCTACCCAAATACGGCGTCGCAAAAGCAGCCAAAGTGCAGGACCACCTTATTTTCGTAGACTTCCGCACACGAAAAAGAAAACCCCGTCCAGCCCATGTCTCCCCCCCCCTTTTTCCTCGGGCCCCACCTTTTCTTCCGCTGGTCAAAGGGAGAGAAAAAAAAAACGAAGACGAAATTACGAAAAAGACCCGGAGGCAGTCAACGGTCAGCGCCACGCGTCGGGATCCCACCCTCCGGATCAGGGCTTGGAGATGGAGGCCGCGTCCTTGGCGTCGACGCCTCCTCCGGCGGCCGCGCCGCCGGCCAGCGCGGCGGACTGGACGGTCAGGGCGGACACGCTCGGGGAGGTGGGGCCGTCGCCGGGGCCCTGGTGGTGGTGGTGGTGGTGGGCGGAGGGGGAGGGGAGGGGGATGCGGGACTGGCAGGTGGCGGTGGAGATGGCGGTGGCGAGGGAGATGGGCATGAGGCAGAGGCCCTTCCCCTGCAGGTACTGCATCGCCGACCCCATGTCCTCCTCCATGAGCTTCGCCACCTGGTGCTCCGAAACCGTCAGGCTGTCCCCGGAGGCGCCGCCGTTGGAGCTGCTCCGCCCGCTGCCGTTCGCCTGAGAACCGTCGCCGCCACCGCCTCCCTGCAGATGAGACAAGGAAGAGACCCCGATTCAATCTCCTCATAATTATATCTCCAAAACGCATACAGAATTCACGAAAGAGGACAAGGCAGGGGACAGGGAAGTGGGGAAAAGGGGTAAGTCGGAAAGTGGGTCGAGAGCGATTTTTCTATAATTTCCCATCGAGAGAGAGAGAGAGAGAGAGAGACAGCGAGAGAGTGGAATCTGAAAAAGGAGGCACGCGTGCTGCTTTGGTTTTGTCGTCTTGTGTTGATTGAGGAATTTCGGGGGTACTTTTGAATTAGTTTTTTCTATTGGAGGATGAGTAGCCCGTGTTTCGGTGGTACCTCAGAGGACATATCGGCAACGAGAGGCGCAACGGCAGCTGCACCGCCCAGCCTGCTCATGCTCAGCACCTGTGCCAAAACGAAACACAGAGAGAGAGAGAAAAATCAGCAGCTCATCCATGTTCTTCATAAGCTCATACGCCATACGGAGATGGAGTGGCTCTTGGCTACTAATATTCAATTCACGGTATTGATTATGTCCCTAACAACAATGTCAACGAAGGGAATCATTCCATTTTTTTAATGCGAGAGAGAGAGAGAGAGAACCTTGACTTGAAGCTGGAGGAATTTCACATAGTCGATAATCTCATCCAGCATTGATGCCTTGTCCGTCTGTCATTCCCCAAGACCAGCACCGCCCCATCGGGAACACCCCCAAGACAAAACAAGAAAAGGTTAGAATTTCCCCCATAATGAAAAACTGATCTTCTTCGAGATGGAATAACTGAACTGAACACAATTCATGGCCAGAGCAGAGCCTCTCTGACTAGCGGTTACAGAGTTCCCAGATGGGAACTGAGGAAAAGAAGGGGAATCTTCATGGTAATGAGCAAACCGAATAAACAAATGATTTAGGGTATTTTTAAAACATCATATAAAAATGGGGAAACATCAGAAGACAATAAATGCAACAGGCAGTGGAATTAAATGAAGCTTCTCGCACCTTGTTGGCATTGGGAACTAGCTCCTGCAGCGCCTTCATTCTCTCCGCTATCCTCTCTCTCCTCAGCTGCAACCCCACCACCACACAATTCCAATTTTAGGAACTCGATAAGTACAAAACCCAGAAACTATTTAAAAAAATAAAAGTGGGGAAAAAAAAAAAACTTGAGCAGGCCCAAAAAAATAAAAAAATCATGTCTTTTTCGCAAGAACAAATTGGATTAGTTGGAGCGCACTCTTTCAGCAATACTGTGAGGATCGGTGGCTTGGCCTCTCCTCGCCCTCACTCTCTGCCTCGGCTGGCCCGGCGCGGCCGCAGTGCCCGCGGTGCCGCCCGACCCGCTCGCCGCCGCCGCCGCCGCCGCCTGAGCGCTGAAATTCGGTGACGCTTGCATTGATCCCCCCTGTGATGATTTCCCAGAACAGATTGTCAGAAAGTTATGCCCCCAAAAAGAAGAGGAAAAAACCAAGTGGGGGAAAAAGAAAACGAAAAGAAAAGGGGGAAATGCCTGAGGTAGAGAAAAATGCTGTGAATGGTTCGAAGTTTGGCCGTTGCCATGCAGAGATCCGGCGAAGCCATTGAACAGAGCTTGAACTGAGCTGTCACCTCCCTGCGATCAAAACCCACCCACTTCACTGTAATTTCAACTTCTATGAAACATTTGAACCATCGTGCTTTTTCTTATTAAAAAATTCAAACTTTTTTGAATGGATTACAGAGCACTTGAAATTTGACCCGCACTAACACTCTAAAAAAATTTCAAAACAACAAAAGCAAAAATGGCATCCCGAAAAGTTTTACCAGATTCGCAGACTTGAAATGGGAAGACGACGGCGACCCGTCGCCTCCGGCCATCAACATCTGCTGCAGCATCATCGCCTTGGCGGCCGCGGCCGCGGCCTGAGCGCCCCCTCCGCCGCCTCCGCCGCCGCCGCCGCCGCCGATCTGGTGCTGCCTCAGCTTCGCGGCCAGGACCGCGGCCTCGTCCAGGCCGTGGAAGCCGACGTCCTCCGACAGGTCGACGGGGACGTCGCCGTTCTGGCCCATGTGGAGGTGGTGGGCCGCGGCGGGGTCGCCGCCGGTGCCGAGGTGGTCGGCCCAGGAGGGGATCCCGGAGAACATGTGGTCGAGGAAGTCGTCGCCGGAGGAGGAGGAGGGGTCGAAGTGGTGGTGGCCGCCGCCGCCGCCGCCGGCCTGGATCTGGCCGTGGTGGGGGTGGCTGCCGTTGCTGCCCTGGAGGTCGTGGAGGGAGACCTGCTGAGGGTTCAGCAGGGAGCTGAGGGTCTGCATCTCTCTGCTGCAGGGCTGCATGTTGGAAGAAGGAGAAGGAGAAGGAGGAGGAAGAGGAAGAGGAAGAGAGAGAAAGAGAAGGGAATGGATGTGAGAGAGAGAGAGAGAGAGAGAGAGAGAGGTCTTCTTCTTCTTCTTCTTCTTCTTCTACTTCTACTTCTTCTACTTCTGTTGTTGTTTGGATTTAGTGGTTGGAGTGATCTGGAGAAGTGAATCTGAAAGAGAGATGATGTTGGCGTTTCAGTTTTTTTCTGGGGGGTGTGTGCGTGTGTTTTCCCTTTTTATGCATTTGAGTTGATTTTGAGTGTGCTAGTTGTCCACAGCGCGTGAAGCGGACGAGCCAACCTGAATTTTTTTTTTTAAATTTATATTGAATTTTATGGAGAAAAGGGTATGGGAAAAAGAAAAAAAGGGGGAATATTACGAGGGATCTGATTATAACTGCTAATTGGGTTTGTTTTGGGGGAGGAGACCAGGTCAAATTGGATAGGGAAGTTAACTGCCTATTTAATTATCTATTGTGTGAGGTCACTATGATCTAACGGTTCATGTGAAGTAAATTCGTATAAATTAAAAGTATCTAAAAAAAGGTCGGAATTTTCCATAATAGCACTTCAGAATATGGTCTAGGCGAAAATCCACGACTAATGGGTAAGTTGCCATAATTGTTGTGGATAATTTTTTTTTCCCTCATTTTTATTTCCTTCGTGTGGTGTGGCTGCAGGCTTCTGTAAGAGATTGAGAAGCTCTCAACACAAGGAAATACGAATCGTTGGAATCCTACCCAAATTTGTTTTCTAACACCAATCAGAAAAGACGATGTAAATCCCCTCTTGAGGAAAGGGTAGCGAGGTTCAGACAAGCTCCTGTGTATCTTTTCGATCGCGTTCTTTAGATTTTTAATTTGTTTAATCAAGATTTTGAGGTTGGTTGACTTTTCTAATCAAGCATCTTTAGCTCCGGTTCTAACTAATGGAAGATTAAAATATACGGTATAGTCGGTGAGAATCCAAACTAGAAAATTCAAGTGCAATGTTTCTGTTAAAAGTTCTCTTTGCTTAAGGTTTTTGGTTATAGCTTTTCACTTTTAAGATTTAGTCGCATGCATTCGTTAACCACTCCTAATACCAAAACCTTCTTCCACATCATACTCTTGTCAGTTCCAACGAACATCCCAACTCTAATTACTTTAAATTGGAGTCGAGTATTAAATTAGAACATTATACAAATTCAGTAACTTGATATGACAAATTAAAAGTTCAAAGTACTCAATTGAAATTAATGGATTATCCTAGGATTAAAAGAGAACCTTTTACCTATAATTTATCCTAGCGTTAAACCCAATTAGATTCGCGGTATCAAATGCCACCGACATTTCCATGAGATTTGACCACAGGATCATTTAGGCCTGCCTTTTTTTTCTTGGCTACAAGATCATTTAGACCTGCTTAGGTCCTCCATCTTCTTTTGAACTTCATAACGTGCGCTTCAACAATCGGTCAAGCCCTCAATTTATGGGTTCTGCCCCTAAAATACAAGAATCTGCTCAGCCCAGAACCTGAAAAGGATGGAACCATTCGCAAGCAAGTCTAATCCCATTCAACACGACTCGTGAGCTTTCTACACGTCCAGTTTCACCATCACACGGAGTTTCCTTTTTTCGTAACCTCATTCTCATCTGGCAGAGAGCTTCCTCTAACATAAAGCTGTCGTCTTGAATCTGTCTCCCCGGCACGAAAGCACTTTGCATTGGTACAATCGACTGTGACATCATGGGCTGCCAATGATCTGTCAACACTTCAGCAAATTACTTTACAAGCGAGATTGCATGAGCTAATCGGTCTAAATTGAAGTATTATCTCCAAGGAAGCGACTTCCGGGACCAGAGTAATCGCAATTGTCAAGAATTCTGTTCCTTTTACGAAGTATGTAATGTTCCAATCACCTGCTTTCAATTAGCAAACATGGGATCTTTGGTGCCTAATGTTGTTCTGCGGTCACCATAATTGATCGATTCTGGCCTTGGCAGCTTTCTGTCTGTCTTGATCAAAGGGGCCTGACGTGCTGTTTCCCACGTTAGTTAAACTGCTGCTGAAACTGCTCCATTCTGCTGCTGAAACTGCTCCATTTCCTCTTTCGCATTCACCTGCTCCCAGCAGATAAAGCTAGGAAGACTTTCCTGGACCATTACTGGGATCTGAAGCTGAAGTCCATTCTATGTCAACAATGCCAGAACATCCCTCATCATCTTGCTAAATAGCTTCAAAGCGAAATCCTCGTCCCCCTCTTATGCGTTCAACCGATAGCGGTGATAGTAGAGGGTTGTGATCTGAGTGAATTGCACGGCTAGCCCAAACTCGAACGAGTTCTCCAATCGATTGTTCCAGTGCATTTGCAACTCCATCTTTATTATTTGACCCGGTAAAAACATACCCTTTATTTTCAAGATCCATCGAATGTCAATCGTCCAGAAATTTCGTTTCAATCAGAAAAAGAACACTGGGCCCAAGCTGAACCATGAGGTTCTCAAGTTTTTGAATTCTCAAGAGATTGCCCAGCCATTTGACAGTTCTCAACCTATCAGACTAACGAATGCCATGGCGACTGTTTCGGGCCAGCCGCCTCATCCCATCTATGAGTGTTAACTCCAACGAGATCGGAGTTTCAGTAAGTGTCGAGCCATCCAGGCCCCAGGGAATTCTCCTGATGTTCCAACACCATAAGGCTCAAATCACTGTTTGTTCCTTGTGGTTCCCAAGTTGTTTTATTCAGAAGCCTTTTTCTCAGGACCCAAAGGATCCTCGCCCTTTCTGGATCCAAGCTTTTGTTAGTTTCTTTAAAGCCTACGCTTGTTTCCTGGGCCCCAAAGGATCCCTTCCCAGAAGAGGCAGACGCCTGGCCAGTGGGCTCGAAGGGAACGATTCCCATTTCCATGTCTTCTTCCTCGTCTACTGGACTACCTCCGCGAAACTCTTCACCGTGAAAAACATTCCAGAAGGCTTGAACTCCCCAAATTCTACTTTCAACCACGTCCCATTTTCACAATCTTCCTCCTGTATCTTTGAAATGCTCGCAACATCTGGTATAATGGCTGATTTTCCACTAACATAACCGAAGAAATCTTTCATGCTAGAAATCAATCCACACATTATCACCTCCCTCACTAGACAAGACACATGACCTCAAGGACAATGCCAGATCGTGATCGACTTTAACCCAAGCAACACATACATCGAACCTCTCTTTTAAGATAGAAACATATAAAACCTCATGATTCCGTAAATAGGTACATGCAACAGCTTGAAACATTTGCAGTAAGGGAAGTCTTAATTCATATTTCTTAGTGGACATTGTCCAATAACATACTCACCAGGCCACTCATCAAAATACGCTCATACATATATGTGCCTTATTTCGTCCCAACATATGGGGGAGGTTGATGCAAAAGAACTTCGAGAACGGAATCGAATTGGAGCTATTTTCATCGCGACGTACTCTCTAAAACTAGTCATTATCAACGCTTTATTACTAAGTTTTTTTTTTTAGCCCATGGTGTAAGAAGGGGTAGGCAGATTGATGACGGTGCTCTTGACCTTAGTCATCATATTGATGCTGTTTGTGACTCCCTGTGAACCTATTCCACTGTCCTTCAAACCCTGCACCATCAAGCATTTCAGCAGTCATTTCTTCTGTGCTTGCAGAAAAAAAAATTGATATGGTATTTACAATGTGATAGAAATCTTATAAGATGCTTATGATTTTTAAGTTTACCTGGAAAGGGAAATGGTCTGGCCCTCGAGCCGGGGCAGAGTTAATTTGAACTGAACCAGTCTCCATTGCGTCGCTGATCAACATTGCCTTGTTGATGTCGCGCGTGAAGACACAACCCTGCAATTTTTAAGGCATTTTATTACTACTGGGAAGAAAGAAATTTTGTTGACTGTTATCTATAAGAAGACATGATGATGTCTCCAACAGGATGCTCTTCTCTGATTTCATCCAACTGTGGCTTTTGGGATTTCGTGGAAACCATAAGTGTAACTAGTAACACATTTAGATAGGTAGCTTAGTGATAGAATTTGTGTGCATGTCGACAAGCGGGTACCTCGACACACAAGTAATGCTGTGTACGTACTTCTTTTCTTGATTTGATTTTAATTCGTTATCCTGTGGCTGCTTATAATTTGACAAAGAGTGCAAGGGATTGTCGCAGATACCAGATTAAATCATACCTGGAGACCGAAATTGCTGGCATTGCAATGGTTAATCCCTTCTTCGACAGAGTTGATCCTGATGACTGGCAAGATAGGCCCGAACGGCTCCTCCCAAGCGATCCTCATGTCGGGCCTGACGTTATCCAACAGCAATGGCCATATGAGGTTTCCTTCTCTCTTGTATTGCTGGCAGAAGGTTGCGCCCTTCTCCTTGGCGTCCATCACCAGCCCCTCGATGAAGTTGGCAGACGATTCTGAGACGACCGGTGTTATGTCACGGTTGTCCTCGGGCGGCCCCACGGTTAGTTTCGCCACTTTGGCATTCACCTTTTGAACCAAAGTGTCCGCAATGGAGTCCATCACCAGGACGACTTTCACCGCTGTGCATCTTTGACCGCTGTTGTGGACAAGGAGAGTATGAATACGGGTTAGTGTCCGCAGCGGGTAACAGATTTTGCGGGTGATGTGAGCAACCGTCAATTTTGGTGGCCTTAAGGGAAAGAGTATAACTATGAAGGAAGTTATGAATGCTTGCAGATCACTTGGGTCACCTGTAAGAAAAGCCTCCTTTCACAATGTTGGCAGCTGCCAAGTCGATGTCGGCATCTTCAAGCACAATGCAAGCATCTTTGCCACCCAACTCCATCTGAAGAGGAATCATGCCGGCCTTCTTTGAAATGGCAACTCCAGTGTCTCCGCCAGTGAAGCTGAATAGGACAAGGCAATTCATGTTAGTAATCACAAACCTTGCAAGAGGCAAAGAGATCATAAATAGCGAGAAGATGGCCACAAGAATTACCTTATGCAGTTCACCCCCGGATGCATAGTGAGAAAGTCACCGATTTCAGAGCCTTTTCCGGTGACGCAGCTGATGAGACCTTTGGGAAAACCAGCTAAGTGAAAGCAGTGCACCATGTGAAGGCAAGATACAGCACCCTACAAGGAGTTATGTACAGTTTTCAGGATAGCCAAATTGATCAGGATCTAACAGAAGAAAAAAGAAACGCAAATTTTAATGGGAGGCTCAGAAGAGTAAACGCGAGGCCTATAGTGTGCAAAAGTTTCTACTCCACACGCACGCATAACACTACACACCGAGACACAAACTCACAACATGAGAACATGCACAAGACTGAATGGGCTACAATAGGCGCGGCCAATAGCATGAAAACTGAGTATCCACCATAATTAGAGCTTCTTTAGTTAATAATTAGTGAAAGTAACTTAACGGCAAGAACATACCTGGGTGGGAGGCTTTAGAACAAGAGAGTTTCCAGCAATCAGAGCAGGGCCAATCTTTGAGACAGCCAGGTTAACTGGGTAGTTAAATGGTGGAATGGCTAACACTACGCCAAGTGGAATCTGCAGTTCAAAACAAAAACATTTGAAGCACATCACGAATCATTTCAACCATTAGAAGCCAAACATCTTCTCTCTCTCTCTCTCTCTCTCTCTCTCTCTCTCTCTCCCGTGCCCACACCCACACACAGACATGGACGGTAGCAGATCTAAGATACGGAAGCACATGGATTGGATGGCCTAAAATTTCTGCTGATCTTCCTCTAACAGTCAAAAAGGGAATGCAAAAAGCAACGCTGTTGCTCCTGCTGCTATGTTCGCCCTTCATGTTGGGCTAATAAGACAATTCATGTTCATGTTTTCTCCTGAGTATCATATACTTCAGAGATTCAATGGCCAAATTCATCTTTGCAGTGCCTGTTTAGGTTCTTTTCACCACTTAAGTTTTCTGGACAACTGCTATCTAATATGGAACTGGGGCATAGGTCATCTGTTCAAGTCTGGCATTACCTCTAGATTGTTTTGTCCGTTACTCTCATCATTGTTCCATATTTTTTTTCCCATTTGCTCTACATTCACATCATACATTTCCGGCTGAAAGATGACGATTAACATAAATTTGATACACATTGTTAGCCTGCTACTAAATAACCTAACAAAATATTTAGGCTAAAAGAAGGCCACACAGAAATGTTTGTTTAAAAATGTGACTTTACCTAATATTGGGATCTCTATTTGTGATACTAAGGAAACTAATGCAAGAAGCGGCGCCGGTTGCGAGCAAATAATAAATAGGTGGACCCTTTCTTTCTTTTGGAAAAAATTTTATAGGTGGACCTTACCAAACTTTATCACTTTTCACTGAGTAATGGAGGGCACTTGATCAAGTAAATGGCCACACAGAAATGTTTGTTTAAAAATGTGACTTCCCCTAATATTGGGATCTCTATTTGTGATACTAAGGAAACTAATGAAAGAAGCGGCGCCGGTTGCGAGCTAATAATAAATAGATGGACCCTTTCTTTCTTTTGGTAAAAATTTTATAGGTGGACCTTACCAAACTTTTATCACTTTTTTCACTGAGTAATGGAGTGCACTTGATCACGTAAATGGCATATAACCAAGAGAAATTTTACCTTAGAAGTGAGGCAGTACTTGGTCCTCTCGTTTCCAGGAAAACTGTCGGAGACCAGGAACGACCCCTGTCCCAGGATTCTAACTCCTTCCTCGGCGCAATATGAGATCAGATCACCAGATCTCACAACCTTGATTACATAAAAAAAAAAATGGCATAAATCCAGTTAGTCTCATCGCAACACGAGCAGGATTAATGTAAGAGACATTCTCTTTCTTAGTATACCTCAGTGACCGAATCTTTGGCTGGTTTGGCAATTTCCTTCACAAGGCACTCGGCGATGGGAGACTTGTGCTCCTTGAGGAGCGCGGCAGCTTTATGAAGGAGCTCGGCCCGCTTCCAGAGCGGAGTCTTTGCCCAGGCCTTCTGTGCGCTCTTGGCTATATCCATCACCTTGTTCACCTCCTCTTGTGTACAAGCTGTACAATCACCACCATCACAAAAGCCAATTCACATCACAAGACGACATAATCAAGTCAAGCTCTCGCCCTTTCAATTGCAAGCAATTAATTAAACACTGATCTCCTAAGTAAAGTAACCCCTTTTAGAATCGATTCTGAAGTACTTCCAAGAAATGCAAGCTCCGTTTCGAGTTTAGTTAGGGGTGATCGGCGGTCCAAGTTCGGTAAAGTAACCCTTTTTAGAATCAATTCGGCAGGAGTACTACCAAGAAATACAAGCTCTATGCCTTAGATTTAGGTAGGTATGAACAACGGTCGGGTTTCAACCCAGAAACCGGCCTCACCGCTCAGTTCGATGCCAGTTCCGAGAAAGAAACTTAGCTGCCAACCAGGTTCGGATTAGCTTCCTGTTTGAGGGTCGAAACCGGCCAATTCTACCATGGAACCGGGCTAACTACGTCAGTTCTTAGGTAGAACCGGCGGCTTTGTCACAGGCCAGAGTACCTTTTTAAAGTAAATTCGCGCTCTACTAACGACTAAAAACTCGATGGGAAACAAAGAGACCCCACAATCCCCACGATCCTAGCGCTTTCCCAATGCACCACAGCGGATGGAACAGGGAGCTTCCACATCATAACGCGCAGGACTAAACCCGAAGTTTCTGTACTTTGTTACCGAACGAGGGGGAGCGAGCATGGTACCTTGGACTTTGTACTGGGTCTTGCGGGTCGTGGGGTTGACGATGTTGACGCTCTTGCCGGAGGCCGACTTCCTCCACTCCCCGTCGGAGTAGTACTTGTACACTTCCCCATCCAAGATCTCCCCAAACACCCCGGTCCCCGCCATTGCAGCAGCTCTCTCGTCTCTCCGTGCCACTCAAGGCCTCTTCACTCGGCACACACTCCACGGACAAGGCCACACACCTACTCCCACTTCCCTACCCACAGAGAGAGAGAGAGAGAGAGAGGATTGTGTGGTGAAGCGAAGGTCTGGAGAGGAAAGGAGGGAGTGATGGGGAATGAAGTGATGACTCTTCGCGGGTATAAATAGGGGAAAGGTGAGCCACGTTTGGTTTTGCAGTTGGTGGGGTGGTGGTTCAAAGCGTGCCAGGTTAGGCTGGGAGAGCGTTAGCTGCGTCTCCCTCATTCATCTGCGCATGGCATTGCATTGGCTTTTTTACGTTTCGTTTACTTCCGCAAGACTTTAAGCCTTTTTTTTTTCTTTTTTCTTTTTTGTGTTTTTTACTTCATTTCCTTTTGGGATATTCCATGGAGATCCCCTCCCCTCCCCCTTCCCCCAAGGAAACGGGAAGTTTCTTACAGCCTCGTTCTTCCCGCGGCCTCCACCGTTGAAAATAAATCTTATTCCACTTTTTGTCGGGAAGTCAACCAAATTCTGTTTCTTTTTTCCCTTCTTTTTTTGCATTAATACCACCGAGCATTTTAAATTGATGCACCTATAATAAATTTATCTCGAAGTGCATTTGCCACATATTTATCCTCATTTAGTTTCCGTTCAATTTTATCTTCAAATTGTTAAATTAGAATTTTAACGTCCGTTCATTATGAATATACCAATTTATGAGAAACTGACGGAAGATAAATTAATTATAAAAATACTAGTTTGCGGTTTAAATTTATTATATGTATACTAGTTTGGAGTTTTCCATGATCAAAAAATTAATTTGAGATAAATCTGTCACATATGTAACAATTTGAAATTTTTCGTGATATTAACTCTTTTATTTACATTGGAGAATCCAATATAGTGAAAAACTTGAAAGATTACATTAAACATATAAAACTAATTTAAGGTTCACATCAAAAAAATTAAAACTTCGCGGTGGGCCAAGATTTAAAGATTATTAATGTCATTTTTTCTTTTCTTTTTCTTTTTGCCGAACAAATCTTTCACTAGTTACTAGCAAAAAGATAAAAAAAAAACCCGATGGATGAATGAATTTCTGACTGAATTAATTGGATGATCGAGCGTCAACACACGTGCTATGTAATTGATGCGACGACACTTTCATAGCCTTCTTTTCTACAGCTTAGCAAACGAAACAGCCGCCGTGAGAAACCTACTTTTGTTAATGGCCGAAAAAGAAGATCCTCTCGCATCTCCCATATGACCGGAATTAAAAAAAAAAAAAGAAGAGATAATAAATAGATTGCATTTAAAAATTGTGGGATTTGGAGACGGAACTAAGTTTTTGTCTGTGTTGCACTGATCCTCGGAGCACATCCTTGGTCCAAAAGCAGGAACTTAGGTCAAATTTCTTTTCTTTTCTTTTTTTAATTCAAGACACGTTCTCGTGGCAATAAAGAATGGATTTACATTCGTCTTGGCCACTCTACTACCATTTTTTTATATGTTAAACCATTTCGTTGTAATTGAATTAAATTTCGTGTTTGTATTTAATGTAAATTTTGATCGTGACTCGGAAGATCCCATCTCTCAAAATAACTTTTAAAATGCACGCATGACTCCTTACACATGCGCACACCAAACTCATATGCACACACCATCACAGACCAAATTTATAGGAGCACACCAAACTTAGTGTGGAATAAAAAAATTCCATTTATATACAAACGTAAATCATTCAAAATGTCAACATGCTGTCCTTGTCTTTCTTTCTTTTTTCCTTTTTTTTTTTCTTTTTCCCCCCTCATTTGCTGGTCTTGGTTCGAAGGTTTGGAAATATCTTGGCATGCCCATGACACAGGAAAAGGGACAAAAGAAGTATGAAACAAATTCGAGCGATAATTTCTTCTGAAAAAATTATGGGCATCATTGAATATTTCTGAAATAATATTTATTTTGTCTTATCCATACTTCGTGAAGAAGGAATGGGGAATGTTCCATACCTAATGTCCATAATCCCCCAACCGTGCAATCCTTTGGTTGTGAATTTCAATGTGGCAATAAAAATGATATTATCTATCTGCAGGCCTAATTAATAGTTCAAATCATGCACACCAAAAATCCATTTTATCTCGAAAGAATTCACACCAATTATTGGTATCAAATAAAAAATTTAACCTTGTATAGTTGAAGGGAAATATCCATATACATGTCTTATTCTTTTCAATAATCCATATTCGTAGCGATGAAGCACTATTTTTTACCCTTAAGGAAGAAATGACTGGTTACAAATATATGTGATCTATAATCTCTGTAAAGGACCATGTATACTTGCTTATGTATCATTGGTTGAATCCATTAACATAAACATGAGGGCAAGAAGAGGCAATACAGAAGTTTGTAAATTGTAAAAATGAGTTCACGTGAATTGTCATACACAAGTACTTCCACGTAATAACTCTAGTGAATTGTCCTACACAAGTACTTCCATGTAATAACTCTATTGAAGGGATCCTGTTACAAAAATAGCTTTTGGTACATGTGTTACTGCTTTGACTAGCGAATAACCAATTTGATCCCAACCAATTTGATCCCAACCAATTTGGTCCTAACGCAAGAAATAACCAATAATTAGAAGGATGTAGATACAGCCAGAATCACACTTGTAAATTGCGTTAATTTATGAAGTCTTTTTAAAACCACTCGTGAGATGCACACGAAAATGCATGCAAAATCATTATTATGACCATCATACTTATCGACCATCCATGATTTGATCTTATTAACACAAAACAGTTGGCTGCTGCCCAAATATGGAAGAATTGAAATCTTTGATCAAGACATTATATATAAATAATATGAACTGCCTACATAAGACTTTTCATATAGAGGATAACCAGTTTTATTACTCACTACAAAGAATTTCCATGAAAGAAACATGTGAATTCACTGGAAAATCAACATTACGCATGTCAAATGAAATTGTTGTTGCTATCTACTTCAATAACCAATCATGGTTTAAATTTAAATAAATAACTAAATAAAATATATAGACTTTTCTTTTGATCGCAAGTCAATATATCATCTTGATTAGAGATCCCCTATATGGTTATATACACATTCCAGTTGATTGAATCTAGTTCTAATTAATTTATAATGAAGCGAAGATATCCACAGAGTGATTCATGCTATTATGATATTCACAACCAAGAAATATCTTATTTTCTTTTGGATAGGTCTTAGGAAATTTTTAAAAAAAGAGCCTAAAGTGGACATTATTTCTAATAAGAATCCAAAGTGCCCTCATTTTCTCAAATAAGGGCATGAAGTGGCTATATTAGTCTCAAAAAAATGGCTTGACCTCGCCATCTAGTGGAGGACAATTTCGTCTTTCAAATTTTTTTTCTTTCTTCTTTCTTCTTTCATTAAAAAAACAAACTATAAAAACTAAAACTTACATACATACATACATACATACATACATTATGTATGTATGTATGTATGTATGTTTATATAAAGAAACACAAGGGAGAGATGGCTCCCTCCCGCCTGTGGCCGCTGCTCCATCATCGGTGGGGGCAATGACAATGGCCAACAGCCCTCACGTAGGTCTAGTGAGGACGAGTCAAGGGTTGTCGGATCTACACAAGGGTGGACGACCCTTGCCAAGACCGAGATGAGGGCAAGCAACCCTATCGGCTGTTAGTATTGCCCCATTGGTGATGGAGCGACCTATATTTTTGCTTTAATAAAACTTTTGTCTTTTTTATTTTGTTTTTAAACTAACTTAACTAAAATTCAAATTAAAAAATGTGTTTGGACAAAAATACTCTTGATCGGCTAGAATATTTTGTCGGGCGATGAGACTAAGCCTTTATTTGAGATAACCATAACCACATCAAGCCTTATTTGAAATAATATCCATTTCATGTCCTTATTTGGAATTTTTCCTAAATCTTGAAAGGAGAAGGAAGGCTCAAATGCCAATAAGTTTCTAGTACCGAATTGACCGAATGCAATATTACTCATTTTGTGAAATTCTAGTGCCATAAATAAGTTACAAATCACTAAACGAACTTTCCAATGTAGTTTGTTGTGTTACATCATATGTGGAAGAAGTTTATACCAAATCAATCTACCCTTGTGCTGAGTCCTGTCAAAAAAAATTATTAGCAGGGTGAGTGCAAGAGGGGAAAATTTCGAAAAGGACTTCCCACTCCGGCAATTTATGAGCCTGCAGTGGATTCGCTCTCTTGTTGTCACTATTTCTATCTGTAAGAATATAATGCTCTATCAAGGTGCAGGCCATCGTTGTCACTATAATTTAATGGAGACATTCCATCGAATTTTCAGCCGCACATCCCTTATACCAACAATACCATTGTGGCCTCGACTTGATTTTGTAAGTGATCTTGACTTGATCGCGATAGGGTAATTATGTAATATGTTGTCAACGTATTTTTTTTTCTTTATTTTACTTGAACAATTTCATACAATATTAATTTGAGTGTGTGCATAGTTATAACATTCAAATCAGTAGTGAATAAGACTGTTTGTGTAATTTTTATTTTTTATATTGACGAAGTATACTTTGGTTTTCCATTGTGGTAATAGAACGGGCAGCACTAAATGACACCAACTTTGGCTCCATACTTATTAGAATAACAAAAATTTTCGATCATTTTTGTTATTCTAATTCCCCAATTGTGTACATAGCCAAAGCTGAGGTGGACTTAGCGCCGTCCTAAAACAAGGTAAGGGAGGGAGAAGAAATAATGGAATGTCCGGTATGGCCGTATGAGTTTTCATTTTACTTTATGAATTGATCTCTCTCTTTAACCTTAGAGATTTAATCGAAGTTTATGCGATGTTTTCTTTTGTTGGTCGAGAAAATTTTATATGATGTTAAGTACCTTGAGGTTATTGAAAACATATGAATATTGCCATTTAACGTTACCTTAAAAATTTATTTATCTTGCATATTAGAGTCAGGATGTGTGAATTTATAATATCATATGATAAAAGATGATCTCGATATGATTAGGAAAATTGTGGTCCATAAAGTAAATCTATTGCATTTTAGTTAATTCAGTCATAAATTATTCAATTATGTCAATTTATAATAAACATTTTCATGTTTTGCCGATTGAGTCAATCCGGTCAAATTTAATTGAAAATTGCTGAAAAACATTTTAATAATTTTTTAAATTTTTTTATAAATTTTGGTTTTTCTTTTATTTACAAGTTTTTTATTGAGTGCTAGCAAGAGTTGCCGGTCAACCCTCATCAGCTCTGGGTGAGGGTCACCTTGCCTCATCAAGCCCTCTCCAGCCATTGCTAATGGCAGGTCTCCTTGTCTAGCCCTCTCCAACCACCACCAAGAGGGAAAGAAGAAAACATAAAAAGGAAAAAAATTCTAAAAAATAAATTTGCAAAGTTGTGCACGTTAGTGCCTATACGCCATATAGCATGATCGCCACTTATGGCAGGTCTCCTTGTCTAGCCCTCTCCAACCACCCGCAAGAAGGAAATAGGAAAACATAAAAAGGAAAAAAATTCAAATTTTTTTTTTTTTTTTGTAAAGTTGTGCATGCTAGTGCCTATACGCCATATAGCATGATCGCTGCTAATGGCAAGTCTCCTTGTCTAGCCCTCTCCAACCACCAGCAAGAAGGAAAGAAGAAAACATAAAAAGGAAAAAAATTCGTTTTTTTTTTTTTTTTGCAAAGTTGTGCACGTCAGTGCCTATACGCCATATAGCATGATCGTCACTAACTAGGCTACCACATCTAGCGTTTTCCACTCAAAATTAGCCCAATTGACTTAATTGATAAAACATGAAAAAATTTAGGACTGAATTAACACAATTAAAATATTTAAGACTGAATTGATCAAAGTATAATAGGTTTAAGGCTCTTTGGACAATTTTCTCATGTATGATTTTGTGCACTATTTGATAACTGGTTGTTAAACCAAAGAAAAACATAAATTGACGTCATGCTTCATTAATATAACTTGGTTTGTTAAATTATTTAAGAGCTAATATAACCAAAAATCTCAAATGATATATATGTTCTCGATTTATCCAAAATTACTTTTTTTGCCACTAAAATTCCAAACCAATACACTCGTACCACATTTATCCTCAACTCCTTTTCCTGTCATAAAAAACCCTAAATTGGTACATTAGTTTCATGTTTACCCAAAATTAGTTTTTAAGTCACAAAAATCCAAAATCACCAAAATTTTAGATTAAGAAATATGCTAAGTTTTTTCCTAAGAGCTCTCTCAAGTTTCAAAATTTTGCTAAAACCTTAAATTTTTTGTGATAAAAAAAATTAGTTTAGGATAAATGAGGTATATGTGTATTATCGGTTTGAAATTTTTTCATGAAAATTAGTTGAAGTAAATGAGGGACATTATACTAGTTTGGGATTTTTTTAAACACAAAAATTTGTTTTGGGCAAATGCAGCATGGATATATCAATATAGGATTTTTTTTTTTGTGGTATTAACCAAACATTTGATGGATCCAAAAAAAAAAAGTTTATGTTCAATGCTTTCCAATAATTTTATTAATTTTCTCTAACATGTCAAGTTTGTTACCACCGCCCTTAGCGGCGCAGCTTGCTTGGGCTCTCTCCCCCTTACGAAGGGGAGAAGTTCAAATCCCAAAGGCATCATTAGGGATTCTTACCTGAAGTACCGTAGTGGTGGGTTCTGCAGTCGCTCCCTCACGGGGTTCCCTAAGTTACCAAAATAATAATAATAATTATTATTATGCTTGTTTTATCATGAAATTCAAGTTGACTTTCACGATTTTAATTACATGGTCAACTCCCTTCTCTTTCCATTTCTCAATGCGATCTTTTCTTGTAGTCACTGAATTTAAATTCGTCATGTATATTTTGCTCTAATTATATTAATTTATTCTTTTAGATTCTTCCCCACTTTTCATTTTATACTTTTCTATGTTAATATTAATCTCAACGAAAATACTAACATAAATTTTTTAAACATTTCATTCTCAATTTACTGAATTTGACTCCTATTTTTTTCAATGAAAGGCCTTTCTTTTTCTTTTTCTAATTGTCATACTTCTTTTCTTTTTGGGTTAATACACCTGAAAAACCTCAAACCAGACACTTGTGACAAATTTACCCCAAACTATTTTTTTTACTACAAAAAACCCCAAACTGGTATACATTTGACAAATTTACCTCAAACTGGTACACTAGCGACAAATTTATCCTCTGTTAGTTTTAGTTAAATTTTATTATTTAATTATTAACTTAAATAACAAGTGACAGTTAACCGGTATACCAATTTAGGATTTTACACTCCGTTTGTCACAGTTTACAATTTTCGTGATTTTTTTGTGGTATTAATTCAATTTAGCAGAGAGTATATTTGTCACAAATTTACCATTTTTGGGTTTTTTGCAGTCGAATAAATTAGTTTGGGGTAAATTTATCATAAATATACCAGTTTAGGGTTTTTTATAGTCAATTGTGATAAATTTGTCACATGTATACAAGTTTGAGATTTTTCATTGTCAAAAAAATAGTTTGGGGTAAATTTGTCACAAGTGTACCAGTTTGGGGTTTTTCAAAATATTAACCCTTTCTTTTTTCTTAAGTTGTTAATGTCTTAATTCTTCATGTTGGTAATCTTTAATGCATATCGCTATTATGTACTCTCGATGTCCTCTCTTTCAAAGGGGTTGGTTGGAGAGTAACGGGTGCTCTCCTATCAATTATAGTCAATAAATGTCACCGATATCTACCGTTTTCCCACCTAGAAGTGCATATTTCCTCACACCCTTTTCTAATCTCCTCACGTGTTGCATAGAACATTATAGGCAGCTTCTGGAATCACGTCTTGAGGACCAGATAAAGGGTCAAAATAGAGAAAAGGAAGAGTAGCTCCGCGCCAGAAGCAGCACAGATCCGGCTGGGGGTTGTTGGAAATTTTCAGTGAGAAAAGCTCCGCAGCTACTTCAGCTCGAGGGTACTTGGAAGGAGCTTTCATGAACATACGTGCCGTTTTTTAGGATGTACCTTAACATATCCTTAAAAGGCTTTATTTTTAGTTCAATCTAGATCTCGAGACTTCAGGACGTAGAAAAACACTCCAAAAGTATTCCCTTCTCTTGAGGAAGACAAATATATAGAGGGAAACAAGTAGGGGTATTGGATGCGTGGGCACCGGCATGTTAAATAATGGTCCATCAAGATTAACTGACTAGCGGCGCAGCCTTAACATGTTGACACAAGTCACCTAATGTTTGGTGAGGCTACTTAACTCGAGTTAGGGGTGTACCCGGGAACCGGACCGGCCCACCTGAAAAATAGTGTTGACAACCGGTTCTTGTTGAAATTGGTACAAGAACAGGTTCCCAAAATTCGGAACCGATTTAAACCGGTCTGGGAATCGGGTTCGATTAATTACCCACCCAGGAACCGATTCCCGAACCGGTTTTGTAAGTATTGGTCAAAAATCCTATTTTTTCCTCTTACTTCTATTCTTACTCGTGCAACGTTTTTCCTCTTGGCTCTCTCAAACACACATGGCACTCCTCCTTCATTGTTCCTCTTCCTCACTTGTTTCCCTCCCTCATCGACTCCTCGCGCACTATCCGATGGACGGACGGTGTTCGTCGCCGTCAGATTCTTGTATACCATGTGAATTGGCTCGCCTAATTTGTATTTTATAGGAGTTATGCTTGCATAAATGAGTAGCTTCATGCAGTAATTGTGGGAATAAGACTAATATTAGATCCATATTTGTTGCTAATTCTTTGCCTTATGATTTTATTTATTATAATTAGCCCTGTTGATCCTTAATATTTCATTTAGTCAAAAAGTTCATGTATTTATTTATTACAAGTGCTTAATGTTTGAGGATTATGTTATTTTTTCGCGTATTAATATAAAATTCGAAGTCGTATAGAATATCAAGAAATTGCAAAACAAGTTCTAGTGGAAATAGAGTTGACCATTGAACCAAATCGGAAAAACAGAATGAGTCGGGTATAATGTCCAATACAAATAAGGTCGGGTACATGATTCAAAAAGCGGGAACTAATTATAACAATCTCGAATATAAGGTTAAGGTCTGGACCCTACCCACCCTGGACCAATCACTCCTAACCCGAGTGAAGTTAAAGGAGCTTTTGTGTCCACACATGCTGTTTTTGACATACGGGTCTGGCTGCAGTTTCTCTCCCTGGAGCCACAAGCCGTGGCCGTGAGCGATGCTGTGGGGATGTTCTTGACAGCAGAATGGACCACTTATCGATTATTGCCAGAAAAAGCCCACGACCCCACCCCATCCGTGGTTTTCGTGGAGCACGATTCCCTTCTGTCAATTCACGACGCCCACCAGTTTCTTCCCCTCTCTTCCTGCTGTCCCTGTCTTGTCCATTCACGAGAGAGAGAGAGAGAGAGAGAGAGAGCCATCTGTCTAAACGGACATTAAAGGCTGGAGATTTATAGCATGACCCATGTAGCTTACGTTTGTGGAATCTACGAAACCTGCATTAAGATGAGCCAAGATGAGGGATGGTGTCTTTATCGAATGACGAGGGTAGCTTTCTGTTCTCGCGCTTTGGGATTTTGCCCAAGCGCAGTTTGAAAGACAGTAATCCTGGTCCCGCGTCCAAATTACTTAGGACAGGGCGGACATTGCTCAGCACGAGTGCTCATAGCATAGAAGCAGCATCGTTTAGTAGTTACCTGAGCAACCCTGCAGTCAAAGGCAAAAGACCAATTCGAAATACACATCCTCTTGCTCCGTAATCCATAGTATTTTACGTGATGCATTCGAATATCGTGGCTCAACTTATATTTATAGATACATGCAAACCGCATTGTCCACGTGCATCGAGTAAGACTCTGCCCATAAGGTGGCGAGCGTATTTTCAAGGCCAACATGTTATCTATCGGATCCAAACCATGCACTTAACCACTTAACGAACCCCTTCTTTCCACGATTGTCAATGCCGGATGCTCTATGAACGCCGATAACAACCGCGAGGTCGTTGCATGCGCCGGCCGCATGACATTCCATCCCGACTTCTTTAAAAGGCTAATAATCTCCCCCCCGGATCATCAGATAATTCGCAACACTTGAGCTGGGCTTGGGCTTGGGCTTGGGCCTGGTCTTGGGTCTGGGCTTGAATATTCGGTATAAAGTCTAGAGATCGATGTTGGGCCTCCTGCGGAAAGCCCATGGATCCGCCGCCCTCCCCGGCCCATCTGATTGCCCATCGTTCCGTCTGCATTTATCCGCTCTCTAATCGGTCAAATCGAAGACGAACTGAAAATCCCTGCCCGACGAAGGCGGTGATCGATCAGGATTTCCTGCAACGAAGCTCGATTCTCCTCCTTCTCCTTCTCCTTCTCCTTCTCCTTCGTCAATCCGAGAGACTCCCTTCGATTCGCAGCCGAAAGGATCTTCGAAGATGCAGCTCGAATCCGAGAAACCCTTCCAAATCTTCCTTCAATCGCACGACCTCCGGATCCCCACTCGAACCCTAACCCTAGCCCCCGCGCCGTCCGACACCCTCCGCCACCTCAAGCGCTCCCTCTTCCCCGCCGCCGACTCGCCGCCGGATCTCTACTTCACCCTTAATGGAAAACCCCTCGATGATTCGACCCCGATCGTGGGCTCCGGGGTCTCGCCGCTTTCGACCCTGGTCCTGCGGTGCAGGCTCCGGGGCGGCGGCGGCGATGGCGGCGCGACGGGGGCGGAGTCGCGGGACTGCTACTTGAACATGTACGCGGAGAAGAAGCCCGACAAGGCGGACCCGAACGAGCAGAGGATCTCGAAGTGGGTGAATTGCGCCTTGTCCAGCGAGCCCTTGAGGGAACCCTGCGTGGTGGACAAGTTGGGGAATATCTTCAATAAGCAGGCTCTGGTGGAGGCTCTTCTGGGCAAGAAATTGCCCCGGGAGTTCGGGTACATAAAGGGTCTCAAGGATATGGTCAACATTAAGCTCACGGAGATTCCGGGGCTGGAGGATGATGTCAGTGGGGGCGCGGGCGCGCGGTATCAGTGCCCGATTGCCGGTCTCGAGTTTAATGGTATGTACAAGTTTTTCGCATTGAGGACCTGCGGCCATGTGATGAGCGCCAAGGCGTTGAAGGAGGTGAAGTCGTCGTCTTGTTTGGTGTGTCATGAGGAGTTCAGTGAATTGGATAAGATTATGATCAATGGGAGCGAGGAGGAGGTGGCGGTCCTGAGGGAGAGATTGGAGGAGGAGAGGGCAAAATTGCGAGATAAGAAAGCGAAGAAGGTGAAGAATGGGGAGGTGGTTGCTGGTGGAGAAGAAATTACTCAGTTAACTGGCGCTAAACGCGGCATTGAGGTAAAGGCTGTTGAGAAAGCCTCTGTTAAAGTTGATGAAAATGGGAAACTGAAAAATGGCGGACGTGGAGTGAATGGTGTGCCTTCTGATGGAGCGAAGAGGTTTAAGGCGACAGATATAGTCCCCCGTAATGCTACAAAGGAAGTTTATGCATCAATTTTTACGTCTTCGAGTAAAAGTGACTTCAAAGAGACGTATTCTTGCAGATCCCTCCCGCTTAATAGGAATTAGTTCTGGAAGGATCTGAAACTTGAGCACCCTTGATGAGTTGTCTTTGGCCAGTCTGGGTGTTTTATTATAAATCATGGTTCCATAGATGATTTAGTTGTTTGTTGATGTTGAGATTCTCTTACTGTGGAATTCTTTTGATGTTTACAATCAGATTGTCTTGTTGACGAACATTGTACCTAACCATGAAATGCAAGTAGTTTATTTATATTGAGCCATATATTTTTCTTTTTATGAACTTTACGAATATTATAAAGACTCTCACTCTTTACGGAATTCCCTGTAAATTATATGTTCTGTGTATGCTTTGGTTCTGTAGTCCATGAAGTCTTTTATAGAAGCATGGCTGTGTATAGTGTTCTTCTATATTATATCTTCTTGATATTGTTATGTCATAATTTCAGAGCTTGAAGCATGTAACTTCCCCAGGTTTGTGCATTATCTGTGTATATTATAGCGTCATTGGTAGGATAACCTTCTCCAATGTTACTCCTTAGCTATGTCTTAGGATGGGACTACCCTGCAAGGTGAAATACTACTTAGTCACTGATGGTGACCGTGAGTGAAAGGGTAAAAGCACCTGCATTTACAAGATGTGAAAACCTGTATGCAGAATGAGCCTGCAAATTGTGATTGGTAAACAGAGCTGCAGTGAAAGTGAATGGTTGTTAAGTCAGTGATTTTATTCCCAAACTCGGTGAGCTAACCATGAGCAGGTTGAAATTAGGGCAATACCTAGTGGAGGACCAAGCCATGGGTAGAACAAATTCCTCAGCTTCCACACATGTCAAAGAATGCATTGATTTCGCATTTGTTGACAAGTGGATCGGAGCGGAACTATGTGTGACCAATTGACACAATTATAAACCGATTTCAGCCAAGGAAGATTCGTACCTGCTGTGTGCCATGATTCCTTAAGGGCTGGGATGTCTTGAAATGATCCCTTGGAGAAAGACTCCTATTACTGTGGATTACCAATATTGCTATGGGGAAGTGGTTTGTAACATTATGGCCCTTCTTTGCTATTTATGCCTTCAGAAATACTCTAAGCTGACTGTCGAATTCGGGTTAGTTGTGCTATTTGGGACATCTGCTCTATGCACATGAGCTGAGTATTCTTTTAAAACTTTTTCTCGGTATATGATAGTATAATATCATGCAAGCTCGTGTTCATATCTGCAGCAGTTTTTTATGTCTGTTTTACTTGCTATTATTCATTTTTGTTGTGGTCTTTGTTCTCTGCAATGGAAATAAAATTGAGGTTCTGTTCATTCGGTTTATGTATGTAAGATGTTTCTTAAGTCTCTTTAAAATTGTATATGTCAGTGTAGTTCATTCTTGTCAAGTTTGAATGTTCGAGTTGGAGTATTAATTGAGACAAGTTCAGGCTTCATAATGATCGACTCAATGGGATCGTGGACCTAATTGTGTAAAGACTTTGGATATGAATCATATGTTATATATTTCTTTGATGTTATCAAGATGAAGTATATACATGTTATCAAGATGAAGTATATACATGACTGTCAATTATTTGTGCACTTTTTAGATGTTCTTTCTTATGCTCAAATTCATTCGATCGTCACTGACCAAAAAAAAAAAAAAATTCATTCGATCGTCCAGACTTCAACCATGATAGTGCAGATAGTTCTGGCGCTAGCCCTTTCCCTGCTACCATTTTCTTTTTCTATGCCCTCACAGCTCCTAGGAATGGTAGGGTCCCTTCACCGTGCACAGGTTTAAGAATATGTAGTTGTCTTTTTGACTAATTGGCTTCATAGTGAATAGCTTCCTCTTTTCCGTATTATGGCTTGCTACTTTTTTGAAGACCTAATGGATTACAGAACTTTATCAGCACATTGTTTTCAAGGGCTCATTGTTATCACAGGCAAAACAATGTCTCAAAATGGGCTGAAAATGATCCTATGGGGAGCTTTCACTTGCTCTACGATAGTTATTGGGCATGCTGAATCAACATTCAACAATGTCTTTTTGACTAATTGGCTTCATAGTGAATAGCTTCCTCTTTTCCGTTTTGCCATGTTATTATGGCTTGCTACTTTTTTGAAGACCTAATGGATTACAGAACTTTCTCAGCACATTGTTTTCAAGGGCTCATTGTTATCACAGGCAAAACAATGTCTCAAAATGGACTGAAAATGATCCTATGGGGAGCTTTCACTTGCTCTATGATAGTTATTGGGCATGCTGAATCAACATTCAAGAAGTTGACACCGGTTGCTTGGAGAAGTTTTGCTTAGAAACAAAGAGAAACTTGTGACCAGAACAGGATGCATAATGACCTTTGCCAGACTGATGATCACCGAAGAAGAGTATGCAAATGTAGGAAGTCGCAGACATCCAGCCTCTGGTAATTGGCCATCTGATCCTTCAAGAAGTTTTTACTTGCTGTATGATAGTTATAACTCACACTAAATCGACACTTGAGAAGTTACACTGGTTGCCTGGAGAACTTTTGCTTGGAAGAAAGCGAAACTAGTGACTGGAACGGGATGCATAATGACTCTGTCGCAGATTGATGATCACTGAAGAAGAGTATGCAAATGTAGGAAGCTGCGGACGTCTGGGCTCCCGGTAATTGGCCATCTGATCATGGGCTCATGCGCAGTCGCATGCAAATGGAGGATGCACGATTCGAAGCATGGCACGGTTTTCGGAGCTGGGTTCGCGGATGCACTGAACTTGGACTTTGCATGACAGACCATCTCCATTTCTCCTCCTCTGTATTGACCATTATCTGGCAATAGCTGTTGTTGTTGGGGACTTGTAGCTGTCACGTTAGTGTGCTTGGTAAGGTCGTTGTTGCATTGGTACTCGTCGCGTGCGACTCTTTGGTTTCAACCATTCCAGCATTCCACGATATTCACCCTCACTCTCATTGAGAGCATAGTTGCTTTTCTTAGAATAAGAACTCCTGTAGATTAGATTGAATATGGTCATGCACGACCACTCAAGTTTCGAATAGGTCAAGTGCAAAATGCTCAGCTTGAGGTACATAATTCCTGCAACAAAGGCTATCTATGTAGAGGCCGTTCGAATACGTTTTCATGAACTAAGCATATTTTACATGAAAATACTCTTTGGGAACATAAATTATGATCTCGAAAGCATAAATTCATTATATTTCATGATGAGAATGTGAATCTCTTTATTGGGAGAAAGCAACTATTTTATTTTTTATGCTGATCGAGTTAACTAAATGCTGTTTATAAAAGGTATAGGATAGCAGCAAAAATGCATTGGTCATACATTTTGTACCCCTCATTTTATATCATTACTTGAATAATGAGGGTGTGTTATTGCTTGCTCACCTTCCTAAGTTAGGTTTAAAGGTTCACCTAGGAAGGTTTTACAACAACCTAGAAGAGGTCTAGCCTCTCCAGGTATGTCTACCAATGCCTGTCCACGTCCTAAGGAGAGGTGGCGGGCTACTTGGATTCTCCCGAAACAATGCCACGGGGACACGGCACCTAACTCCCCCTACAGCTAAATTGATATTTTTCTTCCTGGTTTGGTAGGGAATACAGACCACAACCAAACGGAGTTTTCCACCCCAGGGCGGTTCTCCCCCCTATCTAGAGGACCCTTGAGCATTTTATAAACTTATTCAGGTCCTTGTCTTGTCAATGTTAAACTTAGCCACTATATTTTTTCGAGGCGTGGGTGCTATCACTACGCTCCTTTGTTTTACGTTGGGAAGGAACCCCTATAGAGGGGCCGGTGCCTATCAGTTGACTGCCTCCCCCATTGGAGACAGTCCCATCCTTTAGGAATAGGACATTAAGGGGTCAACCTCCTCTCGAAGCTTCTCCATTCTATTTTCCTGTAGGCCTTTTGAGGACCTGCTTAAGTCCGACTGTTTATAAAAGGTATAGGATAGCGGTAAAAATGCATTGATTGTACATTTTGTACTCCCTACTTTATAGCATTACTTAGATAACCTTTCTTGAAAGAGTAATTATTGCGAACACTCCCGGTCTATCCATCTATAATCGCTATGGCATTCACTCCGCTTTTTTTTTTCCCGCTTTGCACACTCGCCTCGTTTCTCATTACAACACTATTGATAATTTGAATAAGTCTTGCTAACAATTGCCTTTTAAGACAAGCACCTTTAGAATATTAAATTAACTTAATCAAGACATTTTGAGAACAAAAGAATTACGCGTTAATTTATTAACAGACAATGATTAACGAAAACCCTAAGGACACTCATTAAACACCTGTTCATGGGGAAAAAAAAATATCTTGCCATTCTCTCTTTCAGAATTGGAAGTGCCGTTACATCCAACAGTGAAATGACATTCAATCATGAAAAACCATCTTCCCCACCATATAATAATAAAAATAATAAAAGAATTTGAGAGAGAGGGAGAGGCGGCCCGGTCCGGTCCGGTCTGGCAATATAAGAGAGAGGCGTCACCCGACAACCACCGACTTATCTCCCCCATACAGCCTTGAATCGCATGTCCTCCTCACAATGTGAGCACAGGAAGGCAGCCCTTGCTCTCTGCAAGTGCCTCTGAGCCCTTCCTCTGCGAGCTCCTCCCATTCTCTACAGTCCGCCCTCAATCCAGGAACCCAAAAAAACCATTAAAAAAAAAAAAAGACGCAGTTTTTATCGCCTGTCGAACAGAAAAAACCCCCCTCCAACAACAAGAATTTTCCCCCTTCAAAAAGTCAAGAATCGTTTCCCCACCCCGACAGAAATAAAAAAGAAAAGAAAAAAAACGTCCAGATCCCATTTGGGAGCTCCTCGGTCGCGACCCTTTTGGTGATTCCTCGTGCGCCCACGAAGGGTCCTCGGGTCGAATATCCTCAGGTAAAGATCTTTGTCCAATGGGGTGTTTCTCCTTTGTCGGGTCCTTTGTCAAGTTCTTGCCTTGAGATGGGTATGCGTGTGGGGGTGGTGATGGCTTCTTTTGATTTTCTGGGTTTGTGTTTTGTTGTGACGCAGATTCTGGGTTATCGTTGTTTTTCGGATCGGGTTTGGTATATTGGGCGCATTGGGAGGACGGGAAAAATTCAAGAATGTCCGTTCTGTCGAAAAGCGATTCTGTTGAGATTAGGGAGGTTTGGGAATACAATCTGGAAGACGAGTTTTCGTTCATTCGCGAGATCGTGGATGATTATCCCTACATTGCCATGGACACCGAGTTCCCCGGGATGGTCCTTCGCCCGGTGGGGAATTTCAAGAGCAGCTCCGAGTATAATTACCAGACCCTTAAGGCCAATGTCGATCTTTTGAAGCTAATCCAGTTGGGCCTGACCTTCGCGGATGAGAAGGGAAATCTCCCGACCTGCGGAACGGATAAATACTACGTGTGGCAATTCAATTTCCGCGAGTTCAATTTGAATGAGGATGTTTATGCTCATGACTCGATCGACTTGTTATCTCAAAGTGGGATCAACTTCAAGAAGAACAACGAGGTGGGTGTTGATGCTCGTCGCTTCAGCGAGCTATTGATGTCGTCCGGGATAGTGTTGAACGATAGTGTTCACTGGGTCACATTCCACAGCGGGTATGACTTCGGGTACTTGCTTAAGGTGCTGACCTGCCAGAGTCTGCCGAGTACACAGTCCGGGTTCTTTGATCTGATTAAGATGTACTTCCCCGTGCTTTACGATATCAAGCATTTGATGAAGTTTTGCAATAGCCTTCATGGGGGTTTGAATAAGGTTGCCGAGTTGTTGGAAGTGGAACGGGTTGGCGTATGTCATCAAGCGGGTTCTGATAGTTTGCTCACTTGCTCCACTTTCATGAAACTGAAGGAGAACTTCTTTAATGGCTCGCCTGAGAAGTATGCTGGGGTTTTGTATGGTCTGGGTGTTGAGAATGGACAAAATGGTTACTAAGATGAGGAAAAAAAATAGTATCTGAAATAAAAATTTAAAATATAAAATTTCTCTGCCAGATTGTGTGTTCCCCCGTTCACATCATTCTTTTTTTTTTTTTTTTTTTTGGGCATAGTATGGTCGATTGGATTTTTGGTCACTTTCCAGGATTGATGTGGTACATAGTTTGAAGTCCTTGAGAATGTTAGCAAGTAGTGAGGATAGGAGAATAGCCATGTTTACCTAGGAAACGGCATTTATACTTCTCATTTTGCTTTACATCGAAACATTGCAGACAAGATGACTGAGCTTTGTTTTGTTTTAGAGCTTGTCTTGAAGGATGAACCTTATAGTGCACAGAATCTGAGGGTGTGTGCTCGTGTGCAGGATGCATGCACACATGGCGCAGACATAATACTCACTCACTGCATGCGCATCTCCTTTTGTATCGACTACTTTTGGGTCATTTGACTATACCTTGCAATGTCACCCATTATGCCTTGATCTATAATTTTAATTAGTATTAATGCTAGGTTAGGATATAGGCGCGACCCGGGGAGGGTTCGCCTTTAGCAACATCCAATAGGTTCTGGTTCAATTCCCATCTGCTTCCTCTCCCGCTTTACCTAGGAAGAGAAAAGCTATATTGTTTAGTTTGTGGCCTGTGAAGTTCTTTTTTCTTCTTTTCCATTTGGATTATTGCTATGTGACTTAAGGCTTCATCATGTTAAGTGTTCAGTTTCTCGGTCTGTCTGTGTCCCAGCTCCTTCTACTGTGTTATCCATATGCTCAAATATTGATATGGATATTTAGCTAATGCCAGGTCTTTATTTGGAGCAGGTTTTATTCTTTTATGCCTGAATCACACATTTCTCAGTACATCTCCTTGTCTTTTCTGTTTTTAAGGTCTAATTTGGTCTGGAAGTGTTGTCGAATCATCATGCAGTCATGATATGCTGATTTATATTCTGAGCAGACGACCTACACTGCTTAAAGAAATTTCCCATGTCTTGTATATTATTAAACTTTTACCAACTGTGACCTGAACTTTGGATATCATAGTAGCACAGCAGGTAGATCTTGTGCAACAAATTATTGGCTTATGTTGCAACTTTCTGCTACTCCGGCATCCTCCGTTATATTGTCTCCTGGCAAAAGTTTAGTTCTTTTAGTTTGATGTTGTTGCAATGGGTGAGCTACTGGCTTTTACAAACTGATGGCCATTTGTATCTACTCCAATGTTCAGCATTTGCCATTTGCCATTTGTCATTTGTGTCCTGGGTGAAAAAGATGTTCAGCATTATGAAAACGTGTTTGTAAGCAATAGGTAGGATGATGATCATCCCCTTGATTTGTGAGGATGAATTCTGTAGCATTAGTTATGGCTGATCTCGAGACTACTGAATTATGATATACAGTTACACATTTGTCTCTACCTTGGGTAGCATTTAAATTGGCTTTGGCTTGGCATATTAAGTAGATGACTATGGAATTAATCTAATTTGCAGTTGAAAGCCAGAAAGAAACCGTGTCAAGAGTCATGTTTTCTTTTTGTAAATACTATTCTTTTCCAGCAGCAAGTGAATAAAAATTAGCAATTCAGGAGTTCTTACTTGGGAGGGAGTTACAGATGCCAACGACAGAGTGTAGACGTTCTTCGGAGCTGTTCCAATGTCAGTTGACAAGCTTAAATGATGCATCGATTTCATGGAATCTCTGAAGTCATCAGTGGTTCTCTTCTTCTGTTTCTTCTTCGCTCTTTGACGTAATAGGTTACTTCGCATATCACCTTGTGTTTCCCGCTCTGCATGTGGCGTGAAATAGGCTGAGTTTCGGAGAAGTTATCCGGTGACCGAAATACTTGTGTCGACATTGACCTTATAGGTTGCTCGAACCGAGAGACACTGGCGTTTGGTAGAAGGGAATAAACACCCGCCTATCATGCGGTTCAAAATTTGAACCAGTCATTGCTGCTACTGTCTGATTTGCTCCATGTGTTGAGTTCCGGCCTTAACATGTCGAAACGGTCTTAAACATTTGCCAAACGAAGTCAGAGATCGTGCCACATCAGGTCAAATCGGGTGCCTGGTCTTATAAAAAAGTTCGACCCGAACCGACGGGTGTAATCGATGCGGAACACACGTGAATTTCCAGTTTCTGAATAGACGATTTGGATGACTACGTGATCAAACCGCATCTAAGAATCCGATTATCTTCCTAAATGTACGTGATTTCTGTTCCGAGTTTCCACTTTCCAAAACTACAAACCAATGGAGAAAAATCTTTCAACCCAGCCAGGCGACCCATTAAACTGACCAAAACGCCATCGAGCCTCCTCGTGGGTCGGGCAAAGATAGCGGGGCGAGACGAAGGGCATAGTGGGAAAGAACGGGAAAAGATCTCCTGCCATAAATTGGCAGGGCCATGGCCGAAAACGAGAGAGGAGGAAGGAGGGGTTAGGACTAGGGTTTCGGCACACGCGCTCCAGAGCTCCGAATGAGGCTCCAAGAAGAAGAAGAAGAGGAAAGCCTGTGATTTCCGCTCGACCCTCGACCCGAACCAACCCCTCCATCTCTCTCTCTCTCTCTCTCTCTCTCTCGCTCGCTCGCTCGCGCTCTGCAAGTCCATGCCGGGATCTTCTTGGCTGGACTTGTATCCTCTCTCTCTCTCTCTCTCTCTCTTTGCTGGGTTGTGGGGGTGTATGTATGTGATGACTGATGGATATATACGTACATATATATATCTGTTCTCTTTCTTTTCCTTTTTCTTTTGTTCTCTCGAAATCGCCCCCCGCACCCGCAAGGCGCGGATCGAACGCCGCGACCTCCGACCCGAACCCCCCCACGTTATATCTTCTGAGGCTGTGATGATCGATCGCATTCGCGTTCGCGTTCGCGTTCGCTTTCGCTCAAGTTTGGAAGGAGAGCGCGCGCGTGTGCCAGAGGAAAAGGTCGGGTCGGTGCGCACCTGGAGGGGCCGAGCGAGACCCGCATTGCTCGCCGTGGCGGGGCGACCCGGACGGCCGGCGAGCCTCTGTTTTCGCCGGCAACCGGCGTTCGCAGCCACGGCGGGGGGCTTCCTGCTCGCTCTCTCTTGTCCCTTGCGGTGGTCGGCATTCGACCCGAGTCCCAAACTTGATCTGAGCCTAATGCACGATCCTTACCCACCTCTCCGTATTTGCGTTCTCAAAAACCCATTTTTCGTTTCGATTAATTTCTCCATGCTTTGGCTTTCATCGTCTGTTCTTCTGTGTTCACTGAGCTTGGTGCAGAAGCCATTGATGGGGGGAAGAAGTTCCAGCTAAGGAGGCAGGAGCGTGGAGACAGGCTCTGGGGTTGCTCCAGGGACAGAAGATCGATGCGACATCGTAAGCCTCACAAGGCCTTAATTTAAGAGAAAACAGTAGAATTTGTCCAATCTTTCCACATTTGTGTCGTTTCTGGTTGAAAAGAAAGTGTCTTGTATACGATTTATTCATGATGGTGCTCCCGAAAAAAAAATGCAGTCTTTTCATCGTATTCCATTGGCAATATACATGAATCGGCCAGAATGCCCTCCTGCCCAAGGCCTGGTCTCGAATGTCGATTTATGGTACAACGCACTCGCGAACTAAGAGAATGTTTAGTAGCGAGGAGCATTGCGCCTGCAGGTTGGGTCCAATCCAATTCATGAATTGAAATGCACGTTCAAATGTTGGGGCTCGTCCGCCCATTTACCCTTTGGGCTTGAGAGAGGCCTATCAAGCATCCTCTCTATGGATCATTTCCGAGGATAAAAGTCAAACTTTGAAGGGATAGTGACATGAACAGTCAATCGAATTTAGTTTAATATGTAATGCCTTTTTTTTTTTAATTTTAATCTATGCATTTATAAATTTTGGTTCAATGCGTAATGTCATCTCTAGACTTGCAATTTGTCCAATATAGTTCTTGAACCATTGGTATGTTGCATCCCTATATTATAGTGTCCATGGAACCATTGGATAATTTCAAGGAACATATTGTACAGATAAAATGTCACATTGCACATTAAAATTTATGGATCATTCACGTCATCTTTTCAAATTAGAAAGAAAAGGCCAGAAGAACAACTAAGCACGGTAGCTCAATAACAAGGAAAATGGGTCATCTATCTTTTTCAAGAAAGCATCTTCCTCGTTTCTTTTCTCCATCCTAGGAAAGCTTGTATGATATTACCAAATGGGTTATTTAATCCCATGTGATTTTCTCATATCATTTCTTCACATCTTTCCCTTTTCCTTTTCACAAAGCCTAAGCAAACGGATATTCTTTCATCCACTTATTTTACCCAATTGTTCTCCTGTCCATTTTTGCCCTCCACCGTAGGACGGGCTAATACCTTATCAACAAACAAAAAGAAGAGGTCAGCCACCATCAGAAGAGGGGTAAAAGAGTAAAAGAACCTCCCACCCATCCAGGCACTTACTGCCAGAGATATAAAATCCAGCTTTAGGGTTTCGATCTCCTCCATCGCTCATTAGTTTAAGAATGAGGCTCTGCCTCCCGGAGAGGCTCTCAGGGTGTCCCGGCGGCCGTTGCCGCCTCTCCGGTCGACGGCGGAGCCGTTGATTTCGCCGATCCACGACGGTGAGCGAGCCCGCGCCCTTCGCGGACGCGCTCATCTCTTCCGAAACAGCCGCTCCTTCCAAAAAAAAAAAAAAAAAAAGAACAAGAACACAAAAGGGAAATTACCACGAAAAAGTCCTAAACCTAAACCCTCGTCCCAGTGACGACGATGCTGCTTCTGTTTTCTGATCTTGAACTGACCCTCCTCGAGTTCGCACGCCCGCACAGCGATGCACCGATGGCGATGCCTGCCCGATCTTTCCCAGCTTTGCTGGCGAAGCGGTCGGCGGTAAGGCGCTGAGAAAAAAAAGAGGCGATGACGAGATGCGAGTTACGGAAATGTGAAAGTAACAGGCATCGAGAACCGACCGTATCTTGGCGGGGCGGCCATAGCCGGCACGCAGCCATGGCGGGGTTCCTCCTACATTTGCCTGATCAAAGGCGAATCTGAGCCTCCCTCTCTCTCTCTTCCACGATTCTTCCCCTGGTTTTCTTTCTCCCTTTCTTTGGTTCTGAGTTCTGGTTTTCCCATTTGATGATGATTTCTCTTGCGTTTTCCTCTGAAAAAACGGGTTTTTTGGGTTAGGAAAATGAAAAGGAAACCCTTTTTCAACCCTCAGTGTTTGATTTTCTTCATTTTTTGGCCGTTTTTTTTGTGCGTTTTTATCGCGTTTGTTGCAGCAGCAGATAAAAATTAAGAGATTTTCTCTAACGAAAATAAGAAAATCATGGAAAAAAAGGAATAAGAGATTTGAGCCGGTTTGGAATTGAGACCGGTCGGACCCGGGTCATCGATAATGAAATCAGCGAACCGGTTGGACCGGGGTAAAATGGGAAAGAAATTCCACGAGATAAAAGCCAAGAGGCGAGAGGAGCAGCCTCAGGGTCTGGTGTTGAACTTTTTGAGCTCGCGAGGATGAGGCTTTGCCTCCCGGAGAGGCTACTGGGAGTCCCGGCGGCGGTTGCCGCCTCTCCGGTCGACGGCGGAGCCGATGATTCCGCCGGCCCACGACGGCGATCGTGCCTTGGGCGCACGTTTTCGCCCGTCCGAAACAGCCGCTCTGCGAAACAAAGAGAAATGAACTGAAACAACGGCGGTGCCACGGCTGCTTCCCGATCCGATCCGATCGCATCTCCGTCTCCATGGTCGCCGCCGCCGCCACCGCCACCGCCACCGCCTAACACCAACTCCAAAACCACGACTCCGATCTCCGCAGATTCTGGGTTTGCTAGAAAAAAGAGAAAATGGGTAAAGTGAAGAGGCTGTGACGAAATGCGGGGCGAGAGAAATGAAAGTGTGACAGGCGCTGAGAACCGACCGTATCTTGGCGGGGCGGCCAGAGTCGGCCGCAGCCATGGCGGGGTTCCTTTTTGTATTTTGCCTGATCACTGAACGAATCCGAGCCTCTCTCTCTCTATCTTCACGAATTTCCTCCTAAATTTGCAAAATTTTTGTTTTTTTTTTCGTTCTTTTTGGTTGATGATTTGGCTCTACTGCAGAGTTTTCTTGTTTTTCTATTGTAAAAAGAGAGAAAAAACAATTGTTTCTTTTGCCTATTTAATCTTGCCTGCAGAATGCCCAGTTCTTTGAAATTTTCCTCCTCTGTTCTCCAAGATTTATATATATATATATATATATATTTCTCACAGTGAACATAGTTACATTAAATAATTTCTTTTTGAAAGTAATAAGAAAGGCAAAATTACCCAACGTGGAGACCGAAATGCCCTCCAGTCTGATTCGTCCTGTTTCGGGGAGGACGAAGGGCAGAGAGGTAAAATCGGACGAGGACCTCGAAAACCGGAGCCTACAGAAACCAGAATATCAGCCAAACTCCCAAAGCAAAGATCGTCGTTTTGGGGATTCGCCGGACACGCTCGAATCTTGAATGAGGCTCTCTCTCTCTCCCTCGGCCGCTCCTCCGCGATCTGACGGCGAAGAAGCCTGTGATTTCACGGCGACCCCGAAACGCCACCAACCATGATCTGTCTCTCTCTTTCGCTGTCTCTCTGTCTCTGTGCTGCTTGAGAATCTTCTTTATCTTCTTCTTCTTCTTTTTCTTCAGAGGCTTCTGGTTTGTTGTTGTTTCTTCATCTTTTCGGATGATCTCAAATCGCCCCCCACCCGGCCGCGGTCGGACCCGATTGATATAAGGCCGTGATGACCGGTCGTTCCCAAGTTTGGACGAGCGTGTATCTGATCTGGTCGGGGCATCGAGGGAGCGCCCGGCTCACCCGCCGACCCGCACTTTCTGCCCTCCGGCGGGGCGACCCGGATGGCCCGCGAACGAGAACGGACGGTTCCCGTCCTCCTCTTTCGCCGGCGACCGTCTCTGGTCGCAGCCGAGGGCGGTGCGGCGGCGTTGCGTGTTTCTTGGGTGTTGGCTCTGCCCTTCGGCTTCGATCGTAACCTGCAAACTTGGTCTGAGCCTAAAGCATCGCGCGTTTCTCACCTTTTGCACACTCGATTCACTTTCTTTCCATCGAATTTCTGCGCTAAATTCCTTTAATTTTCTAACCATTTTGGCTCCTCCTTTTTCCAACTTTGGTTTTTTTCTTCTTCCCCTTTTCAAAATTTATAAAAATTTTAAGTGTCATTTTTTTTGCTTTTTTATGTGCTGGGAACATGTTTCCTGCATTGTTTTTTTTCTCTGTTCCTTTTTCTTAATTACTAGTTGAGGGCCCGAGAGATGCGCATTCACTACTATCCCCAAAACTCATCGTTATTAAAAACTATAACTAAGACAGCATATTTATTTATATAATTAAGTAAAAAATTTAGTAAACTCGATCTTACTTTCTCGAATACATCACTAGGTTAGTGTTCTTTCTTTTTTCCATGTAATGATATAAGATGAGCCTAAACTGTATACCATCTGAATCTTTTGGAACCAGTCCGCAGGAGTCGGACCCTCCAGACAGACATCCTAGGTCGGGTCTGTGACAAACCTTGTGAGGCCGAATCCGGCAAATCTAACGGGCCGTCGTTCGTGATGTAGGATCTTGTTCGTGGCTAAACCTCGCTCTTCTCACTCGGGGGAACAAGTTCGTCGCGATTCGCGCTTCCATTCTTATTTGCTCAAATACGTCGCATTGCTCTGCCTCCGGAACCAGAGAGATCAAGCCAAACGGAGCGAGCCTTAGCACGTTCCTTAAGAGGCCCAGCCAGAAGTTCCAAAAATTCCATAACAGAGAGTTCAGAGAGAGAGAGAGAGGGAGAGAAGGGATGAGAAATGGGGGAATCGTATTTTGGAACTCGATGGAATTAAGAGAGAGATAGAGAGAGAAGGGATGAGAAGAACCGGATTTGGAACAGGAGCGAAAAATCCTTATATGTGGAGAAAATATTAGGTATCCATGTGGACAAAATGGTTCAAAGTATGAATGATGGGGTTCTTTTTAAGTTATTTAATATTTTCTGTTATATGTGAAGCCGAAAGACAATGCGGGACATGATATGGCTAGTTCCATAGACCCATCCAAAAATCGAACCATTATGGCTCGGTTCAAGGCTGGGTCCATGAGTCAATAGATGATTCCTGATTCCCAACTTCGTAGGTGGTTCCTGATTTCAGAGTGAGAATTGGCTCACCTGGGAATTGGTCACATCTAACTAGTAGTCTCTTTAACCTACTTTCCATATTTAGGCTTTTTTGGTTCAGCATTTACAATGGGCTTTGAGAGTCTAAAGTCTCTTGTTTAAATGTAAATGCGTTTAATTCGTTTTATTACTCAATTTTGAGAAAATACAATTGTATCTTCAAATGGCTCTTAAGACTTTTAGCCTAAAGGAAGTCCGAAGCCCATGTCCTCGATTAATATTCATCTTTTTAACCATTGCATCGAAAAGCCAATCGAGGACTAGCAACCATTGGCTAAGTGGTCGTGACATCGCGACTACTACTAGACCTTTGATTGGGTTGTGCGACCTTAGGCATCCCTTGTCGAGGTGGGCAACCTTAGAATTGAATGAGGCCGTTCAGCAGCCAGATTTGGCCACCAAAAAAAAAAATGCATATTTTATTTTTTAATTTAGTAAAAGTCATTTACAAATGCAACTTTTACAAAATGATTTAAGTCAAATTTGTTTTCTAATATATTTAAAAATTTCAATTCACTAAATGCTATTTGTATTTTGAAAAACCTTTTTAGCCTAATTTCACAAAGCCAAACCAAATAGGGCCTTAGAGGCCAATGTAGAGTTGGACGAAGGAGGGCTGGACTTGCCAAAGCTTGTATGGACTTGTCCCTTGCCTGTGGTTGGTTGTTGGCTATCACGTGGCTTGTGACCGACTGAAGAAGAAGGAAAAAGAAAAAGAAAATTAAAATTATTGAATCTCTTCTAGAAAATCAAATTAGATTTTTCGTATGTTATTTCATTTCAAAGTTCGGCCAAACGATGGAAAATATTGTCATTTGTATATTCCTTAAAAATGATTTTCATTTTTTAAAAAAAGTCACATTTTTCTCGAAACAAACCGAGCCTAGATACCAATTCCACTTGATTTTCTCAAATTATTTCTTTCCAATTTGTCCTTTTCCTTGTTACAAAGCCTAAAAAAATTGGATAATCTTTCATTCACTTATTTTACCCAATTTTTCTCCTGTCCGTTTTGCTCTCCACTGTTGGACGGGCTAACATCTTATCAACAAACTTAAAACCAGCCCAGCCACCATCACAAAGGGGTAAAAGAGTAAAAGAACTTCCACGAAGGCACCCGCTGCCGGAGGTATAAAATCCAGCTTTAGGGTTTCGGTCTCCATCATTCATTAGTTTAAGAATGAGGCTCTGCCTCCCGGAGAGGCTCTCGGGGTGTCCCGGCGGCCGTTGCCCCCTCTCCGGTCGACGGCGGAGCCGGTGATTTCGCCGGTCCACGACGACGAGCCGGTGATTCGAAACGGTCGCGGTTCCAGAAAGAAAAGGAACAGAAAATACAAAAGGGAAAACGCCACGAAATGTTCTAAACCTTCGACCGACGACGACGACGACGGCGACGGGGACGACGACGATGCAGCTCCTTTCTGATCTGACCTCAACACACCCGCACCACGATTCACCGACGGCGACGCATGCCGATCTTCCCAGCCTTGCTGGCGAAGCGTGCGGCGTCTAAGCGCTGAGAGAAAAAGAGGCGATGACGAGATGCGGAAAAGTAACAGGCATCGAGAACCGACCGTATCTTGGCGGGGCGGCCGGAGCCGGCACGCAGCCATGGCGGGGTTCCTCCTACATTTGCCTGATCAAAGGCGAATCTGAGCCTCTCTCTCCCTCTCTGTCTTCCCCGATTCTTCCCCTGTTTTTCTTTCTTCTTTTCTTTAGCTCAGTTCTGGTTTTCCCAATTTGTCGATATGAAAAAACAGGTTTTTTTTTTTTTTTTTTTTTTTTAATTCTTGGGAAAATGAAATGAAACTCTTTTTCCAACCTGCTCCTTACCAAAAAAAAGAAAACTCTTTTTCCAACCTGCTCAGTTGCAGGGGTGTTTAATTTTCTTTCTTTTTTGGCCTTTTTTGGGTGTTTTATCGTGTTTGTTGCCACGACAAATGAATTTCTTTAAAAATTAAGAGAAATTTAGCTCCAAAAAAATTGAGAGAAATTGTCTAATAAAATTAGACAATCACGAGAAAAGAAAAGAAAAGGAGAAGAGATGTGAACCGGATTGAAATTGAGAACCGGTTGGACCCGGGTCGTCGATAATGCCATCATCATCATCATCATATAGGGGCAAAACCGGAGGCGAGAGGAGCAGGGCCTGGCATTGAACTCTCTCAGTTCGAGAGAATGAGGTTTTGCCTCCCGGAGAGGCTCCTGGGTGTCCCGGCGGCGGTTGCCGCCTCTCCGGTCGACGGCGGAGCCGATGATTTCGCCGGCCCGCGACGGGGAGCGTGCCTCCGCGCACGTTTCCGCCCGTCAGAAACAGCCGCTCCGTGAAACAAAGGGGAATGTACATTAACAGCAAAAGCACGCCATAGCTGCTTCCCGATCCCGTCTCATCTGCTTCTCCATTTTCGTACACACCACCGCCAGCACTAACCCCCCAAACTACGACACTCCGATCTCCGCAGATTCTGGGTTTGCTAGGGCAACAAAAAGAAGAGAAAAAGGGTAAAGTGAAGAGAGGCTGTGACGAAATGCGGAGAAATGAATGTGTGGCAGGCGCTGAGAACCGACCGTATCTTGGCGGGGCGGCCAGAGCCGGCCGCAGCCATGGCGGGGTTCCTTCTTCATCTGCCTGATCACTGAACAAATCTGAGCCTCTCTCTCTCTCTGTTATACAAGAGCTTGCTTTTCTTTTCTTTTTTTTGTTCTTTTTCTATCTTCTTTGTTTGAAGACTTGGATCTACTGCAGAGTTTTCTTATTTCTCCATCGTAAAAGAGAAAATTGTTTCTTTTCCCTATTTAATCTGGCCTGCATATGACCCAAAAACAAGAAAAATCTTGCCTGCAGATTGCTATGTTCTTTGAAATTTCACCCCTTTTTATCCAAAAGTTGTTTTTTATATATTTCTCAGTGAATACAGTCGCATTACATGATCTATTTTTGAAAAGTAACAAGAAAAATAATTAACACATTTTAAAAAAATTGCATGAATTTCTCAATGTAGCTAATTTAATTAAAGTCGACAAAATCCAGTCCGTTTAAGATCAGATGATCACCACCGTCGCTGAGTCCCGGTTCAGAAAAGGAAAATCACCCACCGTGGAGACCGAAATGCCCTCCAGTCAAATTTGTCCTTTTCGGAGGGCACGGAGGGCAGAAAGGTAAAATCCACAAGGGCCTCGAAAGGTAAAATCTACGGAAACCGCAAAGATCATCGACCCAACCCTCCCCCGAAGCGAAACCCATCGTTTCTAGGGTTCGTCGGACGCGCTCGATCTCGAATGAGGCACCATTCCTTTCTCTCTCCCTCCTCCGCGATCCGATGGCGAAGCCTGTGATTTCACGGGCGACCCTGAAACGCCATGAACCATGGACTCTCTCTCTCTCTGTGTTCCTGTGCTGGTTGAGAATCATCTTCTTCTTCTTCTTCTTCTTCTTCCTTTTCTTGGCTTCTCGCTGTTGTTCCTCATCTTTTCTGATGATGTTAAAAATCGCCCCCCCGCCGCGGTCGGACCCCGACCGCGCGGCCCAGAACTGGACCGCTTGATAGAGGCCGTGATGACGGTTGTTCCCAAGTTTGTAAGAGCGTGAACATTGAGGATCGGGTCGGGTCGGGTCGGGTCGGGTCGGGTCGGGTCGGGTCATCGAGGGAGCGCCCAACTCGCCCACCTCCCGCATTTTCTGCCCTCCGGCGGGGCGACCCGGATGGCCAGTGAACGGAAACGGACGGTTCCGTCCTCGTTTTTCGCCGGCAACCGTCTGGTCGCAGCCGAGAGCGGTGGGGCGGTGCGGCGTTTCTTGGGTGGTGTCTCTGCCCTTCGGCTTCGGCCGTAACCTGCAAACTTGGTCTGAGCCTAAGATTTTTCGTTTCTCGCCCCTGCTTGATTTTTCGCTTTCTTTTCATGAAATTAACTTTAACGTTTTTGCCTCTTTTTTTTTTTTCCTGACTTTTACGAATTATTTTACCCTTTTTTTCCTAATTGCGACGAATTATTTTATGGGGCTTTTCTTTTAAATTGATCATTCATGTTATTTTTAAGTGTTATTTTTAAGTGTTTTTATGTGCCGGGAGCAGGTTCCTCTGCTTTGTCTTTTTCTGTTTCTTTTATTATGATTTATATAAGTAAATAAAAAAATGGTAAAGTTAGTCTTTCTTTCTCAAATATATCGCGACATTAAATGAGCTTAAACTGCATCGAAAATTCGGGTCGAGTCTCTTTTTTTTTTTTCTTTTCTTCTTCTGGGGTTTGTTAAACCCAACTTCGGATCCACGCACCAGATTCAAAAGACTTCTGATTTATCTGTTAAGGAAGAAAACAAGAAGTCATCATGCCTCATCAAGAATGGCTTGGGGTGTCCAAAAATCCTACTCGACTCAAACACGAAACAAGTTAAGTATATGTTTCGGATCTTAAAATTGTTCGGATAATTATTATAAAACAAGAAAACAAACATGCTTTGAGTCGGGTTAGGGTCAAAACATTGTTCGGTTTGAATACATTATTGATCCAAAACCCAAATCTTCACACTCTTCACTTCATGCAAACCCAAACACGAAACAAGACTCTTCACTTCTCTGGTCGTCAACTCCGCCGCCGCCCTCTTCTTTGCTCCTAACATTCTAGGGTTTCTCTCGATCTGATCTCGCTCTCGAACATTCTAGGGTTTCTCTTGATCTGATCTCGCTCTCGAACGAGGAAGATCTCTTAGTGTCGTTCGATGTCATTCCGGATCTGTTTCCTCTGGATGCTCCGAATGTAGCTGGCGCTCGAGCTGGTTCTAGAACGGTGCAAGTTCTGATCTATTCGCTTCGCAAGAGAAGGTTAGTCCTCGAGCAATGTCGGCGATATCCTCAAGTTGGCCAAATTCACTCTTGGGTTGAATCACATCCTCGGCCCAAGCCTTGCTCGACTCTTAAAATTCGATCTTTTGAACGCCTTCGCCGAGCTCAAGAGACAGAACAAGATGGATTTGGCCCTCAAGTTATGGCCTTTTTCACGTCTAGGTTCTTCTCTTGTTGGAGTCTGTGATTCTAGGTCTTCGTTTTCTTTGCTTTTCTTGTTGGTTTTCGCACTCTCTCTTTGTAAGTTTGGCGTATGGTGGGAACAATATCTGCTCGTGAAAATAGGAATTGGAAGTTTAGGCCATTTTTAGCATCTCTGTGAGTTGCATTCTTTGATTGAATACTTTATACTTCTTGAAGTTTGACAGAAATTTATAGATGTAAGTGTGGGTTTATGGATAAGTCTACAGATTTCAAGTTTTGGGTTGAGACAGGGTGATTGTTTGCTATCTCCAAGAAATTTGAGTTGTGGCAATAATATTATTTTTCCTGTGAGTTGCATTCTACTTGGATTTTGCAAGTTATTGGAGATGAAATGCCTCTTAATGGAATTGGCTAATCCGTAACCCTGTGTGTATGTGCATACTAGAAAAATTAGCTTGAATTTGGTCTACTGTTTCATGTTAATGAGTTTTATCAAAGATGAATAATTGCTACTTTGGACTAGCATAAGCCAGCACTTTAGGTTGTCCAAGTAATTTTCCTTCCTCATTTTGTCTTCCAACTTTGACGGATTTTTTTTCATAAGAGTAAACTATTTGATAGGTCTATTACTTTTTCTGTTTGTCTAGAGGCTTCTCTTCCTCTGGTGCAACAAACTAATAATATTCTTAAAATTATTGTTGTTAGGTTGCTCATCATAGGTTCAATCTTTAAGTTTTTATTTTGTCTGGAGCATCTAATTGTGCTAACTTTTATGCAGTTATGTGATGGATCAATTGTCGCCTTCACTATTTTCCATAATGTAAACTGTAATCGTGGACTCATATATGTGACCTCACAGTTAATGCATAGTGTTTTGCAGGTTGATTATGTGCAATATCAAGTTCTGAATCTCCTCCTTTTCTTACCTCCAAAATGTTTCGACATTTCAGGGTGTTCTAAAAATTTGTCAACTGCCATCTAATTCAAACTATGACAACTATTGGCCAGTACAAAAGGTATTCATTACTAAAATGCTAGTCAAGCTTCTTGCTTATGATGCTAGTGATAATTTACTTTATTAGATTCCACCTAAAGGAACTCCAAGTTACTTACTTTGCCAAGAAGAATCTGTACCCGCTTATAGTTTCAACTCCGGTAAGTAATGCTTAAAACATTTTCTCATTCACATTCTTTTCTCTAGTATTACAGATATACCGGAAGCTTATGCGTCCTTCTGCATAACATGTAATTTCCTCACTTGGCAGCATCACAATATTAGACTATGAATATTTGTACATAAATTTATAGACGACATTGATCATGTCTTAGTTATTATACTCTCATTTATGATGTACTTGTGCTGTCCATTATGTTTTTGAAGCTTACTTCAACAAACTTTACTTTTATAGCTAGTGATACTTCTGCCAGCTATTATTTTCTTCATATTTTGTCACTTCATTGTCTCCATAGGCCTGTAAAGCTAATAGAAACTGTGAAGAAATGAGTTGAAACACTCGGTGGAGTCATCTTTCAAGATTTCTCAGTGTTTGAAGATTTTCTAAGTTGATATTATCAGGGGAAAAAGGAGAAAAATTATGCTGAATCGAAGGTACAAACTGACCATGTGTTTCAATCTTGTAAAGAAATAATAATGTTTGTAATCTGCAATAGAATGAACCTATGACTATTTTTTTTATGCCTTCCGAATGCTAGCTTACTATAAATTATTGAAATAATAATTTGCAAGCTCTAAGTGTTATAAATAGAATGATTGCTAAATGTCTTCAGTGGGTGGTTCTAATGTCACAAATAGAAGGAGGAGATCTACAATGTGAAAATATTTTAAAGAGATTTATGATCAAGAAAAAGCTTAAGTATTTATATTGCAGCACCCTTATTGGTTGTGCTAGTGGTTAAGGGACTAGTTTAATGCATCATCATTTAGCTAGATGTAAGGAATATTCATATACAGACGTCGGAAAAAGGCAAAAATGTGTCTCGAGTCAAAGTTGTTGAGGGTGATAGTTCATCAAATCCTTGGAAATTTGATCAGGATGCTAGCAGAAAAGAATTAACGATTATGTTTATTCTTAGTGAGTTGCCTTTTAAGTTGGTAGAGCATGAGAGTTTCGTCGATTTGTGAATAAAATCCAGTCAAAATTCTTAATACTGTCACGCAACACATTGATGCATGATTGTTATAATTTATACATGAATGAAAGAAGCAAATTGAAAATATATTTCTTCGAGACATCTCCTAGAGTATGTCTAACAACTGATACATGGACATTTTATCAAAACTTAAGTTATATGTGTCTAACTGCTCATTTTGTTGATGCCAATTGGAAATTGCAAAAGAATTTATTAAATTTTTGTTAGATGTCATTATGCTAAGATAATAAAAAAACAATTGAGAAATGTTTGACTAATTGGGGGATCCAAAGTATTTTTTCTATCACTGTAGATAATGCTAGTTCAAATGACTTGGGATATCAATACCTGAAAAAGATACTTAACTCTTGGAACTGTTATTGAGAGGTGAGTTACTCCATGTAAGGTGTTATGCACATATATTAAGTTTGATTGTTAGAGGGGGTTAAAAACATAAACAATTCAATTGCTAGAATACGTTCAGCCGTACGTTATGTGAGATCTTTCTCTAGCAGGCTAAGAAAGTTCAAGGGTTTTGTTGAGTTAGAGAATATTGAGTCGAAGGGTCTTGTATGTTTGGATGTGGAAACCCGTTGGAACTCAACATATACGATGTTGGAATTAGTTTTGAAGTTTGAAAGAGCTTTTAGTAATATGGAACTTCAGAATAGCAAATATGCCCAAGAGCTTTCCAAGGGAAAAGGGTTGCCCACTAGTGAGGATTGGAATTATACACGTCACTTTTTTTCTTTTCTGAAATTGTTCTTTGATACAACTATAAAAGTTTCTGGTTTTCTTATGTTACTAGTAATAATATGGTGAATGACGTGTACGAAATTTATATGATAATTGAGATATGTTGTGAAAATGAGGACCAAAACTTGCGAGAAATGGCTCAAAGAATGAAAATGAAATTCCATAAGTATTTTGGCAATGTGAACAACATAAATCTCACTTTATTCATTGCTTGCGTACTTGACCATGACATAAGTGAGACTATGTGAAGTGGATGATTAGTCATGTTTATGAAAACAAGGAAGCAAAAACTTTACAAGAAAAAGTGATAACATCTATGACATTATTGTTTGAGCAATATCGCATGAGCATATGCCCTCAAAGCAACTTGAGGCTAAAGAGCACAAGGATGGTAAGCATGTCGAGGTCCCCAGTGGTTGGTGCTGATATTATGACTGAAATGTATTTTAGCCAAACTGAACGACAATATTTGGATGAAAAATCAGAACTGGACAAGTACTTGGAGGAAGCATGTGAATGTTATATCTCTAAATTTGATATCTTAAGTTGGTGGAAATGAAATTCATCGAGATATCCTATACTTTCTACTGTTGCTCGAGATATCTTGGCCATGCCCATCTCGACTGTAGCATCGAAGGCGGTATTTAGCACGGGAGGTCATGTGCTCGATGTGTTTCATAGTTCCTTGACCCCAACCATGGTGGAAGCTCTTATATGTGCTCAAGATTGGTTACAATCCACGCCACTTTTACGTTCGATTGAGGAGGACTTAGAAAACCTTGAAATTTTTGAGTCGGGTGAGAAAATATTATTGTAGAACATTTATACATTTCTTTATTTTAATGCATACGTTAGTTCACATTTTTGTCATAAATTTATTATAGAAATTGCCAAATACAACCACGGAGTCAAGCTCGATGTTAACTTACCCATAGGCAAGCCATAAGATATTGTTAGGAGTGCAAAAAGAGAAATAGGACTTACACAAGTTGCATATTATAAAATACTTACCTCTAATACATCAATCGTCGAGAGAAGTCAACATCGAGCTTGACTCCGTGGTTGTATTTGACAATTCTACAATAAATTCACGACGAAAATGATAACTAACATATGCATTAAAATAAAGAAATGTATAAATATTCTATAATCATATTTTCTCACTCGACTCAGAGATTTCAAGGTTTTCTAAGTCCTCCTCAATCGAACGTAAAAGTGGCGCGGATCGTAACCAATCTTGAGCACATATAAGAGCTTCCACCATGGTTGGGGTCAAGGAACTACGAAACACATCGAGCGCACGACCCCCGTGCTAAATGCCGCCTCTGATGCTATAGTCGAGATGGGCATGGCAAAGATATCTTGAGCAACACTAGAAAGTATAGGATATCTCGATGAATTTCCTTTCTACCAACTTAAGATATCAAATTTAGAGTTATAACATTCACATGCTTCCTCCAAGTACTTGTCCAATTCTGATTTGTCGTCCAAATATTGTTGTCCAGTTTGGCTAAAATACATTTCAGTCATAATATTAGCACCAACCATGGAGACCTCGACATGCTTACCATTTAGTGCCCTTTAGCCTCAAGTTGCTTTGAGGGCATACGCCCATGCGATATTACTCAAACAATAATGCTAGAGATGTTATCACTTTTTATTGTAAAGTTTATGTCTCCTTGCTTTTATAAACACGACTAATCATCCACTTCACATAATCTCACTTATAGAATTTCATTTTCATGTTTTGAGCCATTTCTTGCAAGCTTTGGTCCTCATTTCCACATTATCTCTCAATCATCATATAAATCCCATACATGTCCTTTGCCGTATTATTGCTAGTAACATAAGAAGAAACAGAAACTTTTATAGTTATATCAAAGAACAACTTCAGAAAAGGAAGAAAATGGCGTACATAATTCCAATCCTCACTAATGGGCAATTATTTTCCCTTGGAAAACTCTTGGGCATATTTGTTATTCCAAAGTTCCATATTGCTAAAAGCTCTTTCAAACTTCAATACTAATTCCAATATCGTATATGTTGAGTTCCAACGAGTTTCCACATCCAAACATACAAGACTCTTCGACTCAATATTCTCTACCTCAACAAAACCCTCTCACTTTCTTAGCCATTTAGGAGAAGATCTCACATAACGTACAGCTAAACGTATTCTAGCAATTGAATCGTTTATGTCTTTTAACCCCTCTTTAACAATTAAACTTAATATATGGGCATAACATCTTACATGGAATAAATCACCTCTCAATAACAAAGAGTTCCAAGAGTTAAAAGTATTCTTTTCAGGTATTGAACTCCCAAGTCATTTGAGCTAACATTATCTACAGTGATAAAAAAAACACTTTGGATCCCCCAATCAGTCAAACATTTATAAATTGTTTTTCTTATTATCTCAGCAGAATGAGATGAAATCTGATAAAAATTTAATATATTTTTCTGTAATTTCCAATCGGTATCAACAAAATGAGTAATCAGACACATATAACTTAGATTTTGACAAGATGTCCATGTATCAATTGTTAGACATACTCTAGAAGATGTCTCGGAAAAATATTTTTTCAATTTGCTTCTTTCCTCAATGTATAAATCATAACAATCATGCCTCAATGTGTTGCGCAATGGAATTAAGAATTTTGGCTGAATTCTATTCACAAATCGACGAAATCTCTCATGCTTTACCAATTTAAAAGGCAACTCACTAAGAATAAACATAATCGTTAATTCTTTTTTGCTAACACCGTGATCAAATTTCCAAGGATTTGACCACCCCCAACAACTTGACTCGAGGCAATTTTTTGCCTTTTTCCAACGTTAACATATGGATATTCCTTACATCTAGCTAGATGATGATGCATTGAGTTAGTCCCTTGACCACTAGCATAACCAATAGGGGTGCTACAAAATAAACATTCAACCTTTTCTTAACCAGGATCTCTTTAAAATGTTCCCACATTGTAGATCTCCTCTTTCTATTTGTAACAATAGAACCACTCGCTGAAGAGATTTAGCAATCCTTCTATTTATAACACTTAGAGTGTGCAAATTATTATTTCAATAATTTATAGTAAGGTAGCATTTGGAAGGCATAAAAAAAAATAGTCATGAGTTCATCCTCTGTTGCAAATTACAAGTATTACTATTTCTTTGCAAGATTGAAACACATGGTCAGTTTGTATCTCTGATTCATCATAATTTTTTTCCTTTTGCCCCTAGTAATATTAGCTCAGAAAATCTTCAAACACTGAGCAACCCTCAAAGATGACTCCACCAAGTGCTTCAAAACATTTCTTTATAGTCTCTATTAGCTTTACAGGCCTATGGAGACAATGAAGTAGCAAAATATGAAGGAAAGAATAGTTGGCAAAAGTATCACTAGCTATAAAAGTAAAATTTGTTGAAGTGAGAGCTTCAAAAAAAATAATGGACAGCACAGGTACATCATAAATGAGAGTATAATAACTAAGGCATGATCAATGTCGTCTATAAATGTAAGTACAAATATATCCTAATCCTAGTATGATATTGTGATGCTGCAGAGTGAGGAAATTACATGTTATGCAGAAGGAGGCATAAGCTTCCGGTACATCTATAATACCGAAGAAAAGAATGTGAATGAGAAAATGTTTTAAGCATTACTTACTGGAGTTGAAACTATAAGTGGGTACAGATTCTTCTCGGGAAAGTAAGTAACTTGATGTGGAGTTCCTTTTAGTGGAATCTAATAAAAAGTAAATCATCCCTGGCATCATAAGCAAGAAAGTTAACTAGCATTTTAGTAAGGAATACCTTTTGTACTGGCCAATAGTTGTCATAGCTTGAATTAGATGGCAGTTGACAAATTTTTTAAACACCTTGGAATGTCGAAACATTTTAGAGGTAAAAAAAGGAGATTCCGAACTTGATATTGCACATAATCAGCCTGTAAAACGCTATGCGTTAACCTATGAGGTCACATATATGAGCCCATGATTACATTTTACATTTTGGAAAACAGCGACGGCAACAATTGATCCATCACATAACTGCATAAAAATTAGCACAGTTAGATGCTCCAGACAAAATAAAAACTTGAAGATGAAACCTATGATGAGCCACCTAACAGCAATAACTTTAAGAATATTATTAGTTTGTTGCACCAAAGGAAGAGAAGCCTTCAGACTTCATCCATAAAAGATGAAACAGAAAAAGTAATAGACCTTACTCTTATGAAAAAAATCTGTCAAAGTTGGAAGACAAAATGATGGAAGGAAAATTTACTTGGACAACCTAAAGTGCCAGTTTATGCCAGTCCAAAGTAGCAATTATTCATCTTTGATAAAACTCATTAACATGAAATATTCTCTATTATGCACATACACATAGGGTTAGAGACGAGATAAATCACATTAGTTAAGAAAAGAATTAGCCAATTCCATCAGGAGGCAGTTCATCTCCAGTAACTTGCAAAGATCCAAGCAGAAAGAACTATCAAAAGGGAAAATAATATTGCCACAACTCAATTTTCCTGGAGACAGCAAACAATCACTTGTCTCAACCCAAAACTTAAAATCTGTAGACTTATTTATAAACCCACACTTAAATCTGTAAATTTCTGTCAAACTTCAAGAAGTATAGAGTATTTAATCAAAGAATGCAACTCACATAGACGCCAAAAATGGCCTTCTAAACTTTCAATCCCTATTTTCACAGGCAAATATTGTTCCCACTATACGCAAAACTTACAAAAAGAGAATTCGAAAACCAACAAGAAAAGCAAAGAAAGCGAAGACCTAGAACCACGAACTCCAACAAGGGAAGAACCCAAGCGCGAAAAATTCCATAACTTGAGGGCCAAATCCATCTTGTTTTGTCTCTTGAGTTCGATGAAGGCGTTCAAAAGATCGGATTTTAAGAGCCAAGCGAGGCTCGTGCCAAGGACGTGGAACCCAAGAGTGGATTTGGCCAGCTTGAGGATATCGTCGGCATTGCTCGAGGACTAACCTGCTCTTGCAAAGCAGACAAATCAGAACCCACACCGTTCCAGAACTAGGTTGAACACCAGCTACATTCGGAGCACCCGGAGGAAACAGATCCAGAACGACACCAAGAGACCTTCCTCATTCAAGAGTGAGATCAGATCGAGAGGAACCCTAGAATGCGATGAGTAAAGAAGAGGGCGGCGGCGAAATCAACGAGATAGCATAGTCGTTGATAGCGACGACGGCGAAAGTGGTGGAGTTGATGACCAGAGAAGTGAAGAGTCTTGTTTTGTGTTTGGGTTTGCGTGAAGTGAAGAGTGTGAAGACTGAAGAGTGTTTGGGTTAAGGACTTTGGATGAGAGGCCAATGATGTGTTCAGGCCAAACAATGTTTTGACCTAACCCGACCCAGAACATATTTGTTTTCTTGTTTCATAATAATTATCCAAACAATTTTAAGACCTGAAACATGTACTCAACTTGTTTCGTGTTCGGGTCGGGTCGGGTCGGGTCGGGTCGGGTCGGGTTTTTGGACACCCCTAGTACTTGGGTGTCGGGAAGTGGAAAGTAAGGAGACGCTTCTTATATATTTGCTAAGAAATATCATAAATTGATTTCTAAATATAAATAAATTTTATATCCTTATTTATGGATAAATTTCTGAGTAAAAATACACGTTTGATAATGATATAAAGTTTATCCTTCCTAAGCATCGGTGGGGGCGCAGGTGGATAGAGAGCGATGGATGGGGGTGGGCGAACGACGTGGGGGTGAGCAAACGATGAGCGAGCGAGCAAGTAGACGACGTGCGTCCGATGGGCAACGACGAGGGGGTGAGCTAACAATGAGCAAACGAGGGGGTAGACGACATACATCTAATGGGCAACGGCAAGCGAGCAAGCTGCAGGCGGCAATGGGCAGGGCAACGGGTGATGGTAACTGGCCAATCAACTAGTAGTGATGGCGAGCGATTAGAAGAATTTTTATTTTTTATTTTTATTCTAGAAATACAAAAGGAGAAAACAGTTACTTCTCAATTATATTTTAAATCTATTTCTGAACAAAAAAATAATTTTAGAAATAGAAAAATGATAATTAAATAAATTTATCTTCCACAAATTAAACTTGTTTCTAGAATAGAAACATAATTCTTGAATAGAAATAAAATGGTCATTAAGCGTATCTTAACATGCTCATATCCAATTCTAATCAACTCTGCACGGCATCAATCGCGACTCCATGATGCTGACTGCCCTTTTCGGCCTCCGGCCATGATTCTCGCGTCCAAGGTCGTGGAGGAAACAAAATCGAAAAAGAAACCTCGACTCAGTCAACTTAGATCTAATTTCGTCACGTTTAGGTAAATTTTGTAGACTCCTTCATCCATCTCATTGGAAACGCGACGATGATTCTAAATCAGCTGCAAAGGATGGAAAAGACGGCAAAATGCAGCTGGAGCCTGGGGTCAAGGAAAGAAAGGGAGAGGGGTGCTGCTGGCTGGGTCCCATGACGCGTTTGCGCAATCGAAAAGAGGGAAGATCGAATGACGTATATGCCCCTCTCTTGGTCAACGAAAGCTCAAAGAGGGGGCGGGGCCCACCAGGTCACGCATTTATTCCAAAATAGTTATAAATTCTAAAATAGTAATAAAATTATTTATTAAGTGATCGGTTTCATTGACTAGAGAACCGGTTTTCCCGATTAAATTCTCGATTCCTAGGTGAGATCGAATCGAATAGAAAATCAATCGAATAGAAAATCAATCACCTCTAATTCCATGGGAGTCGGATCCCCCCAACCTAGGAGCTCCCAGGTGAACCTTGAGAGACCGAATCCTGCAAGTCAAAATGGACTATCTTTTGTTTCGGAACTTAGTTCGTGGATAATGGGTATTTCAGGCCAAATGCCAAGAAAAAGAAAAAAAAAACGAAATTAATCTCGCTTAAAGCACATGAATATGAGAATATTGAAATTATCTTCTACTTCAGAGAATCTCACGTATTCTCCAGCACCATAGCATAAGATGCCAAACCCTAGAGTTGGATAACCAAGAAAAAGAGAGCCTTTCATCTTATTTAATGATATGCAACGAAATTTTTTTTTGAAATTTATATCAATTAATGTAATAGATGCCTCGATGTCTGTACAAAATCGATTAGTGTTAAACCTCGATTTTCTCACTCATAGGAACAAGTTGTAACCCTTCATGGCGGTAGTGGTGGCGGCCGTCGTCGTCATCGTCGTCGGCGTCTTTGCCATTCTCGTTTCCTCTCTTATTGCCCAACGCGCCGGAAGCAACGATGACATCGGACTGCTCCGCCTCCGGGACCAGAAAGATCAGGCCCAGCGTGGCCAGCCGCAGCACGTTCCTTATCAAGAGGGCCAGCCACAGGTTACTGAAATCCGTCCTGGTGACGTGCATCAGGTTAAGCACCAGCCCTCCTCCCATCTTGGAGCTCAGGAACCCTAGGCTGTCGATGCACATGAGCAGCGCGAAAAACATCCCCTCGATCCCGAGAGGGCACAGCTTGGTGCTGAGCACGATCATCGGCATCCACCGGATCCGGCTCACGACCCGCGACACGCACTCCTCCGCGATGACGAAGAACGAGTCGGGCACCCCGAGCGCCAGGTTCCACCGCCGGACGAAGATGAGGTCGAGCATCCCGGTGACGCCGTACAGCAACTGCACGGAGAACAGGAGCTTCCGGAACGAGCAGTCCTTCAGGTTCTTCTGGTAGATGAGGACGCCGACCATGGAGGCGAGCGCGCCGATGGCGTGGACCATGCCGACGAACTCCTGGGAGAAGGCGGGGCCGGCTTTCGGGTCGGTGTACCAGTAGAACTGGCCTTCGTGCGTGCTGATGTTGAGAGAGAAGGATAGGTACATGTAGAGAGATGGCTTCCATACTTGGGGGAGTTTTATCGTTTCGTACATGCCTCTCACCGCCGCTCCTATTTTCTCCGTCGCCTGCACATTGATCATGGTCAATACCTTGACAAAGAAAATCTGTATAATGCAATGTTTTGATATCTAGTGATCTTTTTATTTTCAAAATTTTGAGTTTACTCTCATTTGATAAGCAATGAATGAGTCAGAATGCTTGGTTCGGTGATTTAACCTTAATGCACCTCATGAAATGTCTTTCTTGGGTTTCAATGCTTATGCGTAAATTACGTTGCAAGGTTAAATCAAAGTAGGTCTCTCTATAGAAAAAAAAAACGTCTTAATGTACCACAAGGTAGATAACTCAAATGAGAATTAGCGGTCCAAAAATAAACCGATAAAAGCTGGAACATCACTCCAATTTAGATTGGTAATTTCATATAACAGTTAGTAAATTTTAAGTGCCGGTGAGGTTATGCAAATAATATTTGATAAGTTAAGACAAAATCATTAAACCTACAAACTATTAAAAAGGTTAATGATTTCGTCGGAAAGTAACCATCAAATTACATTAAAAAAAAAAAAAAAAAAAGGTCGCCGGTCGTTTATCTTACCACCAGCCTTTTTCGATATTTACAATGGCAACTATTGAGTTTACCACCCAAAAACCCAAATCCTACCCCAGAGAATTATATTTAAAAAAAAAAAAAACACACCGAATACTACAATTATGCTATTATAGATGGAAGCTATCATGTAGTAAACATCTTTTGTAGATCAAATAAAGAAAGAATATGTTTTGGTAGCTAACGTCAATCACGATTGTTAAGATTTTTGTTCATATTAACAGACAATGACATTTCGCCGGTCAAACTATAATCTAAAACTTCCTCGAGAGTCGAGACTAGAGCATCAGCATCATATAATCTAAACGCCATTCCTCTTGGGTGTCTATCAAAGCGTCACATGACAGATTAATTTTTCTGTAGTTTTATGTATATTATTGTCGCTCGCATCATCTTCGCACATTAACACGATCAAGAGCGTATGAGTTACTGAAAACAACCCAGATAGAGACCCTGAGATACGGTGGTCAAGTCACAGGATTAGGTCGTAAGATCTTCTGACAAAATGAGATCGCTGGTCAGAGTCGCGGTGAATCCACCGGTGAAGATAACATCATCTTTTTTGTAATATCTCATTTAATTCAATCTATGCCAATCTCCTACTTCATCCATTAACTTTTTAATTAAGCAATTTAACCTAGAGGATCTCGAGAGAGATCACACGCTTTCTTTCAAGCATAATACAAGCTGGAGGTCACAGTAACACAGGGAAGGGTATAGATAGAAAAATGGAGCTATAGCAGTCAACAATGGAATCATTTTTATCTAGCTAATGATATAATTTTAAGTAAAATAAAGGAACTGTTTCTGAGGCAGGCTACTTCTGGGGTTGTAACCTTTGATGGCAAAAATATTATAGATCTGTTAGTAGTTAACAGATGTTGCCATCGCGTATTTACATCACCTGTCCCACTAATCTGGTGAATTTTGCTAAGGACGCTCTAACCGAAGTTACTTAAACACCCTCGTTGACCCTGACCCCGGGAAGAAAAGTTGATTTGAACGTCTAAATCTTCACGCTAAGCACTTCTCCGATTCGGATCGGTTGCTGTCATTAATGTCAACCAAACCCCAGATGAGGCCTGAGTTTTCCACCTCATTCTAGATAAATAAACATCCACTTGATATTCTTTAGGGCTAAATTAGCTAAAGCCGAGCTCCAAGGGTCACACCCAGTTGAGCTATAAAATAGAGAGGCCTGAAGTGAATAATTTAATGGTTTTTTGGTATGGCCCAGATATAATTAGGGTTAGTTTATAGCACGAATAGCTACGCAAAAAATAGATAAAAATATAACCATGAGAAACGCGTTGCAAAATGAAATAAATAGAAAAATGATGCTGACCTTTTTCTTCTTCTCGGAATTTAGAACGTCTATTCTCACTTCATGAATTACAAAACCAAGAACTATCAACAAGGCTGGCGGAATTGCTAATACACCCAGAGCTCCCTGCAAATTCCCACAAAAATTACATTATCTACATATAATTACTAGCAATTTCCCAAAGAACAGAATAGTTTCTTGCAAAATGTGAGATTGATTACCACGCGCACTTGCTTAAAGTTTCTTTACTGAAGGCTAAAAAGCCAGTGATCCTATCCATCTTTTGTTGATAAAAGCACAGAGTTTTAAGAAACTCTATGAGGCATGAGGTATGATTTCACGTAGTTAAATTTGACTTGAGTGGTCAATCTTTCTTTCACGTGTAGGGCCAAGAAAACCCCGTTTGTCCAAGATCTAGTTAATTGATAGTCTAAGCAATTTAATAGAAAAAGCCAGCTAATTTGACCAAGCTAAGCTTTTAAAGGAAAAAAAATAAAAATAAAAGAGAAACTTTGACCTGACCTGAGCTCCGATGTGGTGAACGAAGAAACCGCTGGTGGAGTACCCGATCAATGCTCCGGCCGACGAGCACAACCCACAGAGGCTCTGCATGTCCGGCGCGAGCGCCGCCATCTTGATGCTGTTGTGCGCCACGCACGCATCAATCGTCACGTCGGCAATGGCCAGGGAAGCCGTCAGCCCTATCAGGAATGTCAGCGCCAGAGGCACCAGCAGCTTCCCCCCAGCTGCCACTGCCATCGCCGAGGCCACCCCGAGAACCCCCGAGGCCACGAAGTAGGGCCTCCGGCGGTAGCCCATCACGGGGAAGACGTCGGTGAGGAGGCCCCAGAGGGGCTTCATGATCCAGGGGATGTAATAGAAACCGATGTAGAGCTGGACGGCGGAGGGCTGGACTCGCTGGACGTCCTTCCAGTAGTAGTCGGAGACGACCTTGAAGAAGGAGCCGGCGAAGCCCTGGTTGAGGCCGTACACGACGAAGACGCCGAGGACGAAGGTCGGGTTGAGGTTGTCGGACAGCATCCGGAGCCATTGGATGGGCTCGAGGAGGAGCGAGAGGAGGCGGTTCTTGGAAGCTTTCGGTTGGAAATAGGTGGCGGTTGATGGCGGCAGCAGCGGCGGAGGCTTGTGGTGGTCGGAGAGGGAGTCCTGGACCAGCTTCTCGGTTTCTAGGGAACCCATTGCGGAGGTTTCAGGGAGAAAGAGAGAGAGTTTTCATAGGGAAATGTTGACTCTTGGGAGAGATATTGATGCCAGTGCAAGGTTTGAGATGCAAAACTGAATTCTTTAATCAATAAAGAGGTTGAACTTAGGGAGGTTCCTTTCCTTCTCGATACAGACATACATACGTACATATATAAAACAATTTCATATATGCAAAGTTATTCGTGGGAGAGTAATAAAATACCTACTTGGGTTCGGACGTGCATTGTGCTTCGTGCATCTGAATATAATTTGTGGGAATAAATTTTTTTTGCCATAAGCTGCACGTCTCCGATTGCTTTGAAATCAAATAAATAAAGTTGGTTCAAGGATCACCCTGCTCTTTATATGAGTTCTCCTCTTGAATTTTGACTTGTATAAATTCATATGGGTCTAGATTTATTTTGATATATATAGTACTCACTCACTAATACTTGCTTCTTTCTACATGTGAAGGAGGGATTTGGAGGATTTGTTGGAAAGAATTGAAAAGTAGTTTATATTTGTATATGAAAAGCACAAGAGGAAAAAGGGTCTAACTATCCATCTCTCAAAAGAGATATCAATATTTATGTAAAGTAAGGATGGGCATGGCATGGAGCAAGACTAGGGGATCGCATTCCTCGTCCTTGCCACTGCCCCGTGCCTCGCAAATGGTGGGGTGAGGTATATAATCACAAGCCTATGTCCCGTGCAGGAAAACTTTCATTAGTTGTTTAGAATTACACGTTAAAAACATATAAATGATTAAAAAAATTTATATAACATTTATCAACCACGCTACTTTATGCTTATTCATATATAATTGGTTATTAAAAGGATTGCGATCTTGTGAGCACGACTCTACTTATTTACACTAATTTTTAGTATTGCTCGCTAAATAACATATATATATATATATGTTTCTTTTATATTTGTTCACCGTATCTTAGAATGAGAGATATGATCTAATCATTTATATTATAATATGATGCTTGCAATTAATATGTATTGATAATTTCTTAGCAAAGGTGAGGACTGATAAGTGTTGTTTATTATCACGTGTGAGTGACTCATCGATGACGTCGAATTCGGAGAAAATGAGAAAAAAAAAATCATTTCTTGAGTTTGGAACTTGGAAAGTGGAGAGGAACTACGCCCCCCAATTTTCAAGGAAGAGGTGACAGTTGGTAGGACATAATCAAATGCAACCACCACTTTAAAAAAGGGAAAGATTCTGTATTTCAACTCTCGAAGAATGTCCAAAATTCAATATCCGTAAATAAACAGAAAACTGCGTTGATAGTCGAGAGATTTGCATCGGTAAGAAAAAGAGAAAATTAAAAATTAAAAAAAAAAGAGAAGAAGATAATAACACAAATAGTTCCTCAATTTTTATGATCCATAGACTTATTATATCTACGGACTACATACTAAAAATTTAAAACACAACATTGTACGTTAGGCTAAAATTTAAGAATTATATTTAATAAATTAAAAGTTTATAAACTACATTACACATTAGATCAAAGTTCATGAACCATTTATGTCATTTGTTTTATTTATTTAAAAAAAAAAACTCTGTAGAAAGTTTTTCAAGATGTGCTCATCGCCGCAAAATATTAAAAGAGGGTGGCTTTGATTGGCGTTGGCAGCTTGCCATCGTGACCGTATTTGTAATGTGATTGGCAGTATCTTGAAAGATTTTGTATGTCAACACTTGAAGAATGTCCAAAATCCTGTAAATAAATAGAAAACTATGTTGATCATCGAGAGATTTGCATTGGTAGGAAAAGGAGAAAAGAAAAAATAAAGAAAGAAGAAGACGATAATCACACAAATAGTTCCTCATATTTAATGATTCATAGACTTATTATATCTACAAACTAAATTGAATATATACTAAAAGTTCAAAAAACAACATTGTACAGTAGGTTAAAATTCAAGAACTATATTTAACAAATTAAAAGTTTATAAACTATATTGCACATTATATCAAGGTTTATGAACCGTTTATATCACTTGTTTAAAAATAATAATAATAATAATAAAACTCTATAGAAATTTTTTCAAGATGTGCTCATCACCGCAAAATATTAAAAGAGGGCAGCTCTGATTGGCGTTGGCAGCTTGCCATCATTATCGTATTTGTAATGCAATCGGCAGCATCTTGAAAGATTTTGTATGTCAACACTTGAAGAATGTCCAAAATCCGATTTCTGTAAATAAACAAAAAACTGTGTTGATCGTCGAGAGATTTGCATCGGTAAGAAAAGGAGAAAAGAAAAAATAAAAGAAGAAGAAGAAGATAATAACACAAATAGTTCCTCAATTTTAATGATTCATAAACTTATTATATTCTACAGACTAAATTGAATATATACTAAAAATTCAAAAAACAACATTGCACATTAGGTTAAAATTCAAGAACTACATTTAACAAATTAAAAATGTATAAACTATATTGCACATTAGATCAAAGTTTATGAACCATTTATGTCATTTATTTAAAAGAAAAAAAACTTTATAAAAAGATTTTCAAGATGTGCTCATTGCCGCAAAATATTAAAAGAGGGCAGCTCTGATAGGCGTTGGCAGCTTGCCATCGTTACCATATTTGTAATGCGATTGGCAGCATCTTGAAAGAAGATTAGAGAGCTGATCCGTGAAGAAATGTCAAATCGATCTTAAGCCGCCTGAACCATTACGCTCGACTCGGCATCTTGAATGTATCGCGAGTAAGAACAGAAAAGGTCGGTAACGGATCGTGCCATGATCCTAGATTTCCAAGACCCAGACAGGGTCAGTGCAGTGCACCAAATCAGACCCCATTGTCGAGTTCTCGGGCATCTTTCTCACTACTATGGAAGGGACCATAAGCACTCGCCGCAACTCGAGCCTCTTTCTACTCGCGCATCAACCGAACTTTCAGGTCTATGCACACGGGGTCGAGAGCCGACTCTTTAAAACTTCTCGCCTTTTCCCCGGCATCCTAATGTCGAAAGAGATGCAGTCTCTAGGAAAAGGTTGAATGCAATGTGGCGGTTCAATTGCTAGACTAAATCCAGTACCGTACATCCTTAGGCTGTACAGAGACTCAAACGTAAAGTACATGCTACATGGCTTACCCGTCTGGCGGATATCGATCTTATAGCAGTTCATATTCATACGATCTAAGAGCACTAAAGGCAATAGTAGATGAACGAACAACCCACTAACTCCAGTTCAGCACGTCCAAATGTACGTCACAATTACATGTTAATAGTAAAAGAGAGGTGCCGCACAACCTTTAACCCCGACTCGTTCAGTGAGAGATCCGCTGTTGGATAAGCAATCAAGCAGCAAGAAGCTTCTGAATGTCCTTCTGCAAGAAGACTCGAGAATGTTAATTGAAAGAACTGCTCAAATCGTTCTGAGGCTTGCTCTTCAAAAGATTATGTGCACCAAAGTCTTTTGTTAGCTGTTTCTTCTAGAATTATTGAACGTGACATATAGACCCCCTTTCTGGTGAATGGGAGGTGTAAAAACTTATCATTGTCGGTGACCCAGGGGAATTAGTGCATTGAGAACACACTGAAGTTACAATGAACATACAAAACTCTGCCTCAGAAAGGGAAAGAATAGGGACCAGCTTTTTCTATGGGAATGGCATGGTGAACGATTACAAAAGCACGCCGGATATACAGTCACACAACATACAAGAGCGTAACCATCTCCATGCAGTCATGATAGCAAGCAATTGCCATACTTCAGAACATCGATTACTTAGGCATATCTCCGAACTTCACAAGTTAGCTTAAAAAACGTACCTCTATTTGAAAAGGAGACGTTGTTGGAGGATATCTCTCCACAACTTTGCCATTTTTGTCAACCAGAAACTTCTCAAAGTTCCACTTGACCAGTTCACCCAAAAAACCTCCTGCACTCGATTTCAGAAACTGATACACAGGAGCTGTACCAGGTCCATTAACATCAACCTGTTTCCAACAGACTTGAGCTTGGTCGTTCATTCCAGTTATCACTTAAAATAGAGGAAAGAATGTATGTGTGGAAGTCAAACCTTATCAAAAATCGGAAACTCTGCTTTAAACCTCGTACAAGCGAATTGTTTAATCTCAGGATTTGAACCAGGCTCCTGGCCACCAAATTGATTACAAGGAAAAGCCAGAATTTCAAAACCTGTAACATAGACAGCCCAAGGTGTTTCTTATCAATTTTAAAGATATAGAAAGAGGACTAACCAAATCCAAATCTGCATAGAAGATTCAAGCTATACATTATATCAGAGGAAAGAGGTCTCCCACTCTTTCCATCCCAGCAAAGAAACAGCCATCCCACCCTTCCAGTAGAGGCAATAGGTCTCTCCCTCCCTATAGCTCTCTCCTTGACTCAAAGCAAAGAACTTATTTCACTCTCTAAGAAGTGGATCTCTTCCTGTCTCTCGGATATAGCAAAATATATAACCCCCCCCCCCCCCCCTCTCTCCTCCAAAAAAAAAAAAAAAAAAACTCCTCTCCTTTCATCAGTGGAGGTCTCCCACTGTTTCCATCCCAGCAAAGAAACAGCCATCCCACCCTTGCGGTGGAGGCAATAGGTCTCTCCCTCTCTATGTCTCTCTCCTTGCATCAAAACAAAGAACCCTTCCTTTTCATCAGTGGAGATACATCTCTCTTTCTCTACCCCTATCACCCCATCCATCCATCCATCCATCCAGGATATACTACTCTCTCTCTCTCTCTTTCTCACTCGTATACACACACACACACACACACACAAAGGAAGCATCTCTAACTGTGCCCTTCATAAATGTGCAAGAGTACCAAAAAGAAGATGTAACAAACACGATCGGCAAAATATAACACCTGAAAATGGACTGGAAAAAGCACTGGTAAAAGTCCCACGGAAAAATAAAGGACAACTGATTTCTAGCACACCGTTACACTCAACCGCAGCAAAGACCATTGGACAATCCCTTTAGCAATCTGTGTAAGACACAGTACCACAGGCCAAACTAAACAAAGCTCGCTTGAGAAGATTAAATTCTGGTTGGAGCCCATATCATTAAAAAAACTATAATTGAGAAGCATAATGATCGCCATGACTTGTTGTCAAGGGAAATTCAGCTCCTAATTAGATGGTCTTGAGAACTTGAACAGAACTTCCACTTGAATCTTTTGGTGTGTAGGACAGACAAAACTCCATTGATGTAATAAGGTGATTCACATCCTTTGCGGAATCATGATTTCATCTACTATATTTACAAATTAATGATCCCTCCTAGCTCAAAGATAGTAGTCTAACTTCAAACAGGAGAAGCTTTTAAGGAATTCTATAACTCTCCTCACAATCTCATCTCACCTTGAGTCTTGTACTTCTCATATACGTGCGAGAGCTCCTTGTAGTTTGATGTCGTTAAACCACTGAATCATGAGAAAATTCTTCAATGAGACTGTACATCTGATAAATTAAATCAGACAACTGAAGGAGATAAAGCAATTACCATTTTGAAGCTACGTTCACAATTAATAAGACTTTTCCCTTGAATTTGCTCAATGAAACATCATTCCTATCAATGTCCTGAACCGTGAAGAAAAATGTGTGCAGCAATTAGCAATTATCATGAATAAAGCAGCTTTACCCAAAATTCAGTATGTAAACCAAAAAATTAATAGTATAATAATGTCCACATAAATTACCAAAACATAGTCGGTGCCAAAACAACGAAGAATTTTTAGCCACAACAGCATGAATCTTAATTCTAAGGATTTGCACACCATGGAGAATTTGCAAATTAGTTCAATTCATGAACAAAGAGCAAATGAGCGACCTCAACTCCAGCTTAATTTCTTTTAGTCCAAATTGGAAGCACCAATATGAAGTAGCTAAAATGTGCTTCCTCGTCATCCAAAAGTACCGATAAAACAGAGAAGATGCAAAGTATGGTGGCTGAGACAATCAAGATATATTTTTTTCCTAATTTCCAAAGTAGATTGGGCAAGCCATCAGAATTGCTTGATTCTACCGAAGATAAATAAATACATAAAAACACCGTATCTAAGTGAATTACAAAGCTCCCTGACGACCCAAAAAAGAAGATCTCTCCAAATACCAATTTCAGCTACACCCAGAAGAGAAATTCGATACCTTCACGCTGAAATCGTAGAGGGTCTTCTCAGTGGCAGCTCTAGCATAAACACCCGACGAGCGAGAACTGAAGCTGAGCCGCGACGAACTCGGAAGGGACGACGACGACAACCCATTAACGAGAAAAGCCGAATTACACGAACCGAGCGAGGATCGAACCGATGACGGCACGCGAAGAGCGGCCGGCGACCAAAGGGAGGTCGGAAAGGGGGAGTTTCCATTCGTTCTGGCTCGACGGAAGCCGTACGAAGGGGCGGAGAAAGCGGCCGAAAAAGGGGCCGAGGCCATTCCTTCGACGGGGGTTTGCCGAAATTGAGGTTTCGCGAGGGGAAGATCGATGGGAAGTTGCAGAGTGATCGATGGAGTGGGGAAGAAAGCGAAGCAGAAATGGCGAACGGCGAGGGGAGGGAGGAGGACGGTGGCTGGAATTTGTGGACTTTGGGCAGTGGGAGGTGTTGTTCCACGTGGTCAATTTTTTTGTACGGTGGGGTTTTTCCATAGTTCCACGTGGACATTGTGGCTGCAGACTTTTGGAAAAAGTCTTTAAAAAAATGCTAAAAACTTTAAGTTGAAGGTATTTTTCAAAATATAAATCATATTTGATAAATTCCATTCTAAAAATTTATGGTGAAATATCTTTGAGTAAAATAATATTTGAAGAAATTATATTTATAAAGAATTTTTTTATTATAAAAAAAGAGTTGGTTTGTCGAAAAGAACGGTAGTGAAGAAAGCGACCATCATTTGAGGTTGCAAGATCTCAAATGGCGCTTGGAGACTATTGGCGAGGGCTGTCTGGGGTTAGATGACCTCTGGCGATGGTCACACCACCCTCATGGAGGTCACCACGACCTAAATCGCATAGCCTCATGCGAAGGTCGTCACAACCTAGATTGCAGGTTGGCACGACCTAAATTGTGTGGAGGTCGCATGGCCTCTCTCGGAGGTCGTTGCAACCCAAATCCCATGGAGATCGCATGACCCAAATCGCACGCCCCTTGTACAAGTCCTGTGACCCTCGGCTAAGAGTGTGCATGGTTTAGGTGGGCAGTTTCCATCCTAGAATCGGAAACCACCCACTAAAAATCGATTCTGAAAAATTGAAACCGAAAACCGCCCATTGGTTGTATGGATCTACCCAGTTCAGTTCTTAGATGGATTCATGAAACCGGTCTCACCAAACATTAACTAAATATTGTCAATCTAGACTTGCGCAACCAAGATGAGGGAAACCAAAATTGATAAAATAATGAGAAAAAATTCTGCGTGCTTAATAATGTTGCAAGGAACAAGTGGGCAAAATCGGAATGAGAATACACAAGAAAAAAGTCATACTCATATCTTAGTCACGGTTTGCTCATAATAACATTTTCTCGACGAAGATGCAATATCCTGAATTCTCAAACTAACTTAAACTAACAATGCAACTTCTCATAATTCAACCACAAAAGTAAAGAAATTCTCTATTCACCTTAAGAATGTTGCCACCCTTCCAATTGAGAAGCATCCAATGATTATGCAAATGAGGTAATACCATAATGTGAGCCCTAGACAAAGACAGTGAGAGCTTGAGCGATTTCGAGAGCGATGAGATGGAGAATTGAGAGAGAACGTGAATCCTAAATTTTAGACTTATTGATTTTGATTTTTTTCAATATTAAAAATTAATATATTATTATAATATAACCGATCCCGTCTTGGTTGGCGAATCTGCCCACAGAACCAGAAACCGAATTGATATCCACTGATTTCCATAAATCAAAATGTAATTGAGTCCTAAAATTTGCAAAAAAATGTAATCTAGTTGGTTCAATTGAGTCATTCCGTTAATATCGTTAATTTATACTAATGAAAAATGCTGACATGGCTTATTTTAATCATTTCTCTCTCCTACATGGCAATTAGGGCAAGAAAAATTGTTTAAGTCAATAAAACAACGTAGTTTTGGATACTGCTTACTTATCCAAAACGACTACGTCTCTTTTCTCCTATTTTTACATTCCAAAACATTTTCCTTCCGTTGAACCCTTCCCCTTGCATTTTCCTTATGTCCCTTCTTCCTCGTTCAAATTAACCCTTCCTTTGTATGAACCCTAAGCCCTAAATCTAGACGCAGATCATGATCCGGTGCCTCACGAGTTGCAGTTCTTCATCAAACATGAGTATTGCGACACTCATCCCGCAAGAGCCTTGGTGGCAGATCAAGCAGCATTAACGATGTAGGTAGCCACTATGACCGAGCCACTCTTCTCCTCACTCTTATGAGCTAGGTTTGTAGCTTCGCCGTCGATTTCATCGTAACTTGTTAATTATGAGATTTTGGGTTTTTAGTTTTCAAAATCTAAGCCCTAGATGTGATATGTGTGTCGATTATCCCCAAAATTTCATTTCGAAATTCTTGATTCGAAATGGATTGGTGAAGAAGATGAGTAGTCTTGTACGAAAGGAGCATTACCCCAAAAATCGTGTCAGTTGTTGACTGTCCAACTGTTTTTTTTTTTTTTTTGCTCTGTCGAGTCGGTTTCTAGCATCAAATTTTCTTGATTCTCTTCACTTCTCTACCCAAATTTTGTATATAAATCTTTCAAGGGCCCTTTCTTACGGGTGAAATAATCTAGAGACGTGAAAAAGCTTTTATTTGCAAATATTGTGGTTTTTGGAACTTGTCCTTTATGAGAAGGATTCTAATGTAAAGTCGGTCTTCCTACAAAGCTTTTTTTGTTTTTTATTTTTAACGGCTATCAATAGCCCTGCAATTTGCACAATTGGAAATTTCAGAATTTTTAGCCTTGAGATTTTCTTTTGGGAGATTGGTAGACTTTTTTTCGCGTTGTGAAGATTGGTAGAATTGATTGGACTTAGCTTGGATCAAATTCTTTTGCTGGTGTATATATTTTACAAAATGTTTATTCAATATATTATATTGCTTGAGTAGCAAAATAAATTATGTTTTGTTAGCTTCTTTAGTTGCATTTAAAGACCTATTTTTTGGTTAACATATCATATACATGGGGACTAGTAATATACAATACAAGAAACAATTTATGGAGCTTTTAGGAGTTGGATGGCCTTTTGAATGTCTGGTTTTGAATTGCAGTGGGTGTGTTGTAGCTTAGAATTATTATAGGTTGATTACAAGTTTTGCATTGTTTAATCATTCGGAAGGGTAAACAACCCAAAAATGTCTATAATTGAAGTAGTTCATATTAGCCACAATGTGACATCCTGAAATTTCAGCCTTAGAATTCCACTTAAGCTTGTGCTTGTCGACGGAAGAGAAATCGGGATAGGTGGATCATCTGATGGGCTTTGTGTGTGGGTTAGGCATGTGATGGCCTAGTGGGCCTAATTTTGGGTTGAGTTTGGACTAGAGAGAGAGGACGGTGGACCGTGAATAAGGCCCGTGGGCTAGATGTGTGTGGAAGGCCCAGTTAAGGAGAATAAATGCCGAGATTTTTGGCCAATGTTCATCTTGCGTGAATTCTAGTGATTTCGAATTTTCGATGGTGTTTTCTTATAACTTAATTAGTGATGTTGTGATGTATATGAAATTGATTGTGGACGTAAGATCCTTGGATATTAGAAATTGCGACTTGAAGATGTGTACTAGTCCACTAAGTTTTTGGTCATGTTAATAATGGAGAATCTTGGAATAAAGTTGTTTGATTAGTGCCTAGTATTGGAGGTGGCCGAATTCTTTGGGCTAGGAGAATGATTAGTTTTATTTTGTTTAGATTAAGCTTTGTTTAGGGCATGTAAGCCAAGGGAAAATGGACAAAATCTAGGATTTTCTGCAACAGGTCTTGGATTCCCCGTGCAAAGTTTCGGTTCTTCCCCTTTCCTCGGCCAAAACTTCAGCCCCTAAACCTCATGATGGCCCTAAAATTTCCCCAGCCAATCTCCTCCTTTGCATGGCTGCAATAAGGGAAAATTTCCCAAGGAAAGCCATCATTCCCCCCCCCCCCTAACTTCTACTTTTATTTTTCCCTTCTCATTTGTTCTTCTTCTACCTTCTTCCACTCACTCGCCTGACGCCTCCCTCTCTCATTTTCATCTTGTTTCCTTGTTGTTCTTCGAAGGACCAACGACCAGAGAAGTACCCAACCTTCAAGAGAGCTCAAGAAAGGAGTTTTTGAGTCCTAAACTAGGTAACAGAATAAGCTAGGTATTAAACTTCGAAATCATCTCAATGCTTGATGGTGGATTAGCTCTGATCTAGTGGATTTTTGGGTTATAGGAGCTAAATCTTTTGATGACTTTAGCTTGCATGTATGTTGTAATGTGTGGGAAGTTTTGCATGTGAATTTTTTTCAAAGGCTTTTGGTTGCTAAGCTTGCATGAAACGTGCTCAAAGGAGCTGAGGTTGGATTTTTCTTATGATCTGTTTTACCGGACCCCCTGTGTTTTCTGTTTTCGTGGGTTGGAATGTGCTACAAATTTGAGATTACTTTCTCTTGAAAAATGTTTTAAACATCTTTATCTATCACATATATTTTACTCAAGATTTTCTGGATTTAAAAGAATAACTTTTCAGCTTTGTTGCATGCAAGTTAAAATCTCATTTTATGCTGGAATCCATGACCTTTTGGTGTTCAAAGAACTTTTATCAACTCTTGAGGTTCGATTTTCAAAATAGTTTCTTCACAAAAGCTTTTCACCACATCTTAAAGTTTAACATAATCAAATTTTAGAGCAAATATATGAGTTTTGGATTTCAAACCAAACTAATTTTGAAAATGTGATTTCTGGACACAAACACAGTTTTGGTAATGTCGGCTTACGAGATTCCCTAGGTCACAAAAAAAAACACAGTTTTGGTAACTATTTGAGTGATTTACTGCTTCTATACTAGAAATAACTAGATCAAAGTTTCTTCATAAAAAATGTTTATTTAAGTATTCTTTAAAACATATTTAAATTTAAGAATTTTCTGAACTAATTTGGTTATGTTTCCGGATTTAATCCTAGAACTGTGCATGTGAACTCAGTTTCTGCTGGTGAGGGTCGGTTGTGGTCTTGTTGTTTTTCTTGGTATCTTGCTTACTGGAAATTGCATATTTCATTATTTTTTATGATTTTGGCATGTTGAGAATTTATACTTGATGGTCGTGTGTGAGTGGTGCTTATCATATGTGCGGAATTATGTGTGATAAGTTTGTAAGGTCGTGTGAAGGGCAATTTTATTTTGTGCATGCTGATGCATTGTGATCTCAGCACACTAAGTATACTGTATGGTGATACATGTGTGTGCTAGAGGTGTCAAAAGTGTGCCCTAATGGAAGATTTTGATGTGGTGAATGTGTAGATGAATCAAATTAAGAGATATTCCATTGGACAGCATTTCGATAATACTCTCGGGGAGAGGATGCCCCAAACAGTGAGGTTTGGGATGCCTCGATTGAAGTCACAAGGCCAACGACCCTTGGACACCAGGATGTCTCGGATGGAGATGCCTAGGGCCAGTGTCCCTTGGAAGTTTGGGTAGCGACCCAAAAGTGATTCAAACGGATCCGGCCAATGTCCCAGGTTCAATCTGTTTCGAGAGTGGATATGAAATGTTCACACATTGAAACTAATCAACAAGGCGTGTGAGTACGCGTGATGGTGTTGCCGTGTGTTATGAGATGCATGAATGGATTATGTATACCGTTTGATGCATGAACGAAGTTTGTATGCACATTAGAGTGTAGTCTTTATGTATTATGTTCATTTTAGCTTGTCTGGTACACATGATATTATCGGTACCATATGCTATCCTATTTGATGTAGTCCATGGTTATGGTGATTCACTATATTTGTACTATTTTCACTAATGAGGAAGTTAGGATCTCATTGTTTAATGCCATGCTTTATCTTTTACTGGAAATTGTTGCTCACCCCTTATTTTTCCTCTTAGATCATTAACTATGGACGTGACACCTTTGGCGACTTATGGCACGCTTGTGCGAGTAGATGGCATGTACAGGAATTTTGAGGATTGAGATTCTAGCCTTGTTTTAACTCGTTATATTTGTACTGTTTGGATAGATGATGGACACCATAATCCGATTCCTATGCAATTTGTGTCCATGTATTTCAACGTGAATGGGAGGATGTTTGGCCCCATCCTATGGTGATGTTCTGAGCTTAGAGTAGGAAGGGCGCGTGGTATGGAGGATTGCAGTGGATGAGGAAAACTACCGGTAGAGGAGTTAGGCACCTTTTTGGCATCTCCCTGGTGTTTTGTTTGGGTCATCTTGATGTGTGTATTGCCATGATGTAATTGTCAAGATGTCGTTTTCCTCTTGTAATCCATGCTTATAATGAATGAATGGAAGCATGATATTATTATGTTAAAATTGTTCTTAAGTGAAATCTCTTTATATGAAAAGTGTATACTCTTCCGCTTGCGTAATAGAAATTATAGATTATAATTGAGGGTCTAGAGTGATGGCCTGGGACGTCACACATAGAGTACTTATCCAATAAAAGTAGATGCACTCAATTTTCCCTTATCTTACGGTGAAGTTTCATGTGCCAATTGTGTCAATCTTCTTGATCCGTCCTTCATTAACCTATCAAAATGATCACGTTGTGCATCAATTTTAGACAAGGCTTGATTTCTAATATATGCAATTTATATGGTGTTCGTTCTCCTCTCTTAATACAATTTTTCTTAATGATTTCAGTTGTTTGTCTCTTTACAAGTGAAGTGATTAGTAGTTTTTAGTTGAAATTTACGATTGAAAGTGTTATTTGTTTTTGTTCCTTTGTAGGTCCAATGGGCGGCAACAACAAAGTTTATGTCACTATTTCCTTTGGAGGTAAATTTCAAGTTGGACCGCTCTTAGAATACGTAGATGGAAGGGTTGATGTTATTAAAGTAAACTTAAGTAAGGGTTCATTATCCAACATAATTGAATCTGTTGAGGTTTTATATGGTCGTAAAATAGAAAAACTCTTTTATAGAGTTCTTGGAAGTAATATTTTTGAAGATGGAGTAACTTTTAAGTATTTATGAGATAACTCTAGTGTGATAGATTAATTTTATCATTATCTTCATTCTGAAAATATTGAATTGTATGTTGAGCATGCCGACGATGAAGAGACGCTTGCTAAGATAAGGGGAGTTGAGATGGAAACTGGAGGTTTGTTTGATGTGAATATGGAAAGTGTTAACAATGTAGCTGATAATGTATTATATGCCGATGGTGACGGGAATTGGGTTGAGGGTGAAAGTAGGAATTTTGATGATGAGAATGATGATGCATGTAATTTGATGGATATGGAACAGTTGAGTGACAATAATGATTTTGAATTGGTTAATGTATGAAAAAATTTAAAGAAATTTTAGTGAGACATAGACTCAAAATTAGAACTAAAATTAAAGAAACTTCCAAATTAGACATTAACTCTTCAATAGAGTTATTAATTGATCCTCTACTGGTGGATGCTTTTAGGTACGAAACAAAGTATTATGATTTAAATGAAGAAGAAAGTTTTTGTTCGTAAAATTCTAAACACAAGTGAATGTATCGAACAAGTAATATAACGATAAGAAAGAGTATTGTCCTATGGAGATCGATGATTAATAAACTAATTAAATACTAAAATAGATTAATTCTAAAATTTATCTAATAGATCAAAATATAAATAAGAATAAATTAAAAATAAAATTTGGAGACTAAATGCAATAAATCAATCAGATAAATATGTTAGAGCATCCGATTTCATCATAACCACTAGATATGAATTTTAGATTGTTGTGAGTACAAGAACGATATCAAACATGTGATATCGGAATTTCTTAATCTATTTACTATCCTATATCTAGGTATGACAAATCTACTCAGTTTATTAATTAATTATATCTCTATGTAAATTAAAATAAACATAAGTGCATTAAAAACTATGAATATTCTCGGCTTACGATAAGTTTTTTGGATCACTTTATCACCGAAAGTTATACAAATAACACAGTATATCTATATCCACGTTTAATTCATGGTTATATATTATAATGAACTATCGCATATTATCACTTCTCAATCTCAAACATACACATCAGATCATTCAAGTGGTAGTCAGTCACTTAAAAGCATCATGCACAATAATATATAACTCACATGAATGAAATTAATTGCAAAACATAAAAATCATGAAATTCACATCATCATGGTTAGATTACACCCTAGCCCTAATAAAAAAAAATTAGAAAACAATATAAGAAGAAATAAAAATATAAATTAAACCCGGCATCTTGAATCAAAGAACAAGAATTCTGTCACAACTTTTGTCTTTTCTTGAAAATTCTTGAAAAACTCTCAAAACAAAGAAAAACAATCTAACAAAAACTTAACTGCTCTGTAGGCTCTCAATGTTCTCATTTTCATAGGATATATCCAAGATTCTTATCTCCAAGCAATTGCGCATAAAACTAGAGAGTAAATCAGAGGATTTTTGATTTGATATCTATTTCCCAACGCTTGCAGATAATATTAGGGAACAAAATCAATGATTCCCTAATTTAATATCTATCTTCCACTGCCTTTTGATTTAAATTCTTGATTTTTGTTATTCTTTTCCTTATCTTTTACATATCTCATTATTCTGCATGAACAAAGAAAATTCAAATAATCAGAAGGAAATCCAAATATTTTCTCATAGATATTACATTATTTGTTACCTAAAATAGGTAAAATAACTCTATTTTTATAGAGTTATCAATCTCCATTCAAATTTAGATAATGAGAGTAAAAAAGAAGAAGATGATGTTATTTCAAGAATGAGGAGTAGGTTTCCATTATATGATCGAAATGGTAAGAATCTAATATTTGTTGTTGGCATGACATTTGAAGATTCATGTGAGTTCCAAAATGCAATTTTGAGGTACTCAGTGGTTAAGCAAAAAGCAATTAAATACATCAAAAACACCACTAGATTTATAAGAGCTAGGTGTGTCCAAGCTAATTGTAACTGGATGATTTATGGTGTTCTCAATAGCAAAACTAGATCATTTCATTTGAAAAAGTACATTGATGAGCATATATGTGCTATTACTTTTGAGAATAAGAGAGTTTATAGTTTTTCTTAACTAAACACTTCATGATTCTCATTTCTGCAATACCTAAAATCAATGCACCTCATTTGAATAAATTAGTTAGAAAATAGTTGGGGTTGAATGTCACTTTAAGTCAATGCAGGAGAACAAAACTAAAAGTGTTCAAGGAATTGCAAGGCAATTATAAAAAGGAGTATGCACTAATGTACGATTACTTGGGAGAGCTTTACATTGCAAGCCACGTGAGCACATTTAAAATGAAAATTGAAAAATCACTACCAAATTCCCTACCATTATTTGATAAAGCTTATATTTGCTTTGATGCTTGCAAGAAATGATTTTTGGCAAGGTATCAGAAGATCATTGGATTATATGGATGTTTTCTTAGGGGATTGATGAGAGATGAGTTATTGTGTGCTGTAGGGAGGGATGCCAACAAGCAAAATGTATTCAGTAGCATGAGCAGTTGTAACAATTAATAATAAGAACATATGGACCTGGTTTATCAACTTGTTGAAAGAATATCTTGACATGGATAATGGTAATGGTTGGGCTTTAATAAGTGACCAACAAAATGTATGTAATACTATTATTTCTTATCTTGAATTTGTTTGTAACAATGTATCTAATGATTTCCAAAATTAACGTTTTTTTTTTCTTTTCTTTTTTTATTAGGATCTCATCCCTTCGGTTGTTGAACTTCTCACTAGCTTTCACATTAAATATAATCCCCATAATAATATAATACATGCATAGAAAAAATGTCAATTGATAGAGTGTTTTTCCTTTCTTCACTCGTGCAAGCTCCTTTTTAAAAGTCTATTTTTCGCCTTTTGCATCTTCATTTTAGCTATTAATGAGCCCACATAATCATTGTTGCATCTCGATTGGCTTGACTCCGAAAGTGCTTGACTCCGAAAGTGCTTGATTTCTTTCAAGTAAGTCGACTATCATGTCCCTCGCTTGATCCGATATTTTTGAGTCAACCCACACGAAGAAATTGCAGCAACTTGAATCATCAAACTTAGTACATCCATAAAATCTTCTTCCTGCATTTTTCTTTATTTTTGCAATAAAAAGTGGTGATTGAAGACCACAATAGCAGGTTAACTTTAATTCGACCTCATTAGGAGTTACACCACTTGATTTAGAAGTTGTTGCTCTCATTCTTCTTATCGTCATATTAAAAAAGCATATCACAATTGCAAACTAGCGAAACTACACCACAAGAGAATAAAGGCAAGTTAATTCATTGAACGATATCTTAAGTAATGAGAGAAATTCTTTGAATACATTAAGCACCAACAACATTCAACTTATTCAAAATCTATTGCAACATAACCCATTTAAGAAGTCAATTCATCACAATTATTTGACTAGTGTGTACGAGAAAGTTGGTGCAGGATTAGCTCTCATCACTATGGTCCAACCTCTTAATCATGCCAAGTATGGGGTAAGGATATTTTGCCGTTTTCTTCTTCTACTTCTTTTTATCAATATGACATTTTGATGTTTTCTTTTTCAATCCAGAACTTCATGTCACATTTTGAATCACAAAAAAGAATGTGTCTTCATTCAAGTAAGGACTCATTTCGCAAGATGCTGAATGAGTAAATATATGGAGATTGATTAAGCTGTGGCTGATATGAATCATTTCAATTACAGACATTTTCCGGTTGTTTACCCTTTCGAATGATTGACCAATGCAAAATTTGTAAACAATTAACAATAATCTTAAGCCATAGTACACCCTCTGCAACTCAGATTTAGACATTGGAAAGGCCATCCAACTCCCAAAAGCTCTAGAATTGTTTCCTGTATTGTATATTCCTAGTCCCCTTGTATATAATATGTTAACCAAAAATTAGATCTTTAAATGCAATCAAAGAAGCTAACAAAACATAATTTACCTCACTGCGCAAGTATATTCATATATTGAATAAACATTTTGTAAAATATTTGTATGTGAGCGCACAACCGTAAATAGTACACCAGCAAAAGAATTTGATCCAAGCTAAGTCCAATAAACTCTACCAATCTACACAGCTCAAAAAAAAGTCTATCGAAAGAAAATCTCAAGGCTAACGATTCTGAAATTTCCACTTGTGCAAATTGGTGGGCTATTAACAATCATTAAAAAAACAAAAGAAAAAAAAAACAAAAAAGTCTTGTAGGAAGACCAACTTCACATTAGAATCCTTCTCATAAATAAGGAAAAGTTCCATAAACTACGATATCTACAAATAAAAACTTTTTCCTATCTCTAGATTATTTCCACCGTAAGGAAGGGCCCTTGAAAGATTTTTGTCCAGAATTTAGGTAGAGAAGTGAAGAGAACCAGGAAAATTTGACACTATAAATTGACTCAACATAGAAAAAAAACAATAGAACAAGCAACAATTAACACAAATTTTGGGGTTGTGCTCCTTTCTTACAAGATTGCTCATCTTCTTCACCAATCTCTTCTGAATCAAGAATTTCAAAATGAAATTTTGGGGAAAGTCGGCACACATATCACATTTAGGGCTTAGATTTCGAAAACTAAAAACCCAAAATTTGGAATCAACAAGCTATGGTGAAATTGACGGTGAAGATACAAACTTAGCTCAAACGAGTGAGGAAGAGAGTGGCTCTGTCATAGTGGCTACCTCCACCGTCGACACCGCTCAATCCACCATCAAGGCTCTCGTAGGACGAGTGTTGCACGTACTCGCATTTAACGAAGAACTGCAACTCACGAGACACCATATCGGGATCTGCGTCTAGATTTAGGGCTTAGGGTTCGTACGAATGAAGGGTTAATTCAGACGGGGAAGAAGGGACCGAAGGAAAACGCAAGGGGAAAGGTTCAATGGAAGGAAAACGTAAAAATAGGAGAGAAGAGATGTCATCATTTTGGATAAGTAAGCAATATCCAAAACTATGTCATTTTGCTGATCTGAACAATTTTCCTTGCCCTAGTTGCCATGTAGGAGAGAGAAATGATTAAAATAAGCCATGTCAGCAATTTCGTTAGTATAAATTAACGGTATTAACTAAAGGACTCAATTAAACCAACTTAACAAATTTTAAGACTTGATTGCACTTTTTTAAGTTTTAGAAGGCAATTGTATTTTCTTGAACAAGTTTTAGGATTTTCAATGAACATATCTCGAGAAAAAAAATGGGTCCAAATCTCCTACACAAATGATTTAAAAGATCCAAAATCCAAAACCAGTGATATCAAACAACAACAAACCATATAATAACAATAATAACTATAATAACAATAATAATAATAATAATAATAATAATAATAATAATAATAATAATAGCCTAACAAAAGGTTCTCGATTTAAATTCACTTGATAAGAAGCAAAACACGTCTAGATAACCCTTCTTTTAAACACATTGATAATGCTTCTGAATTGAAACCAAAGTAGTGCGTCAGAGCACGTAGAACCATCTATTTATTAGCAAGATCCATGCAAAATCTTTTTTAAAGCAAGGGCTCCTTATGCCTTCAGGGCTTTCCCAAGGCGTCTAATTCGATATTTCTTAGGATATGGCCTTTCTCAACAAAGAGGTCCACAATGCCACAACTTGTCTCTTCTTGAGAAGCTATAAATTTCTCATTAGTGTATGAACAACTATCTCTTGAGCACATGTTAAGGTTTTATCTCAATGAAAAAATAATGATAAAATGGAGCATCTATGCACCTATCAAAAGGTTTTTACAGACCAAGCACTTTGAGATTATCCCTCTCATTTTGTATCATTCGAGCCTTTCTTTTCAAGCTTTTCATGTTGATGTAGAAAATAGAGTTCAAGTTAGTCAAAACAACTGAAAACGAAAGCAAAGGTAACTTGTCATATAAAAAACATCAATATATATCTACTAGTTACAGTAGCTGACACGGTTAGCAATTTTGTAATATCAGGAAAATAATTGTGTACTAATCAAGTAGTAATCTTTCACCCAATTTCTTGTTCTCCTCGAGAAGAAGAAGTTTCAAATCTATCCAAAGTAATAATCTGATGTCCTAAGTTGGGGCCTTTCCAGTGGGGTCAGCCCATCATAGGCAGCCCAACCCGGTCGAAGTTCCACAATCTTGTTAATGGATTATGTCCTAAGTGCGCCTGGAATGAGTTTCTAAGCTGCCCAAAAAGAAGTGTGGTCTTGTTGAGCAGTTTCATCAGGCTTGGGCTTGGGCTTGTGAAGATGAGTCTCCTTGCCATGTTCTCCCTTGCTGCACCAGATGTTGGCGAGTCTTCTTCTGATCCACTTTTTCCTGGTACAAACTTTTGTAATGAACATGCGCATGGGAGTGTTCAGATTTACCCTGAGGCCTTTAAAGTTGGGCTGATGAGAGGTTGATCTGTGCTAGATGGACCATAGTCTGCAACAAGATCCATAGGTACCTTTGAGCTACCCTCATCGCCAACGATTTATGTCACTTTCGGGGACTCAATAATTATGAGATGCCAATGATTTGGTATATCTTTCCTTTGCCGGTTGTTCCTCTTTCCAGATTTTGTAATGAGTAAGATTAAAGAAGGGATCGGTAGAGTAGTTCCTCGTGAGCTAATTGAAACGAGCGGATCGCTGAATATTTTATTGGGAGTCCGCTCTGTTCTCTAGTTGTCCTGTTCTTATTAAAGCTTCATTGTGAGCTAAGCTGCAGCATTGAATTAAGATAATTACTGGACCTAGGAAACTTGTTCAGTCCCAATTAGATTGGCCAATTATCAAGTGACCATCTGACAAACCCACTACCAACTTTTGTAAGTTATGGTTTCCCTAAAGCTTAAAATGTCTCTAGTTTCTTCCCGTCGTGGATGACATATTTTTTAATATGACTATTGCGCCAAATGAGAGACACATAAGAGAGTAAAACTCAGCCAAAAGTCAATTGATCAGGTCAAATTTGGCTTTTTAAGAAGGATTTCGTTAACAAGGCCTTATTAGAAAATCCGTACAATCCATGACTTAGAGATTGGCGGTGCGTGTAATGTGCAATTGCTCGTTGAAGTGGTAATTTTCCAATCCGACTAAGACTAAATAGCCTGGCAGCTTTGTCAAGCTTACAAAATTCTCTCTTTGATTTGGTCAAAATTAGACTGATATGGTTAGACCGAGTCTATCTTACAGAGGAGTGTCTAGCTAGAGTCACTCCCTCTTATTTTCCTTAACCTTTCATCGAATTTTCACCTCCTAGTTTCTTGAAGTCAATCAAGTTGCCCATACGGTCCAAGTCACCTGTACCTGCTCCTGCTCCTGTCGCTTTAATATATTCATTATTATCTTGTTAGGAGACAAGTCCGCTTGGCTGATCCATCCGCACATAGGAATGGCAATATTCTATCGTACTCTACACATGACTTTTCCTCAGTGACTCCATGCCATTCATTTGGATTCACTGCAATAGTACCCTGAGCACACAGAATAATTCTGATCCTTGAATTCTCCTTCCCCCCCTCCCCATCCCTCTCTCTCTCTCATCATAACACTTCATGTCCATTTATTTTTTTTGGTCCAACACTTCATCATACCACTTCATGTCTATTCTAATATGCCTGTAAAGTTGATGTCCCACCTAACTAGTACCAGATTATTTATTCTTCGTTTGGAGCCGATAACTCCCAACGTCACTCTTTCGGCCTCCGTGGCAAATCTTGTCCTCTCCGATGCGAGAGATCTCGTTCACACGATTGAACAGTTCGCTTTTCCAGGTATAACCCATCGATCTCTCCCCCCATAAAGAAGTCCCTCCTTTAATTTCTACCCCAAAAAAAACTGACTTTATTCCTGTACCGTGGAGCTTTTACCAATGCAACCCAATCCAAATCTGGCGATCACATAAGCAATTCATTATGATTTTGAGTTGAAGCAAGCAAACGTTGCTTAAGATTAAAAATTACTGAACTTGCAGTGGAAAGACGATGGACAGAAATGGAATACTTCATGCGTTATATTTCTTGAATTGGAGGTTGCTCGGCGTTTGGTAACTCACAAGTGGACAGAAGGATTTTGGAAGGGTGTGGACAAAAGGGGAAATGTGAACCAAAACATGATAAGGCCGCGGCAATGCTTGGCCGTGACGTGTGAAGCCAGATTTTTTATCTCCTGAAGTACAAGGGAAGTCAGAAAACGATGCTGAAAAAGACTAATCTCTTGAAAATTCGAGAGAGAGAGAGAGAAAGAGAAGGGGAGGAAGGGGAGCTTAACAAGCAAAACCCAATTCTGCCCGAGAAAATCTGGGGGCAGATATTTCCTTTTTCTGCTGCTGGTAAGGCATTCTCAAAGATGAACTCCGGTCCATGGTCGACATATAAGGGCGATTAGTATGAATTCAACAATGGAGAAAGGTCCTTCCTTTTCTGCTGCTTTTAGCAGTTTGTCGGGCAAAGCGTGTGGCTCAAATACATGATAATATTATCTAGGAGAGGTCTAAATTTCCTTTCTCTGATTGGTGGACACCAATCATTTTCTTTCCGATTAGCCCTGACAAAGATGGAGAAAGAAAGGGAGAGAATCATTTTCTTTCCATGTAGGAACGAGCCTAACTCTGGCCAAATCCAGTCATTCAATGGATCTTGTGGGGAATATGGGAAAGGAACGCGTCCGAAAAACTACTGGGGATATTTTCTTGGACATAAAAAGAAGTGATTAGAGATTAACTAGGATTCTTATCTGGACCACAGAAAATTCAGAAGAAAAAGAGAATCCGTTCTTGGAATTAAGTGATAGATGAATATTTTGGGGAAGTTTCTGTTTCTTTCGGTTATAACTTCAATAAGCGACATTATTTAGTATATATTTTATTTTAAGAAGTGAAGCATAATAAATAACTCTTGAGTATATAACAATTTACTTTGCTTTCGGAAAAGACCAATAGCATTAGTTAAACTCATTTTGGATCTATCATTCTCCACGTCGGATTTTTCTAATCTGCAATCATTCATCACGTGGATTAGATATGCCACAACATTACCGATTTTGAATGTTCCGTAAATTGAAAACTATTTTAAAATAAACATGTCATTTTGAATATTGACTTAAGATTTTTAATGGTATATTAGCTTTTAAAGGCATCAGCTTATCAAGTAAAGAAGAATAATCTGGAAATATCAATGAAAATCCTATCAGAATCTTTCTTGGGATACTAGAATCAAGGGATTGACAACTCTTATAGTATAATGAATTCTTCATTTATTATTTTTCCATTCATTTATAAGATCCATATGTAATGGAAAGCATCTCAATAATTGTACGTTGAGATCAAGAATCAAATACTTTTGTTCTTTCATAGTATCAAAATAGGAGATCTCGAATTCAAATCATTTCCAATCTCCTCTCCAATTATATATTTCCACATGTTAAGCTTAGGCCAAAATTCAACTTATCCGTGAGAGAGAGTATTAGAGTCATCAAATGTTAAAATACATCTTCATATAACAACTTAAACTCTTAGAACGCTTGACAATGATTCCACAAAATTTCACAGCTCTTTCATCCACATTTCGAAGCATGAAAAACTACTTACTTTCTTAAACCATCTTCATGAAAAATATACAATTTTTTTTCACCATGAAATCTGTAGTAAAACGGAGACAGCCTTGAAAAGGAAATGAAAAAAGAGAGCATAGACAAATGAAAAAAGGGAAAAATCTCAAAGGTAAGTGGATAGGTTCAATGGCCAGATGACAAAAGTAATAATCTTTTTATACGTGTCGCTGTACTGCGACGCAGTCATTAGAGAGAGAGAGAGAGAAAGAAAGAGAGAGAGAGAGAGAGAGAGAGAGTCTTGCAGTTCTGGCTGACACACGTTTCGAAGTTGATTAAACAGTCCCCACTCATTACCCGACAAGACACACACACGACCCTTCCCATCTCCCATCTCCCATTTCCATCTTCATCTCCAACTTCCTTCCTTCCTCTCTTCTGGGTCTTCTTCTTCATCGTCGCCTCCCATGGGGACTCTATAAAGCTCTCTCCTTTCGGCCCTTCCTCCTCCTCGTCGAACCTTCCGGATTCGTGGGGGGAAAATTCGCCTGCTTTCTTCGCCACCCTTCTCGTTCTCTGGAATTCCCGGCTCTGTACGGAGCTCACTCGAAGCGTGTGAGTCAGGCGGGTGCCCGTACACGAGGCCTTAATTCGTCTCCGCTTTTGGGTCGGTAAGTGGTGTGTGATCGCGTGGCTTTTACCTCATCCGATCTGTCTGTGTCTTTGCCCTGAGTGGCGCTTCTGGGGTTCTGCTCTGCTGTACGGGGATTCGACTTTTCTTTTCTTGTCGTTCTTTAATGTTCGGTGACGAGTACGGTTGCGAGCATCGCAATTCTCGAATTGGGTAAAGAGTGGTATTTTCTGGAAAGGCTTCTTCTTTTGGTCACTGTATATTCTGTAGAATTGAGGGGCTACGGGATCGTACATCTTTTTCTAGCAAGAAAACGTTTTTTAGTAAAATTTCTCTTTGGTTTTTGACGAGTGATTGAATCGTGTGGACTTAAAAGAGTTTTGAACCGTAGAAAGGAGGTACTGGTTACCGCCGATGATAATTAGTTTGTGAAAGCAACAATTTACAACCCCCTGATGTGTTGAATTTGGGTGAACAGCAGAGATGGGAGTATACTTGAGCACTCCCAAAACTGAGAAATTCTCGGAAGATGGCGAGGGTCACCGGCTCAGATATGGGTTGTCGTCTATGCAAGGGTGGCGTGCCACTATGGAAGACGCCGTGAGTGAATTCATCATCATTTGCCATCTGGCCTTTGAGATTGTACATGATGAGTTTTGGTGCTGATGCCATTACTAATGTTGGTTAGTTACTACTACTGTATGTGTTGCCGCTAGCATGCTGCCTATCCCAATCTGGACTCTTCCACCTCGTTCTTTGGTGTTTACGATGGCCACGGAGGTAACAACATGCTTTTGGTATACTCTCAATATCAGCAACTTTCCTGAATTCTCTATTTGTTTGCAATATCGATATTTGCATCACAGAGTACAATTTACCATGACTTTCAGGTAAGGTGGTTGCCAAGTTTTGTGCCAAATATCTTCACCAGCAGGTTTTGAAGGAGGAGGCTTATTCAGCTGGGGAAATTGGAACTTCAGTTCAGAAGGCATTTTTCAGGTGCTGCTCATCAATTTTTGAGTTTGAATGTGTTGTTGTGCATTCGCATTTCTGCTTTCTAGCCAGGTTTCTGCATATATGGTTTATTGAGTTTTAGTCTGCGGTTACTGCTTGTGTGACCTTGATCTCCATTGCAAGCATGCTTTTTTATGGATGGGGTGCAGAATATGTATGGCTGAATCTGTTAGTTCCCAAAAGTTAAGACATGAAATGGAGGGCATAGTTGCTTGCTTAAATCTTTCTTTCTGTCCAGTTTTGTCTTTTTTTTTTTTTTTTTTTTTTTTTTTTTTTTTTAATGATTTAAGACGTGAGTCCTCAATGATCTGACTTTAACCAAACAGCTGGTTGTTACTTCTGTTGACGACATCCTATTCTGTCATGTCATTATTGTATCGTTAACGACAGTTAACAAGTCAAAACACTAATGGGCCGCTGCTTCAAACTGAAAAGAAAAAGAACAGTTCTATAGATTAGACCAGAATCTGTGTCAAGATATTGTAGTGCTGCCTCTTCTATGTAAGTTGAGTGTGACATGTAAAACGCAGAATGTACATAATCGTGTCAAACAAACAATGGACGAATAGAGTAAAAGACAAGTTTAATAAAGCAGAGTAGTGGTGTCGAAACTTGACCCATACTCAAATACCAGGATATGTAACCATTTCTAAGAGCTTAAATTGTGAAGAAATGGATATTGTAAATCAAGTATAATACATCAACAGACTAAGTGGTGGGCAAGATCATCAACCAAAGCTTCTGACCAAATATGGGTGGAAAACTTCAATGCTTCTTCTGGAATAAATGCTTGATCAGATTGTGTTTAAAGTTCGCTTAGTAGAGCTTCTGTACTGCAGATTATGTCTGATGATTCACATATGTTGAGATCTGCAAGACGCGGTTTGAAATTTTACAGGCTCTACTGGGATGATTAGTTCTGCTGCATTTATTTTATATGAGACGGACTCACATGCATAGTTTTGTTGACATCTGGGAGTGCTTTGGTTTTGCTTTTGCAGAATGGATGAGATGATGCGTGGCCAGAGAGGGTGGAGGGAGCTAGCTGTTCTTGGGGACAAGATAAACAAGTTTTCCGGTATGATAGAAGGGCTAATATGGTCTCCAAGGGGTGGTGACGCTAATGGCCGGATTGATGATTGGGCTTTTGAGGATGTAGGTGCAGCGAGCCATACATCAAAAATTTCTCTTATTACCGTTGCAGTCCCAGATGTTATTTCATTTTCTATTAATATTTCACAGCAGTGACAGACATTTTCCTTCTTGGCATTTTGTCAGGGGCCTCATTCTGATTTTTCTGGACCAACTTCTGGGAGTACGGCCTGTGTTGCAATCATTAGAAACAACCAGCTTGTTGTTGCAAATGCTGGTGATTCTCGGTGTGTCATATCTAGGAAGGGTCAGGTAGGATATCAAAACCACAACTCAAGACCATTCTTATATTTACTGGAGAGGGTCATCATGGATTTCCTTGCCTGTTTTTGAGTATCCATTATCTTGGATTGATTTACTGAAGATAATGTGTAACTTCTGCACCATGGATTATTAGGGATGCCGTATAACTTAAAATCTGCTGCGTTCATCTAGATATTTCTGACTGGTAGATGTAGTATGACTCCTGTATTCCTGGATAGAGGTAGTATAAGAACTGTTATTTTATCCTGGATTCTTCTTGAAAAGGCATACAATCTTTCTCGAGACCATAAACCTGATTTGGAGGCTGAAAAGGAGAGGATTATAAAAGCTGGTGGTTTCATTCATGCTGGACGAGTTAATGGAAGTTTGAATCTTGCCAGGGCTATAGGTACTCACTTCCTCCTCGGGATTTATTATGTCACGTGTTTATATGGTGAAATATCATGCATTTGATTCTTGATTCCATTCTTGTCTAGTCATTTCCATTGGATCGCGTCGTCAGTGTGATTGGCAAATTTGACTTTTTTGCATTTTCAGTGGAATTTATCATGCAGCATGTAGCATTGATAAACACCATAATTGTAATTTGGTATTTTAAGCATACCAGTTTCCACACAATGCAGGTGACATGGAATTCAAGCAGAACAAATTTTTGCCTGTTGAGAAGCAAATTGTAACGGCCAACCCCGATATAAATACTGTACGTATAGTCCTACATAATCGCTCTTTTGTTTTCTAGGTACATTATTGCAAAAGTGGTTGTTCCAGGCATTTCCTAGTTCCTTCTTTCCTCTTTGTTGTCATTTTGTGTTTAACTAGGACTTTGGTGTGGCTGTGCCTAATTTTCGTTTGGCTTTTAATATTATTGGATTTATATGAGGTACCACTTCTAATCTTTTCGTTTGGCTTTTAATATTATTTAGGTGGAGCTTTGTGACGATGACGATTTCGTTGTGCTGGCATGTGATGGAATCTGGTATATGTCCTGATTCTTCATCTTGCTTTATAAATATATCAGCAGAAAACTTTGCCATATATAGGAGTTTTTGGGTACATACAATGATTAAATTTTTACTTTAAAGGATTTTGACTTGAGTCTTTTTCCCCCTTTCCATTTTTGAGAAACCCAAGTTTTGAGTGCCTGGATGGAATAAGACACGCTCGATATGTGCGTGGTCTGCATTATTTAAACCAATAGCCTCTATGATAAAATTCAAGGAAGGGTCCATTGGTAATGTAGATGATGCTTTTTGTAAACACAGTTATTTTAAGCTCATCTGTGATTAGGTTACTTCTTTTACAACACGGTGGCATATGAATTGCAATTACTGGCATCTACCCGAAGTTAAATGGTCATGTCATGGGAAAAAAAGAAAAGAGGAGAGAAAAAAGGAGTAGGCGGGGGGAGCAAATAGATGGTCATGTGATTTTTTTCACTTTGGTTCAGGGACTGTATGTCAAGCCAGCAGCTAGTGGATTTCATTCACGACCAGCTGAAGTCGGTACGTTGGTTTTGCTCATATATGTACACATGCATGCACATATATATTTGTCTGAGAGCGACATGATCTTGCATCTTCATTTCGGTTTACATGCAATACAGGAAACCAAGCTCTCTGCGGTGTGCGAGAGAGTTCTGGATAGATGTTTGGCACCATCCACTGTGACTGGCGAGGGATGCGACAACATGACCATGATCTTGGTCCAGTTCAAGAAACCTATCCAGTCCTCAGTGCCTGCCGAGGAGCAATCTCCACCTCCTCAGCCTACCGAAGCAGGGTCGAAACCAGAGAATAATGGGTCCGGACCTGAGTAAATTAGAAACAGACCGGTGTCGATGCACGGAATTTTCAGTTGGGTAATCTCTTTTTAAAGGATTCCGATTTCTTGAAAATATAATGTTTATTTTTCTTCCTTCTCTCTCCCCCTTGTAAATTTTATTGTAGAATTGGAAAGGATTTCCACGAGATGGAAAAGCAGCATGTGACGTAGCGCAATCGAGTTGTCTTGACTATTTGCAACGCGAGTGGTTGGTAGACCTCAGACGAGGTTTTGCTGCCTTGCTAGTTGCTACTTTTCTGTTTTGACACTGACGCTTCGATTATTGAGTGGCATATTAGGGCAGTTGGTTTGCTAGGTTGCCAAGATATGCTTCGTGTATTTAATACTTGAGCGGGTGTCATGTTTCGTACTCACTCGAGATGGTGGGTGTGAAGCATATCGCTTTAAAGCGCTGATACTGATTATCGTCCGGATATAATGCCTTAAAGCAAAAGGAAAACATTAAAAAGCACCTTCTTCAGCGATCTTCAAGCTTCATTACTTAAAAAGTTCTGGTAAAGTAAATTTAGCTTCATTACTTAAAGTTATGTTCGAAGTTCGTTAAGACGTGTAATTCTTTCATTTTTTTCGAAGTGCCTTGAAAGATATTTCCATCACTGATATAAGGGAAGTCGCACGTCGGGCAGCTGAAAAGAATATTCTGGGGCTCAATGATTTGGGTTTCGTCTCTCGGCCAGTTAGCAGACAAGTTAGCGTTTCGAAATGAGTTCTTCCAACCCTTGTAATGCATCATCAATCATAAAATGTGACGAAAATGCCGTTAATACTCAACAATCTGTACACAGCATACCCCTCGATATAAATTTGCCCCTCGATATAAATTTGGAGAGCTCACGCTCGACCCCAATATAAGCTTTTAGTTCAACTCAAACTCAAATCGTATGCAAATCTAGTTCAACTCAAGCTACTCTCAAACACGAATAGGGAAATCACGATTCAAGTCTACGACGGTTGTAGATGTATAGGTACAACAGAATATACAGCTATAAACAACAAATTAGCCTCGCAGACAAGCTACTTTGGGAACTGCCTATCTCAATGGAGTGAATGCGTTCCCCTAAAGCTCGATCATTAGGAAAGGAAAAGAAAACCAGTTCAGCACAAATGGAACTCAGCCTTTCAGAGCATAAGAAGCATTACAGAGCATCCAAATCATGAGACAAGATCCGCTAATCCCCTACTAATCAAGCACTCCATCGAAATTGGAAAACAAAGGTAAGCAAGCTTTTGAAGAGAATCTACATTATTATCAAGCAGCATGGAGACAAGCTAACTTCAAGCAACCAAGCTCGAATTTAAAAGGGTATACTACTTTCACATGAGAATTTTAGAATCGCTATAACAAAAATCATAGTTCTGCTGACATACAAAATTGAAAACATAAGAATACATATGAATGATTTGAAGACGCCTTAAATCTGAGATCGGAACAGTCGCATTGTTTTTCATTCTTTGAAAGGAAGAAGCTAACCGGTGCACATACTCAACTGCATCAATCAGTCAATCTTCACTGACGAGTAAATGAGCCTAGTGAACCAGAAGCAAGCATAGAAACCGATGGTTCCAGTCAGCACGAAAAATGCATAGGAAGCAATCAGCATGTAGCCGAAGTACAATGCCCCAGAAACTAGCTTCGTGATCTCGAGCTTTGTGAAGAAGTAAAACGTGGCATAGAGGAAAAGATACAAGGCCGAGGATCCAGCTGTGAGGTAAGATCTCCACCACCAAAGATAGTCCTCGCTGCACAACTGGAAATAGCAGAGCACAATCGTAATTTCAGCACAAGTGACGATCAAGATAATGAAGACCAGGAAGAGGAATCCGAAGATGTAGTAGAACTGGTTCAGCCAGATTGAAGTGAGGATGAAGAAGAGTTCGATGAAGACGGCTCCAAATGGAAGGATTCCACCAATCAAGATTGAGAAGGCCGGATTCATGTACCAAGCCTGCTCTGGGATCTGCCTGGGAATTTTATTTGTTTTGACTGGATCCTCAATCGCCGGCTTCCTGAATCCAATGTAGGCACCCACAAAAACAAGTGGGACTGAAATTCCAAACCATAAGAATACCAAAGCGAACATGGTACCAAACGGCACTGCCCCAGAAGACTTCTGGCCCCATATGAGCGCATTCAAGACGAAGAAAATGGCAAAGACGATTGCAGGGAACACAATTGCAGTCCGCAGTGCTATTTTCTTCCACTCAGTTCCTTTGAACATTTTGTACAGACGAGAAGATGCATATCCAGCAAAGAGGCCCATGAATACCCAAAGTAAGAGCATGGCTGTCATGAGACCACCCCGGTTTGAAGGGGAGAGGAACCCGAGGATGGCAAAGATCATCGTGACCAGAATCATGCCAAAAAACTGAACACCTGTTCCTACATAGATACACAGCAGATCTGAGTTGGAAGGGGGTCTGAAAACATCACCATGGACCAGCTTCCATCCAGTCTCCTCCTGGGCTTCTTCCTGAGTCTCAAGCTCGTTGTACTTGGAAATATCGCGATAAAGTGTCCGCAGCATTATCATAGCCACCATTCCAGAGAGAAATAGGACAATCATCAGAGAATTAACAATTGAAAACCAGTGGATCTGGTCATCACTCATCAAAAGATAGGTATCCCACCGAGAAGCCCACTTCACATCGCTCTCCTGAAAGATAAATGAAGGAGAGTGGAATTGATATAATGAGACATGAGTCAGGACATAGACAACTCTCATCTAGCAGATTTATTTGAAGGTAACTGAAAAAACAAATAATTATTATCAAAAAGTGCTTCAGCTAATGAAAGACTCTTCACAGGAAAGATACAGGTTTATATATGAGAAACTGAAGAAAAACATCAATACCGAAAGTTCTTCAGCATATCAAAAAAAGGGTTATCATTAAAGCAAAGAAGCTCACCAGGAACTCCACATCATAGGTGAATATAATTTCCTTCTTCTCCTCAACCTCTTGAGGAGAATTTGAGTTAACTACTGTATGCTTCGAATGGGGATCGCATGTCGTTAGGCGAGTATTTTCATTCCACGTCCCTTCATATTCGTGCTTGACACTATATTCACGAAATCATAACCAAACACGTCAGGTATTGCTAGAAGGGGAGGAAGACATTGCAAATAATAACATTCGAAAGCAAGCAAAACCAACCTAAAGGGTTTGACCTCAAAACCCACAATTCTGGCCAAGTCGGTCTCTGCATCTCTGTGATACTTGACAGAAAATGACAAATGGTTGTGGATGAAATACTTCTCCTCTTTGCTCTGTGCATAAAAAGTAAAAAACTTATCATGCTGTGTTGAGAGAGAGAGAGAGAGAGAGAGAGAGAGAGAGAGAATTTTGTTCTGTTATGAGAGAACATACCCCAGCATAGTGGCCTTTAAGCCCAACATGAAAACCAAGTTGATATACAGGAGTGGCATCCTGCTCTGATCTCCGTAAGGGAACAACAACAGGAAGGTTGTCCAGAATCCTGTCATTATGCACATCAAGAAAACCAAATTGAGCAATGTGCTCTAGAAAATAACAGAAGCTAGACTGGTCCAAAAGCAAGTTCAACATGTTCCTTACATATTGACCCGATACTCATCAGCAATCTTTTCCTTCAAATCCTTCGTTTCCTTTGCATTAGGGACTGCACGGCAGAGGATTTTGCACATCTTTGGGTCCCGCATCTTAAACTGCAGAAATCCATTACGTAATTAGCAAAATACAAAATTCATTCTCAAGATAAAATCTTGCAGACACAAAAACTAACCTCATAAGGAGAGTTCTCAATACGGTCCCCACGTAGTACTTCACCAAGATTCTCTGCACTGTCCAATATCTTTTTGGGGCGGCAAAACGGTAGAGAATAAAAGGAATAAGGAAGCTGCGTCTTAATAGATGTCAATTTGTTCACTTTGACCTTCAGCGGATGTCCCTGCATTTTAGAACGCGATAAACAAAAAGTCAACATGGGATTATGTCCGAGTAAAACCCCCATATATCAGAATGCAAATTAAAAAAGCATAAAATAACGCAGGCTCAGATATTTACAGCTCAAAAAAGGATACGCAGCACACCAAGACAATCATGGCAAGTGGCAACACAAAGTTTCAACAAAACTTTAAATATTAAATATCATCACTGCTCATCTTTGATCAAATGACTTAGATCGGACATATAACGCACGCATGACAGAAAAATATTCAAATTACAAAAAGAAGAAAAAAATAGCACTGCCAAAACACGTTAATATCCCCCTAAAATGGCTTGATTGCTATACATTGGCCATGCATCCAAAATATATCACAACACAAAGAACCAAAGAGATAAGTTTCATGAATTAATTAATACCTACATCAAGTCTCCAACCACAATCATTGTGTTTTAAGAACAGAGTATTAGGTAAATAGATTCTGCAGTTCTTAACCCCTATGCCATTTATGTAAGCTTGCCATTCATTCTCTTTTCAACTTTGTTTCTTCTTTCTACAAAATCTAGCTTGATCGTGAGTCTTCCCATGGGCAGCACATGCAATGTATTTCTCAAGCCTTCCAGCAGAATGAAATGAATCAAACTACATCAGTTTTTTACACTAACTGTTATCATCATCTCATGGCCAAACACCACACGTCATCGTAATTTGCTCAAAGTTCTATGGCTGAAATTACAAATCTAAAGCTAAGTTGCCTACATCTCCAAATCTTGCTTCCTCACTTGCCAGATCTAAAAATACAGACCTACAATACGTATGGAAACATAAAAGATATGGCTAACATAAAAGAAACAAAATGTATCACATTCTACAGCTTATTCACACGATGTAAAAATTCAATTCCACAGCCATAACACTCGTGAGCACGTGTTTCTAACACGAACCCAGCAACAATAGCTCCTAAAAAAGCTAAAATCTAGCTAATCAAATGAATATCTGATTCCAACTACATCACAAGTCCACCTCCCAATCTAAGGATTAGCCTGCACAGCTACAAGACGACACTCCTATTCCCCATCACACCGAGTTACTCTAGAGCTCAGCAGCAGTGACCTAAAAATCAGGAATTGGAGATTCTCCTGAAGTGCACAGGCACGGCCATTTCCACAGCCTAATCCTAGAGGCTCTCCATCGCTCAAGACACTTCACATTTCCCGCGAAGGCAGCAATCTCTCTCCTGCCGAATCCCTTCCATCGAGAGCGTCGGCAGCCGAAAAAAATAAAAAGAATCAGGCAAATCGAATCGAGCACCGCTTCGCATTTCCACATGCAAAAAACAAACCATCGCGTCACCACTCCAAACGTAGAACCAAAAAAAAATCCCTAGCGCTCTCAGCACCACCGACACGCCACATCAGCTCCCTTCCCGACCGCGAATCAAAAGCCAGATCCGAGCCGCGACGCGATCGCAGGCGCGGGCCGGAGCCGCGAATCGGCCAGATCCGACGACCGACGGCGCAGATCGAGCCGCTTCGCGGGGGGTCTCGCACAGTGACGAGCACATCCCTCGACACCGGACACGAACGCGCGCGCGCAGGCAAAGCTCTCGACTCCGCATGCATCCGGAAACCTAAAACGGGCATCGCATCCGGGGCGGGCGGACGGGACTGGAAGGAAGCGAGAGCGAGCAGATGCGAGAGGCGGGGGGGGGGAACTGACCTTCTCGAAGTCCTCGGGGGCGACGCCGGGGAGGTAGAAGGAGCGGGCGCCATGGATCAGGAGGAAGAGGAGGAGGATCAGGGATGGGAGGGAGAGAGATCTCCTCAGCGGATCCATGGAGAGCGCGAGCGAGCGAGAGGAAGAGAGAGAGAAACAGTGAGATGTGAGAAGGAATGGGGAGGGGAGGAAGGGAGACGAGATCTAGAGGAGTTTTATTGGCCTTCGGCGATTATAAGCGTCAAAAGGTTGTGTGGAATGCAAGCGAAAGAGAGGCCCCAAATGGTGAAATTTCTTCTTCTTTTTTCTTCTTATTTTCTTTTTCTTTTTTCCTATTGAAATTACAATAATTTTTTGATCATATGCTATAAATCAACCTGCCAAAAAAAAAATGACGAATTACAAAGGTATTCCATTTTAACACGAGAGCTTATAGACTCCGATTAATCATACATCCATCACATTATACACAAGAAATGTCGATGGATCAACATGGTAATGGACATGAGGTGACCTATTCTTAATTTTGCAGCTCATAGGAAAGTGGCGAGCATCGATTGGGGTTGAACCAAAGGGATCGGATCGAATCGAGCTATTTTAAGCAATTCCTTTAGGAGTCAGTCCCATTTTTAATTCAAGGGTTTGGACTGAACCAATATAACTAACTCAGAGTTTAGTTGAAATTAATTTCATATATATGATCTAAATTTATATATGAAATCAATCTTAGAGAGTTTTTGTGAAGCCAAATTTTCATATGTTGTGGTGCAACCACAAGTTTAGATTGGCGTTGTTCATGTTCATGCATTGACATTTTGTACTTAGCCAACATAAAATCTAGAAGAGAGGAAATCAAAAAAAGAGAGAAAGAAAACATTGTCGGTTCCAAGGGGATGTGAGTCAATTTCCGGTTCCATAATAAGGAAACCGACCCTACTAGATCTGGTTCTAAATTTCAGGATGAAAATCGATTCATCTTAAAATTAATCACCCCAATCAATTATTATTAAGGGTGTCCAACAAAGTTAGGAAGCGAGTGCACAGTTGCTGTCCTCATATCATTGCCATTGGACGAGCCTTTCATAAGGACTGTTGTTCAATCACATCGCGGAAAAGACGAGGTGAGTGGAGGCCCACTTTCCCCTTGGTATAAAACAAATGGGGTTTAGATCCGCGTACGATTTTTTACTCGCTTTCTAAGTCATACGCATCGCAAGCAAAACGAGCGCATTCCCAGATCTCGACGTTCCTACTCTGACACACGGTGGGCCGGCCACGGAAACTCATAATTGTCTAATGCTAATTTCGATGGTCAAGATCGAATCTGAAAGACCCTTTTTTCTTTGGACGTAATACGAAAGGCTGTTATAGCGAATGAAAAGAATGTTACGTCATTTCCTACAAATTACCCATCAGATCCGTGGAATTTCAAATTTATATGCATTTGATTCGACTTCCTTAAAAGACTTTAGGCTTCTTTGAAAAGAGTTCAGAAATTTGGTAAATTTATTTTCAGACTACTCTAGAGATCTATTTATAGTTTTCAGTATTTTCGGAAAGCAACTTTTAGGATTAATGAACTCCTTTTCTTTCCAAAATTGCCTCCACTGAAATTTCTATATTCCAATCTTGCCCTCACTTTTTATGTTGGTATAGTCCCAACTCAGTCCAATTCCTGTATGCTCTCTCACGAGTACCCAGAATCCACCATCCTCGTCATTAATCTCCCCAAATCGATAGGCCTTAGTTGCCAATATCAACAATCAACTCATCGGCTAAGAAGCACTGACAGTTTTTGGGATCTTTTTTGTCGTGTTGGACATTTTGATATGTGATCGATATTCTTCGACATTTGGTCAACACGTGTCAAAAAATTCAATACCTAATCAATTCTCCTATGCGAGTAGGGAATTTCGACATGTGAGTTCAAAGTTCCAACACTGGGTTAATTTAAAAAAAAAAATCAATAGATAAGTTCTCTCCGGGCTCTCATTATCCCCAATACACAATTCATCTCTCAAATTTGTTTTATTTTAATTTTCTTCTGATACATTTTGACACGCGAGTTTAGAATCTAAATAGTTTTTTTTTTTTTTTTGCCAAGTTTTATGGATTATTGGAATTGAGTTAAAATTTGTCAAATTGAAATAATGAATGATATTAACAAATTGTGAATTAATATTTTTAGTATAAAATTCATTATAAACTCTTTTATTATTATTTATTTGTTTGTGAATTTTAATAGAATTAAGTTAATTAAAATAATTATTTATCATGTATATATAAAAATATATACTTAATATACAATGTGTTCCAATGTATCGAAATTTTTTATTTTTTTAAAAAAGACGTGTCGCGTATCACAAGTTAGTGTCGATACTACTTCACTCTAGAATTTTTTTTGATTTGGTCATGGCAACCAGCTCATGAATACCCGGAACCCTCCTTGATCTACTTCATTTCTAGGGTTCCCATTTGATTCAGTCAATTGAATTTCGAGCTTGGTTTTGCGGCATAGATTGTGCTTTGTAGTTCCATGGTTATACCCGGACTTCGACCTCTTCGGAACTTGGAGATCTACTAGGACACCAAATAAGACGCCCCCAACCCCCGCACGGGCTACGCCCTCACTGCCATCGCTACCACCGAGTCCCACGACCCTCGCCCGATCCTCTTTGGCGAGCCACAGCCATCGAGCGGCGCTGCCTCCACCTCCGGCATCAGTGAAACGGTCATACTGCTTTAGTGTATTACCCTCATTTTATTTAGTTTTGTGTCTCCGAGCTGTCGGAGACAAGGAATAGTAGTTCCCTTTTGCCTTTTCTTTTTCTTTCTAACTTCAGATCTAACCTTGCGAAAAAAGCTACGCCAAAAGCCACTAATCAAACACCTTGAGCCATAAAAATCTTCAAGGAAATGCACAGCTCGACCGAACGCAGCCTCAGATTATTCTATTGAATTGCGATTGACTTGATGGATTGCAAAAAGCTGCAAAATTGAAGAAGAAACCCATTGAAAGGGGTTCGAAAAGATGATGTTAATTGAATGATGAAGCGCGAATTATAATATACTAAACGCCTATTTATAGAAAAGTCGTCATTAAAAAATAATCAAATAATTAAAAAATATATATATTGATAAAGGGAAAATTTTTCAAAATACTACTAGAAAATTTGTAAAATACATCCGAAATCTGAAATCTTTTTTTTTTTTTATGACCCAGGGAACCTCCGAACGCCGCTTCGCGGGGAGAGTAAACCCTGGAGCGCCGGGGGCCCCCACCGCCGACCCCCAAGCGCAGTAAGACGCGTTATGCATTGAAGCATCGCTTCCACGAAGGTTCGAACCCTTCCCCCTGCGTTTGGGGTACCAAGCCCTAACCAACGCTTCCACCGCGGGCGGTGGTCAAAATCTGAAATCTTTGACGTCTTAGAAATCAATAAAAACGCATCCTGATCCGCCTCAGGCAGTGGATGCCCTGGTTCGGTTGCAGCCTTCCACGGTTTATGTGCAGACGTCCCCTACAGATATTAGGGACTCCCCTCAACCGACTCCAGCTCTGCCCGAGCAGGAGCAACCTTGTAGAAAGGTGAGGAACAGGAGGAGGAGGATTAAGGACCTCAAGATAGGTGAATCCCCTCTCCCCTGCGGCTGCTGACTAGCCTTCTGGGGACAGACCGCCGGTAGCAGCTCCCCCTCCTGCCGCCTCTGCTCGCAAGGGGTCTAGGGGCGCTAGTGCTCCCCCTAAAGTCGTCCTCTCTCTCACGGCTGGGTCCCGACCTACCCGTGCCCCATCCTTGAAGGACCCTGGAAAGCGTTTGGAAGAGGTTGCCTCTTCCTCAGAGGATGATGATATCTCCTCCCTTGGATCGCCGGCTCAGCCTCTTCGCTCGACAGATACATCAGTTGAGACAATCCAACACAGGTTGCTATCCTTAGCCCCTGACCCGGAGCCGGTGGAGACTGTTAAGCCGTCTGGAGCTTCGCGCCGCAGGCCTCAGAAACCGAGGTAGGCCTTGCTGCCCTTTGCTCTTCGTTGTTTAGAGTAGTTTGTACATAGCTTTAGATGTATTTCGTGTTGGTAATTTGTTTATAAAACAAATGAAGAGGTGCCTTGTCTCACATCGAAAAGATGTGAGTGCGCACGTTGACGAGATTTGGCACTAACCAACGATCATTATTTTTATTTATTGAAAATTCGGATTTATTTCTATAAAAAATTAATTATAAAGTCTTGTTGAAACAGTGCGACTGTTCACGAAAAATTACAATTATTTTTTTATTTATTTAATTCCGAATTTCTTATGTCTTTTCAACGTAACCTTTGAGACATACTTGTTTATTTTACGACATTTCCCGAAAGGTTGTCTTTGTTCTTTTTTGCAACCTTTTGAAGAGTTGCCTTTATTCGAAAGAAAAGATAAATATGTTTGTTTTGAGATCAAACACATATCTTATTCCATTTTTTCATTTTTCTTTAGAAACTACAGCCACTGTTTCTAATTGTTTCCCATGAGAGACCCTGGAGAAATACTAGAATTGCTATCTAGTATTCTCACTTGAGACTTTGTTGTATCCTGGAGGAAATTTGCCGGTAACCATTAGCAACGTAGTGGGGCAAATAAATCCTTAAAGAAAGTGATATCACGCCTCAAAGTCCGACTTGAGTACTCTAAAGATCCGACTCCATTGTTCTACCCAATTCGAAGCCATATTTTTCCAACAATTTTAAGGATTTATTTTTCTGCAACAATGAAGTTGGAGTTAATCGAAGTCAAGTTTTGTTGGGCACATTCGTCTGCTTTGCCGCCAGTGCAATTTTGCTCGAATCGAGAACCAGGGCAGAGGGCTTTGGTGGAACTTCAGAGCGTATTGATGTGGCGGGACAGTTCAATTATTTCTGGCAAATCTCGTGACAATCACATTGATATATCTTATGCACAGATGATACAGCATCACCAGAGGGGTGAAGAATATTTTGCAAGCGGAGGACAACATTCAGGATATTATGGAACTCTTAGAACAAGGATGATTGTGTTTTGGAGGAAGCAAAATGAAGGAAATCCTGATGGATATCAGTTGATACAAAAAGAAGATGTGCATACGGAGGAGACTTCAAACTCTTTGGCAAATATATCGAGTGATCACATGCCATGACTTCTTGCATGTTGATCTGCTCCATGAGGGCGTGATGTTCGACAATAAGTATAGAACGTTGGAGAAGACTACTTGGAGTCAGCAGAAAGATTTGATCCTCGAGAACGCTCATGGAGACCGATAAAGGGCATGAGCACGAAAATAGGGGGTCATTCTTTGGTCATCTTGAACCAAAAGTTATATGATGTAGGAGGCTACGATGGATCTAAAATGGTGGCGACAGTGGAGCTTTTCGATCCTCGTGCTGGTTCGTGGATGATGGTGGAATCGATGGACGATCTCACCCGTTGAAATATTTAGTCGCGAGAATTCGAAAGCAAAACCATCTTTTCTCGAACGGATGGTGAATGAAACGTATTGGCATGGATGACGGTTGGGACCCAACGCCAGTCACGAGGGACGAAAGGACGTCAATGGCGTGGCTCTTTCTACGTTTTGCCATCCACGTGCTTTAACTGGTGCATGAACCTCTGACCCGGCGGGTTGTGTCTTTTCGCCAGCGTGCCTGCCTCGGTTGAACCAATTGGTGCGGTGGTTGGTTTTTTTTTTTTTCAAAGAGTCTCGATTGTTGTGCAAAGTGCGCGCCATGGTCGCTGGTTTGCACGAGAATCACCGATCCGGTGTTCAATTCGGGGCGGGGGTCGGCCCTGACGGAGAAGGGCACGGTGGAGATGGAGGCGAGCATAATGGACAGGGTGGGGAGGAGGTGCGGCACGTTTTCTGGTGTGACGATGGTGAAGAACCCGATCTCCCTGGCCAGGCTCATCATGGACAAGTCCCCCCACTCCTATCTCGCCTTCGCAGGCGCCGAGGAGTTCGCCCGCCTCCACGTATGTACTTTCTGCCTACTCCCATAGACTTCTGCTTCTCCTTTTTTGCTCACGTGGGTCTCGCATTCGGGTCACGAAAATCATGAACTCCTCTCAAGAGAAGTGTTTCTGCGGCATGTATTAACGGACGGTCTCGATGAACGAGGACATGGAAGTACTCGACACGGTGGAATGTTACAAAGAGGGTCTCGGATGATAGGAGATTGACCAAAAGGCTTTTGAGAAGAGGTGTTATTTCTCTGCAATCGTGGTATGACAGAAGATCTAGGTCCTACACTTCGGTTCGGTCCTATGTTTCTGCCTACCTTCAAGCGAACAAGCTTCCTCAATAAATAAGGAGGATTAAGGATGTCGTTGTGAGTACGGTAAAAAAAAAATAGACTTAGTCATCGGCAAGGGAGAGAATTTGAAAAGAGATGAGCTTAGAATTTAAAAAAAAAAAAAAAACCCAAAAGAAGGAGATAAGTTCATCCAGGGAGAAGTTGAGAAAAACGCCAAAGCAGAATTTGGTCTGTCCCTCGATGGCTTCCACGGACGCTGATGATTATCGCTCATTGCCATTGGCTGTATTTTGAAAGAGCACAAAGCATGATCTGCTTGGTTGAGAGCCTGAAGCGACTGCATCTCCGTCGAAACTTTTCGTTGGCTAGTATTGCTTCACTTTTCTGTGGATGACACAAGTAGATGTGACCGAAATGTTCCTATGTTTGCCAATTGGTGTCACATTAATGGCACTGATCAAACTCAGGAATAGTGGGGGTCACTGCACCCACAGATAGGACAATTGTGTGAAAGTGAAGGAAATGTTGGGTCATTCATGGATGTCTTGGAGGTTTACTTGAGAATGTACCGAGGTGTTGCTTTTTGCTAATCGGCTTATATGCTAAGGTATGCAATATTTTTATCTCCATGTTTAGCACGTAAACTGCTACACTATTTGTCATTGAGGGTTTCATACTTGCTCTTAGTCTTTAGTCATTTTGGCGTGTGTGTTCAATTCCATGTGTGGGATAATGATACAATTGAAGAAATGCGATATGCCCCAATTTAAGACTTCAGTAACAAGAAATGGTACACATGTGTATGCTTGAGCTATTGATCGTTGTAGGTGGTTGACCAAGAAAGGTGAGTTCAATCGCAATGCATTACGAGATTGACACGAGCGTGTGAATTTTGAACTAGATTTGACTAAATGGCTGCAAAATATGTGAACTCATGGGGATATTGTTTTAGTTATTAAAAAAAAAATGATTGAATTTGGAGACGGCTGTTTCGGAGAGATCAGGAATGCGGTGGACCATGCGAAGGAATTCGTGAAAGGAGCAGCAGAGATGAGCGTGAAGTTGGCCAAGGGTTGTGGGGACGTCGTGTGGCAAACTCTTGGCAACGAGAACTCCTTCCTCCCCAAGTACTTCGGGAGGGACTCGTACGTCATGGGCAGGCTCTAGGGGCCGTGCGTAAGGACGTTTACGAGATTGGAGCTCTAAGTGAGTACTTCTCAAGGACAAGAAGCCGATGCATGTCTGGTTGGCCGTGTCATTCATCTCTATCGTGGTCGCTGCAAGTTGGTTGGTGATTCTCTATCTAAGTTCCTAGTTTGAGCGAGGAAATTATTTGATTGAGAAATGCATCATATCACATTCCGTGCATTGGTGTTGTTGACCCATTATGGAAAATTTTCTCTTTTTTAACTATTGTTTGATCTTTCTGAGAATGAGAAATTGGAGAATTCGATGGACTGTCCTCTTAGTGATCTAAAATTCGTAAACATTTCTTTTGGTTTTTCTGTTGACGAATTTGGATACACACAATCGAAAGATCTTATTGAAATGATGAACCATCGTAATAATGGGGCAATCTTTTGTTCTACCGTCGGTTTGTCTTGGCGAAGCTATTGAAAAAATTATTTGTCGTATGCTTCTGTTCTCACATGCTTTTGATTGTTAGGGATGGTGATAAATTGCTAGAATTTATCTATTTATTTATTTATCATCCTTGTATGAATTTCTGTACTTGGTTTATTATTAATTGGATATGATGATGAAACGTACGTTATCATATTGGATGCCTCTTAAAATAGTCTTGAAGTGTGGATATTTGAAGGGGACTATGGAGCCAATGTGATTGGAGTCATTAAAAAAAAATATATCTAACTTTCATTTTAAATGAAAGATTTGAGTGAAGTAGATACCTTATTGGGTGTTAAAATTAAAAAATAGTGGGGGTTATCCTTTGAGCCAAAGTGATTACATGAAAAGGATGTTGAATAGATTTAAACATCTTGTTTTCAAATATATAAGTACTCCATTTGATTACTAGCGAAGAGTTTTTAATGTGAGTGCTATGGGTCTTTAATGTATGCGATACATTATACTAGACCTGATATTACTTTTTATATATGCAAGTTGAGTAAATACTAGTAATCCAATATAGAACATTAGAGAGTTATCTTATTGTTTTATAATAATTCGGCTATATTAGAAAGATATACCGATGCTAGTTGGATTGCAAGTGTGAGAGATAAACAATCCACTAATGGATTAATTTTCACATTACGTGAATGTGTTGTTTCTTGGGCGAGCAAGAAACAAATGTGCATAATTTACTCAACTCTAGAATTTGAATTGTTGCTTTAGCAAAATTTGGGAAAGAGGCTAAATGGGCTATGAATTTGTTGTTGAATATCAATTCATGGCTTAGTCCTATGGCTCCTATTTCTATCCATTGTGATAGTTAGGCTACTTTGGTAAGAGCCTATAGTAGAACCTATAATGGTAAGTTTAGACATATTAGTCTAAGACATAAATATGTGAGACAATTGACTAAAGATGGTACCATAACAATTGTCTATGTGAGGTCAAGTAAAAATCTTGCTGATCATTTGACGAAGGCTTTACCAAGACATATGGTAATAACAACCTCACAAGAAACGGGGCTGAAACCCTTTAATTGAAATCACCAATAATGGTAACCCGACCTTTTTCTAGAATATCACTAGTTACAAGGTTTAATGGGTAAGAACAAGTTATTGGATGTGATTGTTTGATACCGACGTAGCCCCGATATGAGAAGTCAAGATCGTCTGTTACGTTTTGTAGGTTGAATTGAATTCTTAATGAAGTATGATACAAATTTGTAATGTGTTGATAGTAACAGAAACACATGGTAGATACTTCACCTATATGAGCTTAGAAGCGGTGCCGCTTCTTACGAAAGTTAGGATTGCTTTCTAGAGAGCTCATGAAACAGGATCAAGCACAAGGCCATAATAGTGCGGAGTAATATAGAACTTCTCGCTGAAACAAGAGGTTAGTATATGTGTGGTATGTTCGGTTCTATTATATAAAAGTACAAGTTTAAAGCCAAGCTACAAGTCACTTTGATAGGGCTTTGAGATATTTGCACTAAGTAAAGGTTTAACTCGAAAGAGACCTTTATGTATGTATATTAATCTCGCGGAAATTTTGGCTGTATATTTCTAACATTTTATTTTTGTTTTTGTTTTATAAACAAAAGTGGGGGATTGTTGGTAATTTGTTTATAAAACAAATGAAGAGGTGCCTTGTCTCACATCGAAAAGATGTGAGTGCGCACGTTGACGAGATTTGGCACTAACCAATGATCATTATTTTTATTTATTGAAAATTCGGATTTATTTCTATAAAAAATTAATTATAAAGTCTTGTTGAAATAGTGCGACTGTTCACGAAAAGTTACAATTATTTTTTTATTTATTTAATTCCAAATTTCTTATGTCTTTTCAACGTAACCTTTGAGACATACTTGTTCATTTTACAACATTTCCCGAAAGGTTGTCTTTGTTCTTTTTTGCAACCTTTTGAAGAGTTGCCTTTATTCGAAAGAAAAGATAAATATGTTTGTTTTGAGATCAAACACATATCTTATTCCATTTTTTCATTTTTCTTTCGAGAGAAACTACAGCCACTGTTTCTAATTGTTTCCCATGAGAGACCCTGGAGAAATACTAGAATTGCTATCTAGTATTCTCACTTGAGACTTTGTTGTATCCTGGAGGAAATTTGCCGGTAACCATTAGCAACGTAGTGGGGCAATAAATCCTTAAAGAAAGTGATATCACGCCTCAAAGTCCGACTTGAGTACTCTAAAGATCCGACTCCATTGTTCTACCCAATTCGAAGCCATATTTTTCCAACATTTCGGTTATTGGAATATTAGAGGTCTCTTGGATCCTTTGAGGAGAGCCAAGGTCCGTAAGTGGGCTCTCTCTAGTGGCCTTTGTTTGGTTGGGTTATTGGAAACTAAAGTCTCGGAATATCTTTTTGGCTCTCTGTCGTCGAGTCTATTATTGGGGTGGACATGGATTGCCAACTATGATTCTTCTCCGGGGGGCAAGGTGTGGATCGGCTGGGACCCTTCGCTGGTCTGCTTTGAGGTGATATCCTCCAATGATCAGGTTATTCATGGAAGAGTCAGATTGATCTCAACGGGTTCTTGTTGTCGTATCTCGGTAGTCTATGCTCAAAATTCTTTTGCTCTTAGGAGACCTCTATGGGTGGACTTGATCAGGATGAGTTCTTGTATTTTCGACTTACCGTGGATGGTGGCAGGTGACTTCAATGCCTTAAGAGACCCGTCTGATAGGCTAGGGGGTACTAATGCCTGGCCGCCCTCCTTTGATGAGTTTAATCAGTGTCTGCATCAGGTAGAACTTGAGGATTTGAGATATGTTGGACTTAGGTTTACTTGGTCGACGTCTTCGGGGGCTAATCGGAAAGCGAGGAAGATTGATCGGGTTCTAGTTAACGCTCTCTGGAGCTTGTATTTCTCTTACTCAGAAGCTTCCTTTTTACCTTCCGGCATTTCAGACCACTCTCCTATGGTGGTCAAGGTGATCCAGCCAGTTTTTCGAAGAAAGCCCTTCAAATTCTTTGATTTCTGGATGGAGCACCCATCTTTTCAGGATATTCTTACCCAGGTGTGGCAGACCCCGAGTGATGGAGTACCCATCTTCAGGTTGGTTACCAAATTGAAAGCGCTCAAGGGGCGTCTTAAGCAGCTGAATAGAGACTCTTTCTCCAACCTGTCCGAGAGGGTTGCTCAATCCAAAAATGCTCTTAGACTAGCTCAAGTGGTCCTTCAGCACAACCAGACCAATGTCCTCTTGGCAGAGCTAGAAAAAGGTCATCGGAGGACGTTCGTTGAGTTGAGGAGTCAGGAGGAGGCTTTCTTCAAACAAAAATCCAGAATCCGTTGGCTTGAGATGGGTGATAAAAACACTAAATACTTTCATCACTCTGTGACTACGAGGCAACTAAGGAATAGGATTATATCGGTTCTTGATAGGAATGGCAACCTTGTCTCTGAGCCGAGCCTTGTTCAGGATACATTTGTCGCTCATTTTAAGGAGTTGTTTGCATCACGTTCTCCTCCTATTGGACCGGCCTTCGGAGATCTTCAGCAAGCCATCCGTCGTCCGCTCTCAGAGGATCAAGTCGCTTCTCTTGGTCGTCCCTTTTCGGAGACGGAAATTAAGGACACTATCTTTTCTCTAGCACGTGGGAAGGCACCGGGTCCGGATGGGTTTGGTGTCGAATTCTTCAAGAGTAATTGGGATCTTGTTGGACTGTTGACGGTTGAAGCATTAAAAGATTTCTTTGTTACGGGGAGACTATTAAAGGAAATTAATTCCACCATCCTGGTGTTGATCCCTAAGATTCCTAATGCTACCTCGGTAAATGATTATAGGCCCATCGCTTGCTGCAATACGATCTACAAATGTATTACCAAGGTATTGGCTAACCACATCGCCTCAGTGCTCCAAGATGCCATAAGCCCTTCTCAGAATGCATTCGTGAAGGGTCGACGGATTAGGGACAATATCCTCCTAGCCCAGGAGTTATTCGCCGGCTTTCACCTGCAGCCATATCTCCCCAAATGTGCGGTGAAGGTAGACTTTCAGAAAGCTTACGATACGGTGGATTGGGATTTCCTTGAATTGGTTCTTCGTGCCTTTCGGTTCCCGGACCATTTCATTCGCCTTATCATGATATGTGTTCGTACCCCTATGTTTTCTATCTCCTTGAATAGGGATCTCCATGGATTCTTCCCTAGTAGCCGCGGCCTTTGACAGGGTGACCCCATGTCTCCTTATCTTTTCACCTTGGTTATGGAAGTCTTCTCAGTGATCCTTACTTCTAGTGCGGAGCAGCCGGGTTTCAAGTTCTCTTGGAGGTGCAAGGCCACTCGTTTATCTCATCTTTTCTTTGCGGACGATGTCTTCCTCTTTTGCCGTGCGGATATGGCCTCCATCCGGCTGCTAAAGGATGGGCTGGATACCTTCTCGAAGTGGAGTGGACTCAAGCCGAACAATAGCAAAAGTGAGGTATTTCTTGCAGGGGGATCGGATGATTTGAGAGGTCGGATAAAGGATACATTCGGTTTTGTGGAAGGAAAATTGCCGGTACGTTATCTAGGAACACCGATTATTTCCTCGAGGCTCGGTAAGGCGGATTGTGTAGCTCTAGTTGATCCCATAATGGCTAGGGTGCAATCTTGGACCTATCGATTTCTCTCCTTTGTAGGGAAAGTTCAGCTCATAAGGTCAGTGCTCCATGCAATTCAAGCCTATTGGGCTAGTGTGTTCATTATTCCTGTAGGAGTCTTGGACCGTATTGAGCAGATTCTTAGACAATTCTTATGGAAGGGACCCAGCCTTGGCAGGGGAGGAGCTAAGGTTTCCTAGGAGGATGTTTGTCTCCCAAGGGAAGAAGGGGGCCTTGGGATTCGATGTTTGCGAGAGTGCAATAAGGCGGCAATGCTCAAGCACATCTGGATCCTATTCATGGACAAGGAGTCTCTTTGGTGCAAATGGATTCACTCTACTTTTCTTGGTAAGGCGAACTTCTGGGTGGCTAAGACGCCGGACAACTGCTCATGGGCTTGGAAGAGGATCCTCCACCTCAGATCCGAATTCCGCCTCAACTTTCACTGGAAGATTGGAGATGGCCAGGGGACATCCCTTTGGTTTGACCATTGGCATCAGAGAGGTCCACTGGATCTTATATGTTTAGAGCAGACTATCTCTGATTCGGGGCTACCGTGGTATGCAGTTGTTGAAGACCTTTTTTCTTCGGCAGGTCAGGACTTCAGGTCAGTGATGGATTCTTGGAACCAACCCCTTCCAGTTCTCACTAGGGTTCCAGATAGATTTGTATGGAGGGATGATCCTTCCGGTGTCTTCTCGATCGCCTCAGCTTGGCATTTACTCAGAAGAAGGAAAGATAGGGTGGTATGGTAATCCTTTATTTGGAACAAGGCCATCACTCCGAGATACCAATTCAACCTCTGGCTGATCACTAAGAACCGACTTCCTACCCAACCTTCTTATGTCTTATGAGAGAATTGGGAATGAAGTATGTGCATTTTGCAAGCTCACGCCGGATTCTATTGACCACCTCTTCTTTGGTTGCTGCATCACGGCTAGTATGGCCTACTTTTGGGCGGCCAGGTGCAACCTCCCATGGAGAAATGGGACTTGGACAGAAAATCTTCAATGGGCAATGAGATTCCTCTCAGGTAAGGATTTCTATCACGCCATTGGTCGCTTCTCTTTTGGAGCTTTGTGCCATCTCATTTGGAAGTATAGAAACGACATCCTCTTTAAAGAGCATCCGGTTGTGGTTGCGGCTATCAAGAAGCATCTCATTAAAGTTGTGAAGGATAAAGCCTTAACGTTCAAAAGCGTGGAAGATTGCCCAAGGAATAGGAGGTTACAAAGAAACTGGGGCCTCGACCCGTCTATTTTCAACTCTCCTATGCCGACCGCCTAGGTCGCCTTAGTCTTGTTTTGCGTGTTGTTTCTCCTTGGCCCTGTGTGGCCTTTTGTTTAGTCTGTCTGTTTTTAGTTGTTGCTTTGACCCTGCGTCGCTGTTTTTGGGCTTCATGTTTGGCCCTTGCTTGAATTGACCGCTTTGCGGTGTTTTGTGTCTGGCGCCCTTTCACTCGATTAGATGCTTCTGTCTTGTTGAGTGCAAGTTTTGTGGTGCCGGATCCTGTATATTTGTTGGTTAAAGCTCAATATATCATTACCCTTTACCAAAAAAATAAAAATAAAAACGCATCATAAATCTTTGATGTCTCGAAAATCAAGGAAAACGCGTGAATTTGAAATTAAATATCGTAACCCACTTGTCCATTTATAACTTTGAAGATCCTACAATCTTCTTTCATACGTGGAACCACTTGCTCGAAGATTTTCATAAACGCGTCCAAAATCTTTGATGTCTCATAAATAAATGGAAACGCATGAATTTGAAATCAAATATCATCGTATCCCATTTATAACTTTGAAGATCATGCGTTCTTTTTTGATTTGTGAAATCACCAGCTTTTTTTGACGCTCGAACATTTCCGTATAAGTATTTCCGCATTGTTCTACATGATGTACCCACAATAAAATTAACAAGCTAACTTACCCGGCCCTACCCGAGCCGACATAAAAATGCGAGCAAGCATCAGCGCACTTTAGACCGCTGTATCTTCCCCCTTCTCTTCTTCTTCACCTTGTTCCACGACAACACCTGTCCAATCTTGGCCCTTGCCTTGAGAACGTACAGAAAAAGCTCACCCACCGCCAAACAGCCCGTTTCCATGCCAGCTTCCCTCTCTCTCTCTCTCCCCAACGGCTAGATTTGCTTCTCATCTCTCCACACTATATATATCCCCCCATACGCACAGTAAACTCGCAAGAAAGCCCAACACCCCATGGCCTTCAAGCTTCCCACCATCAACCGGCATCTTCTCCCTCTCTCTCTCTCTGCAATGGCTGCTTCTGCAACCTCTCTTCCATCTCCTCTCCCCCTGACCCTTCTCCTGCTGCTCCTGGGCAGCATCTCCTCCTTGTCGCGAGCCGCCAAGATCGGAACAGTCACATTGTTTTCATTCTTTGAAGGGAAGAAGCTAACCGGTGCACATACTCAATTGCATCGATCAGTTAATCTTCACTGACGAGTAAATGAGCCTAGTGAACCAGAAGCAAGCATAGAAGCCAATGGTTCCAGTCAGCACAAAAAATGCATAGGAAACAATCAGCATGTAGCCGAAGTACAATGCCCCAGAAACTAGCTTCGTGATCTCGAGCCTTGTGAAGAAGTAAAACGTTGCATAGAGGAAAAGGTACAAGGCCGAGGATCCAGCTGTGAGGTAAGATCTCCACCACCAAAGATAGTCCTCGCGGCACAACTGGAAATAGCAGAGCACAATCGTAATTTCAGCACAAGTGACGATCAAGATAATGAAGACCAGGAAGAGGAAACCGAAGACGTTGTAGAACTGGTTCAGCCAGATTGAAGTGAGGATGAAGAAGAGTTCGATGAAGATGGCTCCAAATGGAAGGATTCCACCAATCAAGATTGAGAAGGCCGGATTCATGTACCAAGCCTGCTCTGGGATCTGCCTGGGAATTTTATTTGTTTTGACTGGATCCTCAATCGCCGGCTTCCTGAATCCAATGTAGGCACCCACAAAAACAAGTGGGACTGAAATTCCAAACCACAAGAATACCAAAGCGAACATGGTACCAAACGGCACTGCCCCAGAAGACTTCTGGCCCCATAAGAGCGCATTCAAGACGAAGAAAATGGCAAAGACGATTGCAGGGAACACAATTGCAGTCCGCACTGCTATTTTCTTCCACTCAGTCCCTTTGAACATTTTGTACAAACGAGAAGATGCGTATCCAGCAAAGAGGCCCATGAACACCCAAAGTAAGAGCATGGCTGTCATGAGACCACCCTGGTTTGAAGGGGAGAGGAACCCGAGGATGGCAAAGATCATTGTTACCAGAACCATGCAAAAAAACTGAACACCTGTTCCTACATAGATACACAGCAGATCTGAGTTGGAAGGGGGTCTGAAAACATCACCATGGACCAGCTTCCATCCAGTCTCTTCCTGGGCTTCTTCCTGAGTCTCAAGCTCGTTGTACTTGGAAATATCGCGATAAAGTGGCCGCAGCATTATCATAGCCACCATTCCAGAGAGAAATAGGACAATCATCAGAGAATTAACAATTGAAAACCAGTGAATCTGGTCATCACTCATCAAAAGATAGGTATCCCACCGAGAAGCCCACTTTACATAGCTCTCCTGCAAGATAAATGAAGGAGAGAGGAATTGATATAATGAGACATATAATGAGACATGAGTCAGGAAATAGACAACTCTCGTCTGGCAGATTTATTTGAAGGTAACTGAAAAAACAAATAATTATTATCAAAAAGTGCTTCAGCTAATGAAAGACTATTCACAGGAAAGATACAGGTTTATATATGAGAAACTGAAGAAAATCATCAATACCGAAAGTTCTTCAGCATATCAAAAAAAGGGTTATCATTAAAGCAAAGAAGCTCACCAGGAACTCCACATCATAGGTGAATATAATTTCCTTTTTCTCCTCAACCTCTTGAAGAGAATTTGCGTTAACTACTGTTTGCCTCGCATGGGGATCGCATGTCGTTAGGCGAGTATTTTCATTCCACATCCCTTCATATTCGTGCTTGACACTATATTCACGAAATCATAACCAAACACGTCAGGTATTTGCTAGAAGGGGAGGAAGACATTGCAAATAATAACATTCGAAAGCAAGCAAAACCAACCTAAAGGGTTTGACCTCAAAACCCACAATTCTGGCCAAGTCGGTCTCTGCATCTCTGTGATACTTGACAGCAAATGCCAAATGGTTGTAAATGAAATACTTCTCCTCTTTGCTCTGTGCATAAAAAGTGAAAAACTTATCATGCTATGTTGAGAGAGAGAGAGAGAGAGAGAGAGAATTTTGTTCTGTTATGACAGAACATACCCCAGCATATTGGCTTTTAAGCCCAACATGAAAACCGAGTTGATATACAGGAGTGGCATCCTGCTCTGATCTCCATAAGGGAACAACAACGGGAAGGTTGTCAAGAATCCTGTCATTAAGCACATCAAGAAAACCAAATTGAGCAATGTGCTCTAGAAAATAACAGAAGCTAGACTGGTCCAAAAGCATGTTCAGCATGTTCCTTACATATTGACCCGATACTCATCAGCAATCTTTTCTTTCAAATCCTTCGTTTCCTTTGCATCGGGGACTGCACGGCAGAGAATTTTGCACATCTTTGGGTCCCGCATCTCAAACTGCAGAAATCGTTTAGGTAATTAGCAAAACACAAAATTCATTCTCAAGATAAAATCTTGCAGGCATGAAAACTAACCTCATAAAGAGAGTTCTCAATACGGTCTCCACGTAGTACTTCACCAAGATTCTCTGCACTGTCCAATATCTTTTTGGGGTGGCAAAATGGTAGGGAATAAAAGGAATAAGGAAGCTGTGTCTTAATAGATGTCAATTTGTTCACTTTGACCTTCAGCAGATGTCCCTCCAATTTAGAAAGCGATAAACAAAAAGTCAATATGGGATTATGTCCGAGTAAAACCCTCATATATCAGAATGCAAATTAAAAAAGCACAAAATAACACAGGCTCAGATATTTATAGCTCGAAAAAGGATACACAGCACACCAAGACAATCATGGCAAGTGGCAACAGACAGTTTCAACGAACTTTAAATATTAAATATCATCACCGCTCATCTTTGATCAAATGACTTAGATCGGAATATAACGCAGTACAACAAAAAAAAAATATTCAGATTACAAAAAGAAGAAAAAAATAGCACTGCCAAAACACGTTAATATACAATGAAGGAGAGCTCGGCAATGAAAATATCCCCCTAAAATGGCTTGATTGCTATACATTGGCCATGCATCCAAAATATATCACAACACAAAGAACCAAAGAGATAAGTTTCATGAATTAATTAATTCCTACATCAAGTCTCCAACCAGCAATCATTGTGTTTTAAGAACAGAGTATTAGGTAAATAGATTCTGCAGTTCTTAACCCCTATGCCATTTATGTAAGCTTGCCATTCATTCTCTTTTCAACTTTGTTTCTTCTTTCTACAAAATCTAGCTTGATCGTGGGTCTTCCCATGGGAATTGCATGCAATGTATTTCTCAAGCCTTTCAGCGGAATGAAATGAATCAAACTACATCAGTTTTTTACACTAACTGCTATCATCATCTCGTGGCCAAACACCACATGCCATCGTAATTTCCTCAAAGTTCTATGGCTGAAATTTACATAACTAAAGCCAAGTTGCCTACATCTCCAAATCTTGCTTTCTCACTTGCCAGATCTAAAAATACAGACTTACAATACGTATGGAAACATATAAGATATGGCTAACATAAAAGAAACGAAATGTATCACATTCTACAGCTTATTCGCACGATGTATAAAGTCAATTCCACAGCCATAACACTCGTGAGAACATATTTCTAACGCAAACCCAGCAACAATAGCTCCTAAAGAGCTAAAATCTAGCTAATCAAATGAATATCTGATTCCAACTAAGTCTGCACAGCTACAAGACAACACTCCTAACCCCCCCCCCAAAAAAAAAAAAAAAAAAAAAATAAATAAAAACACCAAGTAAGTCCAGAGCTCAGCAGCAGTGACCTAAAAATCAGGAATTGGAAATTCTCCTGAAGCGAACAGCCATTTCCACAGCTTAATCCCGGAGGCTCTGTATCGCTCAAGACACCTGCGCGACGTCATTTCAGATTTCCCTCGAAGGCAGCAATCTCTCTACTGCCGAATCCCTTCCATAGAGAGCGTCGGCAGCCGAAAAAGAAGAATCAGGAAAATCGAATCGAGCACCGCTTCGCATTTCCACACGCAAATGACAAACCATCGCGTCACCACTCCACACGGAGAACCAAAAAAATCCCCAGCGCTCTCAGCACCACCACCTCAGCTCCCCTGCCGACCGCGAATCAAAAGCCAGATCCGAACCGCGACGCGATCGCAGGCGCGGGCCGAAGTCGCGAATCGACACCAGACACGCACGCGCGCCACTCGCGAATCGACGTGCATCCGAAAACCTAAAATCACATCGCATCCAGGGCGGACGGGACTAGGAGGGGAGGGAGCGAGAGCAAGCAGATGCGAGAGGCGGAGGGGGGGGGGGGGGGGGGGGAACTGACCTTCTCGAAGTCCTCGGGGGCGACGCCGGGGAGGTAGAAGGAGCGGGCGCCATGGATCAGGAGGAAGAAGAGGAGGATCAGGGATGGGAGGGAGAGAGATCTCCTCAGCGGATCCATGGAGAGCGCGAGCGAGAGAGACAGAGCGAGAGGAAGAGACAGGAACAGTGAGATTGGAGAAGGAAGGGGAGGGGGAGGGGGACGAGGGCCGTTTGGTTCAGTTTTCCCAACGGCTTTGGTCCCAAACCGTTGGAGAAAATATTTTTGTATTTGGGGGTCATTTTTTAAAACTCATTGAGTAAATATCACCATTTACTAAAAGCTCAATGCACTAATGCAGCTCTTAAGGTGCTTTTTGAGCATTCGGCATTTCCGAAATGCAAGTTCCACTGTTAAGATCTAGAGGAGTTTTTATTGGGGTTCGGCGATTATAAGCGTCAAGAGTTTGCGTGGAATGCAAGCAAAAGGGAGGCCCCAAATGGTGAAATTTCTTCTTCTTTTTCTTCTTACTTCTTTTTTTTTTCATTGAAATTACAATAATTATTTGATTATATGGTATAAATTGACCCGCGAAAAAAAAATGACAAATTACAAAAGTATTCCATTTTAACACGAGAGCTTACAGACTTCGGTGGATCTAGGCAAATCCTGGAAGGCTTGTAACATTAACTAAATATATACATCCATCACATAATACACAAGGGATGCCGATGGATCAACATGGTAATGGACATGAGGTGAACCATTCTTAATTTTGCCACTCATAGGAAAGTGGTGAGCATTGATTCGGGTTGAACCAAAGGGATCGGATCGAATCGAATCGGCCTATTTTAAGTAGTTCTTTTAGGAGTCAATTTCATTCCTAATCTAAGGATTCGGATTGAACTGATAGAACTAACTCAGAGTTTAGTTGAGATTAATTTCATATATATAATCTAAATTTATATTTGAGGTCAGCCTTAGAGAGTTTTTGTGAAGCCAAATTTTCATATCCTTGTGATGCAACCACAAGTTTAGATGCGTGTTGTTCGTCCATTATCATTTTGTATTCAGACAACATAAAACGAAAAAGAGAGGAGACCAAAAAAAAAAAAAAGAAAGAAAACATTGTCGATTCCAAGGGGACGTGAGTCAATTTCCAGTTCCGTAATAAGGGAATCGACCCTGCTAGATCCAATTCTTAATTTCAGGATGAAAATCGATCCATCTTAAAATTAATCACCCCAATCAATTATTATTAAGGGTGTCCAATAAAGTTAGGAAGCGAGTGCATAGTTGCTTTCCTCATATCATTGCCATTGGACGAGCCTTTCATAAGGACTGTTGTTCAATCACATCGCGGAAAAGACAAGGCGAGTGGAGGCCCACTTTCCCCTTGGTATAAAACAAATGGGTTTAGATCCGCATACGATTTTTTACTAGCTTTCTAAGTTATACGCATCGCAAGCAAAACGAGCGCATTCCTAGATCTCGACGTTCCTACTCTGACACACGGTGGGCCGGCCACGGAAACTCATAATTGTCTAATGCTAATTTCGATGGTCAAGATCGAATCTGAAAGACCCTTTTTTCTTTGGACGTAATACGAAAGACTATTGAAGTGAATGAAAAGAATGTTATGTCATTTCCTACAAATTACCCATCAGATCCGTGGAATTTCAAATTTATATGCATTTGATTCGACTTCCTTAAAAGACTTTAGGCTTCTTTGAAAAGAGTTCAGAAATTTGGTAAATCTATTTTCAGACCACTTTGGAGATCTATTTTGAGTTTCAATATTTTTGGAAAGCAACTTTTAGGGGTTAATGAACTCTTTTTCTTCCCAAAATTGCCTCCACTAAAATTTTTATATTCCAGTCTTGCCCTCACTTTTTCTGTTGTACGGTCCCAACTTGTTCCAATTCCTATACCCTCTCTCGCGAGTACCCAGAACCCACCATCACCGACATTATTCTCCTCAAATCAATAGGCCTTATTTGCCAATATCAACAATCAACTCATCGGCTAAGAAGCACTAACACTCTTTGGGATCCATCTCGTCATGCCGGATATTCTGATACATTGTCGATATTCTTCAACATTTGATCAATATGTGTCAAAAAATTCAAAACCTAATCAATTCTCCTACGCGAATCGGGAATTCTGGCATATGAGTTCAAAGTTCCAATGCGGGGTTAATTTAAAAAAAAAAATTAGTAAATAAGAGCTCAAAATATAAATATATAAAAAATAATAAATAATAAATGACGAAAAAAGAAAATTTTAATATTCTCTTATCCCCTAACTCTCACTTCTCCCGATACACAATTTATCTCTCAAATTTGTTTTTTTTATTTTCTTCCGACATGCTTTGATACGCGAGTCTAAAATTTGGATTGTTTTTTTCTAAAAGTTTTGTGGATTATTAGAATTGAGTAAAATTTATCAAATTAAAATAATGAATGATATTCATATATTGTGGATTAATATTTTTAGTATAAAATCCATTATAAACTCTTTTATTATTATTTATTTGTTTGTGAATTCTAATCAAATTAATTTAATTAAAATATTTATTTATCATGTATATATAAAAATATATATTTAATATACAATGTATTCCTTCAAATCGAAATTCTTTATTTTTTTAAAAACAATGTGTGGTGTGTCGCGAGTTGGTGTTGATACTACTTAGCTCAAGGATTTTTCCTTGATTTAGTCATGGCAACCAGCTCATGAATACCCGGAACCCTCCTTGATCTACTTCCTTTATGAGATTTCGATTTGATTCAATCAATTGAATTTCGAGCTTGGTTTTGCGGCGAAGCTTGTGCTTTGTAGTTCCATGGTTATACCCGGGATTCGACCTTTTCGGAACATGGAGATCTACTAGGACACCAAAAAGGATGCCCCCAACCCCCGCATGGGCCATGCCCTCATCGCCATCGCCGCCACCGAGTCCCACGACCCTCGTCCGATCCTCTTTGGCGACGCCATAGCCATCGAGGGCAGCACCGCCTCCTCCGCCTCCGGCATCAGTGAAATGGTCATATTGATTCAGTGTGTTATCATGATTTTATTTAGTCTTGTGACTCCAAGCCCTCGGAGACGAGGAACAGTAGTTCCCTTTGCCTTTTCTTTTTCTTTCTAACTTCAGATCTAACTTTACGAAAAAAAAACTACACCAAAAGCCACTAATCAAAACACCTTGAGCCAAAAAAAAAAAAAAAAAAATCTTCGAGGAAATGTACAGCTCAACCGAACGCAACCTCAAATTATTCTATCGAATTGCGATTGACTTGATCATTTGCAAAAGGCTGCAAAATTAGAAGAAGAAACCCTTTGAAAGGGGTTCCAAAAGATAATGTTAATTGAATGATGAAGTGCCAATTATAATACCTTAAGCGCCTATAAATAGGGAGGTCACCTTTTAGGAAATAATCAAATAATTAAAATCAAATGATAGAATCAAGAAAAAGATATTGATAAAGGGGAAAGTTTTCAAAATACTACTAAAAAATCTATAAATACATCCGAAATTTTCGATGTCTCGAAAATCAACAATAACGGGTCCTAAATCTTTGACGTCTCGGAAATCAAGAAAAACATGTGAATTTGAGATCAAATATAGTAATCCAGTTGTAACTTTTAAAATTCGACAGTCTTCTTTGATTTGTGGGGTCTGCCGCACAAAGATTTCCATAAACACCTCCAAAATCTTCGATGTCTCGTGAATAAAGGAAACGCATGAGTTTGAAATCAAAATATTGTGCAATTTCGAAGATCCTGCAATCTTTTTTGATTTGTGGGATCACCACTTCTGTTGATGCTTGAAAATTTCCTTATAAGTATTTGCCCATTGTGTTCTGTACATCATGTACCCACTAAAAAATTAACAAGCTAACTTACCGGACCTGGGGTCGGCCCGACCTAAAAATGCGAGCAAGCATTAAGCTCATTTTAGACCGTTGAATCTTCCCCCTCTCTCTTCTTCTTCACCTCGTTCCCCGACACCACCTGTCCAATCTTGTCCCTTGCATCGAGAACGTACGAAAAAGCTCAACGGCTAGCTCTGCTTCATCTCTCCACGCTATATATATCCCCCCAGAAGCACATTCAACTCTCACTCTACACCCCATCGCCTTAAAGCTTCCCACCATCAACCAGCATCTTCTCTCTCTGTCTTTCTGCGCAATGGCTGCTTCTGCAACCTCTCTTCCGTCTCCTCTCTCCCTGGCCCTTGTCCTCCTGCTCCTGGGCAGCATCTCCTCCCTGTCGCGAGCCGCCGAGGTCCTCGTGGGAGGAGCCGCCAACGGCGGCGCCTGGAAGATCCCTTCCTCGCAGACGGCCGACGCTCTCAACTCGTGGGCCGAGAGCGCCCGCTTCCGCATCGGCGACGCCCTCGTCTTCAAGTACGACCCCGCCCAGGACTCCGTCCTCCAGGTCACCAGGGCCGGCTACCTGGCCTGCAACGTCTCCGGCCCCGTCGCCCAGTACGTCAACAAGGGCGGCGAGGCCAAGGCGGAGCTGGACAGGTCCGGCCCCTTCTACTTCATCAGCGGAGCTCCCGGCCACTGCGGGAAGGGACAGAAGCTGATCATCGTCGTGCTGTCGCCCAGGCGTGCCCCCGCCGAGGCGAGCTCTCCGGCTCCTGCTCCGGCAGAGACCGAGGTGCCGGCGGTGGCTCCGACCAGTGGGGCTGCGAGATTGGGCCTCAAGATGGGTTGGGCCTTGGCTGCGGGCTCGTTGTTCGGCGTCTTCGGCTTGGGCTTGTTTTGAGTTGAAGATATATAAGGGATTTCCGTTCTGTGTGGGGATGAGATGGAACTGTTGCGATGTTCCCTTCCCAATCGTCTAAATATGATTCGTTAATACATTGGAAATTTCCAGGCTATCGAAAATCTTACATGTATTCCTATTGGCCTGAGCAATTCATTCTATTTTTTCAGAAGAAAATATATATTTCGTGCAGTTTTTAACTTTTAGTGTGCTCTAGTATCTAATCCCACACAGAGAAGAAATTACACAATCACACTGAGAACAAGGGTGTTATATACGATACTCCGAACAAGGGAATTTAACTATATACGAATACTCCAACACCCCTCGCCATTGTCAAAATTCACCACCTTCTAAATTCAGCTGATGGTTTTAGCCAAAAAAAGAAAAAAGAAAAAAGAAAGGAAATCGTTAAAAGCTATTTCGAAGTGACCGAAAGAAAGGGCTACCCAAATGGCAGCAAATCCAGACATGAATCACGCGACCGAAAGAGACCAGAGAACTCTGCTGATATAGATTGCAATGTACAAAAATAGCATGGCATCACTCTACAAAGCAAGCAAAAAAAATAGCCTGCAAAACAATCAATCTTCATCCGATGAAATCTCCACCAATCCCTTAATGACCTTGTCATGGCCGTTTTCATCATCTGAATCATTGATCAGAGGTCTCTTAAAACCAGTTCTATTGCTACCAAGCACAGCTTTCTCCAGGAATTCCTTGGCGGTAGCTTGAACAGACTGGAGCAAGCAAAGGGCCTGCGCAAAAAAATTAATCTTCATCCGATGAAATCTCCACCAAACCCTTGATGACCTTGTCATGGCCGTTTTCTTCATCTGAATCGTCAATCAGAGGTCCCTTAAAACCAGTTCTATTGCTACCAAGAAGTTCCTGCGCAGCTTTCTCCAGGAATTCCTTGGCAGTAGCTTGAACAGAGTGGAGCCCGGAAGACTGATACTTCCTCTTCCTCTCGTAGCTCTTCTTCAGCTTTGGCCCTCCTCCTCTACTTAGTTCCCTCATGCTCTGCCTCTGGTCTGCAATAGAAACCTCTCCATGAAACCTACTCAGATCTGCAGTCAACAATCAATGTCCTATGAAGAAAGTGATTGAAGGCATACCTGGGGTGAGATCAGGCAATGAATGCTTGATGAAGCGAGTGGTTGCTTGGAGATTCAATGTAGTAGAAGGCCGAAGTGGAGCTTCAGGGAGAGAAACAAGGATACAAGTACTTCATCAGAAAATGGTACAGCAATAAGGTTAAAACTAAAAAACCAGATGCCCCAAACTCTTAAGTCAAATTGTCTGCGAATCATATAGCATAACAATCAAAAGCAGCAGACAACACCAAGGATTTTCACCATTTCAAACAATTCTGATCATGGTTCCCGTCTCACAACAAATTTTTGCGACAAAAATAAAGTTCTGATGTAATGTAAAGCTTTGCCATGACTAATTATTTAACATCTGACTTCCTTGGAAGTACTAATGGCGGGATTGGACAAGAATGGAGCTGGCAACATGGGTCATGAGCCTGAGTTTTAACTCACATTTAACTTAACCAGGAGTTTTGTAGAACAAATTCTTCTTAAGGGGATAGAAAGGGTTTGCGATGGATACTCCCTTTCGAAAAGCTGATCTCTCTTTCTTTTCTTCATCCTTCCTGAATCCTGATCCCAAGGATCAGATTCAGACCATAAAAGGAAAAATATCATCACAATTACTCAACCAACGCCAGCATGGTATCTGTCATTCGACTATGTTGTGATGAATGAAGAAATATTATAAATATAAATCACCATCAATTGAGCATTTGTGCTATGGCCAAGTGCTTCTCTGGCAAATCGAAGGCTGTAATGCTCTTTGGGAAGAGAATAGCAGGAAGAGAATAGCAAACTTCCTGTGGAAATGAAAAGCTTTCACTCATTAACTTCAGTGTGTGCCTATCGAAATTTCCCGTAGATCGTGCATTTGTCAAATAGCTGCCAGGCTAACGGGAGGATCTCTGGTGTTGGTTTTCCATGCGATTCACTCTTCTCATACGTTCTTTTCCTCACTCCAATACAGAATACTAGAAGATGATTATGGCGAGCATGCTCCAGCAGATACTTATCACTAGCGATAATGTCGCTCCATTCATACTTTCTTGGCCAAATAGCATCAGTCAAAGGACTTAAATGGGAAACACAACGTATATAAACTAGACAGTTAAATGCATGTATAAAGGTTACTTAAGATCAGATTAGGTGCACAACCGTAATTATACGACTATGGATGAATATCGGTGACCCACTCAAACATTCTGGCCCCCTCAACTGAAGAATGAAATCCCAGAAATACGGAGACTTAGCAAGTACCTTTACTCAAATCCACAAGCCGCTCGAGTTTGCCTTCGTACAAGCTTAGCCTCTCCTACAAATGTTGAAACGGAATCACACAAATTAAGCCAACACTCGAGAGGAACTGCTCCACACAATCAAGTTCAAGCAGAGGCCAGAGTCAAGCATAAATAAAGCTCATTCTGCACCCCAAAAGTAATCCACTAAGCAAAGAATATGCTGCAACCGACATCTACAAGGAATCAAAATCGAATCTTTTATCACTTACAAGCTCGGATTTGATAGGATGGTCATCCGGGTCGACGCCATTGCACCTTAACCTCACTGTAATCACACACAAAGTACCGAGTCATATCAGCTATCGAGAAAACCCAAAAACAGCGAAATGCGCGGCCTCAAAATCAAGACCCAGAACCCAAATTTCGTCGTCAAAAAATACACAAGGGCGAAGGCCGGGGAATGCGGCGGGAGCTACCGGCCAAGAGAGTCGAAGCAGCTTTCGCGAGCACGAGCAGGGCGCGGGCGCGATGGAGAGGCGGCATTTCGGCGAGGACGTCGGGGTCGGCGAGGGAGAGGAACTCCAGGAACTGGCTCCGCAGCGCCTCCACGTTGCGCAGCGTCGTCTTCGCCGAATCGAGCACCGGTTCCGGCACCATGCTCTCGGTCGGGCCTCCTTCCATCGCGGTATCCGAGCGAATTCTCTCTCCCGCGATCGCCAAAATCTCGCCCTGTAAAATTTAGGGCTTTAGGACAGGAAAGGTTGGGGTTTTGAGGTTGTTTCGACTCGACCTGTTCGAGAGAGCGAGGCTTGCATTCGCCTGCCGAGGAGATTACGCGAGGGTGACGAGGGCATGTCGAACGAGAAGAAGGGCAGCGGAAAATGCTCGTGGGCTTGAGAATGGGCCTTCTGGTACAAATTCCTGTTGTTGCAAGGAAAGGTGGACCGTGATAAGCCCAACGACAAGAGGGTCCCGGTAAAATATAGGAATAATAGAATAAATAGTCTCTTAACTTTGATCGAATATATAATATCATCATTAGACTTTTCGCTTGTACGATGTGATTCATGAATTTTGACTCAATGTGTGCTGTCCCTAAACTCTTTTAACTTGTTCAATCGGATTACTAAGCTATTGATGAATGTTTAGCGTAGTCCCCGCACATTATGAAAATATTTAAAAATCTAGAGACTTTATTGAACATTACACCAAAGTTCATGAACTGTATTAAATAAATTAAAAATGTATTGGCGGCATTGCATAAATGATCAAATTTCAGGCATTATATTGAAAGTTCAGAAACCATATCTCGTTTTAAACCAAATTTCATGGATTGTTTGTCTTATTTTCTTTATAATATAATGTTAATATCATGAAAAACTTTCAATTGATACACCAGTGATAAATTTATCATTTATTAATTTCTATTAAATTTTATTGTTAAATTACTGAATTAAATTAAATTTTATTGTTAAATTGCTGAATTGGATGGCACGTCACAATTGATAGATATACCAAATATATTGATTTATAATTTATTGTGATATTAATAAAATTTAACGTAATTTAATGAAAAGTAAATTTGTTATAGATATATCTATTTGGGATTTTTAATTGAGATTTTTAATTGAGATTCTGGATGATCACAAAATTAATCCGAGGTAAAATACATTACAAATATATTAATTTGAGATTTTTAATGATAAAAAAATTAATTTGAAATAAATTAATCACGGATCTGAAATTTTCGTGGTTAACTTCGTGGTGTTAACTTGTAATATATGGTGCCATTGGTCACATTAAAAATGTGGACCTTAAGAGCCAACTATTATAAACTTCGCAGCTATATAAGTGAAAATCATAGAAAAGACTTCACCGTATACAAATCTTATGTAAAGATGTGATCGACATGGCGATTTGCGCGCTTGCTGAGCAATGTTCATTGACTCAAACGTACAGAAAATACAGAAATTCTCGCAAAATAGAACTAGCGCATTCAAGTCCTCCATTTTAAAATTATAGAGCAGAGATGATGTTCAACAAAACGTTCACCTCCAAAGTAAACTCATAGACAGTTGTGCCGGCATAAACAGGCTAGTAGGCCAGCATTGCCAGAGATCCTTAACTTTCGATACAACCTCTTGATAAGAAGACAAACCAAAAGAATCCGAAAATAAAGAGGTGCCGGCTACTTCCTTGGGCGAGTGTCTTCCGGCCCAGCAACTCCGGTGGCCACCTTGGCGACGTCCCCGGCATCGGCCTCGGGCTTCTTCAACACGTAGAGCGCGAAGTAGCCGACCGCCCCGGTTATGAGCAAGCCGGCGATGGCCATGGCGGGGAAGCTGTAGGGCAGGCCGCGCCGCTGGTGCAGGACCTCGCCGGGCCCGTGCCCGGGCGGCCGCTTCGACGCCTCGACTCCGGCGGCCCTCACTTCTTCCGGGCTCATCTTGTGGGTGTCCGCCATTTTCCTCCAATCTCCATCTCCTTCCTTCGCCATCTCCCTTCTCGTTCTATTTCTCGATCGTCGTCTTCTTCTTCTCTCGCTCGGGATAATGTCGGACGGTTTTGAGATCGCGGTGTAGAGGGACCGAAGTGCGCGCCTCGTCGAACGCCACGTGGCAGTTTGCATGTCTGCCTCCTCTTGTAGCATGGGACACGTGGGATTTCGCATCATTCATACATGGCACGGTCGTGCAGAGTTCGCTCACGAGATGACCATTCTTTCTACTAATTGAGAGGTTTGGTATTAACCGTTGACCCACTGCCGGATGTTTGGGCTTGCACATAATCGGAATACAATAAAAAATATCTACATAATAAGCAATCCGAGTTTTATTCAAACGTTTATCTCCAGGTCACATTTAATTAAGAGCACAAACAGAATACGCATAATATGCAATCCAAGATTGATTCAAATGTCATTTCCATGTAATTCTCGTTTTCCAGAATGAAATGAAAGTCCTATTTTTGATAAAAAAAAAAATGTTATCCTCACAAATGATTACCGATTCTTTTATCAAAATTAATTACTTGATATTTTTTTCTGAGTGTATATATAAAGGGAAATTTATCAAAAAATTGTAGATTTTTTATAATTTATCAATTCAATTCTAAACATTTTTTGATCAATTTAATTTTAAATCTTTTGTAATTATGGCAATCCGATCTATTTAGCCAAATTTGGTCCAACGCCGCGCACTGAATTAGCAAAAAAATAAAATAAAATTGAATTGGTAAAATTGTAAAAGATTTAGGATCTTTTCTTTTATAATTTTCCCTATATGTAAAAGTTATGGATGATTATTGAAATACACAATTTTTATATGTTCCTTGGTTTCTGCATATTATTTACGGTCGCTGCCCTCTTCCCTTTTCTGGCATTCTGCTCTCTCTAGTCCCTATTTTTTTTTTTCTTTTGGTGAAGACAGTAGTCCCTATTTTTATCCGTGACTAACGGATTATTTGGATGAAACTATCCTCAATCATAAGTTCCAAAAGCATGAAACTGCTTTTATCACTGGTCAATTCCATTGCGGGTTTAAAGTCCTCTTGGTGGTCTTATATTAATCAATTTTATACCCTTGTTTTGAATAGATGAGTCGACTATGGAAGTTAATCATATCATTGGCCCAGATTAAATATAAGGAAAAGGTTTTGCTAATGCCCAATGAGTAGTCATTCCCACCATTATAATTACACATTTTACTGGCCAAGAAAAAACAGGAGAAAGGGAAAAAATCAGAATACTCGTATTCCTCTACCCCCATTCAGTACCATCTTCTCTTCTCCAACGACAGACTATTAACGATGGTCGGACTTTCGGAGATTACCATAACGTCGACCTCGCCCAAATCGCGTGTCTTGGAGCAGCGGCCTAGCATCATCGCAAGAACGCCATTGAATTCTTTCTTGACCGTTCTTGTTTCTTGACGGTTCTTTATGGAAAGTGAGAACAAGGTAACGAGGCACTTCTCTACTTTTCTAAATATGGAAGAACCAAGGCAACGAGGCCATAACCGACGGCATTGTTCTCCGAGGATGTCCCCTTGTAAAAAGTTTCTACCCGTTCTCTTTCTTCAATCGTTCTGATCAGGACAAGTGGGGTTGGTTTGTTTGCATCCACCACAACAGTGACAGCATCATGGCTGCGGAACGGAACTCTGGACGCCGTCGATGGAGGCAGGTCTGGCCAGAGTTGGCTCCATCCTCCGCGGAGTTAGCATCGATAGAGTTTGCATCGATTTAGTCAATGAACATGGGCCCGCTGGCTCGTCCATCCGTGAAGATGGAGCCAGATCTTCCACCTTCAAGAAGAGGAGGCAATCTTCGGCGTCCATACATGAGGGAGAGAGTGTTGGAGCGAGAGAGACCGAGTTGCGAGACAAAGCGGAGAGGCAATCTTCGGCGTCGGGGATGGCGGACCAAATGGTGCGGCAAAGAGCAAGAACAGGAGAGGCATGGTTTGGTTAAGGCAGTGTATTGTGGATGACGGGTCATGTTTCGTGTTAAGTTCGCATGTGAAGGAACGCCCTGTTTGAACATATCTGCACTTAAGAAGAGCGCTATAACTGCCAAAAGGTTATATGAACACTAGTTGCATATGACCCTCCACTTTTCACTTCTCTAATTTAATTTCAAAAACCTAAAAGTCAAAACTACGAAGATAGCAAACTTAAAAAGACTCGATCAGATTCGAAAACTTCCAATCTAGACTCGGAGGAGAGCGTCTCGATCACTCGGACATCTTCATCGCAAAACGAAATGAGCTTGCATGCATCCAAATCTGCTCCTCTATCATCCGTAATCCCAAGCATAGCGAAAAAGATGTACTTTTCAGTTTGGATTAACTAATGCTCGACCATTTCCTATTCATCATCTATCTACGTAACTCCAAAAAGGGCGATACATATAGACCGACCGAGACTCCAGAACACGCATAATTACAAGTTGACATCCCTCGTGCGAGTCGTACATATTCACTTCCTGGCACGAACATCCGAAGGCGGGTCGTGGGTGGTGACTCCGTTCCCGACCCTGGCGCGTCCCTCCCTCGTGTTCCTCTTGTCTTTGTAGAAGACGTAGTAGCCCGCCGCCGCCACCAGGAGGATCCCGCCGACCGCCATCGCCCCCGGGCTCATCGGCATGTTCCTCCCTCCCGCCCTGGCCCTGTGGGCATCGTCCACCGCCATCTCCTGCTCTCTCTCCCTCCCTCTCTCTCTCTCTCTCTCAAGAGTCTCACCGATCTGAGGTTGATGAAAAGAAAGAAAGGCGATACCGGTGTGATCAATGGGGAAGGAACCCGACACGTTTATGTAGGTGTCGAGTCGACGTGACACGTGGCGGCGGGGCGCGTGTTCGCGTCCTTACAAGCGTCGTTCTCTAGGGTTCGGACGTAGCATCATGGTTGCAACTAGTTGTTTCTGCATGATACAGTGCATATCTATTCCGCGATAATTTAGGCTGAACAGATGTCGGATGGTGATGAGGGGTCATCTTTAGCTGCAGGAATCTTTTGCAAATATGTCATTAATTATTGTTTTTTTCTTTATTTATTTGATGATATTATGCTAATGGAGCACTTTCTTGTTCTTTCAATTAAAGGAAACGAAATTACGTTCGGCCTTTCTTTCGAGATTTATACAATGGGAAGATATCATTTTTTTTTCGGTCCATTTCCAAAAAAATCGCAAATGATTCGCGGTCTCAAAAGAATTTTTTAGATTATCGATGCTGAATAAAATTCGGAAAAAGTCAAAACTCCATGGAAAAGGAATTGAAATAGAAAGCTCCAGTCATGGTTTTGAAGATGAATTTTCGCCAGCGTAACAATGGCTACAAGAGGGAAAAAATCAGTCCAGTGGCCAAATCTCTTGTTACGCTAATCCTCAGGTAAGTTTTGAATGCTTCCCTTTCAAGTTGCCCTCTGAAATCAACAAAAAAATAATTCGAAGTTCTAAAATTATAAACGAATAGACGCTTTAGATGAACAAAAAGCTACGCATATTTTATCTTTATCAGGCTTTTTAAGCATGGAAGTACTACCTAAATAACTAAAAACAAATTACGCTCGATTTATTTGGAACCATTGATTGCTTTTGTTCCTTTCTAAAATAATTTCTGGATCGATCCCTATCTCTTCCTCCACGCTTTAAAGCACCGTCATTTGGAACTTCTAGTTTTATTTGCAAAGGTGCTGTCTAATTTTTTTTCTCTATGAGGATATAATTAGTTTTCGGGCCTCAGATTACTGAATACAAAACTATAATTTATTTGTGAGTCGGTATTGTATTTGTTCATAATATACAAGGAATGTAAATTGATTAAGTTTTAGGCTCTTGTATGATAAAAGTAGGGTGTTCGTGAGAATCCTATTTGAAAACGCAACTTAGATTTTAGCGACTCAATCCGCAGTCTTGTTGGTATCTCTTGGCTCATAGATGACTGAAACTCCACTAAACTGGGCCATTATTCCCTTGTAATCAGCAACGATGGACTGGGCCGGCCAAGGAGGTTCCGCTAGGCCTGATAAGCTATGCGCAAAGTGATAAGTTATTTAAAGAAATGAGCACGTGCAAATCAATTCTCCCCTTAAGCTGCTGGTTTAGTTCAGTTCGTGTATCTCTATTTTTCTTCACCCAAAGTACCGCTTCTCTCATAACTAGGGCTTCGGCAACCCATGCGGATGGAGCATGGATCCACTTGGTAAAGCCATCAACAAGGAGGCCGGCATCATTCCTGCACACCCCGGCGACCGATCCAGCCATTGTCGAGCTGCACCAAGAACAATCAACATTAATCTTCAGCTCATTTGTAGAAGGTGGGTTCCATTTTGTCGAGTTATTTGGAGCTGCCGATGACCCTTTGCTAAATAACTCTTTCCCCTTAGGTTCCACTTCGTGTAAAGTGCTGTAGTGATGTTGGCTTCTTCTGGAGTGACCGTTAGGTCGGGCTTCCTTCCTTGGAAGATCGATGCGTTGCGGATCTTCCAAATCTGCCATAGAACACCAGCAAAGAGGGCTTTCGAGTTTGGTTCAATTTTGAAGGTGAGACTTTCGAAAATTCACTTGTCAATTCGAGTAATACATTCTAGAGATGTGTCGGCTTGAAAGTCAGGGGCTGACCATATGATCTTTGTCCAATCACAGAGGAGGAAAATGTGCTCTGTTGTTTTTGGTGCTTGGCCACGAATCTGACAGGTTGGATTAGGTAGCATTTGCCTTTTATATAAGTTGTCTCTTGTCAGGAGAGTATTGCCGCATATATTCCATGTAATAAACAAATTTTGGGAAAAGTCTAGAGCTTCCATATTTCGTTCCATAACGACTTTGGAGTTTGGTAGGATGAGGACATGGTATTTTTATTGGGGAGTTCTACCCTTTTATGTATTCTATTATAGCCGCTCTTCACATTATAGGAACCTGAGCTATTGGCTATCCACACAAGCTTATATGGTTGGAAAGATCTTGACATGTAGAACAAAAGCCTACGGCCCAACCATATATAATTTGTATAATTTCATTGAGAATTGAGTGAGAATTTTAAATTTGAAAAAGTTCTAGAATTTTCAAATTACTTGCAATTGATTGATGTTCGTTGTAAATCATGACATGAGTTTCGTGAGAAATCAAAGCTTCTGCCGAGCGCTTTCTCTCTCTCCGAGAAGAAGCATGGCCGGAGAATCTTTCAAGTTTTCGAGCTTTTTGGTTGTTGTGTTGGTTTTTTTTTTTTTTTTTGTGTGACCGGCTTTCGCTGCCATGAAGATGAACAGACCTCTGCCTTTTTTAGTTTATGAGTTGCTTCTTTGTGGAGAACTCTCCGAGCGAGAGGGAGATGATCGGGTTACATGCCTGATATCTTTGACGTCATTTGAGCCCGAACTACGTTGGACACCGAATAATCAGGACTTTCGTTCGAGAAGAAGTTCTTATCTTCACACTCCTCTACGAAGGAGTCTTTTTTTTTTTTTTTTTTATGCTTTTTAGGATTTCAAGTTTATTTTTAAGGATTTCCTACTTTATGAAGTTTCAATTATTGCTTTCATTTATAGGATTTGCTTGTTTGCATTTTCCATTCCAATAATGCAATTCATTTGATTTTGTGAAATCAAAAGTTTATTTCCAATTTTGAGGGCATGGTGGGGTATACTAAACCAATCCAATGACGATATCCAACCATGAAAAAATATCATCCACGGAGAAACCCTGAGGGCTGGACTTTTCTTATGTTTCCTCCCAAAAACTTTTTCGAAAACAAAAGTATTTCATTGTTAAAAGCATTTTCCTAAAGTTTGTAGCGATGAAACCTATTTGTTTGTCTGACTCATTTACTTGTTGTCTCAGAGCATAATTCTATAACTTATTATGAGAAGGGATATCTGAAAATAGCGTATCAAGTTTCAATGATGATAAACTTTTTGGTTTAACTGATGATCAACTGGCTTAGAGCTCGTTTTCAATGGAAAAAACAAATGTGGGGCAACTCTCATTACTACTTGTGCAAGATATTAACCCCAGAGGAGCAAAATTGCTTAAGAGTAAGTTAAAAAAAAAATCATTATCAATGAGATAAGAATTAAAATCATTTTCAAAAGAAGTTTCTTTCCTTGATCTTTTACTCCTTAATTCGTCATTTAATTCTTTAATATCATCTGTATGAAGAGATGCATGAGAAATAACATTAGTTCTTAACAAAAGAATATGCTAAAAATTTATGCATTCTTTGTCTTGACATTGTATTGCTATCAAGCACATCACTTTTTAGTACAACAAATGCACTATTATCTTCAACATAACCAACAAACATGCAACAAGATGTCTTGAAGCCTATACTCCTTTTCTTAGTACTAAGAAGCATAACCTTAGCAAGGCACCCTACACTTCCAAATACTTTAATAGGAAAAGTGCATTAGAAGTCCTAAAACTTGTCACAAAAGTGTAATTAAGTTTTAAAGTTATCAATAAGTACAATCAAGTTCTAAAACTTATCAAATTTGTATAGTCAAGTCTTTCCATTAACCCTGTCCAACTTGGCTAACGAAAAATATTGGCGTGGCTAAAATATGAAAGATAAGGCTAAAATGATGTTGTTTGGGTTCAAACCTAATTTTTAAATCTAAATATTATTTAAATTAAATTAAAAAAAATCTAAACTTATATAAAAAGGGGAAGGACAACATAATCAATCATAGGGCCCTAGCCATCAATGCCCCACCGTCACTAGAATGGGTTGGCAATGGTGGGCAACGGTTTGCCAGGGTTGCTAGTGCCGCTATGCCCTGGCTAGTGGCTAGCAAACCTAGTTGACCATAAAGTCAATTGTTAACACTTAAATTTTGTTTTCCTTTTTTTTGTTATTTATCGTATGAAAAATTTTAGGGATTGAATTCAACCCCTAAACAAAAATATCACTTGCATTATTCATATTTGCATGGATCATGCACATGACTTAGTCGCATGACTTCTCTATGACCCACCAGGGAGAGATCACTCTTTGTCGCCCAACACCTCCACAGATAAGCATGCATAGGATTGTCTCTTACAAATATCGATCAATAATTTAAAAGTGAAGAAAGGCAATTGCGATCGGCAAATGGAGAATATCCATGAGTTGAATGGAAACAAATATGTTGGAGGGAAATCAAGATCATGGAGTTCACTCTCTTGATATTTACTTTCCGCCGATTCCTCCATGATGGCATCTCCAAGATCTTAAATTTCGGGCCAGAATCGGTGGATTTAGAAAGCAAACCAATTTTCGAAGGAAATAATAAAAACAAAAGGAAAGAATACGAATCTGATTGGGAGGAATCATTGGAATATCAACAAGAGATTAATACTCATGGAATGAATTAGCCGATGGTGAATGAATGTGGACACGTTCAAGGCAATATTGGTAAAAGAAGAAAAGAAAATGGCGAGGGGAAAAGGACAAAATCATAGAGGATCACCAATCATCGCCAAAGGAGTCTCCCTGGATTCAAAACTTCCAAAAATACGTGGGAGTTTTCTGGTATAAGAGGGGACGATTAGAAAGAGAGGAGGGCAGCTCGTAATAGAAAGGAAAAAATGGTGAGAAAACACAGAGAGGTGCGATAGATAATCTCAGAGAGAGAGAGAGAGAGAGAGAGAGAGAGAGAGAGAGAGAACAGACGGTCTGGGAAAGGAGAGAGGGAGAGAGAGAGTGGAGAGGCTTTGGAGAGGCTTCCATTAGTGCAACATAGTAACTCATGGTGCAATACACTAGATATGCACAGCGAGAGATAAGGCTAACAAAAAAGGAAGGGTGGTCTTCTTTTTTCATCCCATCCCTGCAGACCCTCCCGCGAGCAGCTCATCCACTCGAGACGACCCCGGTCCTGCCTCACGCTCGACGCAGCTCCGCCCAAAACAGATCGTGGCCTCCACGCTTCCTGCTGTTCCCATTCCTTTAAACCCAACATCGCCGCTTACTACTTTATCTATCATGCTTGACTATTCTTTCACGGGCTGTCCAGAACTAACCAATGCCCCTGCAGCAATGAAATAATCTGGTGATGCTCCTTGTTTCCTCCTACGTCCACGCCATTACGCCATCCCCTGCCGAAGCTCCTGCTGCCATCGTCTCCTTGGCATCCCCGGCGAGTTCCTAGGCGACACCAGCAAGTTTCCCCTCATGCTGCCCGGTCCACTCCTGTCTCCAATGAGAACTAGGCCTCGGCAAGTCCCCTCCGAATGACCGCCCGCACTACTGCATCTTCCACTGGCCGAGCAATCGGTTCAGACCGATTTACCCAATCCGCCCGTTGACCTGAAGAAAGAAAATTTTCCATTTTTTTTGTTTTTTTTAGTTTTTTTTTAAAAATAATTTTTCTTTCTTTTTCTTCTTTATCTTTTCCCTATTTTGTCCTTTTCCTCTGCACATCTTCTTTGCCTAGCCTCCTCACTCGACGACTCTCCACCAGCAACTTCAATGTCTGCCGATCAAGAACCAACATCTCTTGTCGCCATCAACCGCCCTTATCCACCGTCACAGAATCGATACTAGTCACCGCAGAGGTCCGTTCATCTTCCATGGCAGCGGAAGCCGGTCACGCAAAAAAAACCAACACGACAACCAAAAAGCTCGAAAACTCGAAAGATTCTCCGGCCGGGAAACTCACCAGACAATCCCCAAGCCTCAAGCTTTGTAGAGTGAGAGAGAAAGAGACACGATGAGATGATAGGGAGAAATTCGAACTCAGCAGAAATGCAGCATTCCACAGAAAAATGCTTCTTCTCGGAGAGAGAGAAAGCGCTCGGCAGAAGCTTTGATTTCTCATGATACTCATGCAATGATTTACAACGAACATTAATCAATTGCATGTAATTTGAAAATCCTAGAACTTTTTCATGTATAAACCTTAGAATTTCAAATTTAAAATTCTCACTCAATTCTCAACAAAATTATACAAATTATATATGGTTGGAAAGATCTCGACTAAGGTCCAACCATATATAATTTGTATAATTTTGTTGATAATTGATTGAGAATTTTAAATTTGAAATTCCTAGTGTTTATACATGAAAAAGTTCTAAAATCTTCAAATTACTTGCAATTGATTGATGTTCGTTGTAAATTGTTGCATGAGTTTCGTGAGAAATCAAAGCTTCTGCCGAGCGCTTTCTCTCTCTGAGAAGAAGCATTTTTCTATGGAATGTTGCGTTTTTGCTGAGTTCGAATTTCTCCCTATCGTCTCGCCGTCTCTCTCTCTCTCGCTCTGCAAAGCTTGAGGCTTGGGGATCGTCTGCTGAGTTTCCCAACTGGAGAATCTTTCGAGTTTTCGAGCTTTTTGGTTGTCATGTTGGTGTTTTTTTCGTGACCGGCTTCTGTTGCTGTGGAAGATGAACAGACCTCTGCCTTTTTGAGTTTATGAGCTGCTTCTCTGTGAAGAACTCTCCGAGCAAGAGCAAGAGTGAGAGGGAGATGATCGGGTTACATGCCCGATATCTTTGACGTCATTTAAGCCCAAATTGCGTCGGACACCTGTTGACGCCTAAATTTTCCTTTTAATTAATTAGGTTTTACTTTATTTTATTTTATCTTTTTCTGATAATAAATAAATAGATAACAAAAAAAAACGAAAAAAAAAATAGAAAAGTAGCCTCCGCATGGGCCTTCGACCCATCTCCGCCTCAGCCTAGCCCAGCCGAGTCTTCTTCCTCCTTGCGCCACTGCAGCACACGCGCGGTCTGGTGCGACGTCGGAGGAAGATGAACAGACGGTGACGCATGTGGAGCAGAGGAGCAGTTGGCGTCGACGGGACGTGACTGGAGGAGGAGATGATGGCGGATGGGACAGCGGTCCAACCGGCGGGTCGAAGTCGACCTGGGTTGCACAGGAGTGAGTATTTCTCCCGATACTTCACTTGGGTTTCTAATCAACCCACCCCAAATCGATTAGTGGCGACTCCATTTTAAAAATTGATTTACAGGTTAAAAACTCGAACCTTTAAGTTGCGAATTGGTGGACTTGGGAGAGTCCGGGCTTAATAAATTCAGCCGATCCATTAGCCTCCTTAGGCGCTCGTACCCGATCGCGGGCGCCGAAAAAAAAGAAGAAAAAAGGTCGCGACAGCTTGGCGACTCCGCTGGGGACTTTGAGGACTTATGCCATTTTATCTTTGTTTAAAAGCTTTGCTGACTTAGGTTTTTTTTCTTTATGCAGGTCAAAAGCTTAGAAATTTATTTTAATTTTGCTTAAAATAGATTACCTTGTGATTATAAATTGTTGTGCATGCTTTACTATTTTAAACACTACATATGGCACACACAACCCGGCCGTCGGACTTGGGCCGCCATAGGATATCTAGGATGACGTTAAGAAAGATATGACCTCGAACGCGAGACTGCAATGTAGAGGTTGCCTTTCTTTTTCCCGAATGTTTTAGTCGAGGTTGAGGGGGTATGCTGCTAACGCAAGACTGCGACGGGCAGACACCCTTTTAATTTCAACAAGCCTGCTGAGTTAGAAATCGAGTCGCACGTCCCATCTGTATGTCTTTGTGCTTATCATTTTATTTAAAAGCAAAGTAATTTATTTACTTTTACTTAGTCTTTTCTAGCTCGTGGCAAAATAGGGTCAGGTTGTGTAGCCCCCTTTTCTAAATGCGATGGGAAGAATCGATATCAAATTCATTCCTGCCCCAAAGAAAGAGCTCCTCAGATGGTGGAATCAGTTAGATCAACTTGGCCAAGAGCGTGTCAAAGAAAGGATTGGTCATCTCCTCCCATTGCTCCAAATTGATATTCACTCCGGGGTCATGCAAGCCCTACCACATTTCTGGTGTCCGGAAACATCCACTTTCATGTTTGGCAAATTTGAATTGACTCCCACTTTGGAGGAGTACAGTCTCGCCATAGGAATGCCCTTGGGAGTGGAGCTCGCTAAGCCACCAATCGGCATCGACCCCATACTCGTCTATCACGTTTTTAAAAAAAATCATTTAGTAAGAAAAATTGTCAAAACCAACAACAATGCTTTCCCACTATCATCCTTAACTTAATGTTTTGAAAAACAATAAGATCTTCCTTTTGGCGTTCTTTGGATTTATTATCTTCCCCTATAGAAAGAATGCCATAAATCCTTCAATCGTGGAGATAATAAATCAAGTCACTTTCGAAGCAGGATATGTAAACATGGTTTTAGCCGAAACATTTTTATCCCTTAATCGTTTCAAGGACAAAAAAGAGAAGATCATGAGAGCCGCCCCAGAAATTTTACAAATGTGGTTTTTTTTTCCCATGTCAAAGGATTTGGGCACCTTATGCAAATATTTGAAATTAATGAGTTCAAGCACCCACTGCAAAAGTTCCAAAGCTTGGAGAAATATTCTCCCGATGAAGAATACTCTCGATGGATTGACTTATTAAAAAACCCGGTCCCGGAGACATTCATATGGCGAACTAAGTGGTTCATCGCGGGCGAGGCATGTTTTGCACTTGATTATTACGATCCGTTCCACTGCTGGGCCTCTCTGGAGCTATCTCGTACTATCCATATAGGGTGGCTCACCAGTACAGGATCCTTCAAGAAGTTCCGCCACCACTCAAGTCAGGACTGTTTCGGGTTTCTTTCAACCCCACCGGTTATGACTACTCAGAGGAAATCAGCATAATTCAGAATGCATGGGATAGATGCCACCTAGAGAGGATTATCGTACCTAGAAGGCTAAAGGGACAGGAAAAAGCCCATCATGCATCCACCTTTTACATCCTCAACCATGGGATTCTTGAGGAGTTGCAGCCGGTAATCCCTGATGTAAGTAATAAACTTACCAAGCACGAAAAGATCAAGTCTCTTGAAGAGCGTTTGGAGACCAGCAAGAGACACCTATCAAAGCTAGCTCAAAAGAACAAGCGGCATCGCAAGATCGAGACTTCCCATTGCATATAAAAATGGGCGTTGTGGCTTTTTGATGTGAATATTTCAATGTGAATATCTGGGGTCGTTCTGACTTGTGTCAAAAATCTTTTTGGCATTGTATAAATCTCTTGTTAATAAATAAGAATGACTCGACCCTCGTCATGAGCCAGTGTTTCGTGTGTTTCTTTTGTTTACATTTTCTCCATTTCCTGTGTTGACAGGTAATCACAACATAGCCATATTCACCGAATCCAAAAGCTAGGATGGCTGAAGAAAATGTACCAAGCCGTGTTGAGATTATGGAAAGAGAAATGAAGCAGGTCTTCAATGTGCTTCAACAACTCTCAAAACAAATAGATTCCATCCAGGACAAATTGGCTCCCACCCGGGCCTCAATCGAAGTAGTATTACCGCAATCATCCACCCAAGGAGAGCAAGGAAGAGATACCGATGATAGCATGCCCGAATTGGAGGACGACGCGTGCCAAATCATAGTTGAGAAAGTAAAACCCAGCATTTCATCTAAAACTAAGCATGATAAGCATCTAGAGAAGCTTGAGGAGAGGCTAAAGCAACTGCAGGGCCTATAGGATCCTACTCCAACAGACCTCTCTATCTACTCCAAAGTCAAAATGCCCGAAAAGTTTAAGATGCTTGAATTTGAGAAGTATGATGGCACGACCTGCCCAAGGGCTCACTTGCAAATGTACTTGGTTCGAATGACCCAGTATATTAGTAATGTGCCTTTAATGATCCAGTTGTTCCAATTAAGCCTGGTAGGTCCCGCCTTGAGGTGGTACATCAAGAAAAACATAAACCTCATCGAAACATGGAGTGAAGCAAGTGAAGCATTCCTCAAGCAGTACAAGTTCATAATGGATATTACCCCTTCTCGTGAGGATCTCGATCGCACGGAAAAGAAAAAGCAAGAATCTTTCAAAGAGTATGCTATTAGGTGGAGGAATCTCGTCGCCTAGATCAGCCCCGAGCCAACTGACTTTGAATTGAGAAAAATGTTCATCAAAACCCTCCCCTATGAATACCGCAACAGATGGTGACTACGATCGCTGAATCATTCAATCAACTCATTCCAGTGGGAGAGCAGATAGAGATAGGATTAAGGGATGGCTGGTTCACCGAGCCTGCACCTGTCGGCAGAAGGTTCAGCATGAAAAAGGATAAAGAGCCCCTGATTGATGTTAATACCACCTATACTGCGAATACCGGTCACCTCCCGACCGTTCAGACAAGCACAAGCCAACAGCAGACCAACAGCCGTCAGCCTCAACGCTACAACAACCGAAGACAATTCACTCCGCTTCCTAGATCTCGTTCCCAGGTTTTGGCGATCCTCCGGAACAAGAATCTCTTCTCGATTGTGCCAAGACGACCCAATGCTGAAAGCTTCTCCAGTTATGACCCGTCCAAAAAATGTAATTATCACATGGAAGAAGTAGGCCATTCAACTGATGATTGTTGCATCCTTAAACATCGGATCCAGAACCTACTGGATACTAAAGCCTTCTCATTCCAAACTACGAAGCTAAATGTCCAAAGCAATCCGCTCCCTGATCACGCTGACAAAGTAAATGCGATATTCGGTTTTGAAGCCAGTCAAATAAAAAATGTCAATGCACATATTGTTGACATCTATCGAGGGCTAGTAGAAGCCGGGTATTATTCAGGTGACGAAATACCACCTTTTGCGACAATGGAAGAAAGGGTATCAAGAATGATAGAGGCTGAAATAATCGTGCAAGTTGATCGTACCAGCATAGTTTCCACTATATCACAAGTCCTCATCAACTGGGATGAGGAATGCGCCGTGCTAAATGCCAAAAAAGAGAAGAAGGATTCCACCCCACCTGAGGATGTATCTGAAGGAAAAGGGGCCATAGTCAAAACATCGATAGAAGAAGCAGCTATAGTCATTGAAATCCCCCAGCCTTACAAATATGAATGTAACAATGCTGTACCATGGTCTTATGACCTTGATGTGGGCTTAGTCACTAGATTTGGGCGAACCTATGCTCACGCAAATACGCAGTCTGTTAAGCCCGTCACTGGCGAAGAAGCCAGGGAGTTTTTGGCCGTAGTTAAGGCCAGCGAATACAATGTGGTGGAGCAGTTACGAAAATCACCAACACATATCTCTGCTGGAATTGCTTCAGACATCTATCAAACATCAAAAATCCCTCATGAAGGTATTAAGTGAGGTATATGTCCCTGAAACGATTGAGCATGACAAACTCGAGGAATTCGTCGGCACCATTCTTCTGAAGGATCAAATGGCATTCTCTGATGAAGAAATCCCTGAGGAAGGTAGAGGACACACCAAAGGCCTCTACATATCAGTCAAATGTAACGCATCTTACGTCGCTCGAGTGTTGATTGACAACGGATCTGCTCTTAACATATGTCCACTAGCGACACTTTGTTGCCTTCAAATAGACAGATCACGGATCCAGGTACCCAAGACTTTCGTTCGAGCATTTGATGGAACAAAGAAGGAAACAGTGGGAGAGATTGAGCTCGACGTTCAAATTGGCCCAACCGTATTCAAAATTTTGTTCCAAGTAATGGATATCTCCACTACGTTCAATTTCCTCTTAGGGCGCCCATGGATCCACGTCGCAGGAGCAGTAGCTTCAAGCCTCCACCAAAGTGTGAAGTTCGTGGTTGGAGGAAAACTGATCACAGTCTGAGGAGAAGAGGATCACCACATTTATCACGAGACGGCCATCCCTTATGTTGAACCTAGTGACAAAAACGAAGCCAGCTATCAATCGTTCGAGCTCGTGTCTACTATACACAAAACTCGTGGGACTTTGCCCCTCATCCCCGAGATATCAAGCGCTGCAATCATTGTAGGAAAAATCATGGTGGGACACAGTTTCATTCTAGGACAAGAGCTTGGTAAGGAAGGCTAGGGCATCTGTCAACCTATTGAAGCCCTGAGGAGACCCTATACTGTCGGTTTAGGATATTCCCCGGATAGAAAAGCAAAGAAAAAAGTCGGCCTTGTATACTCCCATCTCAAGGCAACTTTCCCAGGCCCAGCCCGAATGATGCATGAGGAAGAGGAAGTGATCAATACTCCAAAATGGTTCAACCTCGGAAGCTCAAACTTGCCCATAATCCAGGAAGGCACAACTTGGCCCTCAAAGAAAGAAGGGCCGGATGACATGACCACCATGTTTGGAGACATTTTTATAGGTGCCATTGAGGAGGAGCAGTTAGAAGGAACATGTGATAACTTCTCGTTCATCCAGCTTCAACACCAAGTTGATGAACTACGCGAGACAGTGCACCATTTGACAGAAAGTTTCGCTCAAGCTGCCTGCGCATTCCGCTCTCATCATAGTAAGGATTTGGTAGTAAATGAGGAAGACCCTGCTGATACGATCTGGCAAGGGGTTCAACTATCTCAGTCCTCAAAAAGCACACGGCCATATTCGCCTCTTCCTAAATCAATGGCCATCATTTTCCCCATCCTCTTAGAGCAATGGATAATCGGCAGGGAACTGAGTCATCCTACTCCCGAATACTTCCTTGATTATGATCCATCCAAGCAATGTGATTATCATTCAGGGGAATTAGGACACTCGCTAGATGACTGTACCATCTTGAGAGACAAGGTTCAGGATCTTTTGGATGCCAGGGTATTCACGTTCCGCTCTCCGTGGCTATGTTTTGGCAAGGATCACCTCCTCGTGGTACCTAGCACCCATACCATGTTCCCTGAGCATGCTAATGAAGCACGTAGAGGAGAGGCGATCATGGACACTTTGGGCCGACCAAGTGGTAAATTTGACTACTATGTCAATTATTCAATCCCCCAAAGTTTCTATGATCATCATCACCACATCATCCCTGATGGATGGGAAGACATGGATCATCTGAAATCCACGAAGTCGCGAGCGCAAGGAGACGTGACTGGCGACTGGTATGAAGACTTCTTCATGGGCACTATCAATGGAGGACCGTAAGGGGAAATGGGTGCAGACCCGCTCTAGAATGATCTAGCGGCAGGCAAGGGTATGGGAGCGGTCCAAACCAACATCGTGGATAGTCATGATAGCAATTCTGATAGCTCATATGATGACTTTGATAATTCCGATGAAATTCAGCGAGACTGGGAGCGTCATGAAGAAACAAGGCCCCCTACCACTGAAGACACCGTCACTGTCAATTTAGGCAGCTTAGAAGGTCCAAGAGAGATAAAGATTGGTGCCAACCTTCCTGAAGAAGAAGCTACATACTTGATTGCTCTTCTAAAGAGGTATCAAGATGTATTCGCATGGTCATACGCAGATATGCCAGGCCTTGATCCAATGATCGTGGAGCATAGTTTGCCAACCAACCCTGATATAGCCCCCAAGAAACAACGACTAAGAAGAACCAAGCCAGAATTGTCAAAAAAGATTGAAGAAAAAGTAATGAAGCTCCTCGAAGTGGTTTCCTCGAAGTCTCGCAATACCCCAGCTAGGTAGCAAACATTGTGCCAGTGAAGAAGAAGGATGGTCGAATACGTGTTTGTGTCGACTATCGTGACTTGAACAAAGCAAGCCCGAAAGATGATTTCCCATTACCCCACATAGACGTTCTGGTAGATAGTACTGCGGGTTCAAACTGTTCTATTTTATGGATGGATTCTCGGGATACAACCAAATAAAGATGAAGGAGGAAGATAAGGAAAAAACGGCATTCATTACTCCATGGGGAACTTTCCATTATAAGGTCATGCCTTTTGGCCTGAAAAATGCTGGAGCAACTTACCAGTGAGCCATGGTCACCCTTTTCCATGACATGATGCATAAAGAAATTGAAGTATATGTCGATGACATGATCGCTAAAACCAGACATGGAGAAGACCATGTGAAGACCCCGGAGAAACTATTTGAACGACTTCGCCAGTTTAAGTTGCGCTTGAATCCAGCAAAATGTGTGTTTGGGGCAACTTCTGGCAAATTACTTGGATTCATTGTGAGCTGTGAAGGAATAGAAGTAGATCCATCAAAAACCAAGGTGATATTTGAGATGCCTCCTCCCTCGACTGTAAAAGAAGTTCGGAGCCTCCTGGGAAGATTAAATTACATTGCCCAATTCATTTCCCAGCTCTCCAAAACTACAAAGCCTTTCTTTAAACTTCTCAGGAAGGATGCACAAATTAAATGGGATGATGATTGCCGACTGGCATTTGAAGACCTAAAGCAGTACTTGATGAAACTCCCGATTTTGGTACATCCAGTCCCGGGACACCCTTTAATTCTCTACCTTACCATCAACAGTGAATCCTTAGGTGCAATGCTGGCACAAAAGGAGCCTCATGACCAGAAGGAGCGAGCCATCTACTATTTGAGTAAAAAGTTCACCGTGTAAGAACAAAACTACTCCAATTAAGAAAAAACATGCGCCGCATTAGCATGGGTATTGCACAGACTCCGACAATATACCTTACATTACCAAACTTTCCTCGTAACCGAGAGTGATCCGATCAAGTATTTGCTCAGTCGCCCAGCATTGGTAGAAAAATTGGCCAAATGGCAAATCCTGATCTCATAATTCGACATTCAGGTGATGTCACAGAAATCAGTTAAAGGGAGGGTGATTGCCGATATGTTAGCGGATTGTCCTAAAGAAGTACGCGAAGATAATCCCCCGGACGACCGAATTTCCACGATAGAAGAAGACACATGGGCTATGTTCTTCGACGGAGCTGTAAATTTGTCGGGCTCCGGCACTGGGGCGGTCTTGATATCCCAAAATGGACAACATTATCCTGTAGCTGCGGAATTGATATTTCCATGCACCAACAATATAGCCGAGTATGAGGCGTGCATCCTCGGCTTGTAAGCGGCTATTGAAATGGGAGTGACAAAGCTAAAGGTGTTCGGTGATTCTACCTTAATAATCCTCTAGACGTTGGGCGAATGGAAGACGAAAGACGCTAAACTTGTGCCTTATCATGGTTACTTAGAAAAGTTGGCCGGAGAATTCCAAGACATCTCGTTTGAATACCTACCTAGAATTCATAATCAGTTCACTGATGCACTAGCAACGCTATTATCTATGTTGCAAGCAACGAAAGGGTTAGAAGTAGAGCCTTAAAAAATTGAAGTCTTGGCAAGACAGGCCTACTGCATGGCCATAACTGAAGAACCCGATGGGAAGCCCTGGTATTATGATATCATGAAATACATCCAGAAGCAAGAGTTCCCTGAACAAAGCACTCCCTCTGATCGAAAATACTTAATGAAAGTGGCTTCAAAGTTTTTCGTCAGCGGTGAAAATCTGTACAAAGATCATATGACTCAGTCCTGCTAAGGTGTGTGGATGTAGCTGAAGCCACACGAATAATGCAAGAAATACATGAGGGAGTATGTGGTCCTCACATGAATGGACGTATGTTGGCCAAGAAGTTAATGAGACTGGGTTATTATTGGCTCTCCTTAGAGAATGATTGTGCTCAACATGTGCGAAGTTGTCATCGTTGTCAGATTCACGGGGACAAGATACATGTCTCTCCAATTGAATTGCATTAGTTATCTAAGCATGGCCATTTTCAATGTGGGGGCATTGATGTAATTGGCCCAATCAATTCGAAGGCATCAAATGGCCATCGATTCATTTTGGTCGCAATCGACTACTTCTCAAAATGGATCGAGGCTACATCCTATGCAAGCGTAACTGCATGAAACGTTATGAAATTCATCAGACGTGACATAATCGCCCGTTATGGCGTACCAGAAGTTATTGTCACCGATAATGGGTCAAACCTGAACAACAAGTTGATTGATCAATTGTTTTCTGAGTTCAAAATCCAACATCTGAACTCGTCCCCTTATCGTCCACAAATGAATGGAGCCGTGGAAGCCGCCAACAAGAACATCAAGAGAATCCTATCCAAGATAGCTGAAAACTACCGCGACTGGCATGAGAGGTTACCCTTCGCACTAACAGCATATCGAACTTTGATTCGATCTTCCACTGGGGCAACGCCTTTTTCCTTGGTTTACGGCATGGAGGCGGTTCTGCCAATAGAAGTAAAAATCCCTTCCCTGCGAATTTTATCCCAGGCAAGATTGTCCAAGGAAGAATGGACACAAAAAAGGCTTGAGCAACTGAATGTGATCAACAAAAAGCGGCTGAAAGCCCTCTGTCATGGTCAGTGTTACCAACAGAGGGTAGCTCGATCGTTCAATCAAAAGGTGCGACCCAAGCACTTTGAGGTAAACGAGCTAGTCTTGAGAAAGACACTGTCAATCTTTCCAGAGCCCGGAGGCAAGTTCGCCCCAAATTACAAGGGTTCTTATATAATAAAGAAGATACTCCCCGGTGGAGCCCTGATCCTAATTGAGTTGGATGGACGAGAATTCTCTAAACCAGTTAATTCCGATGCTGTAAAAAAGTACTATCCTTGAAAGATGTTCATTGTTTTGCATTGCCAAGCACTTCTCTATCAGAATGAAAATACCTACGCACCTTTATATATGAGTGACGTATTTACATCATCATAAAAAATGTGTGACTCAATGAAGAAAAATGAATGGTAATCACTAGCATTTAAGGAAGTGTCGAAAATCAAGTAGCAAACTCGATGGCATAACTTGAGCAAATCGACATTACCCAAGCAGACGCGTAAGAGTAATTTGTGTCAATTTCGCCCAGCTCGGTGTAAAGGACGCGTCATTCAGGAACTAGTCTGGTGAGAAAGAACCTTCTATCCCAGTCAGCAATCTTAGAATCTGGAAGCCTCACTTCTTGTTCCAGACACATGCTTTTGTAAGAAGTAATTACCATCGGAGAATTGGAAGTTTTGATTGTCCATCTCAAATTCCATAGAAGCTTGAGGTACATGACTGTGCCTAATGCTACTATAATCAAAGGCAGAAGGAAAAATTCCGCAAAAGGAAAGCATTGAAAATCAATTAATGACCAGCAATCATGCATATGTGGCTACAAGTAAGAAAGACCATTCGAAGGAAGCATTGAAATGTAAAAGAGGCTGTCAGCAACTTCCTTAGGAGCCAGCACTAATAAACTCTTGAGGAAAGGTAACTTGGCATCATTTCTAACGCTCACTCTCAGAACTTATATTGACAAGAAGCATTGGGATTCAAGAGCCAAGCTCAATGGTTAAATGGGGCAAAACAAGTGATCTAAACTCGGGACAAAAGTAGAGACGCCCGATCAGATTCTCGACCTTTAGCTGATTATTCATGCGTCATGTCAATATGAGCAATCTATCGGCACCCATTTGTAAACAGATCTTTGTAAATAACTCTTTTGATGTTCAAATTTCAACACATTTGTGAATACCGTTCCACCAAGTAAACACCCCTGAAGCTGTTAATAAGTTTTTCTTGAGTTAAAAGCCATTCATTTATTTTGAGAGTACAAACTCTATCACATCATACACTGCATGCCTTTTTCCAAATGGATTTTTGCATGATGATTTTGTCTATCTAGATCACTAATTCCATTGGGAATTATTAGAATAGACAGCTAAGTGAAGAATACAAGATTAATCGAGCATGCTGGATGAGGCGCGTCAGAATGATGAAAGGCAAGCCATATCCTACACACAATCCCCCCCATCTATACACCTGTGAGATGAGTGCAGAAGATTCCATGGCTGCAGGGTAAAGAGTTCTCTCGTGAATGGTATGATAACCAAAATAGTGAGAGGCATTCCATCGCTCACCCCATTGAGCCCCATACACTGGTGAAGCTTCTCTCATACCCCCGTCAAGAACCACCCCACATTGGGGCAGAGCGGAGGCAAAGCATCATCACAAGGTGAGAAGAGAGATAGAAATTTTCTTACTCGCACTTGCATCAATCTTCGGGTGTCTTTATTGTATATGAACACTTGCGTTAATTTAAGTGCCTTAGAATGACAAAGAACAATTCCCTTTCTATGCATTTGTATACATTGGACAACCCAAGTGAGTCTGTAATTTTACCCTCACATTGAGACAAAGCAGAAGTTATTGCCATAGCTTGAGCGTCGGCTGAAGATGAAGACTTAAGAGTCTAATAACGGTGCTTCGATTGAACTTGCTTAGGCCAGTTCCTTCGACAACAAGAAAAAGCAAGGCATAAAAAAGTAGTGTATCTGGTAAAAGCAAGGTCAATGCCCATGAATGGAGAACTAAAATAAAAATATGGGCATGAAAAAAATAGTGTGCCTGGTAAAAGCAAGGCCAATGCCCCCTAGTCAAAAATACTACCAAGAAAAAGTCGCTGTTGTGGTCCATAGAACCTCTATCTAACAGTGAGAAGAAAGACCGGTGACAAATGCCGAGATAGTCACGAACTCTCACCCTCTTACATGTGAGCCAAGTCTACATTATATTTCCATTGTAAAAGTCTCTTTAGACTAGGGCACTTCAATTAACGTAGGATTTCATGCATATATAAGCATCGCTTGAAGAAGTACGAGCAAGATTACTCTATCTCTTTTCACAGGATTCTTGACTTGCAAACCCGGAGATGATCGTGTGGCACTTCGTTCACGAGCCTTGACCTCGACGGTCCCATTTGATGAGCCGTTGACTAAGTCTTCATCATAATTTCAACAAAGACCTCTCACAATGGTAAAGTCGTACCACTTGCGAGAATACTCGGACCCCTGTTGACATGATGACAGTGAGATAGTGTGGTCCTTATAAATTCTGCATTAATGGTCAGAATAGCCTTTTCCAAGAGAGTGAGTGAAAAGTCTTTTTAGACTGAAAGTCCCTCATCTAGCATGCTCAAGACATCTACATTCTAAATGAAGGCTGTCTTTCAAAATCTTCCCCAGTAGAAATCAAATGATGCAAAATTGACAAAATTATCATGCATGAATCTCATTTGAACTCATGAATTTACATCATATACAATCATGTGGGCATATTGTGCAAATAGCAGACATACTTTCAGAGATCGGAGATATTGCCAGGTAAGCATATCTTAATCCCCATTTGTCTTAAAGTACCTACCACTGTCCAGGTACTCTCTTCTTGACACTCGACCTATTCGAGTCGTCCCTTGAGTTTGGGTGTTTGCAACTGTCTAAGTATCCCCTTGTCTTTAAGTACCCACCACTTGCCGAGTACTCCCTCTTATCGACACTCGCCATGTTCGAGTTGTCCCCAGAGTATTGATATTTGGGACTGTCCAAGTATCCCCCTATTTTTGAGTACCTGCCGTTACTCAAGTACTCTCTCTGTTGACACTCGACCTGTTCAAGTTGTCTTTAAAGTTTGGATGCTTGTGACTGTCCAAGTATCCTATTGTCTTTGAGTACCGGCCACCGTTCGGATACTCCCTTTCCATAACACTCGACCTGTCTGAGTTGTCCTCACAATTGTGTTATTGAATACTAGTAGCCATCACATTGTGCGCTTGTGGTTACCCAGGTATGCCTTCTTACACTTGGACCAGCTTGAGTGGTCCCAGATCGTATCATTAAATACTTATGTTCATCCAAAGTATTCCAGTACTTTGTACACTTGAGGCTATCCAAGTGTTTCACCCCTTTTAAGTTCCTGCGGCAATCCAGGTAAGCCTCATACTGCATTCAAGTTTACAATGCTAGGAGGTGAGAGACCTTCATGAATATCCAAGGTACGTCCTTGATATTCCAACTACCAGGAGGTGAGAGACTTTCACGAATATCTTAGGTACGTCCTCGATATTCCCAACTACCAGGAGGTGAGAGACCTTCACGAATATGCGGGGCACGCCCTCAATATTCCCAATTACCAGGAGGTGAGAGACCTTTATGAATATCCAAGGTACGTCCTCGATATCCCAACTACCAGGAGGTGAGAGACCTTCACGAATATGTGAGATCCATCCTCGATATTCCCACTACCAGGAGGTGAGAGACCTTCACGAATATCCCAGGTACGCCCTCGATATTTCCCAATTGCTAGGAGGTGGGACACCTTCATAAATATCCAAGGTATGTTCTCAATATTTTCAATTATCAAGTACCCCTTCGATACTTGTGAATGTCCAAATATCCCCAAAGAATTCATACTTGTGATCATCTAAGTACCCCTTCAATGCCTATGGTCAGCCAAATACCCATTTTGACGCCTGCAAAGGCCTAAATATCCTTTAGGTTAGTACTTGTGAATATCCAGGTACTCTTTGATATGCTTGTGAATGTCCATGTATTTTCCAGAATCAATGCCCTGAGAAAGGTCGGCGCATCCTCCCGAGAAAAGTTGGGTACCAGCTGTTGTCTTTGACAGAGGTCAGACACCCCCACAAAATAGATGCCCTGAGAAAGGTCGGCGCATCTCCCGAGAAATGTCGGGTACCAACTGGTGTCCTCAATACAAATCAGGCACCCACAAATGACATGTCCTGAGAAAGGTCGGTGCATCTCCCGTCAAGGCGACCGAAGAAAGGTTCGAGTCATAAACAAATCTTTGATTGTTTTAACAGGCGACAGAAGAATGGTTCGGGTCTTGGAAAAGCAATTTCCCGTCACGACGACCGAAGAATGTTTCGGGTTTGAGACAAACCACTAATTGCTCCAATAGGTGACCGAAGAATGGTTCGGGTCCTGGAGGAGCAATTTTCCGTCAAGGCAACCGAAGAAAGGTTCGGGTCTTAGACAAATCATTTATTGTTTTAACAGGCGACCGAAGAATGGTTCAAGTCTTGGAGAAGCAATTTCCCGTCATGGTGACCGAAGAATGGTTCGGGTCTGAGACAAACCACTGATTGCTCCAACAGGCGATCGAAGAATGGTTCAGGTCCTAAAGGAGCAATTTCCCGTCAAGGCGATCGAAGAAAGGTTCGGGTCCTAGACAAATCATGGTTTGTTTTAACAGGTGACCGAAGAATGGTTCGAGCCCTGGAAAAGCAACCTCCTCATATCACTAGATAAGATAACGCCTTGATACTTTCCAAGCTCGAGGTTCACACCCTATCTCACTCACTCCCGGTAAGTAACTACAAGTATCTTCTTATCTATCTTAGTATATGTAATGTTATATTGCTCTTTTTGCATAGGATAATAGGTCATAAATAAAATATAATCTGCTACGCATGCATGTATAAAATTTAGGCATCAGTTTGTCTTTGAATGCAACCTCTGCGAGCTCACCTTCAAAGAGGGGCAGCTGTTGATGCCTAAATTTTCCTTTTAATTAATTAGGTTTTACTTTATTTTATTTTATCTTTTTCGGATAATAAATAAACAAATAACAAAAAAAAGAAAAAAAAAACAGAAAAGCAGCCTCCGCATGGGCCTTCGGCCCATCTCCGCCTTAGCCCAGCCCAGCCGAGTCTTCTTCCTCCTTGTGCCACTGCAGCACACGCGCGGGCAGTCGCGACGCCGGAGGAAGATGAACAGACGGCGATGCACGTGGAGTAGAGGAGCAGTTGGCGTCGACGGGACATGACCGGAGGAGGAGATGATGGCGGATGGGACGGCGGTCCAACCGGCGGGTCGAAGCCTCTCTGACCGGCCGCCCCCTCGCCTATAAATAGAGGGGGGCCACCGTTGATGGGGGAGAAGAGGGAGGAAGCCAAGAAGCAAAGAGAGAGATAGAGAGAGGTGGGGAAGTTCAAGGGCTGCAGATCCTCAAAACCTCCCAACCGAGAGACTTCAGAAAGGGGGACCGAGGACGAGCAGGCCGAGATCTGAGGTCGGCCGGAGTCGTTCGAGGGAGATCCAAGTGTGGGGGGGCTGAAACGAAGAACCCGAGAGAGAGAGAGAGAGAGGGTGTTCCGGCCATATTTGATCGGGCCCAGGTCTCGCCGTCGCCGTTCACCGAGGTCTTCATCGTCGTAGATCAAGCCCTTCAGCTTCATCGTTGCTCGCCGTGGCCGCCGCCGTCGTAAATCGACCCTTGCCGTCGTCCCTACCGTCCATCGCCCCCCTATTCTGTCGCTGTCGCTGTCGTCGTGGTCCCCATCGTCGTTGCTGTCACCACCGTAGCTGTTGTTGCTGCCGTAGTGCTTTGGTTTCCTCCCCGGCGCCGCGGATTCACAAACCCTACGGTTTGCGATTTTCCGGGTCGTGAAGCGGATTCGAACCCGGAAAATTCAGGTAGGGTTTGCAATCTGGGGGCAGTTGGAGGACGGGACGGGTGTTGGAGCTGAGTCGGGTAGGGTTTCGCCGGGGAGCGGGTTGTCGGGTTGGGTCGGGCATCTCCAATCGCCAGGCCGTGATGTCGTTTTGAAAAAAAAAAAAAAAAAAGTCGGGCCTGCCTGCGTTCGAGTCTTTGGCCCGGGTCGGACCCAACCCGCGGATCCAACCCGGGTCGGCTTTTTAAGTTTTATTTTAGATAACATTTTTAAATAAATAAATATTTTATTGAAAAAAAATCAAAAATGATTTATTTAAAAAATATTAAAAAAATATTTTTATTTTCCGAAAAAAAATATTCCATATTTTCCAAAAAATGCCAAAAATTCAAAAAAGGCCAAAATTCATGAAAAAGCCAAGAAAATAAAAAAAAGCCAAAAAGACTTGTATTTTTCCAAAAATACCAAAAAATCCAAAAAAAAAAAATCCCTTTATGTCCAAAAAAATTAGAAAAAGACTCAAAAAATGTTTTTCCTCCCAAAAATGCATGGAAAATCCCTTGAGCATCCAAAAAATCTCAAGAACAAGATTAGGTACCGAAAGTGCATTAGTGATTAACTAGTGTAATCAAGTCCCCGATCCTAATTTCTCTGGTTGCGCAGGAGTGAGTATTTCTCCCGATACTTCGCTTGGGTTTCTAATCAACCCACCCCAAATTGATTAGTGGTGACTCCACTTTAAAAATTGATTTACAAGTTAAAAACTCGAACCATTAAATTGCGAATTGGTGAACTTGGGAGAGTCCAGGCTTAATAAATTCAGCCAAGCCATTAGCCTCCTTAGGCGCTCGTACCCGATCGCGGGCGCCGAAAAAAAAAAAAAAAAGAGGTCGTGACAACACCGAATGATCAAGACTTCCATTCGAGAAGAAGTTCTTATCTTCACACTCCTCTACGAATGAGTCTTTTTTTTTTTTTTTTTTTTTTTTTTTTTGCTTTTTAGGATTTCAAGGTTTTTTTTTTTTTTAGGATATCCTGCTTTATGAAGTTTCAATTATTGGTTTCATTTCTAGGATTTGCTTGTTTGCATTTTCCATTCCAATAATATAATTAATTTGATTCTATGAAATTGTATGTTTATTTTCAATTTTGAGGGCATGATGGGGTATACTAAACTAGTCCAATGACGATATCCAACCATCAAAAAATATCATTCACGGAGAAATCCTGAGGGCTGGACTTTCTTATACTTCCTCCTATAAAATTTTTCAAAAACAAAAGTATTTCATTGTTAAAAGCATTTTCCTAAAGCTTGTAGCAGATTAAACTTGTTTGTTTGTCTGACTCATTTACTTCTTGTCTCAGAGCATAATTCTATAACTTGTTATGACAATAGATATATGAAAATAGCGTATCAAGTTTCAATAATGATAAACCTTTTGGTTTAACTGATGATCAACCGGCTTAGAGTGTGCTTTCAATGGAAAAAACATATGTGAGGCAACTCTCATTACTACTTGTGCGAGATATTAACCCCAGAGGAGCAAAAGGAGTGCCCGACCCTTCTCAACTCCATGCTTGATGCACCTATTTTCCTTGTGCATTGATGAGACAGTGGAGGCAAGTGAAGAGAGGATTACCCAATTTTGGAGAAAAAGGTGTTTCTCATTTTTGAATTTAATCAATTTTGGAAACACCATCATTTCCATTTTTTTCCTTGCAGATGACAAACTATGGGGGATGTCAAATTCTAATGGTGTTAGTGGACTGACTAAATCGGTGCTTTGGTGCCTAATTGAAATTTATCTCTCATTTTTTATTGCATAGAACCCCATCCATGCACGTTCTCTTACGTAGGGACAAAAGCAAGAACGAAGCGTCTATCAAACTAAAGATCGTATTTTCAGTCTTGATTAATCAATTAGTGTGTTTGTTCCCTTTCAATAGGGGCAATCCAAGAATACCCATTGCTGAGATGGTCCATTTGTGGGATAATTCCTTGAATGAATGCTCAAAATCATGCTTATGAAAACATTTGTGTACTAAAGTCACGAAGTTGTTCATGCTTGAAGTTATTGAGCTCTTTTGAAAATGATTTTGCATGGTGACTTTTACATATTTAGTCCACTAATTCCAGTAAGGAATGTTAGGATGGACCAATTTAATGAATGATGTGGAATGGATTGAGTATGTCAAATGAGACGTCTCAGGATAATGAAAGGCAAACCCTATCCTATACATAGTTCCCTACTTATACACTTGTGAGGTGAGTGTAGGAAGTTCCATATCCGCAAGTAAAGAGTTTTCTTGTGAAAGGTACGATGGCCAAAGTGATGAGAGGCAGTACATTTCTCTATCCCAAACATTACAAGTGACTCATTACTTAACCCCTTTGAACCCCATACACTTGTGGAGTTTTTTTTCAAATTATCCCTGTCAAGAACCGCCCCACCTCGGGACAAATTGGAGGTAAGATGGCATCATGAGGTGAGATGGAAAGAAATTTTTTGCTCTCACTTGCATCAATCTTCAAGTCGTGCTATTTCATTAAATTCATGTGATAATTTAAGTGCCTTAAGATGATTAAGAGTATTTCTTTCTCCATCCTATACATTTATATCCATTGCTTAGCCCACTTGAGCCTACGAATTCATTTCATATTAAACCCAGTTGGTGATTATCCCTCACACTAGGGCAAGGCAAAAGATAGCCATTCAAGTAGCATGGTCTAGAACGCCGACAGAAGACGAAGACTTTGTGAGAAACCAAAATATGGATAAGTGTGAAGAACATGGGGTATGAAAAAGTAGTGTGCTTGGTAAAAGCAAGGCTAATGCCTCAAGAGAAAAATCAAACATTGGTTGTAGAAAGTCGTATCCCTAATGAGGCGGTACATAAAGAACTCAAATGCCAAGATGTTACAATCAATGAAATTTTGATACGAAGAAAATCTTTGATGGTGAAGAAAAAGATTGGTGGCAATGTCAAGATTATCACCAACTTTGACTCCATTAAGCACATTTCGAGCCTAACAATCCTTTCGTTTCTCACCAATGAACCAAGTTATGTCCCTTACAAAATTTCTTCGGATTATGGCACTTGAATTAAAGTGGGAGTTCATATGTTTATAAGCATCGCCCGAAGAAGTGTGAGCACGATTATTTCTTTCTCATTTTGCAAGGTTCTTGACTTGTAAACCCGGATATAATTACATAATTATTCTTTCAATTGCCTTAACTCAAAGAGTCCATTTGTTGAGCCATTGACCAAGCCCATATTACAGTCCTTATTAAAGATCTCTCAGATTGGTAAGGTCGTACTATTTGCGAGAATATTCAGACCCTTATTGGTATGATGATAGTGAGATGAAGTGATTCTTCAAAAATAGCCATTCTGAATGAAGTGAGTGAAAGTCCTTTCTAACTGAAAGTCTCTCATTTAGTATTCTTAAGAAATTTATGTCATTGTCTTGAACGGCAATTCTCTCCTGTGGAAATTTGGGCGATGCAAATATGGTAAAGTCATTATGCATAAACTTTGATTGAATTGATAAAAACCTCATTGAACTTTGAAATGTGCAGTAGCTTAAATTGTCTACCTCTTTGATGAATGCATACTAGTTTTTGCTCTAATCATGTCTGACAGACAATATTTCCTTGAAGACTAAGTAGTATCTCATGTTCAAGTTACTTGTTTTATAAGTAATTGACACGGCGTGCTTCCGTAGCCCGAGGTCTCCCTATCAAATCAGCGTGCTTCCATAGCTCGGAGTTTCTTTATATTGACTTGATGTGCTTCCGTAGCCTGGAGTCTTTTTCATCGACTTGGTGTGCTTCTATAGCCCGATGTTCCTCTTGATTGACACGACGTGCTTGTGTAGCCTGAATTTCCTTTATATTGCCCCGGTGTGCTTTTGTAGCCTGGAGTCCTTTTCATTGACTCGACATACTTTCATAACCCGATGTCTCTCTTAATTGACACGGCATGCTCCTGTAACCCGAAGTTTTTGACCTGGCATGCTTCCGTAACCCGGAGTCCTTTCATTGACATAGCGTGCTTCTGTAGCCGAGAGTTTCTTTCCATTGGTCTAGCGAGCCTTCGCAGTCCAGAGTCGCCTTATTAATTTGGTGAGCTTTTGTAGTTCAGAGTCTCTTGCATGGCGAGCTTTTGCAACCCGTGATTTACAAAATCCCCTCGTATCCAAGTTTACTTTCTCAAATCCTTAGGTAATTTACCAAAGGTACATTTTCTATTTCTATATTAGCATTTGTATCATATTTTGGGAATGGGTTCATCAAAACACATATCCCCACAAAAAAATTCATCACGTTGCATTTGCATGATCAAAATTTAGGTCTCAATTTATCTTTGAATGCAACCTATGCGTGCTCACCTTCAAAGAGGGGCAACTGTTGACATCCAGATTTTGGCAACCCAATCTTTTAATCATTATATAGAAAATTAGGGATTAATTTTTTAAGCCCCAAAAAAAAAAAAATTGATTGCATAACATATTATTTTAGATGAATTTATTTTCTTATTGCATTTGCATTGGATCAATGATGGTGAATGGATGTCAACGAATGAGCTTAGAGATATTCGATTCCTTGATGCGATATATTTTATTTAAAATAAGAAATAAAGCAAGAGGGAATAAATATCTTCATTAAATATTTGTGCATATATTCATTCGTGGTGAGATCTAGCATGAGAAGGGAATGTTGGGCACGTTGTGCAGGCACATGGATTTGCAAAGAAAAGATATATCCCTGCAAAGAAGAAATATTTGGTTGAAGAAGAAAAGGAAAGAACACATATTCATCCAAGAAAAAATACGCAATTAGAAGAAAACAAAATCGTGTCCTCGGCCGCACCATGGGATTTCTTTCTTTGATGGGCATTGTTCCTTTGCATATAAAAGGAGGGGCGCCACAATTATAATTATGAAAGGCAGCCCATTCATTCACGGAAAAGGGGAGAAGGTGAGGTCAAAAAGTTGCCTGACACACACAAAGGAAAAGTCAAGAAAAACATAGAGAGTGTAGGGTGAAAGAAAAGAAGGGACGCGAGCAGAAGGAGAGAAAGGAAAAGTTAGAGAAAAAAATAAAAAAAGAGAAGAAAGAGGAGAAGTTGCGAGGGGTCATCTTCTTTAGCTGCCTACAAGTCCTGACTCTTGCCATTCACGACGCCATCCAAGCTTCAACCCCATCGCCGCCGCTGTTGTAGCCTCAAGTGCCGCCGCACTTGCTCTCGTCACCAATGCCTGCGACTCATTGCTCGCTGAAACCATCCCGATGCCACGACCAGCCCGACAACGTGGCAACTCTGATGGCCGCACGCCTCAACCCTTCGACACCGCTAGTATTCCTACGATCCGCAGTTGTTCCATCCCATGATCCATGCCGCCTGCCGTTGCGGCACCAAAGCTGCTGTCCGGACATGCCACAAGCTCGACGCTCTAAGTCCCAACAATTCCAAGCAAGGCTTTTGTCTAGCAAGCAATCCTCAGCGAAGTCCAATCACTGCTCGACGAGGCCAAGACTTTGTGCCACCAACTACTGTCCCGAGCCGCGAGTCCCTACATGATCTCGCTGTTCATTCGTGAACCATCATTGTTGACGTCACCAAGAAGCTGATCGCCACCGCTAGTCATCCATTGAGCGGATTCCGTTCTTATTTTTAATTGGGCAATATTATTTGCAGAATTAGGTAATTATCTTATCTAAATTTAATTTAGATATTTTATTGCCTAATATATGCTTTTCAATGTCTTACGTGCATATTTGAATGATAGGCGTATTTCCAATTAGGATTTATTGCCTAAGGCGCAACTGCACGTCGATTTTTTACTCCACCTATAAGGCTTTAGATGGAATAATTAATCACGCGGGAATAAAATTGATATTTTGATTTTTAAAGCTTAAGATCAATTTATCAATTTTATTAGTGAAATAATCAAGTTGATTAGATATTGTTTTCTAATTCGAAGAATGGATAATGTCTTTGATGACTATGAATGATTTGGTGCTTATCTTGCTTTAATTGCTTTATTTATCCCAAAAAATACAAAAAGAAGAAGAAGAAGATTGCATTTGCATATAATATAGATTACAATTAATTTCCTAGATAGAATTGCATGATCTAATTATATTAGAATGCATGTTTAGATGATATCCAGGTTAGATAATATCTTGGAATTAAATCACATGTGGAGATAAATTTCTAAGTTAAGATAGGAACATATTAATCTATTTCCTAACTTAAAATAGATAATATCTCATTTAGTTAGATTTTCATTGTTAGTAATTTTTAATTACGAATTTTTATAAAAAAAATACAAAAATACCATGCGCATGTCATATAGAATTAGGTTCATGAAATGCATATTATTTAGTAATTGTTACTAGGTCCATTTAATTAGAAATTGCCTATCATTAGAATTTTGCCATTTAGTTAAATCGCGTGACATATAGCTTAAATTTCACTAAACAAGAGAAAATCCTAAAAAAGATTGAGTGATTGCATGTTAATTATGAATCATATCTAGGGTTTTTAATGTGAATTTTGAGCTAATATTGCAGATGCTTTGGTTTTTTTTTTTTTTTTTTTTTTATGCTGAGTATCCGACCTAGCTCACCGGCCTAGCTCACCTTCGGGAGCACATCACCGACTATATCTTGGAGGAGACTGGCCCAACAACCCACCGCCGGAGCCCCCCACTTAAATCACAGAACCATCCTAAGTACCGAACCCCTAACCTAGATCTCAAATTCAGGAAGCAAGCCTCACCAGCGCGGCCATGTGTGGGTGGGTGCAGATGCTTTTGTTTTTCTTTTTTTTTTGGTAAAAGGTGCAGATGCTTTTGTCGCTACAAGGTAAGTCTCGTAATTTATCCATTGCTTTCTTGGGTGTTAAATTGATGGTTTGCGCACCCGCATGATCACTTCACATGTTAGGAAAGTAAATTAAAATCAATTCAAATTGTCTGCAAAACATTTTTTTGAAAAAAAAAAAAGAGAATGTGGCGAAAGGGCGTTAAATCTAGTGTAATCAAGTCTCCGAACTCATAATATCTTGTTCGCAGAAGTAAAGTAAATCTCCTGTTACTTTACTTGAGTTTCTAATCGACCCACAAAAAATAGATTAGTGGCGACTCCTAATCGAAAAATCATTTTGATGTTAAGAACTTAAACCTAAGTTATGATCTAATATAGGCTTGAGAGAGCTTGAGCTAAGTTTAGGCTTAGTAATCTATTAGCCAAACCCTAAGTGGTGCACCCGAGCTTAGGTCACGACAGGCTTATCTCCATGTAACTGGATTGCGATTCATGTCATCTCTAGAACAAATTGGTGAGAAAATGAATAAGCCAATATAATGCGGACTTTAAGAAGAGCTTATCAAGGTACATTTATGTCAGCTGGGGGGTTCACACGAGAGATAGGGATGAAAGTCGTAATCGACAGTGATGTGGATTTGTTATTGTACGGTTGGCTTTTCCTTTCTAATCCCAATTTAGTGCATTGATTCAAGATCATTGCACCATTAAATAAGTTCATCCAAGAGATGTTTTATACTCATGACCCTGTTGTTGGATACACAGATTATCCTTTTTCTTAACTGAGAAAGTAATGACAAGGACGCTTGCATAACGAAAGTATTTTATTGAGATAACTAGATCTGTAATAAGTGTTTGAATGAGGGGAGTTAGTATTTGTTTTTTTTTTTTGTCTGTCCTATCTCTAATTCATATCACATTATCAGATTATTTTTGCCTTTTTACGGAGTGCAGAAATCGAACCCCACAACTGTGATAATAGTTCCCCCATTAAAAAAAAAAAAATTTCCTTATCACCGGGCCGTGTTCCTAGTGGCTAGTATTTTGTGTATCTAATGGATGCTTGAATTGGTGGAATTGGTGAATGAAATAAGGGCATCTATTTTGTTATTTACACTTTCTTTTTGTACTGCATATTAAGTAAAAATCTAGGGTGAGAATTTCAACTTCGTACAAAAAATGCTACATATTGATTCATTAATTTCTTTTGAACTCTTCTTCCACCATTTCTCTGACCACACACCCTATTGATGTGCTACGAATATGAGTGTTATCCACATGCGACCTTAACAAAAAATACAGGTAGGCGATGTTCTTATCTTTATCCACTAAAAGTAAGCCTGGTCGAAGCCTTGAAGAATGTTTCCTTTGACTAGGGATGAAGAAAATATGACTCATTTTTTAGGCTGTGATTCCCTTCTTCCTCCGGTTGGTACAGACTTGCATATCAACCGCATGCTAGCTCAACTAAAAGTAACATGGATGCTGTTTGTAACCCATCAATAAAAAGATCTTACCCTTTTGATTTTGGTTCTATGATATGCCTTAGTAAGTCAAAAGAATGAACTGTGCTCACCTCTAATCAAGTCTCATATTAATAGGCCATAAGTTTACATTATCTACATGTTCCATTGATAAATGAAACCGTGAGGATTAAATTTTGTTTTAAAAATCCATTTACAACCAATCGATTTTGCACCTGATGGTAAATCAACAATTCCTAACTTTTAATTAGTCAAATATAATCAATCCTAATTTTTATGGCTTCTTTTCAAAAATGACTTTCTTTAGCAAAATTGCTTAAGAGCAAGTTAAAAAAATAAAAAATCATTATCAACGAGATAAGTATTAAAATCATTTTCAAAAGAAGTTTCTTTCCTTGATCTTTTACTCCTTAATTTGTCATTTAATTCTTTAATATCATATGTATGAAGAGATGCATGAGAAATAGCATTAGTTCTTAACAGAAAAATATGCTAAAAATTTATGCATTCTTTGTCTCGACATTGTATTGCTATCAAGCACATCACTTTTTAGTACAAGAAATGCACTATTATCTTCAACATAACCAACAAACATGCAACAAGATGTCTTGAAGCCTATCCTCCTTTTCTTAGTACTAAGAAGCATAACCTTAGCAAGGCACCTTACACTTCCAAATATTTTAATAGGAAAAGTGCACCAGAAGTCCTAAAACTTTAAAGTTATCAATAAGTGCAATCAAGTTTTAAAATTTATCAAATTTGTATAGTCAAGTCTTTCCATTAACTTCGTCCAACTTGGCTAACGAAAAATATTGGCGTGGCTAAAACATGAAAGATAAGGCTAAAATGATGCCGTTTGGGTTCAAATATAATTTTTAAACCTAAATATTATTGAAACTAAATTAAAAAATAATCTAAACTTATATAAAAAAGGAGAAGGACAACAAAATCAATCAAGGGCCCATAGGGCCCTAGCCCCACCATTGCTGGAATGGGTTGGCAATGGTGGGCAACGGTCGGCCAGGGTTGCTAGTGCCGCTATGCCCTGGCTAGTGGCTAGCAAACCTAGTTGACCATAATTTCAATTGTTAACACTTAAATTTTGTTTTTTTTTGGTTATTTATCGTATGAAAAATTTTAGGGATTGACTTCAACCCCTAAACAAAAATATCACTTGCATTATTCACATTTGCATGAATCTTCGCACATGACTTAGTCGCATGACTTCTCTATGACCCACTAGGGACTGATGCATAGGAGATCACTCTTTGTCGCCAACGCCTCCACAGACAAGCATGCATAGGATCGTCTCTTACAAATATCGATCAATAATTTAAAAGTAAAGAAAGGCAATTGCGATCGGCAAATGGAGAATATCCATGAGTTGAACGAAAACAAATATGTTGGAGGGGAATCAAGATCATGGAGTTCACTCTCTTGATATTTACTTTCCGCCGATTCCTCCATGATGGCACCTCCAAGATCTTAAATTTCGGGCCAGAATCGGTGGATTTAGAAAGCAAACCAATTATCGAAGGAAAGAATAAAAACAAAAGGAAAGAATACTAATCTGATTAGGAGGAATCATTGGAATATCAACAAGGGATTAATACTCATGGAATGAGTTAGCCGATGGTGAATGAATGTGGACACGTTGAAGGCAATATTGGTAAAAGTAGAAAAGGAAATGGCGAAGGGAAAATACCAAAATCATAGAGGATCACCAATCATCGCCAAAGGAGTCTCCCTGGATTCAAAACTTCCAAAAATACGTGGGAGTTTTCTGGTATAAGAGGGAACGATTAGAAAGAGAGGAGGGCAGCTCGCAATAGAAAGGAAAAAATGGTGAGAAAACACAGAGAGGTGCGATAGATAATTTGAGAGAGAGAGAGAGATGGAACATAATAACTCATGGTGCAATACACTAGATATGCACAGCGAGAGATAAGGCTAACCAAAAAGGAAGGGTGGTCTTCTCTTTTCATCCCATCCCTGCAGACCCTCCCGCGAGTAGCTTATCCACTCGAGACGACCCCGGTCTTGCCTCGCGCCCGACGCAGCTCCGCCCAAAACAGATCGTGGCCTCCCTCTGGGGTTACGTGTAGAGCCATCGCAAGCCTGCAACTCCAGTAGTGTGTTCCAGCGAGACCATCTTGTTGCCATTCCATGGCCTGAGTCAGCCCAATAACTCAGCAATCCCAGTGATATCCAACAACGGTCAGTGAATCTAGTGAAGATGAAAGCAACCCAGGCGAGCTCCTGCATGTCCGACGCCAATTCTAGCAAGTACAGCGAGGCACCGGCGTGGCCAACGTACCCAAGTGCCTGAGTGCCATCCAGTTATTTCACTGCGATAAAATTGGGTTGCTTCTCTTCCTTTTAACCTTTTAAAGTTGTTCGCTCCATATTTTTGGTATTTACTTTGTTTTGTTCTGATGTGGTGGTCACAATCAATTTGATGCCGAGCACAAGGACACACAAAGGAAAAGATACGAGCGGATTGTGTAAATCGGTCGGAACCAATTCGGGCTCAAACGACGTCAAAGATATCAAGCACGTAACCCGATCATCTCTCTCTAGTTGGAGAGTTCTCCATAGAGAAGCAGCTCATAAACTCAAAAAGGCAGAGGTTTGTTCATCTTCCACGGCAGCGGAAACCGGTCACGCAAAAAAAAAAAAATCCACGGTAGCGGAAACCGGTCACGCAAAAAAAAAAACCAACATGACAACCAAAAAGCTCGAAAACTCGAAAGATTCTCCGGCCAGGAAACTCACCAGACGATCCCAAAGCCTCAAGCGTAACAGAGCGAGAGAGAGACCACGAGACGATAGGGAGAAATTCGAACTCAGCAGAAATGCAGCATTCCATAGAAAAATTGCTTCTTCTCAGAAAGAGAGAAAACCCTCGGCAAAAGCTTTGATTTCTCGCGAAACTCATGCAACGATTTACAACGAACATCAATCAATTATAATCAATCAATCAATTATAATCAATTACGAGTAATTTGAAAATTCTAGAAATAAACCCTAGAATTTCAAATTTAAAATTCTCACTCAATTCTCAATGAAATTATACAAATTATATATAGTTGGAAAGATTTCAACATGTAGAACAAAAGCTTAAGGTGCAACCATATATAATTTGTATAATTTCGTTGAGAATTGAGTGAGAATTTGAAATTTGAAATTCTAGGGTTTATACAGAAAAAAGTTCTAGAATTTTCAAATTACTTGTAATTGATTGATGTTCGTTGTAAATCCGAAACTCAAAACTTCTGCCGAGCGCTTTCTCTCTCTCTGAGAAGAAGCATTTTTCTATAGAATGCTGCGTTTCTACTGAGTTCGAATTTCTCCCTATCGTCTCGTTGTCTCTCTCTTTGCAAAGCTTGAGGCTTGGGGATTGTCTGGTAAGTTTCCCGGCCGGAGAATCTTTCGAGATTTCAATCTTTTTGGTTGTCGTGTTGGTTTTTTTTTGCATGACTGGTTTCTGCTATTGTGGAAGATGAACAGGCCTCTGCCTTTTTGAGTTTATGAGCTGCTTCTCTGTGAAAACTCTCCGATTGAGAGCGAGAGGGAGAGGGAGAGGGAGATGATCGGGTTATGTGCCTGATATCTTTGACGTCATTTGAGCCCAAACTGCATTGGACACCAAATGATCAGGACTTTCGTTCGAGATTTACGAAGCACTTCTTTAGTTCACGGAAGAGGCGGACTTCAAGAGGAAAAATTTACATTCGATTTCTGACTGCTGAGTGATTTTTGCTTGCTTTTCTGGCGGTCATCTGGACATTGCTCGGGATTTTCATGTTCGGACTCTGTTGCCTCGGATCGAATTTGGCATCGATTCACCGAATTTCATGGTGGATCGTGTCATAAAACGAGAGAATCGTCTTCGAACCTCAAGTTAACTCCTGAGATTCGCATGGCTTGGGGAAAAAATAGAAAAATTTAATGAAATTTAGGGATGCGAAAAGGACGTACGCGTGACGTTTAGTTGGACGCCTCGAAAGTTGCTCCCCCTATTCGAGCGTTTTATTTTTTATTTTTTATAACTCTGCTCTCGTGAATCTGGTCGTTCTGAATCTTTGGAACCTCTTTTCTCGTGCATCTTTAAGCTATACTCCCCCGTCTCACTTAATACTCGTTTTTTTTTTTTTTTTTAAACTCTTCACGGTATATTTTTTTTTTCTCCTTAAATAAGAACAAAAATCAAGGAAAAAAAGGACTAAGTAAATGCCAGGCTTTGTAAAGCTAAAGTTCGAAAGCGCAAGCTGAGCGAGGGGACCTGCCTAGCTTCGTTCGGATGATTTTTTTTTCTTTTTAGCACGGCAGAGTTAATGGAGGCTGAACAATGCTTCAGCGTTACTACGTAAATGACTGATTTCTTTCAAACTAAACTTCCTTTTCCTTTTGAATTTTGCTCGAGGAGGAAATCCTTGTTTGATGATGGCTTTTTAAGTCTTGGTCGGTTAGGGTTTTTCTTTTTCGTGCCTTGATGATGTCGCTTAACACGAGATATGTCGTGCTCAAGCGTCCTTGGTCTTTTAGTGCGGTGCTTAGCTACCTGGCTCATCCTAGCTATGGTTCAACAGGAATTGATAAACATGCATTTTTGAATCAGTTAGTTCAGGCTCATTTACTACTAGCGGCTGGTGTGTGGTGCCTCTTTATATAGGCTTTATCTTGAAACTACATATGGAGTAGAACATTGGTTGGAGTGCTTGAATAAGAATCACTCAAACTGTGTGTGGTTGTTTTTGTTCTTTTACGAGTGCACAAGACTAAATTAGGTTAGAAATATATGATGAATAAAAAATGAGCCAGCACCAAAGATTTTTGTAAATCCCTTTCGTGGTAAATAGTATTATCTAAAGTGCTTTGGAAGACTTCATTATCTGATTGCAGTATATGATCAACTCAAGGAATCATATGCCTTGGAGTATATATATGTTACATTTTGGAGTTGCTTGGCACCACCTACATCCTCCTCTACGGCATTTGTGTTGCCATTCCGTGTTGTTTGTGGGAAGTTAGAGAATGATCTTGAATGTGTAGCCTTTGTTGAAGGAAATACTAGAAGTGCGAGTTAGAATTGGTGGGACCACTTAATTCGCCCTTGAGTGTTGATCTTAATACATTATTTCTTTTGGTTTTAGCCAAAGATGGGGGCCAAATGACTAGAAGTTCTTGCAGCTTGTGCGTTTTGATTTTTGGTTGGCTACTTTATTTGGACTCTAACAATTGTTTCATTAATAACTGCAAGTAGAATTCATGAAAAATGCTTTGGTTAATAATTCAATCTGTACACAACAAATTTCTTCCCAAATTTCTCGAATGCCAGTAACATGCGGGGATTCTTCAGTGCATTTATCTCTCATCTTTGTACTGTCGATGTCATTTCTTTTGAGTTCTAAGATTCTCCTGTCTAGATATGACCAATGCTTTGTAACAACGAAGGACGTTAATTCTTAATCAGAAAAGACAAACTCTCTTGAATAAGAAAACAAAATTGTGGCAAAAATTGTTGATTGATAGATGCAATATGTTCTTGGGAAGCACATATTGTAAAGTACTTTATTTTGTTAGATGAATTTTGGGCATTGATTAAATGGAACATTATTTATGTTAACCTAGACTTGCAGTTAGATGAAAACTGCAAATTGAGGCTAGATTTGATGTTAACCTAGGAATTTCTTGCTTACGACTAAATGATCTAAGCAGAAGATATAAAATAAGAGTTACCTAAACTTAATACTTTTCCTTTAATCTTGATTGTTGAAATAATGTTCGCTTCATCATCTCTATCGAGCATGTAAATCTTTTTGGAAAAATTAGAACAATGAGCCCATATGCATTTGTTTTCTCCATTACGTGTGAAGTGCATAAAGCCTAAAAATCACTTTCTTTGACTACTACTTCATCTCAATACAACATGAAAGAACAAGAATTGGGCATGGGACCGAAGGCAAGCTCCCAGCATCAACTTTGAAATAAGGTTGCAATAGATGATAGCATGGTTTATCATTTATTAATATAGTAAATTTACACTTTTATTTGGCAACTTTAAAAAGGCGTGAAAATAGGAATAGGAGCATGTAGGAAAAATCAAAATAGTTTGTCTGGGAAGGCTTGGAATAGTAGAATATTAGTGGGAGCGAATTTCGTGGGTCACAACAAAATCGTCCATCTTAGAATTCCTCCCCTAGTTATATATCCTATACCAAAAGCTGTTAGATGGTAAAGGAGTTTTCTTCCCTTGTTGTCATCGTATATTTCAGATTTGTTAGAAGCATTCCAAAAAATAAGATCCCAAATACATCAGGTTGATATGGGAGACTGCGCACTTAATGATTACCCGAGAAGATGGATCGCTCGAAGTGCATGAAAACTAACCCAAACGGCACTTGGCTGCTAAAATGATCATATAGTTCCCAGAACCTATTCAAAATTTTTACTCGCAATTGCAATTGTCATCTTCACCCAAATTCTGTATGCCCATGAAATACCCTTTAGTCTCATCCCTAATTCTTCCATTTTTGTCAAAAAAAAAAAAACAAAAAGGAAACAGAATAGCGTCGTTGCGTGTTTTTATCAAAATAAAAGTGATTTTTGAATATAGGGAACTCCAATCACTACATTAGGAAATGTCACATACTATTACGTAACCTCATTTGGAAGCTTTGAAATTGCTAAGGATAGATAGAATGGAGGAAAAAAAAATTGTTCGTCTGACCATAAATAACAGTACAGGGGCTTGTACGATTAATAAGATTTTTTTATTACTAGCTGCCAAAAGCATATTTGAATAATATTGTCTAAAATAGTCTTATAGAAGCAAAGACTACTGTAATCTACTCTAGCTAGACATACGTCATTAGCGTGGTCATATTCAGAGCTGTTCTATCAGGTGAAGTCTTATAATTATGTTCTCTTAATTATGATTAGCATTAGAAAGCCTCGTTTGAACTTCAAGGAGGATCTCTTTCTTCAGTTACCCTCAAATCACTTTTACTTTTTTCACATCCAATTAATCTATTCCTCGAGACATGATATAAACTTTTTCTTTGAAAATGCCGAAAATGATTTTATGTCTTTTTTGTACTTTCGCATCAGCAATTACTCAAACTCACTGTTTGCATTTGAGGATCGAATCCCAGAGAAGAACTTTTTTTTTTTTTAATCCAATTGCAAGCCCCTTGGTCTTTCATTTTCTTTTTTCGTCTGTTTTTGACATTCTGCAGTTCCTATTTCAAAGAGAGTTCACAAGGTGAAGCTGAGACACGTGATGGCAATCAAGTTGGCCAGACAAGTTTGCATTGCGATCTCTTATATGTATACTACCCATATCATTGATTTTTGCGGTGATGGGAACTTCTTGTTTCATGCTACAACCCACGGAATCAGTGAAATCATAAACCTATTTATTCAGTTTTTCCCAGTTGGGAAGTTGACTTGTAATAAGAGTTTGATCGCATCTGCAGTGCGTTGTCGCAGAGAAAGGACTCTCAGACTGTTTTTGAAGGTAAGCTCAACTAATAAGTCGTCATTAGTTCCAGCGCCCACATGGGGCGATTCGATGGCTATGATGGTCGCAGCAGCAAATTACCAACCTAATTTGGACACCGTAACTAATGTCTCCGCCGTAGCTTTTCAAATACAACGAGAAATCCAGTGATACAAGGTAAATATCTTTCTTTTCATATAATTTATAGCAGCGCTTAATGATAAATATTATATCTTCTTGACAATTTTTTAAAAATATGATAGCTAGAACTTTTGTTAGATAATCTTGAGAATATACATTGAACCTTTTTTTTTTAAAGCGGTTGAGCGATATTCAGCCAAGCTTTTGCACACCACAAAGTCCACCTTCTTGGGTTATTTTAAGGGTGAACTACCCTACATCTATCTGATGTATTCATAATTTTACTCCTAAAATGCTTCCACTAAGACTTGAATCCAAGACCACAATGAGAAGAAGAAACTCCTTTGCCATGTAAACCAAATTAATAAGGTAAGTTGAGAAACTACACTACATCACCAATTGACAGAAAATAAGGGAGGAAATTGGGACATTGAAAACTGATTGAGACTAATCATAATTAAATTGCATTTTAATTTACCAATATAACTATGATCCGCCACTTTAATCTAATCCCAGTGACTCTTTCTTAAATTTGCCCGACTCTTTATATAGGTTTCTGCCATGATGCAATTAGGGGATTATTATGCATATCATTTAATGTATAACCCATTTATATTCCCGTGGAGCCCAAACAAAAACATTTAACTCAGTTTTACTTATACTTCGGCGGTTGCTTTGCTCGTTCCATTGTATTACATTTTGTATTACAGATTATAATGTAGTTAAGATATAATTAAATTTATGTAGGTGGTAATGACTTAATTAAAGTAATATGAATTGAATCTTCTCTGTTTATATATGTATAAGGTTAGCTAAGTTCACTTATGGCCACTATTTTCATTTGAATAGCTATTAATTCAATAACACTTCTCATTAGTTAATTTAGCAATCAACTAAAGTTTTACTCATGCAAACCATTGTCTAAAAAAATTGATATCATGAAGCTTTTACTATTTATTTACCTTTATTGCATTTCAACTTTCTATTCTCTGTTGTGGAAAAAAAAAAACTTGGTACTATTACGTACAATAATAATCCTAAAATTTGAGTCAATTCTGCAACTGAGTCCTAAAACTTTGATTCATGATTAATAAGTCTTAAAACTTGTCTTTGCTCTTTATGTTAGTCCCTTCGTTTGTTCCATCTATTTTTGATAGATGGAAAATTTATTTGGTATTTTTTTTATTAATTTCCTTTTATTTTTTGCAGAAGTGGAACTAATATGGCACAGATAAGTGCCACATCACAAAGTCTAAAAACAAAAATGACTAGAGTGTAAAAACAAGTCAAAAAATAGAGAGAGAGAGAGAGAGAGAGAGAGAGTGAGTGATCATTAAAGAGGAACAAGGAGTCGCCCCATTTGTCACTGGCAAGGTTTAGGAACCGTCATAGAGTCGCTTTGAGTGCAACAACCCTCGCTGGACTGCCAACGAGGCTTGGCCGACCTCACTCAATGGTGGCAGCGACATAACTCACTACTACCTAAGAAGGCTCAATTGGCCCTCACGTAGGGGAAAAGTACCAAAATAATCCTAAACCTTTTGTATTGGTACCAATTCAGTCCTAAACTTTTCAATTGGACCAATTTGTCCTAAACATTTTCACATTGGTACCAATTCAGTCCATCCGGCTAATTTAAGTCGGAAATTGCTGATTTGGCCGTCGGCGGTCTTACGTGGCGCCACGTGGAAATTTTTTATGATTTTTTATAATTTTTTCAGATTTTTAAAATTTTTTTTCTCTTTTCTTTTTATTTTTATTTTTATTTTCTCCTTACCCTTGGCCGGCCGACCATTGCCGGCCACAGGCTGGTCGGGGCGAGGGGCCCCGTGCCCTCGCTGGCCACTGGCGAGGGCCGCCGCGCCCTCGCCGGCCACAGGCGAGGGCGTCGGCCCCCGCCTAGATCTAGGCAAGGGCCGAAACCCTCGCCCGTTGGCCGGCGAGGGCCTCTGCGCCCTCGTCGGCCACAGGCGAGGGCGCGGCAGCCCTCGCTCGTGGCGGGCGAGGGCACGGCGGCCCTCGCCCAGATCCGAGCGACGGCATGTACGCGCTCAGCGCTTCTCCTCGCAGCATCTCTCTCCGTCTCTCACCGCTAGCGCTTCTCCTCGTAGAATCTCTCTCCATCGCTTGCCGCTCGAAGACTCTGCCCCCCGATGAGGGCCCTCGCTCGGATCCGGGCGAGGGCGCAGAGGCCCTCGCCGGCCAACGGGCGCAAAGGCCCTCGCCGGCCAACGGGCGAGGGTTTCGGCCCTCGCTTGGATCTGGGCGGGGGCCGATGCCCTCGCCTGTGGCAGGCGAGGGCGTGGCGGCCCTAGCTAGTGGCCGGCGAGGGCCTCTGCGCCCTCGCCCCGACTAGCCTGTGGCTGGCGATGGTCGGCCGGCCGGCCGGCGACCTCACCGGCCAAGGGTACAGAGAAAATAATTTTTTTTTTAAAAAAAAAAAAGGAGAAAAAAAGGAAAAAATAATTTAAAAAATCTGAAAAAAATTATAAAATCATAAAATTTGTCTACGTGGCGCCACGTAAGATCGCCGGCGGCCACATCAGCAATTTCCGGCTTAAATTAGCCGGATGGACTGAATTAGTACCAATGTGAAAAGGTTTAGGACTAAATTGGTCCAATTGAAAAGTTTATGACTGAATTGGTACCAATACAAAAGGTTTAGGACTGTTTTGGTACTTTTCCCTCACATAGGTATCATCGTTGCCACTGTTGCAGACCCATGGAACACCTTTATAACCAACCTCTCAAATTAGCTAAATCCAAACATTTGGCATGTGTATTTAATTGATTAGTTATGAAATGCTAAATTTCAGTTTCCAAATTGAAAATCCCCTGCTTTCTAGCCAGTTGTGCCAACCTTGAGAGGTTGAGTTGCGTCTTTTCCTATTACGTACCTATCCTTTCATATAGTATCTTATTTAATTTACTTTTGAATAATCAGTTATGCAATATGAGTGATTCTGTTGTTTTTAGAGTTTTTGACGGATTTTTGATTTTCATCTTTGTCGGAGTTCTTTCCAAGCCTTATCCCATTGGGTCGGATCAGCTATAAATATTTTCCAGTTTGTTATCTCCCAGATGATTGAATGATATGAACACAGAGAAAGCAGAACAGTTCTTATGTATGGTAAATAGCTTTTAAAATAAGAAAAGTAGAGATCTCTGGATTGAAAGTAAGAGATTCGATTTTATTTTCAAATTGTTCATTTTGGAAATGCTATTCTGTGGGACTGATGAGTAAGCAGAAATTCTCCAGTGCATGGTACATAGCCTTTAAAAAGAAGAAAGGAGTTTCTAAAATAAGAGACAAGGACAAGATTTGCTCCCTTGAGGACTTCTAGTTGGATGCCTGTCTATAACTGGATAGAAATGGCTGACTCTAGTTTGGCAACTGCAATGCTTAGACTTGGTCGCAGGCTTCTGTCAAAACGTTATTCTCAAATTTGAAATCAGCAGCTTATTCTCGGTCTGATATTAGCCAGTGATGTGGTGTTGTAACCATTCGATCAGTTTGGTGCTCAACTGAAGGGTTTTGCGCTCAATTTGCTTTCAATTCACTTGCCATCATAATGATCTGGTGAAGGTTGATGTTAACATTTTCCGAGTCCTCTTGTTGATATAAGCAAATATGTCATGGCAGGTTGCCTCTTCCTCGATCTGTGGAGGTTCCTCATGTAGCAGGCTATCTAGTCCTGTCACATCCTCACATGTTTCGGCTTCCATTAGATACTCCTGGACGTAATCACACATCTTCACAATATCAACATAGCTATCTTTCTTTTGCTCCTCCAGAGGTAACTTGTCCAAGACCTATCTATTTAACATTTTTAATTTTGTCTTAACATAGAAAGTAAGAATTGCATTTGGACATCATCAAAACATTAGCCATTACAGGTTAGACTTTTTTCATCCTAGAATCGTTTGTTGAATCAAAGGATAAAAAATGAATGGTTGCATCTTAAGTTTAGTTTATTAAGTTTAGTTTATTAAGTTTGTTGATTTGCCACATTGCAGTTCCAGTGTCTATGTGCCAAATTAGAATTTAGCTAATCGACCCAGTCTAGTTGCTATTGTCTTCTGTCTGATATATTAGCAAGTAAACTTTTTCAGTGTGTATTCCTTCATGAATACTGAGGGTGCTCAACATTTAAGTTGATTAAATCACATTGCAATTGCTCTACTGATCCTTTTGGGGGATCCCGTAAATTTCATCTTTCAAGTTCTATCTTGCAGCTGTCATTTGGCAAGTACCAAGCTGACGAGCAGGCATGGGTCGACACAATAAAATCAGTTGGAAGTGGAGGCACCGTTAGGATCAGCACAATGGATTGGCTTGGTCAATCACAATATATTGACCAAACTGTTTATTGGTCATCCCTTTCTTCTGCTGTGTCAGAGGTATTCTCCTTTCTTGCGACAGTTGCTGCCCTTCTTTGTACTTGTGAATCTAAATCGACAGATACAGGTCAATATGGTGTTCATTTGAAATCATTTTGTCTTGCATCTACCAGATTCCATTTTTCCTTTTTATGGAGATGGACTGTGACTTGCATGAATATTTAAACAGTGGATACTAGGTCTGATGGCTGGTTATTGGCTTGTTTTTGAGTTATCTCGCATGCTCGGAACAGATAAATGAAAAGCTTTTAGCTTGTTGTAAGCAGTAGAATTTCCTGCTATCGCCATTTGCCACTTTGGTTTCAAAATGATTGAAGGAAAATGCAGAAAGCCTTTGCTGTGATGAAGAACTGTGTTAAGATTTTTTTGGATGTGTGCGTTGTAGAAGCATGGTTTTGGTATTAGTTATAGTTTTTGGTTAGGTGCGTGTGCAAGTGTATGGTATATTTTGCAGATGATGAACAAGGGACAAGATAGGATAATTGAAGGATAAAGAACATGGATATGAGAAATAGTTTCATTAGTTGGATAAAATAATTTTACAATAGTTGAAGGAAGTGTTGGTGAGAGAGCTAAATGATGTGGGTTTTATGGTTAGCTCTCTTCACCAAAACATGGAGCACTTGCTCCTTTATATAGGCTGCCAAAGTAGGTGGAGGAAGTCTCTAGACTTCTCTACAAATAGCTACTAACATAAGATAGAGAATTCTAGACTTCTCTTGAAGCATTCTAGAATTCTAGACTTCTCTTGAAGCATGGACTTCTCTAGACTTCTCTTGCTTGTTCTAGGATTTTCTTTGATGCTTGGCTTTTGCTTGCTTGCATTCCCATGTGAATCTTCTAGATTCAACTAGCAATCTCCATTCTCAACAATTCTAGAAGGTTCTCACCTTCATGATTAAGTTAGTAGTTTCTAGATATTTTTAGAGAAAATGGATCACAATTTCCAACAAACTGCTTACTGACAGAATGGGTTGATGACACTGGCTTTTTGTGATTTATCTCTATTGACCAACTTTATTTCCTCCCATATGTTGTTACTGAGAACATATTTTCTGAGGTAACTATAATCTTCAAGTTGTCTTTTCCAAGCATGCCAAAGTGAAGATATTGGTAGCATATTGGACACATTCAATAAACAACACTGACGTTTACCTGAAATCTCTACTCTATTCCAATGTCCTTTGCTCCTCTTCAAAGTACAACAATTGTTCTGGCAAAGTCGAGATCAAGTACTACATAGTGCCGGGTTTTAACGCTACTGGAGCTGCGATCAGCAATGGGACCAGCACTGGGAATAAGTATCCTGGTCGCACTCGGGTCAACCATGGGAAGTATGCTGTCAGTGATGTGAGAGCCCACATTGGAACGAGCAACCTCTTGTGGGACTATTTCTATACTACTGCTGGTGTCAGCTTCGGGACGTATGACCAGGACATAGTTTCGCAGCTTCAAGAAGTCTTCGATGCTGATTGGGATTCACCATATGCTGTTCCTGTGGGAGAGTTTGAGGAAGGGCACTCGTTTTCGGGCTGACTAGTGCCTGCACACAAGGTATGGACCGGCTACAATTAGCACGGAAAGGGGCACAACGACAATCAAATTAAGTCTTCTAATGCGAAGGGCACAGCCAATAGAGTTGTGCTGCATCTTGAGACGAGGACATTGTTCGGACTTAATTTTACCAGAATGATTTACACCTTGTAATCTCAAACTAAAGCTATTGGTATCTCCTCCTTGATGATTATAGCAAAGGAAGAGGCAGCTTCATTGCTTGTATACATTATCTCGAATGAGTGCATTTCTTGACGCTACACCAAAATCATCAACACAAGATGAAAGCGGGTAGAACTTGTTAAGAACATAAAGTTGACACTATCCGAACTATCCGAGCATGAAATACTAGAGGACAAGCATGAATATGCAGAAGTCAAATGAAAAAGTTTAAGGCATACTTTTAGCAGAAGTCTTTAAAACTTATCGTGCAATTGAGTCATAAAACTTAAAAAAAGTACAATAAAAGTCCAAAATTAGTCAAATTGATGTAATTGAGTTATTTTGTTGACTCTGTTTTCATTATTATTTTCTTTAAATACGTGGCGATGATGTGGCTCAAATGTCGTTTTGATCCAAATCTAATTTTTAATGCAATTTTGATTTAAATTAAAATAAAATGATCTAAAAGAAAAAGGTTAGAAGGGCCAGCAATGGTGGGGAAATGGTCGGCGAGGGTCTAGGCGAGGGTCACTAGCCGGTGGCCAGGCCTGAATCAAACTGGATCATCGTTGGGTAGGCCTTATGGTCCAGATCTTAGATTGGATCAGACCGGTCCAGAAAAGCTCAAATTACGAAAGCCCAATCTGAGTTCTCTCGTAAAATTACGGCTTAGACAATAACCTTACTGAGGCCCTGTTTGGTAACCATCCAAACAGGGCCAAATTCTGATTCTTTGTTCCCGGAATCAGTTTAGGCCTAGAATCGCGTTTGATAAAATTTGAACAGATTGGGAATAGAATCAAGAACAAAAAAAAAAGTTGATTTTTGTTCCGAGAACGAATTTGAGAATCAAAATCAAGAACCCTCCTTCTTCTCTTCGGCCATCTCGCGACCGCCGTCCACCACCGCCCGCCACCATCCGCCGTCTGTCGCCGCTGTCTACCGCCGACGGCGGCCGCCGTCCGCCGCCACCGCCGCCGCCGGTCCGGCGAGCTCGTTGGAGGCAAGCCCAGCCACCGGCGAGCTCGCCGGAGGCTTGCCCAGCCATCGGCGAGGCTCAGCTCGCCCAGCCCCGGCGAGGCCTAGCCCCGGCGAGGCCCGCCTGGCCATCGGCGAGGCTGGGCAGGGACTGGGCAAGCCTCGCGACGCCCAGCCCGAGGCTTGCCCAGCCCCACCGGTGGCCAGGCGAGGCTTGCCTGACCACCGGCGGGGCTAGGCAAGCCTCGCCCAACTGCCGGCGAGGCTCGGCCGACGAGGGCCGGGCGACGCTCCGGTGAGGTCGCCGGCCCTCGTCTGACCGGTCGCTGGTCTGGTGACCGGCCACAAGAAAGAAGAAGATGAGAAAAAGGAAAAAGAAAAAAAGAAAAAAAGGAAAAAAAAAGGAAAAAATGAAAAAAGAAAAGAAAAAAAAGAAAAAAAGTAAAAAAATTATTTATAAAAAAAAATTTATTTGGAATAGAATTAATGAGCACGGTACCAAACACAATTCTATTTCAGAATCAGAAATTTTGGACAGTTACCAAACGGCTTAAAACGCTTAGAATCAGTTCCCGGGAACAGAATAAAAAATAATAAGTTCTTATTAGAATCTACTCTCGGGAACAGAATCGTAACCAAACGCGCCCTGAACGGCCGCTTGACCTTTGCTCTGCTCTGTTCTTCTCTTTTTGCCCTCTCAGTGCGCATCTTTCAGTGTTTAGCCGTTCGCTTCTCATTTTGAGGGGGAGGCCGGAGGACCGGGTCCAGCCATTGCTCCAGAGAAAACGCCCCTCGAAAAAACCCTTTTATGGAGCATTCAAACAACAGCAAGGGAAATTTAAAGGGAAATTGATTCAAATGTTATCCTCACAAATGGATACCAATTCTTCTATCAAAATTATTTACTTGATATTTTTTCTAAGTATATATATAAATGGAAATTTACCAATAATGTTTAAATCTTTTGCAATTTTATCAATTCAATTATAAATATTTTTTTTATCAATTTAGTTTTAAACTTTTTGCAATTGTGCTAATTCAATTTATCCAGCCAAATTTTAGCCGATTGACTCTACATAAACACCGTGCACTGAACTGGCCAAAAAAAAAAAAAATTAAGACTAAATTGGTAAAATTGCAAAGGTAAAATTGCAAAAGGCATAAGACTTTTTTTAATAATTTTCCCTATATGTAAAAGTTATCAATGAAGATTGAAATACACAATTTTCATATGTTCCTCGGTTTCTGCATATTGTTTACAGTCGCTGCCCTCTTCCCTTTTTTGGCATTCTCCTCTCTCACCGACAGTAGTCCCCATTTTTATCCGTGACTAACCGATTATTTGGATGAAACTAGCCACAATCATAAGTTCCACAAGCATGAAACTGCTTTTATCACTTGGTCAATTCCATTGCAGGTTTTAAATTCCTTTTGATGGTCTTATATTAATAATTTTGTACACTTGTTTTGAATGAATGAGTCGATTATGGGAGTCAAATCATATCATCGGCCCAGATTAGAGATAAGGAAAAGGTTTTGCTACTGCCCAATGAATAATCATTCCCATCATTATAATTACACATTTTAATGGCCAAGAAAAAACAGGAGAAAGAGAGAAAATCAAAATACTCGTACTCCTCTACCCCCATTCAGTACCATCTTCTCTTCTCCAACGACAGACTATGAAAGACGGTCGGATTTTCGGAGATTACCATAACGTCGACCTCGCCCGAATCACGTGTCTTGGAACAGCGGCCTAGCATCATCGCAAGAACGCCATTGAATTCTTTCTTGACTTTCTTGTTTCTTGACGGTTCTTCTTTATTGAAAGTGAGAATGAGGTAACGAGGCACCCCTCTACTTTCCTAAATATGCAAGAACCAAGGCGACAAGGGCGTAACAGACGGAGGTTACACCCTGTCCCCTGGCGTTGTTCTCCGACGATCCACCCTTGGCAAAAGGGGCCACCCCTTCTCTCCTTCAATCGTTCTGGGCAGGACAAGTGGGGTTGATTTGTTTGCATCCACCACAACAGTGTCGGCATCGTGGGTCCGGAACGGAACTCTGGGCGTCGTCGATGGAGGCAGGTCTGGCCAGAGTTGGCTCCATCCTCCGTGGAATTAGCATCGATTCAGTCAATGAACATGGGGCCGCTGGCTCTTCCGTCCGTGAAGATGGGGCCAGATCTGCCACCTTCAAGATGATAAGATACATGTCAACTTCTTTCTGATGGATCTAGGGAGGGAGAGAGTGTTGGAGCGATAGAGACCGAGTCGTGAGACAGTGGAGAGGCGATCTTCGACGTCGGGACGGCAGACCAAATGATCTGGCAGAAAGCAAGAACAGGATAGACATGGTTTGGTTAAGGCAGTGTATTGTGGATGACGGGTCCTGTTTCGTGTTAAATTCGCATGTGAAGGAACGCCCTGTCCGAACGTATCTGCCCTTGGGAAGAGCACTATAACTACTAGAAGGTTACATAAACCCAGTGGTATATGACCCTCCACTTTTCACTTCTCTAATTTAATCTCAAAAACCTAAAAGTTAGAACTACGATGATAGCAAACTTAAAAATATTCGATCAGATTCGAAAACTTCCAATCTAGACTCGGAGGAGAGCGTCCCGATCACTCGGACATCTTCACCGCAAAACGAAATGAGCTAGCATGCATCCAAATGATGTACTTTTCAGTTTGGATTAACTAATGCTCGACCATTTTCTATTCATCTGTCAACGTAACTCCAAGAAGGGCGATACATACAGACCAACCAAGACTCCAGAACACGCATAATTACAGGTAGACATCCCTCATGCGAGTCGTACATATTCACTTCCTGGCACGAACATCCGAAGGCGGGTCGTGGGTGGTGACTCCGTTCCCGACCCTGGCGCGTCCCTCCCTCGTGTTCCTCTTGTCTTTGTAGAAGACGTAGTAGCCCACCGCCGCCACCAGGAGGATCCCGCCGACCGCCATCTCCCCCGGGCTCATCGGCATGTTCCTCCCTCCCACCCTGGCCCTGTGCGCATCGTCCACCGCCATTTCCTCCTCTCTCTCTCTCTCTCTCTCTCTCACAAGAGTACTCACCGACCTGAGGTTGATGAAACGAAAGAAAGGCGATACCGGTCTGATCAATGGGGAAGGAACCCGACACGTTTATGTAGGTGTCGAGCCGACGAGACACGTGGCGGCGGCACGTGTTCGCGTCCTTACAAGCGTCGTTCCTTAGGGTTCGGACGTAGCATCATGGTTGCAACTAGTTGTTTCTGCATGGTACAGTGCATATCCATTCAACGTAATTTAGGTTGAACGGATGTCGGATGGTGATGATGGGTTATCTTTAGCTGCAGGAATCTTTTGCAAATATGTCATTAATTATTTTTTTTTCTTTAGTTATTTGATGATATTATGCTAATAGAGCACTTTCTTGTTCTTTCAATTAAAGGAAACGAAATTATGTTCGGCCTTTCTTTCGAGATTTATACATTGGGAAGATATCATAATTTTTTTTTCGGTCCATTTCCATATAATCGCAAATGATTCGCGGTCTCAAGAGAATTTTTTAGATTATCGATGCTGAATAAAATTCGGAAAAAGTCAAAACTCCCTGGAAAAGGAATTGAAATAGAAAGCTCCAATCATGGTTTTGAAGATGAATCGCCGCCAGCGTAGCAATGGCTACGAGAGGGAAAAAATCAGTCCAGTGGCCAAATCTCTTGTTACGCTAATCCTCAGGTAAGTTTTGAATGCTTCCCTTTCAAGTTGCCCTCTGAAATCAACAAAAAATAATTCGAAGTTCTAAAATTATAAACGAATAGACGCTTTAGATGAACAAAAAGCTACGCATATTTGATCTTTATCAGGCTTTTTAAGCATGGAAATACTACTTAAATAACTAATAACAAATTACGCTCGATTTATTTGGAACCATTGATTGCTTTTGTTCCTTTCTAAAATAATTTCTGGATCGATCCCTATCTCATCCTCCACGCTTTAAAGCACCGTCATTTGGAACTTCTAGTTTTATTTGCAAAGGTGCTGTCTAATTTTTTCTCTATGAGGATATAATTGGTTTTCGGGCCTCAGATTACTGAATACTAAACTACTTTGGTAATAATTTACTTGTGAGTCGGTATTGTATTTGTTCATAATATACAAGGAATGTAAATTGATTAAGTTCTAGGCTCTCGTATGATAAAGTAGGGTGTTCGTGAGAATCCTATTTGAAAACGCAACTTGGATTTTAGCGACCCAATCCGCAGCCTTGTTGGTATCTCTCGGCTCATAGATGATTGAAACTCCACTAAACTGAGCCATTATTCCCTTGCAATCAGCAACGATGGACTGGGCCGGCCAAGGAGGTTCCGCTAGGCCTGATAAGCTATGCGCAAAGTGATAAGTTATTTAAAGATATGAGCACGTGCAGATCAGTTCTCCCCTTAAGCTGCTGGTTTAGTTCAGTTCGTGCATCTCTATTTTTCTTCACCCAAAGTACCGCTTCTCTCATAACTAGGGCTTCGGCAACCATGCGGATGGAGCATGGATCCACTTGGTAAAGCCATCAACAAGGAGGCCGGCATCATTCTTGCACACCCCGGCGACCGATCCAGCATTGTCGAGCTGCACCAAGAACAATCAACATTAATCTTCAGCTCATTTTTAGAAGGTGGGTTCCATTTCGTCGAGTTATTTGGAGCTGCCGATGACCCTCTGCTTCCACTCTTTCCCCTTAGGTTCCACTTCGTGTAAAGTGCTGTAGTGATGCCGGCTTCTTCTAGAGCGACTGTTGGGTTGGGCTTCCTTCCTTGGAAGATTGATGCATCGCGGATCTTCCAGATCTGCCATAGAACACCAGCAAAGAGGGCTTTCAAGTTTGGTTCAATTCTGAAGGTGAGACTTTCGAAAATTCACTTGTCAATTCGAGTAATACGTTCTGGAGATGTGTTGGCTTGAAAGTTAGGGGCTGACCATATGATCTTTGTCCAATCACAGAGGAGGAAAATGTGCTCTGTTGTTTTTGGTGCTTGGCCACAAATCTGATAGGTTGGATCAGGTAGCATTCGCCTTTTATATAAGTTTTCCCTTGTCGGGAGAGTATTGCCGCATATATTCCATAGTAAAATTTTTTTTTTTTTTTGGAAAAGTCTAGAGCTTCCATATTTCGTTCCATAACGACTTTGGAGTTTGGTAGGATGAGGACATGGTATTTTTAGTGGGGAGTTCTACCCTGTTATGTATTTTGTTATAGCCGCTCTTCACATTATAGGAACCCGAGCTATTGGCTATCCACACAAGCTTATATGGTTGGAAAGATCTTGACATGTAGAACAAAAGCCTACGGCCTAACCATATATAATTTGTGTAATTTCGTTGAGAATTGAGTGAAAATTTTAAATTTGAAATTCTAGGGTTTATACATGAAAAAGTTATAGAATTTTCAAATTACTTGCAATTGATTGATGTTCGTTGTAAATCATGGCATGAGTTTCGTGAGAAATCAAAGCTTCTGCCGAGTGCTTTCTCTCTCTTCGAGAAGAAGCATGGCCGGAGAATCTTTCAAGCTTTTTGGTTCAAGTTTTCAAGCTTTTTGGTTGTCGTGTTGGTTTTTTTTTATTTTTTGTGTGACCAGCTTCTGCTGCCATGAAAGATGAACAGAGCTCTACCTTTTTGAGTTTATGAGCTGCTTCTTTGTGAAGAACTCTCCAAGCGAGAGGGAGATGATCGGGTTACGTGCCTGATATCTTTGACGTCATTTGAGCCCGAACTGCGTTGGACACCAAATGATCAGGACTTTCGTTCGAGAAGAAGTTCTTATCTTCACACTCCTCTATGAAGGAGTCTTTTTTTTTTTTTTTATGCTTTTTAGGATTTCAAGTTTTTTTTTTTTTAAGGATTTCCTACCGTATGAAGTTTCAATTATTGCTTTCATTTCTAGGATTTGCTTGTTTGCATTTTCCATTCCAATAATACAATTCATTTGATTTTATGAAATTAAAAGTTTATTTCCAACTTTGAGGGCATGGTGGGGTATACTAAACCAGTCCAATGACGATATCCAACCATAAAAAAATATCATCCACGGAGAAACCCTAAGGGCTGGACTTTTCTTATGCTTCCTCCCAAAAACTTTTTCGAAAACAAAAGTATTTCATTGTTAAAAGCATTTCCCTAAAGTTTGTAACAGATTAAACCTGTTTATTTGTCTGACTTATTTACTTTTTATCTCAGAGCATAATTCTATAACTTATTATGACAAGGGATATCTGAAAATAGCGTATCAAGTTTCAATGATGATAAACTTTTTGGTTTAACTAATGATCAATTGGCTTAGAGTGCGTTTTCAATGGAAAAAACAAATATGGGGCAACTCACATTACTACTTGTGCAAGATATTAACCCCAGAGAAGCAAAATTGCTTAAGAGTAAGTTAAAAAAAAATCATTATCAATGAGAATAAGAATTAAAATCATTTTCAAAAGAAATTTCTTTCCTTGAACTTTTACTCCTTAATTTGTCATTTAATTCTTTAATATCATCTGTATGAAGAGATGCATGAGAAATAACATTAGTTCTTAACAAAAGAATATGCTAAAAATTTATGCATTCTTTGTCTCGACATTGTATTGCTATCAAGCACATCACTTTTTAGTATAAGAAATGCACTATTATATTCAACATAACCAACAAACATGCAACAAGATGTCTTGAAGCCTATCCTCCTTTTCTTAGTACTAAGAAGCATAACCTTAGCAAGGCACCCTACACTTCCAAATATTTTAATAGGAAAAATGTATTAGAAGTCCTAAAACTTGTCATCAAAGTGCAATTAAGTTTTAAAGTTATCAATAAGTGCAATCAAGTTCTAAAACTTATCAAATTTGTATAGTCAAGTCTTTCCATTAACTCCGTCCAACTTGGTTAACGGAAAATATTGGTGTGGCTAAAATATGAAAGCTAAGGCTAAAATGATGTTGTTTGGGTTCAAATCTAATTTTTAAATCTAAATATTATTTAAATTAAATTAAAAAATAATCTAAACTTATTTAAAAAAAGGGGAAGGACAACAAAATCAATCAAGGGCCCATAGTGCCCTAGCCATCAATGCCCCATTGTCGCTAGAATGGGTTGGCAATGGTGGGCAACGGTCGACCAGGGTTGCTAGTGCCACTATGCCCTGGCCAGTGGCTAGCAAACCTAGCTGACCACAAAATCAATTGTTAACACTTAAATTTTGTTTTTTTTTTTTTGTTATTTATCGTATGAAAAATTTTAGGGATTGAATTCAACCCCTAAACAAAAAATCACTTGCATTATTCACATTTGCATGGATCATCGCACATGACTTAGTCGCATGACTTCTCTATGACCCACCAGGGAGAGATCACTCTTTGTCGCCCAACGCCTCCACAGATAAGCATGCATAGGATCATCTCTTACAAATATCGATCAATAATTTAAAAGTAAAGAAAGGCAATTGCGATCGGCAAATGAGAATATCCATGAGTTGAACGGAAACAAATATGTTGGAGGGAAATCAAGATCATGGAGTTCACTTTCTTGATATTTACTTTCCGCCGATTCCTCCATGATGGCACCTCCAAGATCTTAAATTTCGGGCCAGAATCGGTGGATTTAGAAAGCAAACCAATCATCGAAGGAAAGAATAAAAACAAAAGGAAAGAATACGAATCTGATTGGGAGGAATCATTGGAATATTAACAAGAGATTAATACTCATGGAATGAGTTAGCCGATGGTGAATGAACATGGACACGTTCAAGGCAATATTGGTAAAAGTAGAAAAGGAAATGGCGAAGGGAAAAGGCCAAAATCATAGAGGATCACCAATCATCGCCAAAGGAGTCTCCCTGGATTCAAAACTTCCAAAAATACGTGGGAGTTTTCTGGTATAAGAGGGGACGATTAGAAAGAGAGGAGGGTCGCTCCCGATAGAGAGGAAAAAATGGTGAGAAAACACAGAGAGGTGCGATAGATAATCTCAGAGAGAGAGAGAGAGAGAGAGAGAGAACAGACGGTCTGGGAAAGGAGAGAGGGAGAGAGAGTGTGGAGAGACTTTGGAGAGGCTTTGGAGAGGCTTCCATTAGTGCAACATAGTAACTCATGGTGCAATACACTAGATATGCACAGCGGGAGATAAGGCTAACAAAAAAAGGAAGGGTGGTCTTCTCTTTTCATCCCATCCCTGCAGACCCTCCCGCGAGCAGCTCATCCACTCGAGATGACCCCGGTCCTGCCTCACGCCCGATGCAGCTCCGCCCAAAACAGATCGTGGCCTCCACGCTTCCTGCTGTTCCCGTTCCTTTAAACCCAACACCACCGCTTACTACTTTATCTATCATGCTTGACTATTCTTTCACGAGCTGTCCAGAACTAACCAATGCCCATGTAGCAATGAAACAATCTGGTGATGATCCTTGTTTCCTCCTATGTCCACGCCATTACGCCATCCACTGCCGAAGTTCATGCTGCCATCGTCTCATTGGCATCCCCGGCGAGTTCCTAGGCGACACCAGCAAGTTTCCCCTCATGCTGCCCGGTCCACTCCTGTCTCCTATGAGAACTAGGCCTCGACAAATCACCTCCGAATGACAGCCCGCACTACTGCATTTTCCACTGGCCGAGCAACCGGTTCAGACCGATTTACCCAATCCGCCCATCGACCTAACCCAAACCTAGATCCAACCCTGTCGCATTAAAAGAAAGAAAATTTTCCATTTTTTTAGTTTTTTTTTATAATTTTTCTATTTTTCTTTGTCTTTTCCCTATTTCGTCCTTTTCCCCTGCACATCTTCTTCGCCTAGCCATCCTCACTCGAAGACTCTCCACCAGCAACTTCAATGTCTGCCGATCAAGAACCAACATCTCTTGTCGCCATCAACCGCCCTTATCCGCCGTCATAGAATCAATACCAGTCGCCACAGAGGTCCGTTCATCTTTCATGGTAGCGGAAGCCGGTCACGCAAAAAAAAACCAACACAACAATCAAAAAGCTCGAAAACTCGAAAGATTCTCTGGCCGGGAAACTCACCAGACGATCCCCAAGCCTCAAGCTTTGCAAAGCGAGAGAGAGATAATGAGATGATAGGGAGAAATTCGAACTTAGCAGAAACGCAGCATTCTACAAAAAATGCTTCTTCTTGGAGAGGGAGAAAGCGCTCGGCAGAAGCTTTGATTTCTCACGAAACTCATGTAATGATTTATAACATCAATTACATGTAACTTGAAAATTCTAGAACTTTTTCATGTATACTAGAATTTAAAATTTAAAATTCTCACTCAATTCTCAATGAAATTATACAAATTATATATAGTTGGAAAGATCTCGACATGTAAACAAAAGCCTAAGGTCCAACCATATATAATTTTTATAATTTTGTTGAAAATTGAGTGAGAATTTTAAATTTTAAATTCTAGGGTTTATAAATGAAAAAGTTCTAGAATTTTCAAATTACTTGCAATTAATTGATGTTCGTTGTAAATCGTTGCATGAGTTTTGCGAGAAATCAAAGCTGCTGCCGAGCGCTTTCTCTCTCTCTGAGAAGAAGCATTTTTCTGTGGAATGCTGCGTTTCTGCTGAGTTCGAATTTCTCCCTATCGCCTTGTCTCTCTCCCTCTCTCGCGTTGCAAAGCTTGAGGCTTGGGGATCATCTGGTGAGTTTCTCAGATAGAGAATCTTTCGAGTTTTTGAGCTTTTTGGTTGTCGTGTTGGTTTTTTTTGCGTGATCGGCTTCCGCTGCCATGGAAGATGAACATACCTCTGCCTTTTTGAGTTTATGAGCTGCTTCTTTGTGAAGAACTCTCTGAGTGAGCGAGAGGGAGATGATTGGGTTACGTGCCTGATATTTGACGTCATTTGAGTCCGAACTGCGTTGGACACCGAATGATCAGGATTTCCATTCGAGAAGCAGTTCTTATGTTCACACTCCTCTACGAAGGAGTCTTTTTTTTTATTAATTTTTTTTTAGGATTTCAAGTTTTTTTTTTAGGATTTCCTGCTTTATGAAGTTTCAATTATTACTTTTGTTTCTAGGATTTGCTTGTTTGCATTTTCCATTCCAATAATGTAATTCGTTTGATTCTATGAAATTACAAGTTTATTTCCAATTTTGAGGGCATGATGGGGTATACTAAACTAGTCCAGTAACGATATCCAACCATGAAAAAATATCATCCATGGAGGAACCCTGAGGGCTGGACTTTCTTATGCTTTCTCCCAAAAACTTTTTTGAAAACAAAAGTCTTTCATTGTTAAAAGCATTTTCCTAAAGCTTGTAGTAGATTAAACCTATTCGTTTGTCTAACTCATTTACTTCTTGTCTCAGAGCATTATGACAAGGGATATCTGAAAATAGCGTATCAAATTTCAATGATGATAAACTTTTTGGTTTAACTGATGATCAATTGGCTTAGAGTGCGTTTTCAATGGAAAAAAACAAATGTGGGGCAACTCTCATTACTACTTGTGTGAGATATTAACCCTGGAGAAGCAAATTGAGTGCTCGATCTTTCTCAACTCCATGCTTGATGCACCTATTTTCGTTATGCATTGATGAGACAATGGGGGCAAGTGAAGAGAGGATCACCCAATTTTGGAGAAAAAGGTGTATCTCATTCTTAAATATAATCAATTTTGGAAACACCATTATTTGCATTTTTTTTCCTTGCGGATGACAAACTGTGGGGGATGTCAAATTCTAATGGTGATAGTGGACTAACTAAATCGGTGCTTTGGTGCCTAATTGAAATTTATCTCTCATTTTTCATTGCATAGAACCCTATTCATGCACGTTCTCTTAGGTAGGGACAAAAGCAAGAACGGAGCGTCTATCAAACTGAAAATCGTATTTTCAGTCTTGATTGGTCAATTAGTGTGTTTGTTCCCTTTCAATAGGGGTAATCCAAGAACACCCATTGTTGAGATGGTCCATTCGTGGGATAATTCCTTGAATAAATGCTCAAAATCATGCTTATGAAAACATTTGTGTACTAAAGTCACAAAGTTTTTCATGCTTGAAGTTATTGAGCTCTTTTGAAAATGATTTTGCATGGTGACTTTTACATATTTAGTCCATTACCCCTGTTAAGAACCACCCCACATTGGGGCAAATTGGAGGTAAGATGGCATCATGAGGTGAGAAAAATGGAAAGACATTTTTTGCTCTCACTTGTATCAATCTTCAAGTTGTGCTATTACATTGAATTCATGTGATCATTTAAGTGCCTTAAGATGATGAAGAGCATTCCTTTCTCCATCCTATACACTTATATCCATTGCTTAGCCCACTTGAGCCTACGAATTCATTTCATATTAATCCCAATTGGTGATCACCCCTCACACTGGGGCAAGGCAAAAGACAACCATTCAAGTAGCATGGTCTAGAACAGCGATAGAAGACAAAGACTTTATGAGAAACCAAAATATGGATAAGTGCGAAGAACATGGGATATGAAAAAGTAGTGTGCTTGGTAAAAGCAAGGCCAATGCCCCAAGAGAAAAATCAAACATTGGTTGTAGAAAGTTGTATCCTCAGTGAGGCGGTACATAAAGAACTCAAATGCCAATATGTTACAATCAATGAAATTTTGATACGAAGAAAATCTTTGACGATGAAGAAGAAGATTGATGGCAATGTCAAGATGATCACCAACTCTAACCCCCCTCAGCACATTTTGAGCCTAACAATTCTTTCGTTTCTCACCAATGAACCAAGTTACGTCCCTTACAAAGTTTCTTCAGATTATGGCACTTGAATTAACATGGGAGTTCATATGTTTATAAGCATTGCTCGAAGAAGTGCAAGCAAAATTATTTCATTCTCATTTTGCAGGGTCTTGACTTGTAAACTCGGATATAATTACAGAATTATTCTTTCAATTGCATTGACTCAAAGAGTCCATTTGTTAAGCCATTGACCAAGCCTACATTATGGTCCCTATTAAAGACCTCTCAGATTGGTAAGGTCGTACTGCTTGCAAGAATACTCGGACCTTGTTGGTATGATGATAGTGAGATGGAATGATTCTCCTAAAATAGCCATTCTGAATGAGAGTGAGTGAAAGTCCTTTCTAACTGAAAGTCTGTCATTTAGTATTCTTAAGAAATCCATGTCATTGTCTTGAACGACAATTCTCTCTTGTGGAAATTTGGGTGATGCAAATATGGTAAAGTCATTATGCATCAACTTTGATTGAATTGATGAAAACCTCACTAAACTTTGAAATGTGCAGTAGCTTAGATTGTCTACCTCTTTGATGGATGCATACTAGTTTTTGCTCTAATCGTGTCTGACAGATAATATTTCCTTGAAGACTGAGTAATATCTCATGTTCAAGTTACTTATTTTATAAGTAATCGACATGGCGTGCTTTCGTAACTCGGATCTCCCTATCAAACCAGCGTGCTTCCATAGCCCAGATTTTTTTATATTGACTTGACGTGCTTTCGTAGCCTGGAGTCTTTTTCATTGACTTGGTGTGCTTCTATAACCCGATGTTGAGATAGCTAGTATAAGCACCTAGAGGGGGGGTGAATAGGTGTAAAAATATTTTCTCGAGATAAGAGAGCAATACTAAGCAGACAATAGATAGGAAGTTCTCCTTTCGTTAACAAGGCGAATTATGATCAAAGTAAAGCAGAGAGTAAGGAAGACAAAATGAACATAGAAATTATAGTGGTTCGGCTTATTTCAAGTCTACGTCCACTCTTCCGCACTGACAGCCCACCGGCTAGATTTCACTATGAACAAAAGAGATGTTACAGCAAGGTTTTCCCTTGATTCCACAGTGTAGATACTCTACCACACTTCCTCAAGGTTTCTCAGTAATATGAACTCTCTTTTGTGTACAAGATTTCGCTCAGAAAATGCATTGACTAAGAACAAAGAGCTTCAGACTTCGGAATTCTTTTATTGCGCACACACTTGAACAACTGGAACGTCTTCATTATGTACTCCTTTATGCTATCATACCCGTTGACACTTACCAAAAGAATTCTTCCAATCTTCCCATTGGACATAATCAATTAGGAAGATCATTTGAGCTATTTAAGGAACATGTCGATAGCCCATCAATCCTGCTCGCCCATACAATTAGGATCTCGGTTTCCATAAGTAGAACCTTCCAAGTATACTTCGCCAATAATCGGATCCTCAATCTTTGAATCAATAAAGGATTCCGTTATGTCATATCCAGCCAAGAGATCTTCTCCAGTCGATCAGGTCAAATCTTTAGCGAAACATCCAGTCATGGATAACCCTTCTTCGACGGATTAGAAACTGTCAATGAGAATAGACTTTGAGTCTTGAGTCTGGCAGTCCGGAGGTCTAGACTTTAAATAGAAGAGTCTGCAAATCTTCAGACTAGACTGATGGAAACGTTTTGTCAGCTTCAAAATACTCCAGGAAGATTTCTCCAACAGATGTTCCTCTTGATTGACACGATGTGCTTTTGTAGCCTGGATTTCCTTTATATTGATCAGTGTGCTTTTGTAGCCCGGAGTCCTTTTCATTGACTCGACGTACTTTCATAACCTAATGTCTCTCTTAATTGACATGGCGTGCTCCCGTAGCCCGAAGTTCTTGATCTGGCATGCTTCCGTAACCCAGAATCCTTTTCATCAACACGGCATGCTTCTGTAGCCTAGAGTCCCCCTATCAAATCGGTGTGCTTCCATAGCCCAAAGTTCCTCTTAACCAACACGGTATGCTTTTATAGCCTGGAATCTCTTTCATCGACATGGCGTGATTCCGTAGCCCAGAGTTTCTTTCCATCGATCTAGCGAGCCTTCGCAGTCCAGAGTCGCCTTATTAATTTGGTGAGCTTTTGTAGTTCAGAGTCTCTTGCACAGCAAGCTTTTGCAACCCGTAATTTACAATCCCTCCGTATCCAAGTTTACTTTCTCGAATCCTTAGTTAATTTACCAAAGGTACATTTTCTATTTCTATATTAGCATTTGCATCATATTTTGAGAATGGGTTCATCAAAACACATATACCCACAAAAAAATTCATCACATTGCATTTGCATGGTGAAAATTTAGGTCTCATTATGTCTTTGAATGCAACCTCTATGAGCTCATTTTTAAAGAAGGGTAGTTGTTGACACCTAAATTTTAGCAACCCAATCTTTTAATCATTATATAGAAAATTAGGGATTAATTTTTAAGCCCTAAAAAAAGAATTTGATTGTATAGCATATAATTTTAGATGAATTTATTTTCTTATTGCATGCGCATTGGATCAACAATGGTGAATGGACGTCAACGAATGAGCTTAAGGATATTTGATTCCTTGATGTGATATATCTTTATTTAAAATAAGAAATAAAGCAAGAGGGAATAAATATCTTCATCAAATATTTGTGCATATATTCATTCATTGTGAGACCTAGCATGAGAAGGGAATGTTGGGCATGTCGTGCGGGCACATGGATTTGCAAAGAAAAGATATATCCTTGCAAAGAAGAAATATTCGGTTGAAGAAGAAAAGGAAAGAACACATATTCATCCAAGAAAAAATCCGCAATTAGAAGAAAACAAAATTGTGTCCTCGGCCGCGCCATGGGATTTCTTTCTTTGATGGGCATTGTTCCTTTGCATATAAAAGGAGAGGCGCCGCAATTCTAAAAAGCAGCTCGTTCATTCACGAAAAAAAGGAGATGGTGAGGTCAAAAAGTTGCTTGACACACAGAAAGGAAAAGTCAAGAAAAACATAGAGAGTGCAGGGTAAAAAGAAAAGAAGGGACGCAAGCAGAGGGAGAGAAAGGAAAAGTTAGAGAAAAAGATAAAAAAAGAGAAGAAATAGGAGAAGTTGCGAGGGGTCATCTTCTTTAGCCGTCTGCAAGTCCCGACTCTTGCCATTCACGACGCCATCCAAGCTTCAACCCCATCGCCATCGCCGTTGTAGCCTCAAGTGCCGCCGCATTTGCTCTCGTCGCCAACGCTTACGACTCATTGTTCGCTGAAACCATCCCGACGCCACGACCAGCCTGATGACGCTGCAACTCCGATGGCCGTGCGCCTCAACCCTTCGATGCCGTGAGTATTCCTTCGTTCTGCAATTGCTCCATCCCGTGATCCACACCGCCTGCCGTTGCGGCACCAAAGCTGCTGTCTGGATGTGCCACAAGCTCAACGCTATAAGTCCCAACAATTCCAAGCAAGGCTTTTGTCCAGCAAGCAATCCTCAGCGAAGTCCAATCACTGCTCGACGAGGCCAAGACTTTGTGCCACCAACTACTGTCACGAGCCGCGAGTCCCTATGTGATCTCGCTGATCATCCAAGAACCATCATCGTTGACGCCGCCAAGAAGCTGATTGCCACCGCTAGTCATCCGTTGAGCGGATTCCATTCTTATTTTTAATTGGGCAATATTATTTGCAAAGTTAGGTAATTATCTTATCTAAATTTGATTTAGATATTTTATTGCCTAATATATGTTTTTTAATATCTTATGTGCATATTTGAATGATAGGCGTATTTCCAATTATGATTTATTGCCTAAGGCGCAACTGCATGTCGATTTTTTTATTCCACATCGATTTTTTATTCCATCTATAAGGCTTTAGATGGAATAATTAATCACGTGGGAATAAAATTGATATTTTGATCTTTAAGGCTTAAGATCAATTTATCGATTTTATTAGTGAAATAATCAAGTTGATTAGATATTTCTTTCCTAATTCGAACAATGGATATGTCTTTGATGACTGTGAATGATTTCGTGCTTATCTTGCTTTAATTGCTTTATTTATCCCAAAAAATACAAAAAAAAGTTTGCATTTGCATATACTGTAGATTACAATTGATTTCCTAGATAAAATTGCATGATAGAATAATTGGATACCTTCCTAATTATATTAGAATGCATGTTTAGATGATATCTAGGTTAGATAATATCTTGGAATTAATTCGCATGTGGAGATAAATATCTAAGTTAAGATAGGATTGAGATTAGTCTATTTCCTAACTTAAAATAGATAATATCTCGCTTTAGTTAGATTTTTATTGTTAGTAATTTTTAACTACGAATTTTTATATAAAAATACAAAAATATCACGCGCATATCTTATAGAATTAGGTTCATGAAATGTGTGTTATTTAGTAATTGTTACTAGGTCCATTTAATTAGAAATTGCCCGTCATTAGAATTAGGCCATTTAGTTAAATCGCATGACATATAGCTTAAATTTCATTAAACAAGAGAAAATCCTAAAAAATATTGAATGATTGCATGTTAATTAGGAATCAAATCTAAGGCTTTTGATGTGAATTTTGAGCTAACATTGCAAATGCTTTTGTTTTTTGTTTGTTTGTTTGTTTGTTTGTTTGTTTTTTAATGCCGAAGATTCGACCTAGCTCACCAGCCTAGCTCACCTTTTGGAGCACAACACCGATTATATCTCAGGGGAGACTGGCCTAGCAACCCACTGTTGGGGCCCCCCACTTAAATTACGGAACCATCCTAGGAGTCAAAGCCTTGACCTGGATCCCAAATTTAGGAAGCAAGCCCCACTAGCGTGGCCATGCGTGGGTGGGTGTAGATGCTTTTATTGTTACGATGTAAGTCTTGTAATTTATTCATTACTTTCTTGAGTGTTAAATTGGTGGTTTGCGCACCCGCATGATCACTTCACATGTTAGGGAAGTAAATTAAAATAAATTCAAACTGCATGCAAAACATTTTTCGAAAAAAAAGAGAAATATATCGAAAAGGCGTTAGAGAAATCTAGCGTAATCAAGTCTCCGAATAGACAATCTCTGGTTCGTAGAAGTAAAGTAAATATCCCGTTACTTTATTGGGTTTCTAATCGACCCACAAAAAATATATTAGTGGCGACTCCTAATCGAATTTTCATGTTAAGAACTTAAATCTAAGTTGTGAATTAGTATAGGCTTGAGAGAGCTCGAGCTAAGTTTGGGCTTAGTAATCTATTAGCCAAACCCTAGGTGGTACACCCAAGGTTAGGTCGCGACAGGCTTATCTCCATGTAACTCGACTGCGATCATGTCATCTCTCGAACAAATTGGTGAGAAAATGAATAAGCCAATATAATGCGGACTCTAAGAAGAGCTTATCAAGGTACATTTATGTCAACTGGGGGGTCCACACGAGAGATAGGGATGAAAGTCGTAATCGACAGTGATGCGGATTTGTTATTCTATGGTTGGCTTTTTCTTTCTAATCCCAATTTAGTGCATTGGTTCAAGATCATTGCACCATTAAATAAGTTCATCCATGAGATGTTTTATACTCATGACCCTGTTGTTGGATACACAGATTATCCTTTTTCTTAACCGAGAAAGTCATGACAAGGACGCTTGCATAACAAAAGTGTTTTATTAAGATAACTAGATCTGTATTAAGTGTTTGAATGAGGGCAGTTAGTATTTGTTTTTTTTTTTTTTTTTGTCCTATCTCTAATTCATATCTCATTCTCATATTATTTTTGCCTTTTTACGGAGTGTAGAAATCGAACCCCACAACTGTGATAATAGTTCCCCCATAAAAAAAAAAAAATTCCTTATCATTGGGCCGCGTGCCTAGTGGCTAGTATTTGGTGTATCTAATGGATGCTTGAATTGGTGGAATTGGTGAATGAAATAAGGGCATCTATAGTGAGAATTTCAACTTCATACAAAAAATGGTACATATGGATTCATTAATTTCTTTTGAACTGTGCTTCCACCATTTCTCTGACCACACACCCGATTGATATGCTACGAATATGAGTGTTATCCACATGCGACCTTAACAAAAAATACAGGTAGGCGATGTTCTTATCTTTATCCACTAAAAGTAAGCCTGGTCGAAGCCTTGAAGAATGTTTCCTTCGACTAGGGATGAAGAAAATATGACTCATTTTTTATGTTGTGATTCCCTTCTTCCTCCGGTTAGTACAGACTTGCATATCAACCGCATGCTAGCTCAACTAAAAGTAACATGGGTGCTGTCAATATTTGTAACCCATCAATAAAAAGATCTTACCCTTTTGATTTTGGTTCTATGATATGCCTTAGTAAGTCAAAAGAATGAACTGTGCTCACCTCTAATCAAGTCTCATATTAATAGGCCATAAGTTTGAACATTATCTACATGTTCCATTGATAAATGAAACCGTCAGGATTCAATTTCCTTTTAAAAATCCATTTACAACCAATTGATTTTGCATTTGATGGTAAATCAACAATTCCTAAGTTTTAATTTGTCAAATAGAATCAATCTCAATTTTTATGGCTTCTTTTCAAAAATGACTTTCTTTAGCAAAATTGCTTAAAAGTTAAAAAAAAATCATTATCAACGAGATAAGTATTAAAAGCATTTTTAAAAGAAATTTCTTTCCTTGATCTTTTACTCCTTAATTCGTCATTTGATTCTTTAATATCATCTGTATGAAGAGATGCATGAGAACTAGCATTAGTTCTTAACAGAAAAATATGCTAAAAATTTATGCATTCTTTGTCTGGACATTGTATTGCTATCAAGCACATCACTTTTTAGTACAAGAAATGCACTATTATCTTCAACATAACCAACAAGCATCTAACAAGATGTCTTGAAGCCTATCCTCCTTTTCTTAGTACTAAGAAGCATAACCTTAGCAAGGCACCCTACACTTCCAAATATTTTAATAGGAAAAGTGTACTAGAAGTCCTAAAATTTGTCACAAAAGTGCAATTAAGTTTTAAAGTTATCAATAAGTGTAATCAAGTTTTAAAACTTATCAAATTTGTATAGTCAAGTCTTTCCATTAACTCCATCCAACTTGGCTAACAAAAAATATTGGCGTGGCTAAAACATGAAAGATAAGGCTAAAATGATGTTGTTTGGGTTCAAATCTAATTTTTAAATCTAAATATTATTTAAACTAAATTAAAAAATAATATAAACTTATATAAAAAAGGGGAAGGACAACAAAATCAATCAAGGGCCCATAGGGCCCTAGCCATCAACGTCCCACCATCGTTGGAATGGGTTGGCGATGATGGGTGATGGTCGGCCAGGGTTGCTAGTGCCGCTATGCCTTGGCCAGTGGCTAGCAAACCTAGTTGACCATAAAGTCAATTGTTAACACTTAAATTTTGTTTTGTTTTTTTTTTTTTGGTTATTTATCGTACGAAATTTTTTAGGGATTGAATTCAACCCCTAAACAAAAATACCACTTGCATTATTCACATTTGCATGGATCATCACACATGACTTAGTCGCATGACTTCTCTATGACCCACTAGGGACTGATGCATAGGAGATCACTCGTTGTCGCCCAACGCCTCCACAGACAAGCATGCATAGGATCGTCTTTTACAAATATCGATCAATAATTTAAAAGTAAAGAAAGGCAATTGCGATCGGCAAATGGAGAATATCCATGAGTTGAACGGAAACAAATATGTTGGAGGGAAATCAAGATCATGGAGTTCACTCTCTTGATATTTACTTTCCGCCGATTCCTCCATGATGGCACCTCCAAGATCTTAAATTTCGGGCCAGAATCGGTGGATTTAGAAAGCAAACCAATTATTGAGGGAAAGAATAAAAACAAAAGGAAAGAATACAAATCTGATCGGGAGGAATCACTGGACTATCAACAAGAGATTAATACTCATGGAATGAGTTAGCCGATGGTGAATGAATGTGGACACGTTGAAGGCAATATTGGTAAAAGTAGAAAAAGGAAATTGCGAAGGGAAAAGGCCAAAATCATAGAGGATCACCAATCATCGCCAAAGGAATCTCCCTGGATTCAATACTTCCAAAAATACGTGGGAGTTTTCTGGTATAAGAGGGAACGATTAGAAAGAGAGGAGGGCAGCTTGCAATAGAAAGGAAAAAATGGTGAGAAAACACAGAGAGGCGCGATAGATAATCTCTGAGAGAGAGAGAGAGAGAGAGATGGAACAGACGGTCTGGGAAAGGAAAGAGGGAGAGAGAGTGTGGAGAGGCTTCGGAGAGGCTTCTATTAGTGTAACATAGTAACTCATGGTGCACTACACTAGATATGCACAGCGGGAGATAAGACTAACAAAAAAGGAAGGGTGGTCTTCTCTTTTCATCCCATCCTTGCAAACCCTCCCGCGGGCAGCTCATCCACTCGAGACGACCCCGGTCCTGCCTCGCGCCTGACGCAGCTCCACCCAAAACAGATCGTGGCCTCCCTCTCGGGTCACGTGTAGAGCCATCGCAAGCCCGCAACTCCGGTAGTGTGTTTCAGTGAGACCATCTTGTTGCCATTCCATGGCCTGAATCAGCCCAATAACTCAGCAATCCCAGTGGTATCCAACAACGTTCAGCGAATCCAGTGAACATCAAGGCAACCCAGGCGAGCTCCTGCATGTCCGACGCCAATTCTAGCAAGTATAGCGAGACACCGGCGTGGCCAACGTACCCAAGTGCCTGAGTGCCATCCAGTAATTTCACTGCGATAAAATTGGGTTGCTTCTCTTCCTTTTAAAGTTGTTCGCTCCATATTTTTGGTATTTACTTTGTTTTGTTCTGATGTGGTGATCGCAATCAATTTGATGCCAAGCACAAGGACACACAAAGGAAAAGATACAAGCGGATTGGGTAAATCGATCTGAACCGGTTTGGGCTCAAACTACGTCAAAGATATCAGGCACGTCACCCGATCATCTCCCTCTCCCTCTCACTCTCGCTCGGAGAGTTCTTCACAGAGAAGCAGCTCATAAACTCAAAAAGGCAGAGGTCTGTTCATCTTCCACGACAGCAGAAACCAGTCATGCAAAAAAAAAACCAACATGACAACCAAAAAGCTCGAAATCTCGAAAGATTCTCTGGCCAGGGAACTCACCAGAAGATTCTCTGGCCAGGAAACTCACCAGACGATCCCCAAGCCTCAAGCTTAATAGAGCAAGATAGAGACGACGAGACGATAGGGAGAAATTCGAAACGACGTCAAAGATATCAGGCACGTCACCCGATCATCTCCCTCTCCCTCTCACTCTCGCTCGGAGAGTTCTTCACAGAGAAGCAGCTCATAAACTCAAAAAGGCAGAGGTCTGTTCATCTTCCATGACAGCGGAAACCAGTCATGCAAAAAAAAAACCAACATGACAACCAAAAAGCTCGAAATCTCGAAAGATTCTCTGGCGGGGAACTCACCAGAAGATTCTCTGGCCAGGAAACTCACCAGACGATCCCCAAGCCTCAAGCTTAATAGAGCAAGATAGAGACGACGAGACGATAGGGAGAAATTCGAACTCAGCAGAAACGTAGCATTCCATAGAAAAATGCTTCTTCTCAGAGAGAGAGAGAAAGCGCTCGGTAGAAGCTTTGATGTCTCGCGAAACACATGCAACGATTTACAACAAACATCAATCAATTACAAGTAATTTGAAAATTCTAGAAATAAATCATAGATTTCAAATTTAAAATTCTCACTCAATTCTCAACTAAATTATACAAATTATATATGGTTGGAAAGATCTCGACATGTAGAACAAAAGCCTAAGGTGCAACCATATATAATTTGTATAATTTCGTTGAGAATTGAATGGGAATTTTAAATTTGAAATTCTTGGGTTTATACATGAAAAAGTTCTAGAATTTTCAAATTACTTGCAATTGATTGATGTTCGTTGTAAATCATTGCATGAGTTTCACGAGAAATCAAAGCTTTTGCCGAGTGCTTTCTCTCTCTGTCTGAGAAGAAGCATTTTTCTGTGGAATGCTGCGTTTCTGCTGAGTTCGAATTTCTCCCTATCGTCTCGTTGTCTCTCTCTCTGCAAAGCTTGAGGCTTGGGGATTGTCTGGTGAGTTTCCCGACTGAAGAATCTTTTGAGATTTCGAGCTTTTTGGTTGTCGTGTTGGTTTTTTTTTTTTTTTTTTTTTTTGCATGACCGGTTTCTGCTGCTGTGGAAGATAAACAGACCTCGGCCTTTTTGAGTTTATGAGCTGCTTCTCTGTGAAGAACTCTCTTCAAGAGGGAGATGATCAGGTTACGTACTTGATATCTTTGACGTCATTTTTGGACACCAAATGATCAGGACTTCCGTTTGAGATTTACGAAGGACTTCTTTAGTTCACGGAAGAGGCGGACTTCAAGAGGAAAAATTTCCATTCGATTTCTGACTACTGAGTGATTTTTGCTTGCTTTTCTGGCGGTCATCTGGACATTGCTCGGGATTTTCATGTTCGGACTCTGTTGCCTCGGATCGAATTTGGCATCGATTCACCGAATTTCATGGTGGAGCATGTCATAAAATGAGAGAACCGTCTTCGAACCTCAAGTTAACTCCTGAGATTCGCATGGCTTGGGGAAAAAAATAGAAAAATTTAATGAAATCTAGGGATGCGAAAAAGACGAACGCGTGACCTTTAGTTTGACGCCTCGAAATTTGCTCCCCCTGTTCAAGCATTTTTTTTTTTTGAACTCTGCTCTCGTGTATCTGGTCGTTCTACATCTTTGAAACCTCTTTTCTCGTGCATCTTTAAGCTATACTCCCCGCCGTCTCACTAAATACTCATTTTTCCCCCAAATTTTACTCGCCTTTCCTCTTCAGGGTATTTTTTTTTTTTTTCGTATTTTCTCCTAAAATAAGAACAAAAATCAAGGAAAAAAAGGACTAAGTAAATGCCAAGCTTTGTAAAGCTAGAGTTCGAAAGCACAAGCTGAGCGAGGGGACCTACCCAGCTTCGTTCGGATGATTTTTTTTTTTTTTTTTAGCATGGCAGAGTTAATGGAGGCTGAACGATGCTTCGGCGTTACTACGTAAATGACTGATTTCTTCCGGACTAAACTTCGTTTTCCTTTTGAATTTTGCTCGAGGAGGAAATCCTTGTTTGATGATGGCTTTTTAAGTCTCGGTTAGGGTTTTTCTTTTTCATGCCTTGATGATGTTGCTCAATGTGAGATATTTCATGCTCAAGCTAGTGCGGTGCGTAGCTACCTGGCTCATCCTAGCTACGGTTCAACAAGAACTTATCAACATACATTTTTGAAGCAGTTAGTTCAGGCTCATTTACAACTAGCGGCTGGTGTGTGGTGCCTCTTTATATAGTCTTTGTATTGAAACTACATATGGAGTAGAATAATGGCTAGAGTGCTCGAATAAGAATCACTCAAACTTTGTGCAGTTGTTTTTGTTCTTTTACGAGTGCACAAGGCTAAATTAGGTTAGAAATATATGATGGATAAAGAATGAGCCAGCACCAAAGATTTCTGTAAATCCCTTTTGTGGTAAATAGTATTATCTAAAGTGCTTTGCAAGACTTCATTATCTGTTTGCAGTATTTGGTCAACTCAATGAATCATATGCCTTGGAGTATATATCTGTTACATTTTGGAGTTGCTTGGCACCACTTACATCCTCCTCTAGGGCATTTGTGTTGCCATTCCGTGTTTTTTGTGGGAAGTTAGAGAATGATCTTGAATTTGTAGCCTTTGCTGAAGGAAATACCCGATTTGTGAGTTAGAATTGGTGGGATCACTTAATTCGCCCTTGAGTGTTCATCTTAATACATTATTTCTTTCGGTTCTAGCCAAAGATGGGGGCCAAATGACTAGAAGTTCTTGCAGCTTGTGCCTTTTGATTTTTCGTTGGCTACTTTATTTGGATTCTAACGATTGTTCCGTTAATAACTGCAAGTAGAATTCATGAAAAATGCTTTGGTTAATAATTCAATATGTACACATATTTCTTCCCAAATTCCTCAAATGCTAACATGCGGGGATTCTTCAATGCATTTATCTCTCATCTTTGTATCGATGTCATTTCTTTTGAGTTCTAAGATTCTCCTGTATAGATATGAACAATGGTTTGTAACAACGAAGGACATTAATTCTTAATCAGAAAAGACAAATTCTCTTGAATAAGAAAAAAAAATTTGTGGCAAAAATTGTTGATTGATAAATGCTGAATCATTAGCAAAGAAAAGATGGGAGAGAGTTGGACATGACCTGGTAAGTTTGATGCCGTGGAGATGTCCCATGGTGAGTGCATTATGAATAAGGGTGGACAGAGCATTCGCCATTAAAATAAAGATATATGGAGAAAGAGGGTCTCCCTATCTGAGTGCTCTTGACGGTGTAAAGTAGGGTAGATGCTCCCCATTTAAGCGAACACTCAGAGTCGTCGTGGTGATCCATTGCATCACCATTTGAACCCACCAAGGATGGAACCCCAATCTAGTAAGGTAGGCTTGGAGAAAATCCCATTCAACTTTGTCATATGCCTTCTGCATGTCTGTCTTAAGGAGAGCGTTGAAATGCCGCTTCCTATTCCTCGTCTTGAAGTGATGTAGAACCTCATGAACGATTACAACATTATCCTGTATCTGATGTTCGCTCACAAAGGCAGCCTGTTCGATTGAGATCAGCTCCTCTAGCCAAGGTCTTAGGCGATTTGCCATGACCTTGGCAATAATTTTATATGCATAATCACACAAACTGATCGGTCGAAACTGGTCAAGACTTTCAGGATGGTGTACCTTGGGAATCAAAGCTATTACGGTCTTGTTAAGATCTCGAGGCATCTTGCCAGTCCGGAAGAATTCAGTGACCAGGCTGAATAAATCTTGCTGTACAGTATTCCAATGGGTTTGGTAGAATAGACCGTTGAAACCATCAGGACCTGGAGCTTTCGTGGCACCCAATTGGAAAGTGGCTTGTTGTACCTCAGCAACTATGACCGAAGCCAGTAAGTGTTCCTTCATAGTTTCCGTGACAATTGGTTGACATTGATCTAGAACCGGGCCGAAGTCACGGTAGCCAACAGTTGTATAGTAGTGGTATGAAAGAACTTACTGTTTTTGTCGCCCCAACCCAACCAATTGATCCTGGACCTCATAGCCCAAAACTGCTCTTCTCGCTGCCAAATACTCCTAATCTCGTCTTGGATGTGAGAGGCCTCCTCTTTGTCGACATTGGAGCTGTAAGGGTGGTTGGTTAGCATCTGCAGATGGTGTTGTAAAGCCATTGCCCTCAAGTGTCCATTACCGAACTTGGATCTACTCCATTTTCTTAAAGCATCACTCACTCTTTTCAGTTTCTTCAAAAGATTTGAAGATCTTAGCTAATCGGAAGGCCATGTTTCAGAGACGACTCGGCTACAGTCCGGGTCATTGTTCCAATATGCCTCATAAACAAAGGCGTGTTGGCAATTTTTATTAACGGTCACTGTAAAAATAAGTAATGGGCTATGATCAGATCCCAGTTCCAATAATGCATACACCTCTGCCTCTGGATATAGTAGTCGCCACTCCATGGAGCATAGGACCTGGTCTAATCGTTCCTTTATAAGATCAGCCCATTCACGGTTATTTGTCCATGTATACGCGCATCCCTTGCTTTCGACTTCCATCAAGGCACAATCATCTACAATAGCTCAAAAGGATGTAAGCCGAGACTTGACAGGAGAACGCTTGCCAACCTTTTCCCAGGGATGAAGAATTTCATTAAAATCCCCGGCACAAAGCCAAGGAAGTGTGTTGAAAGCACTTATCCTTCAAAGAGTCTCCCAGAGCATCTGGCGATTGTGATAAGAGAAAGGGGCGTGTAGACAGGTAATTCTCATAAGCTGATCATCACTGTAATTCTGCAGACCATATCAAAATAATCCTCCGAAACGCCTTCTATATCTAAAGAAATGGCATCATTCCAAAAAACCGTCAAACCACTTACTATGCCGACTGGATTTTGCACAAAGGATCTACTAAATTTTAACCTTCGCTGCAATCTATTAAGAACAAACTCATGGTTCTTGGTCTCCATCAAAAACAAAAGGTCGAGCTTTTCTTTGGCCGACAAGGCCTTTAGTGCTTGGACTATCAGGGGATTGCCCAACCCCTGATAGTTCCAACATAAAAAGCTTCATTTGTGTGGTGGTGGCTGTTGAGGGCCAGCCACCAATGCCCGGTGAAGTGCTTCGTCTGCTGCAAATACTGGTGTTTCCTGTAAATGAGTTTCATCAAGATGCTCAGTTGCAACATACCGCTTGTCATAGGGAGAGTATCGTTTTTGCTTCTTGGCAGGTCCTGTTCTTGTAGTAGTTCGAGCGCTTTTCAGTTTTTTGGTTTGCTGGATATCCATTGGGTAAGTAATGAGGCCCTTTTCGCTGTCTTGTGCAGGAATCAGGTGTGGATGGCTGACTATTCCTTTTGCTATTGCTGGCACAGGAATCAGATGTGTTTGGATAGCCCTCCCATGCTGATGCAAGAGCTGCGAGGTGAGTGTGTGGGGCTTGACTGTCTCGGCAAGATTCAATGGATCAGTGACTTTTCCTTTTGCTTTGGCGTGTGCAGGAATCAATGCTGTCGTGATGGCCTTCCCCTGCTGATGCAAAGGTTGCAAAAGATGTGAAGGAAGCTCTGTCGTAGCAAGGTGCTTCCCTTCGAGAGGTACGCTGGTAACTTCTTGGTCCTTAGCTGGTGGTGGTAATAGGGGTAGAGGCTGTAGTAAGGCTGGTGGTGTCTCTAGGATTGTCTCCTCATTTGGGTCCTGAGTTGCTGGAGGGTTATAGAACGCTTGCAAATAGGGGCTAGATTCTCAAACCTCTGCTTTTAACCACTGACCAAAAGCCATTCTGTCTTTGCCTTCCTCTTGCACTATATCAAAAGGGACTTCCTTGCAATATGTGGCGTAGTGGCCAAGTCTCCCACATGAGTAACAGAAATGGGGAAGTCTTTCATACCTAAAATCCAGCCATAGCATTCTCCTAGCTAAACGAATCAATTTGCCAGTTTTCAGAGGTGCATCGAGGTTCATTTCTACTCTAACTCACCTTATCTTGAGTGTGGAACCCTCTTTACTATCGACTTTAACCTCCAATATGTCACCAAGCTGATTTGCAGCCTTCCTCAGAATCTGTTCAGTGATCCACTCCAAAGGAAAACCAAATACTTGGACCCAAAATGCACAACAAGTAAAATTGTAGCAGTGGAGAGGTGTATTAGGAGTCTAGGGCTTAAAAATGACTAAGTGGCTAGAAAAAAGCCAAGGTCCACCTTGTAAAATGCGTTGATGATCCGCAGCGGTTTAAAACTTAGCTAAATACAAGCCACCTTCGCGCTGAGAGAATTCAACTAGTTCGGTACGCCATACACGCTTCATAGTGTTCTGAAAAGCTTGAAAATTTATATTAGATGTGGTAATAACCTTGCCCAAAAGTGTCAATCTACATTCCTCAAGTTTTTCTGTCGAAGGTGCGTCCTCCCATATCTCTACTTCTTGTGCAGACCAAAGACGCCCCAAACGCTAACACAGAGCAGCCTTTCGCGATGATTCCTCAGAGCCACCCGATGCCATTACCAGACAATTCTCTAAGTGGACATGAATCGATAGCAAGAGAAGCAGATACCCAGCCCCGAACAGCTACTATTTCTTCAGAAGTAAGTGTAAAGTAACAAAAAACTACGAGATATCGCAAACTGTGGAGTAATTCACCTCTGTACAGAGCAGCGAAGACCTCCGATGAAGAAATCCAGAATATGCAACCATAGTTAGTCGACCACTGGAAAGGCGAGAGGTGGAGGAAGAGGGGAACTACGGCAGAAAGGGGCAATCTCCTTCAGAGCCCATGGATGGTTCGCACGACTTAGTAACAAAGAAAGAAGACAGAATCGGAGATGGTGTGTTGATATAGAGGGGTAATTTTGGGCGAGGTTGAATAGAAAGCTACCATGGGCGGTAGACGGAGCTCTGCATAGACGAGAGAATTTAGAGGTCAAAACATAGCTCGACTTTGAGTTTAGATTTGCAGTTAGATGAAAACTGCAAATTGAGGCTAGATTTGATGTTAACCTAGGAATTTCTTGCTTACGGCTAAATGATCTAAGCAGAAGATATAAAATAAGAGTTACGTAAACTTAATACTTTTCCTTCAATCTTGATTGTTGAAATAATGTTCGCTTCATCATCTCTATTGAGCATGTAAATCTTTTTGGAAAAATTAGAACAATGAGCCCATATGCATTTGTTTTCTCCATTACGGGTGAAGTGCATAAAGCCTAAAAATCACTTTCTTTACTACTACTTCCTCTCAATACAACATGAAAGAACACGTTGAGAGGGTGCAAGAATTGGGCATGGGACCGAAGGCAAGCTCCCAGCATCAACTTTGAAATAAGGTTGCAATAGATGATGGCATGGGTTTATCGTTTGATCACATTAACATAGTAAATTTACACTTTTATTTGGCAACTTTAAAAAGGCGTGAAAATAGGAATAGGAGCATGTAGGAAAAATCAAAATAGTTTGTTTGGGAAGGCTTGGAATAGTAGAATATTAGTGGAGCGAATTTCGTGGGTCACAACAAAATCGTCCATCTTAGAATTCCTCCCCTAGTTATATATCCTATACAAAAGCTGTTAGATGGTAAAGGAGTTTTCTTCCCTTGTTGTCATTGTATATTTCAGATTTGTTAGAAGCATTCCAAAAAATAAGATCCCAAATACATTAGGTTGATATGGGAGACTGCGCTCTTAAAGATTACCCGTGAAGGTGGATCGCTTGAAGTGCATGAAAACTAACCCAAACGGCACCTGGCCCCTAAAATGATCATATAGTTCCCAAAACCTATTCAAAGTTTTTACTCGCAATTGCACTCGTCATCTTCACCCAAATTCTGTATGCCCACAAAATGCCCTTTAGTCTTGTCCCTAATTCTTCTATTTTTGTCAAAAAAAACAAAAAAGGAAACAGAATAGCGTCGTTGCGTGTTTTTATCAAAATAAAAGTGATCTTGGAATATAGCAACTCCAATCACTACGTTAGGAAACGTCACATACCATTACGTGACCTCATTTGGAAGCTTTGAAATAGCTAAAGATAGATAGAATGGAGGAAAAAAAAATTGTTCGTCTGAGCATAAATAACAATACATGGCTTGTACGATTAATAAAATTTTTTTATTACTAGCTACCAAAAGCATATTTGAATAATATTTCCTAAAACAGTCTTATAGAAGCAAAGACTACTGTAATTTACTCTAGCTAGACATACGTCCTTAGCGTGGTCATATCCAGAGCTGTTCTATTAGGTTAAGTCTTATAATTATGTTCTCTTAATTATGATTAGCATTAGAAAGCCTCGTTTGAACTTCAAGGAGGATCTCTTTCTTCAGTTACCCTCTAATCACTTCTACTTTCTTATCCAATTAATCTTTTCCTCCAGACATGATACAAACTTTTTCTTTGAAAATGCCGAAAATGATTTTATATCTTTTTTGTACTTTTGCATCAGCAATTACTCAGGGTGCATTTGGATGGGCATTTAGAAAGCCCATTCAGCCCCCAAAGCCCCTTCAGCCAAAATAAGGGTGTTTGGCAATCCCCTGAAGGAGCTTTCAAATGAAAGCAGAGTCCTTGGAAATGCTGAAAATATTTTTCTCCTTCCTAAACTACCCTCATTAATTTTTCATATTTCCATTATTGTCCTTGTATTTATATTTTTTTTAAATGAAAAAGGAGCAACCCTTCGCCGGACCGGCGAAGGGCGACGGCCGCCGCGAGCTAGATCTGGCGCCGGCGGCCGTCGGCTGAGGTCGCCCGACCTCGGGCGACCTCCGGCGAGGGTCACGCGACCCAGCCGAGGGCCGCCAAAGGTCGCCCAACCTCGGGCGACCGGCCCGAGGGCCACCGGAGGTCGCGACCTCGGCGACCCTCGGCGAGGGTCGCTCGACCCAAGCGACCGCGAGACCCGGGCGGCGGTCAACCGGGTCGCGCGATCGCGACACGGTCGCCCGAGGTCGGGCGACCTCCGCGGCCCTCGGCGGGTCGCGCGACCCTCGCCGGAGGTCGCCCGACCTCGGCGACCTCGGGCCGACGGCCGCGCGGCGCCAAATGCGGCTGCCGCCGGCGCAGCTTCGTCGCCCGGCCGGCGAAGGGTTTAGGTGATTTTTCAAAAAAAAAAGAAAAGAAAATATATATATATATATATATATACACACACATTATACCCATCAAAAGCTCCTTGCAAATGTTCTTCTTACCAAACACACATTCAACACAAAGTTTATTTGCAAAATTTTTTTACCAAATACTATTGCATTTTTCCCAAGTAGCTTTGGGCTTTCAGCATTTGCATTGGACTCAAAGCTCATTGCAAATACTGAACCTCAAACTCACTGTTTGCATTTGAGGATCGAATCCCAGAGAAGAACTTTTTTTTTTATCCAATTGTAAGCCCCTTAGTCTTTCATTTTCTTTTTTCGTTTGTTTTTGACCTTTTGCAGTTCCTATTTTAAAGAGAGTTCACGAGGTGAAGCTGAGACACGTGATGGCAATCAAGTTGGCCATACAAGTTTGCATTGCGATCTCTTATATGAATACTACCGAGATCATTGATTTTTGCGGTAATGGGAACTTCTTGTTTCATGGTACAACCCACGGAATCAGTGAAATCATAAAGCTATTTATTCAGTTTTTCCCAGTTGGGAAGTTGACTTGTAGTAAGAGTTTGATCGCATCTGCAGTGCGTTATCGCAAAGAAAGGACTCTCAGACTGTTTTTGAAGGTAAGCTCAACTAATAAGCCGTCGTTAGTTCCAGCGCCCACATGGGGCGATTCGATGGCTATGATGGTCGCGCAGCAAATTACCAACCTAATCTGGGCACCGTAACTAATGTCCCCGGAGTAGCTTTTCAAATACAAAGAGAAATCCAGTGATACAAGGTAAATATCTTTCTTTCCATATAATTTATAGCTGTGCTTAATGATAAATATTATATCTTCTTGACAATTTTTTAAAAATATGATAGCTAGAACTTTTATTAGATAATATTGAGAATATACATTGAACCTTTTTTTTAAAAAAGCGGTTGAGCGATATTCAGCCAAGCTTTTGCACACCACAAAGTCTACCTTCTTGGGTTATTTTAAGGGTGAACTACCCTACATCTATCTGATATATATTCGGGATTTTACTCCTAAAATGCTTTCACTAAGACTTGAATCCAAGACCACAATGAGAAGAAGAAACTCCTTTGCCATGTAAACCAAATTAATAAGGTAACTTGAGAAACTACACTACAACCAATTGACAGAAAATAAGGGAGACTGATAAGGGAAATTGGGACATTGAAAACTGATTGAGACTAATCATAATTAAATTGCATTTTAATTTACCAATTTAACTATGATCCGCCACTTTAATCTAATCCTAGTGACTCTTTCTTAAATTCGATCGATTCTTTATATAGGTGTCTGCCATGATGCAATTAGGGAATTATTATGCATATCATTTAATGTATAACCCATTTATATTCCCGTGGAGCCCAGACAAAAACATTTGAATCAGTTTTACTTATACTTCGGCCGTAGCTTTTCTCGTTCCGTTGTATTACATTTTGTATTACAGATTATAATGTAGTTAAGATATAATTAAATTTATGTAGGTGTCAATGACTTAATTAAAGTAATATGAATCGAATCTTCTCTGTTATATATATATATATATCAAAAGGTTAGCTAAGTTCACTTATGGCCACTATTTTCATTTGAATAGCTATTAATTCAATGACACTTCTCATTAGTTAATTTAGCAATCAACTAAAGTTTTACTCATGCAAACCATTGTCTAAAAAAGATGATATCATGAAGCTTTTACTATTTATTTACCTTTATTGCATTTCAACTTTCTATTCTCTGTCATGGAAAAAAAAACTTGGTACTATTATGTATAACAAGAATCCTAAATTTTGAGTCAATTCTGCGAGTGAGTCCTAAAATGTTGAATTCATGATTAATAAGTCTTAAAACTTGTCTTTGCTCTTTATGTTAGTCCCTTCGTTTGTTCCATGTATTTTTGATAGATGGAAAATTTATTGGTATTTTTTCATTAATTTCTTTTAATTTTCGCAGAAGTGGAACTGATATGGCACAGATAAGTGCCACACCACAAAGTCTAAAAATAAAAATGACTAGAGTTTAAAAACAAGTCAAAAAATAGAGAGAGAGAGAGAGAGAGTGATCATTAACGAGGAACAAGGAGTCGCCCCATTTGTCACTAGCAAGGTTTAGGAACCGTCACGAAGTCGCTTTGAGTGCAAAAACCCTCGCCGGACTGCCAACGAGGCTTGGCCGCCCTCACTCAATGGTGGCAGCGATGTAACTCGCTACTACTTGAGAAGACTCAATTGGCCCTCGCATAGGTATCATCGTTGCCGTCGCTGCAGACCCATGGAACACCCTTATAACCAACCTCTCAAATTAGTTAAATCCAAACATTTGGCTTGTGTATATAATTGATTGGATATGAAATGCTAAATTTCAGTTTCCAAATTGAAAATCCCCTGCTTTCTAGCCAGTTGTGCCAACCTTGAGAGGTTGAGTTGCGTCTTTTCCTATTACGTAGCTATCCTTTCATATAGTATCTTATTTAATTTACTTTTGAATAATCAGTTATGCAATATGAAGACATAACTCCCACTAGCAATGCATTAATATGTAGGTACGGTGGCCAAGATCATTAAGGGTTTTTTTTTTTTTTGTTTAATTAGGTATAAGCTAAGACTAAATAACCTTCTAGAAGCTAGATAGTGTATTAAAATGCCACGTCTCTAGGACTCTAAGAGCAAGTTATCTATTTACAAGGTAATAGTTACACAATCAACAACCAACGATCACTTTACTGAACGTGATGGGATAGTCTTGCTTGATATATGTGTACAGGATTAATGAAAAATAAAATAGATATACTAGATATCTTCTTCGATTGAATGTAAATATACTTAACACATAACACAGTAGATTATATAATTACATAAATAATTCATAGATGCAGAACTCATAATGTTTTTTTTTTTTTTCGCTGATCATAACTATAGGTAACACGTAATCGAGAACGTGTCAACGAAACCGATTTTTTTAGTACGCTTGCGATAGATAATGCTTGAGAATATGCTCGTCGAATGTGAAGGACCTTGCGACCGGATGACCAGCACATCCGGTTTCTAGAGGATAACCCGAAAGTCAAGCAATCATTTTCCTTAAATTCCAAAAGTCAAGGAAATTACCAAATTACTAAATATAAAACCCCGACATTCCACCACGTGCTGCTGACGACGACAAAACCGCCACCTCGGCGAACTGGATTAGTCAAATTCAACGAGTGAGAGAGTGAATCTCTGCGCTTGTCTGAAAATCATCTCTTTACTTCTCTCTCTCACTCTCTTTTTCTTCTGCCATTGCCGCAGGACCGCCTTGACTTTGATTCGCGCGAGCGCACGGCAGAAGATGAAGCTCCGTCGCCCTCCGCCTCCTCTTCTGGCCGCTCTTACGCTCGTCGCCATAGGCAGTTTCTCTGCCCCCGCCGTCTCGGCTGGCTCGCCTCGCTGCAAGGCGTGGCTCGTCCAGTCCATCCCCACCGACATGCCCCTCCTCCGCCGCGTCCCCGGCGTCCTCTCCACCGGTGAGCGCCCCCTTATCCCGTCGCAACGACTGCGTTTAGCCAGGTACCGCGCCGCAGTTTGGTTTTAGGAAGCATGATGGTGGGAACAGAGTAGGAGAGACTGAGGTTGGCGTTAAAAAATGGATATTGTTAAGGTTACGTTTGTTTTGCAAAAATGTCACTTGTATACTTGCGAAAACGAATCAATGAAAATATGTTTACGTTATTTACGAAGATGTTTAGATATAAAATGTAATCAATGATGAAAATAGGTTTCATTGACTAGATACTTTCAAGTTATACAAGCAATCATTTATCGGTAAATGTTTTTTAAATTATTTGTTCTTCGCAAAATGAATGGAGCTTTAATGTATTAATTGCTGATTGGGGTGACAAATGGTTTTAGCGGATGTGCTGCGGTGGTTGGCGGGAAACTCGACGAAGAAGCTGGACATCATAGCATACTATTGGCAGCTGAATGCTCGTCCTGATGATCCTACCTCCGGCGATTATGGTTACTCTCAGTCTGACATGCTCCGACTTGGGGCCGATTTGGGTCGCGGTGTTTACAAAGCCATCAAAGATGCCGCCGACCGGAATGTTACTATTAGGTAATTGTGGATAGCGCTTGCTCATGCCTTTTGCATATGCTGATTTGTGGGTGTAAAGTAGCCATTGGAGCTTTACCTTTGGGGTATCTCGCAAATGGCTAATCATGGCTACCCTTTAGTTTATATCTGGTAGTTTGTTTCATAATTTTTTTGCTCCTGCTCTTTAGTCACACTTTCTATTAACATGTCAAATAATTTCTTTTTCTAAGTTTCCGAAGCACATGCCAGGTAATTTGCTTAACGTGTTCTCCCGAGTAAAATCCCAGAAATCGTCTACCGGAGAACTGCACGAATTCTAAGTGATGCAATTTGATTTATATTTCACTTTGAGAAAGTAAAAGTATCTTTATTGGAGATTCCTAGTCCTCCAAAAGTTCCAAGGGAGCCTCAGGTAGGAGATTAATCCAATGGATGAAGATAGTGAACGACTGAAGTGCCAGAATCACTTACCAAAGCAGTGAGAAAATTATTACTTTAAAGATGGTTGAAGCCTGAAATTATGTGTGTAGAAAGAAAAGCAAAACGACCAGACTCATTTTCTTGAGGCTTCTGCTTTCATATTCACCATATCTATTAGATATGTTCTCATTTACTTCTTGCAACATTAGCACACCTCTGAAAAATATTGAACTTCATCAGGCTTTTACATCACTCAGGAGCGCCTCCTGACTATGACAAAGAACCAAATGACCTTGCTTCAGGAAGGACAAACGTCAAGTCTGTAACTCTGTTATTTGCCAAATGGTGGGGATCAGGCATAATTCATGCCAAAGTGTGGATATCAAATAATCAAGATGTTTATATTGGATCTGCAAACAACGATTGGAAGGCCCTTTCTCAGGTACACGCTTTACTTAAGAAGTCCTTTTCTCAGGAATATAGTTAGCCTTCTCTCCATTTTTTATTCGTGAGGATATCAATCCGACTGTGGCTAAATAAATTGACTGAGCAAAAGAAAAGGTGTGGGTTCTCAGCTATAAGCGTCCCATTCTTGTTGGCAAGTAAGATCATAGAAGATTATGCCACATTTATGCCATATTAAGACATATTTCACCTCTTCAATCTGTAGATTTGTTTGTGTATTCGAGCCATATAGAAGAATTATAATGATCAAATCTTTACAGGTGAAGGAACTTGGAATATACCTTGTTAATTGTCCCAAAATAGCAAAGAAGGTTGAATCCTACAATGACAATCTGTGGAAACTTTCCTCTCTCAATGCTTCAGCTTACACAAAGAATGTCTGGGATCAACAATGGCAGATCACCAGAAAAGTTCCCTGTTGGTCACATTTCCTTGAACCTGACGAGCAATGCAAGTATGACAAAAACACTCATATTGCACTTTTTCTTGTGCCTCTTTTGCCTGCATAATTTGAGATTTTGTGAATCGTTATGCTCTTCTTCTTTTTTTTCCCCTGGCATTTGGTTGTGTTGTTCATTTTCTTTGTTTCTCTGGGTGATAGAAAAGTTCATTTTCATTTCAGAAAGCATGTCTCTGCTTCATCGGATTTTGTGTTGTTTCCCTTTTAGTCAAGGAATATCCCTTTTTGGTCTTTCAACCATCAGATTAACTCTAGGCCCTGGTCTGAAACTCCTGAGGTTATGTTGATTGATGAGTGATTCTATTGTTTTTAGAGTTTTTGACGGATTTTTGATTTTCATGTTTGTCGGAGTTCTTTCCAAGCCTTATCCCATTGGGTCGGATCAGCTATAAATGTTTGCCAAATGTATCTTAAAAAATTATTCCTGGTGTTTGATATTTTCCAGTTTGTTATCTCCCAGATGATTGAATGATATGAGCACAGAGAAAGCAGAACAGTTCTTATGTATGGTAAATAGCTTTTAAAATAAGAAAAGTAGAGATCTCTTGATTGAAAGTAAGAGATTGGATTTTATTTTCAAATTGTTCATTCTGGAAATGCTATTCTGTGGGACTGATGAGTAAGCAGAAATTCTCCAGTGCATGGTACATAGCCTTTAAAAGAAGAATGGAGTTTCTAAAATAAGAGACAAGGACAAGATTTGCTCCCTTGAGGACTTCTAGTTGGATGCCTGTCTATAACTGGATAGAAATGGCTGACTCTAGTTTGGCAACTCCAATGCTTAGACTTGGTCGCAGGCTTCTGTCAAAACGTTATTCTGAAATTTGAAATTAGCAGCTTATTCTCGGTCTGATATTAGCCAGTGATGTGGTGTTGTAACCATTTGATCAGTTTGGTGCTCAACTGAAGGGTTTTGCGCTTGATTTGCTTTCAGTTCACTTGCCATCATAATGATCTGGTGAAGGTTGATGTTAACATTTTCCGAGTCCTCTTGTTGATATAAGCAAATATGTCATGGCAGGTCGCCTCTTCCTCGATCTGTGGAGGTTCCTCAGGTAGCAGGCTATCCAGTCCTGTCACATCCTCACATGTTTCGGCTTCCATTAGATACTCCTGGACGTAATCATACATCTTCACAATATCAACATAGCTATCTTTCTTTTGCTCCTCCAGAGGTAACTTGTCCAAGACCTATCTATTTAACATTTTTAATTTTGTCTTAACATAGAAAGTAAGAATTGCATTTGGACATCATCAAAACATTAGCCATTACAGATTAAGACTTTTTTCATCCTAGAATTGTTTGTTGAATCAAACGATAAAAAATGAATGGTTGCATCTTAAGTTTAGTTTATTAAGTTTGTTGATTTGCCACATCGCAGTTCCAGTTTCTATGTACCCAATTAGAATTTAGCTAATCGACCCAGTCTAGTTGCTATTGTCTTCTCTCTGATATATTAGCAAGTAAACTTTTTCGGTGTGTATTCCTACATGAATACTGAGGGTGCCCAACATTTAAGTTGATTAAATCACATTGCGATTGCTCTACTGATCCTTTTGGGGGATCCCGTAAATTTCATCTTTCAAGCTTCTATCTTGCAGCTGTCATTTGGCAAGTACCAGGCTGACGAGCAGGCATGGGTCGACACAATAAAATCAGTTGGAAGTGGAGGCACCGTTAGGATCAGCACAATGGATTGGCTTGGTCAATCACAATATATTGACCAAACTGTTTATTGGTCATCCCTTTCTTCTGCTGTGTCAGAGGTATTCTCCTTTCTTGCGACAGTTGCTGCCCTTGTTTGTACATGTGAATCTAAATCGACAGATACAGGTCAATATGGTGTTCATTTGAAATCATTTTGTCTTGCATCTACCAGATTCCATTTTTCCTTTTTATGGAGATGGACTGTGACTTGCATGAATATTTAAACAGTGGATACTAGGTCTGATGGCTGGTCATTGGCTTCTTGTTTTTGAGTTATCTCGCATGCTCGGAACAGATAAATGAAAAGCTTTTAGCTTGTTGTAAGCAGTAGAATTTCCTGCTATCGCCATTTGCCACTTTGGTTTCAAAATGATTGAAGGAAAATGTGGAAAGCCTTTGCTGTGATGAAGAACTACCTACTGACAGAATGGGTTGATGACACTGGCTTTTTGTGATTTATCTCTATTGACCAACTTTATTTCCTCCCATATGTTGTTACTGAGAACATATTTTCTGAGGTAACTATAATTTTCAGGTTGTCTTTTCCAAGCATGCCAAAGTGAAGATATTGGTAGCATACTGGACACATTCAATAAACAACACTGACGTTTACCTGAAATCTCTCCTCTATTCCAATGTCCTTTGCTCCTCTTCAAAGTACAACAATTGTTCTGGCAAAGTTGAGATCAAGTACTACATGGTGCCGGGTTTCAACGTGACTGGAGCTGCGATCAGCAATGGGACCAGCACTGGGAATAAGTATCCTGGTCGCACTCGGGTCAACCATGGGAAGTATGCTGTCAGTGATGTGAGAGCCCACATGGGAACGAGCAACCTCTTGTGGGACTATTTCTATACTACTGCCGGTGTCAGCTTCGGGACGTATGACCAGGACATAGTTTCGCAGCTTCAAGAAGTCTTCGATGCTGATTGGGATTCACCATATGCTGTTCCTGTGGGAGAGTTTGAGGAAGGGCACTCGTTTTCGGGCTGACTAGCGCCTGCACACGAGGTATGGACCGGCTACAATTAGCACGGAAAGGGGCACGACGACAATCAAATTAAGTCTTCTAATGCGAAGGGCACAGCCAATAGAGTTGCGCCGCATCTTGAGACGAGGACATTGTTCGGACTTAATTTTACCATAATGATTTACACCTTGTAATCTCAAACTAAAGCTATTGGTATCTCCTCCTTGATGATTATAGCAAAGGAAGAGGCAGCTTCATTGCTTGTATACATTATCTCGAGAGAGTGCATTTCTTGAAGCTACACCAAAACCATCGACACAAGATGAAAGCGGGTAGAACTTGTTAAGAACATAAAGTTGACACTATCCGAACATGAAATACTAGAGGACAAGCATGAATTTGCAGAAGTCATATGGAAAAGTTTAAAGTATATTTTTACTAGAAGTCCTAAAACTTATAATGAAAGTGCAATTGAATCATAAAACCTATAAAAAGTACAATAAAGTTCCAAAACTTGTCAAATTGATGTAATTGAGTTATTTTGTTGACTCCATTTTCATAATTATTTTCTTTAAACACGCGGTGATGACGTGGGTCAAATGTTGTTTTGATCCGAATCTAATTTTTAATGCAATTATGATTTAAATTGAAATAAAATGATCTAAAAGAAAAAGGTTAGAAGGGCCAGCAATGGTGGGGAAATGGTCGGCGAGGGTCTAGGCGAGGGTCACTAGCCGGTGGCCGGGCCTGAATCAGACTGGATCATCGTTGGGTAGGCCTTATGCTCCAGATCTTAGACTGGATCAGACCGGTCCAGATAAGCACAGATGACGAAAGTCCAATCTGAGTTCTCTCGTACCATCACGGCTCGGACGATAACCTTACTGAACGGCCGCTTGACCTTTGCTCTGCTCTGTTCTTCTCTTTTTGCCTTCTCAGTGCGCATCTTTCAGTGTTTAGCCGTTCGCTTCTCATTTTGAGGGGGAGGCCGGAGCACCGGGTTCAGCCATTGCTCCAGAGAAAACGCCCTTCGAAAACCCTTTTATGGAGCGTTCAAACAACAGCAAGGGAAATTTAAAGGGAAATTGATACAAATGTTATCCTCACAAATGGTTACCAATTCTTTTATCAAAATTAACTACTTGATATTTTTTTTGAGCATATATATAATGGGAAATTTACCAAAAAAATCTTAAATCTTTTGTAATTGTATCAATTCAATTATAAACAATTTTTTTTATCAATTTAGTTATAAACTTTTGTAATTGTATCAATTCAGTCTATCCAGCTAAATTTGGCTGGCTAGCACAATATAAACACCATGCATTGAACTGGCCAAAAAAAAAAATTAAGACTAAATTGGTAAAATTATAAAAGGTTTAAGACTTTTTTGATAATTTCCCTATATGTAAAAGTTATCGATGATGATTTTTTTTTTTTGGATGAAAAAACGATTGCTATTGATTTACTTAGCCAAGTTTGGAGGAAATACATCAAAAGCATTAGCGCATAACAAATCAAATAGATCAGGCGGGGGATTAGCTAACCAATTAGATGGAAGACAATTAGATCTACGGGCTTTTGCAAGCCAATCAGCTAGTCTATTAGAGTCCATGCTACAATGGGCCAGAGAAAGGCCCAAAAACTCCTTTAGTTTTGTCTTAGCCCGATCCACGATGGTCTTCACTTCCCAACTGATATCCGTCGAAGACTTGATCCCTTGCACGAGTTGGAGGCAGTCAGAGCGTACTTGCAAAGTGACATGAGTTTGGTCTGAGAAGAACTCTAGGGTTTCAAGAAGGGCAAGGGCTTCGGCCTGTTCCACCGAGGAAGCCGCCACTGGTTTGGTGAAGTCATGGATGAGACGACCCCTGAAGTCTTAGCAAATGCAAGCGATAGCTCCCCTGTTTTCGTCCGCTCCCTTGCTCTCCCCGGATTCTGATTCAGTTGCATCGTTTGGAGCAAAGGAAGCATCAATGTTGATTTTCAGCGAATCTAAAGTCGGAGATTGCCATCTTTGAGGTTGGGTCGCTCTGTCTTGCTCTCCTTTTGATTTTCGGTTCCATGTGATGTAGTTTTCGTGCAAAGCGACGGCCTTGAATAGTGTCTGCTATGGGTGCAAGGGGCGTTGGCCGAATATAAATTGATTTCGGTCCTTCCAGATGCTCTAGAGGGTAGCAGCGATTTGGTCGAACTTTATGGCACTTCTTGGGTCTGCTTTTATCATATACAACCACTCATCAAGCCGTGTTAACCCTATTCTCGAAATTTTGATTTGTAGGGGAGCTGCTTTCCATATCTGAATTGTCCAAGAGCAAAGCAATAGAACGTGTTCAATGGTTTCGGCTTTTTGTTTGCATATAGGGCATAATGGGTTAGGTACTATTTTCCTCTTGTGCAAGTTGTCCATTATGGGTGGAGCATTTTGACATGCATTCCATAGGAATAGTTTAACTTTGGGTAGTGTTCCAGAGTGCCAGATATATTTCCATAGTTCTGGTTTTGTTTGATGAGATGAAGTTGCTGCTGTTATACGTGTGCTGGTTGAACTTTCTCTAGTGGTGAAGTAGCCGCTTTTTACTGTATATGACCCTGATTTGTTTTTCATCCAAACCGACTTGTCTTCTTCAGTAGGCATTTCGATAGGTATTGCAAGTATTTCCTTTAGTCTTTGGTCATCAAACAATGACTTTACCACCTGACCTGATTCACCACTTGTTGCTGGGTTGCTAATAGGTCCGCTCTTCAACCATTTATCCTTTCTAATCGAAATTTATTTTTCATTCCCAACTGAGTACATAATATGCGGAGATATAGAGTCTCTTGCTAGTAGAATACTCTACCATCCCCACAAAGGTCTTGATCATTTTCCAGCTTTTCAAAACTCACATAGTGGATAATACAGACTCTTCATTACTCGGCTTAATAGGGACTGAGGGTGCTGTGAAATGCGCCAAGCTTGCTTTCCTAGCATCGCCTTATTAAAAGCAATGAAATCTTTAAAGCCAAGACCCCTCTCATCCTTCCTAAGTTTTAGATTTTCCTTTTTTTTCCAATGTATCCTAGCAATTTTATTACTATTTCTCCACCAGAAATTAGCAACTTTCATCTCAATAGCTTTGCAAATCGAAACAGGGATTTTGAAGATGGAATGGCATATTGAGGAATGGCTTATACCATTGATTTAATCAATATTTCCTTCCCCGCTTTTGATAACAAGTTCTCCTTCCAACTTTCCAACTTCATGTTAACTCTTGCAAGAATCCAAGCAAACATATCTTTCTTTAAAGCCCCCAATCTGAAGGAATTCCTAAGTACTTCCCAGTTTTCTCAATTTATGGAACTCTTAATTCCGAAGTCATGTTCCTCCTCAAGTTGTTTGGACAGCATTTGCTAAAATATATTCTCGATTTATTAAGATTAATAGCCTGACCTGATGCAAAACAGTATTGGTGTAGGATGGCTGCTAGATTTTGACATTCCAATATTGTTCCATTAAAAAAGAAAATGGAGTCATCCGCAAATAGCAAATGTGATAGAGTAGGACAGCTACTATTTAGCTTAATTCCTTGAAGTGTGCCATAAGTTATTGCTTGTTTCATCATGTTAGATAGAACATTGGCCACTAGAATGAAAATATAGGGGGATAATGGATCACCTTGTCGAATCCCACGTGTGGGCTTGAAAAAAGGTAGAGGTTCCCCATTAAAATTGACGCTGAATGAGACCATTGAAACACACTGCATCACCCATTGAACCCACTAATTACAGAATCCCATCTTAATTAAGCATGCCCTAAGGAAATCCCATTAGATTCGATCATACGCCTTCTGCATATCAAGCTTTAAAACAGATTGGAACTTCTTTTTCCTCTCCCGAGTTCGCAATCTATGAAGAACTTCATGCACAATCAAAATGTTATCTTGTATTTGCCTTCCCCCCACAAAAGCACTTCGAAATACACAATTTTCATATGTTCCTTGGTTTCTGCATATTATTTACGGTCGCTGTACTCTACCCTTTTTTGGCATTCTCCTCTCTCACCGACAGTAGTCCCTATTTTTATCCGTGACTAACCGATTATTGGGATGAAACTGGCCACAATCATAAGTTCCAAAAGCATGAAACTGCTTTTATCACTGGTCAATTCCATTGCGGGTTTCAAGTCCTTTTGATGGTCTTATATTAATCGATTTTGTACCATTGTTATGAATGGATGAGTCGAATATGGAAGTTAATCATATCATTGGCCCAGATTAAAGATAAGGAAAAGGTTTGCTAATGCCCAATGAGTAGTCATTCCCACCATTATAATTACACATTTTAATGGCCAAGAAAAAACAGGAGAAAGGGAAAAAATCAAAATACTCGTATTCCTCTACCCCCATTTAGTACCGTCTTCTCTTCTCCAACGACAGACTATTAACGACGGTCGGACTTTCGGAGATTACCATAACGTCGACCTCGCCCGAATCACGTGTCTTGGAACAGCGGCCTAGCATCATCGCAAGAACGCCATTGAATTCTTTCTGACTTTCTTGTTTCTTGACGGTTTTCTTTATTGAAAGTGAGAATGAGGTAACGAGGCCCTTCTCTACTTTCCTAAATATGCAGGAACCAAGACGACAAGGGCGTAACCGACGGAGGTTACGCCCTGTCCCCCGGCATTGTTCTCTGACGATCCACCCTTGGCAAAAGGGGCCACCCGTTCTCTTTCTTCAATCGTTCTGGTCAGGACAAGTGGGGTTGATTTGTTTGCATCCACCTCAACAGTGTCAGCATCGTGGGTCCGGAACGGAACTCTGGGCGTCGTCGATGGAGGCAGGTCTGGCCAGAGTTGGCTCCATCCTCCGTGGAGTTAGCATCGATTCAGTCAATGAACATGGGGCTGCTGGCTCGTCCGTCCGTGAAGATGGAGCCAGATCTGCCACCTTCAAGAAGATAAGATACATGTCAACTTCTTTCTGATGGATCAAGGGAGGGAGAGAGTTTTGGAGCGAGAGAGACCGAGTCGTGAGACAAAGTGGAGAGGCGATCTTTGGCGTCGGGGACGGCGGACCAAATGGTCCGGCAAAGAGCAAGAACAGGAGGGACATGGTTTGGTTATGGCAGTGTATTGTGGATGACGGGTCATGTTTCGTGTTAAATTCGCATGTGAAGGAACGCCCAGTCCGAACATATCTGCCCTTGGGAAAAGCACTATAACTACTAGAAGGTTACATAAACCCAGTGGTATATGACCCTCCACTTTTCACTTCTCTAATTTAATTTCAAAAACCTAAAAGTTAGAACTACGATGATAGCAAACTTAAAAAGACTCGATCAGATTCGAAAACTTCCAATCTAGACTCGGAGAAGAGCGTCTCGATCACTCGGACATCTTCACCGCAAAACGAAATGAGCTCGCATGCATCCAAATCTGCTCCTCTATCATCCGTAATCCCAAGCATAGCGAAAATGATGTACTTTTCAGTTTGTATTATTAATGCTCGACCATTTTCTATTCATCTGTCAACGTAACCCTAAGAAGGGCGATACATACAGACCGACCGAGACTCCAGAACATGCTTAATTACAAGTTGACATCCCTCATGCGAATCGTACATATTCACTTCCTGGCACGAACATCCGAAGGCGGGTCGTGGGTGGTGACTCCGTTCCCGACCCTGGCGCGTCCCTCCCTTGTGTTCCTCTTATCTTTGTAGAAGACGTAGTAGCCCGCCGCCGCCACCAGGAGGATCCCGCCGACCGCCATCGCCCCCGGGCTCATCGGCATGTTCCTCCCTCCCACCCTGGCCCTGTGCGCATCGTCCACCGCCATCTCCTCCTCTCTCTCTCTCTCTCTCTCTCTCAAGAGTACTCACCGACCTGAGGTTGATGAAACGAAAGAAAGGCGATACCGGTCTGATCAATGGGGAAGGAACCCGGCACGTTTATGTAGGTGTTGAGCCGACGTGACATGTGGCGGAAGCGCGTGTTCGTGTCCTTACAAGCGTCGTTCTCTAGGGTTCGGACGTAGCATCATGGTTGCAACTAGTTGTTTCTGCATGGTACAGTGCATATCCATTCCACGGAATTTAGGTTGAGCGGATGTCGGATGGTGATGATGGGTCATCTTTAGCTGCAGGAATCTTTTGCAATATATGTCATTAATTGTTGTTTTTTTTTTCTTTGGTTATTTGATGATATTACGCTAATAGAGCACTTTCTTGTTTTTTTTTTTTTTTTTTGGTTCTGGAGGAACTAACTTGCAGCCGACACCACCCCTGGAGTCATACTTCATACACCTAGCGCCTCTCCTAGGTTTCGAACCCTTCACCTCTGGGCTGAAGATCAGCAGAGCCTTATCACTTCATACACCTAGCGCTTCTCCTAGGTTTCGAACCCTTCATCTCTGGACTGAGGATCAGCAGAGCCTTATCCAGCGGAGCCACCCTTCACCTCTTGTTCTTTCAATTAAAGGAAATGAAACTATGTTCGGCCTTTTTTTTCCTAGATTTATAGAATGGGAAGATATCATAATTTTTTTGTCCATTTCTGAAAAATCACAAATGATTCGCGGTCTCCAAAGAATTTTTTAGATTATCGATGTTGAATAAAATTCGGAAAAAGTCAAAACTCCATGGAAAAAGAATTGAAATAGAAAGCTCCAATCATGGTTTTGAAAATGGACCGCTGCTAGCATAACAATGGCTACAAGAAGGAAAAGATCAGTCCAATGGCCAAATTTCTTGTTCCGCTAATCCTCAGGTAAGTAATGAACGCTTCTCTTTCAAGTAGCCCTCTGAAAATGCACATGAATTAATTCAAATTTCTAAAATTATAAACAAATAGATGCTTCAGATGAACAAAGGCTATACATATATTATCTTTATCAGGCTTTTTAAGCATGGAAATACTACTTAAATAACTAAAAACAAATTACGCTCGATTTATTTGTAACCGTTGATTGCTTTTGTTCCTCTCTAGAAGAATTTCTAGGTCGATCCCTCTGTCTTCCTCCACGCTTTAAAGCACCGTCATTTGGAAATTCTAGTTTTTTTGCGAATGTGCTGTCTAATTTTTTCTCTATGAGGATATAATTGGTTTTCGGGCCTCAGATTACTGAATACTAAACTACTTTGGTAATAATTTATTTGTGAGTCGATATTTTTTTTATTCGTAATATACAGAGAACGTAAATTAATTAAGTTTTAGGCTCTCCTATGATAAAGTAGGGTGTTTTTGAGAAGCCTATTTGAAAACTCAACTTGCATTTGAGATATGCTTGAATTTTATTTAGTATTATTTTGAGTTTGAAATAGGGTCTGGCCTCCCAAGTCCATCTCATTGTAATATCCAACTAAGATAAATTAGTAAAAAATTGTCAGCATTTCACGCCAGAGGAAAATGAATAATTTTTTAGTTTAACTCAATTACTTAACATTTGTCTGAATCTATTAGCATGAGATTACTTCAAGAAAACGTATTTACAAAATATAACATGACACTTCTTAAGAGCAAGACAAAATCTGTACAACTATCAATCTAACTATATAAAATAAGATAAATTGATTTCATAAATTGCAGTTCATATATTTACATGATGAAGCTGAATATTGAGTCTTGAATTGTTCTTTTGATGATATAACATGAGACACATCATCGACAATGCGCACGATCATATTTGCATTGCGTAAATTGTTAATTTCGATAAATTTCAAGTATTATACTGATGCATTAATATGTAGGTGCGGTGGCCAAGATCGTTAAGGTTCTTTTTTTTGTTTAATTAGGCATAAGCTAAGACTAAATAACCTTCTAGAAACTAAATAGTGTTTTAAAATTCCACAACTTCTCTAGAACTCTAGGAGAAAGTTATCCGACTACAAGGCAATAGTTACATGATGAACGACGAATGATATATGTGTATAGGATTAATGAAAAATAAAAAAGGTGCATACTAGATATGTTCTCCAATTGAATGCAGACGTGCTTAACACGTAATATAATCGATTGTACAATTATATAAATAATTAATAGATGCAGATCTCATAATTTTTTTTTTTTCGCTGATTATAGTTATAGGTAACACGTAACCGAGAACGTGTCAACGAACTCAATTTTTTTAGTACGCTTTGCGATAGATATGCTTGATAATATGCTCGTCGAACGTGAAGGACCTTGCGACCGGATGACCAGCTCATCCGGTTTCTCAGAGGATTACCCCGAGCGTCAAGCAATCAATTTCCTTAAATTCCAAAAGTCAAGAAAAGGAAATTACCAAATTACTAAAAATTAAACCCCAAAATTTCACCACGTGCTGACGACGGTAAAACCGCCACCTCGGCGAACTCGAAAAGTCAAATCAACGAGGGAATCTCTGCGCTTGTTCGAAAATCCATTCTTTCCTTCTCTCTCTCTCTATCTTTCTTCCGCCATTGTCGCAGGACCGCCTTGACTTCGATTCGCGCGAGCGCTCGGCGATTCGAATCGAACCCGGAAGATGAAGAAGCTCCGTCGCCCTCCGCCTCCTCTTCTGGCCGCGCTGGCGCTTGTCGCCGTAGCCAACCTCTCTGCCTCCGCCGTGTCGGCGGGCTCGCCTCCTCGCTGCAAGGCGTGGCTCGTCCAGTCCATCCCCACCGACATGCCCCTCCTCCGCCGCGTCCCCGGCGTCCTCTCCACTGGTAAGCGCCCCCCCTCTTCCGCCGCAAGGACTGCGTTTTGCTGAGTAATGCGCTGCGGTTTGGTTTTAGAAAGCATGATTGGAGGAACAGAGTAGGAGAGGCTGAGGTTGGTGTTAAAAATTGGATAGGCTAGGCTTGTTTGAAAATGAATGGTTTGGAAAGTGTTTTTTTAATGATTTTTGGCGTTAAAAATTGGATACAAGCAATCATTTTTTGGGCAAGTGTTTTCCAAATCATTTGTTCTTCGCGAAATAAGTGGAGCCTAAATGTATTAGTTGCTGATTGGGGTGACAAATGGTTTAGCGGATGTGCTGCGATGGTTGGCGGGAAACTCAACGAAGAAGCTGGACATCATAGCTCAGTATTGGCAGCTGAATGCTCGTCCTGATGATCCTCACTCCGGCGATTATGGTTACTCTCAGTCTGATATGCTCCGATTCGGGGCTAATTTGGGTCACAGTGTTTACCAAGCCATTGAAGATGCTGCTGATCGGAATGTCACTATCAGGTAATTGCAGATGGTGCTTGCTCATGCCCTTGCATATGCTGATTTGTTGGTGTACAGCTGCTTTGTTAGCAATTGGAGCTTTCCGTTTGGGTATTTCGCAAAGTGGGCAATCAAGGCTACCTTGTATTTTATATCTGGTAGCTTTCGTAGTTTTTTTGCCCGTAATCTTTAACCAAACTTTCTGTTAACATGTCAAACGTCTTCTTATTTCAAGTTTCTGAAGCATGTGCTTGGTAATTTGATTAATGTGTTCTCCTGAGTAAACCCGAAAACGGTCTACCTTGGAGAACTGCGCAAATTTCAAGTGATGCAATTACATTTGACTTTGAGATAGTAAAAGTTCCTTCATCGGAGAGAACCCTACTCCTCCAAAGGCTCCAAGGGAGCCTTGGGAAGGATATTAATCTGATGGATGAAAATATTGAACGACTGTAGTACCAGAATTACTTGCCAGAGCAGTGAGTAAATCATTACTTTTAGAGACGTTTGACGCCCAATATTAAGTAATGTAGGAAGTAGAGCAAAATGTCTATGCTGCATAAGCCCGAACTCATCTTCTTTCAGGCTTCTACTGTCATGTATACCGTGTCTATTATAGATTTTCTCATTTACTTCTTGCAAACATTTGCCCTCCTCTGAAAGATATTAAACTTCACCAGGCTTTTACAGCACTCGGGAGTATATCCTGACTATGACAAAGAGCCAAATGACCTAGCTTCAGGAAGGACAAACGTCAAGTCTGTTACTCTGTTATTTGCCAAATGGTGGGGCTCAGGCATAGTTCATGCGAAAGTGTGGATATCGGATAATCGAGATGTCTATATTGGATCTGCCAACAATGATTGGAAGTCCCTTTCTCAGGTACACGCTTTACCTAAGAAGTTTCTTTCTCAGGGATATAGTATAGCCTTTTCTCCATTTATTATTGGTGAGGATATCGATCCGACTATGGCTAAATAAATTTTGACTCAACAAAAGAAGAGGTGTGGGTTCTCAGCTATAAGCGTCCCATTTTTTTTTTTGGCAAGTAAGATCGTAGAAGATTCTGCCACATTTACAATATTTTAAGACATATCACCTAATTTTCATCTCTTCAGTCTTTATAGATTTGTTTGTGTATTTGAGCTATATAGAAAAATTATAATGTTCAAATCTTTAATAGCAAAGAAGGTTGAAACCTACAACATTTACAGGTGAAGGAACTTGGAATATACCTTGTTAATTGTCCCAAAATAGCAAAGAAGGTTGAAACCTACAACAACAACCTGTGGAAACTTTCCTCTCTTGATGCTTCAGCTTACACAAAGAATGTCTCGGATCAACAATGGCAGATCACCAGAAAAGTTCCCTGTTGGTCACATTTCCTTGAATATGAAGAGCGATGCAAGTATGACAAAAACATTCATATTGCACTTTTTCTTGTGTCTCTTTTGCCTGCATATTTTTAGATTTGCGAATCGTTATGCTCTTCTTCCCCCCCGGGCATTTGGTTGTGTTGTTCATTTTCTTTGCTTCTTTAGTTGATAGAAAAGTTGATTTTCATTTCATAAAGTCTTTCAACCATCAGATTAACTCTAGGCTCAGGTCTGAAACTCCTGAGGTTATGCTGATAGACAAGTGATTCTGTTGTTTGTTAATATTGTTTTTGGTGCTGCAGCTTAGAGATTTCAACAAATTTTGGATTTTCATCTTTGTCGGAGTTCTTTTCAAATGGTTATTATGACAAACAACAACAAACCAAGCCTTATCCCACTACGTCGGATCAGCTATAAATGTTTGCCAAATGTATCTTAAAAACTTTTTCCTGGCATTTGCTACTTATTTTTCAGTTTGTTTTCTCCCAGATGATTGAACGATACAAGCAAAGAGAAAGCAGAACAGTTCTTATGTATGGTAAATAGCTTTTAACAGAAGAAAAGTAGAGATATCTGGATTGAAAGTAAGAGATTGGATTTTAATTTCAAATTGTTCATTTTGGAAATGCTGTTCTGTGGGACTGATGAATAAGCAGAAATTGTCCAGCGCATGGAACATACCTTTAAAAGAAGAAAGGAGTTTCTAAAACAAGTGACAAGGACAAGATATGCTCTCTTGAGGACTTCTAGTTGGATTCCTGTCTATAACTGGATAGATATGGCTGACTCTAGTTTGGCAACTTTGATGCTTAGACTTGGTCGCTGGCTTCTGTCGAAAAGTTATTCTCAAATTTGAAATCAGCAGCTCATTCTTGGTCTGATATTAGCCTATGATGTGATGTTGTGACCATTCGATCAGTTTGGTGCTCAACTGAATGGTTTTGTGCCTGATTTGCTTTCAGTTCACTTGCCATTGTAATGATTTGGTGAAGGTTGATGTTAACATTTTCCGAGTCCACTTGTTGTTATGAGCAAATATGTCATGGCAGGTCGCCTCTTCCTCGATCTGTGGAGGTTCCTCATGTAGCAGGCTATCCAGTCCTGTCACATCCTCACATGTTTCGTCTTCCATTAGATACTCCTGGACGTAATCATACATCTTCACAATATCAACTTAGCTATCTTTCTTTTGCTCCTCCAGAGGTAAATTGTCCAAAACCTATCTATTGAGCATTTTTAATTTTGTCTTAATATAGAAAGTAAGAATTGCATTTGGACATCATCAAAATATTAGCCATTTGCAGGTTAGACTTGTTTCATCCTATAATTGTTTGTTGAACCAAAGGATACAGAATGAATGGTTGCATTTTAAGTTAGAGTTTATTAAGTTTGTTGGTTTGCAACATCGCAGTTCCAGTGTCTATGTACCCACTTAGAATTTAGCGAATCGACCCAGTCTAGTTGCTAGTGTCTTCTCTCTGATATATTAGCAAGTAAACTTTTTCAGTGTGTATTCCTTCATGAATACTGAGGGTGCTCAACATTTAAGTTGGTTGAATCACATTGCGATTGCTCTGCTGATCCTTTTGGTGGATCCCGTAAGTTTCATCTTTCAAGCTTCTATCTTTAACATACAATACACTGCCATTGCAGCTGTCATTTGGCAAGTACCAAGCTGACGAGCAGGCATGGGTCGACACAATAAAATCAGTTGGAAGTGGAGGCACTGTTAGGATCAGCACAATGGATTGGCTTGGTCAATCACAATATGCTGACCAAACTGTTTATTGGGCATCCATTTCTTCTGCTGTGTCAGAGGTATACTCCTTTGTTGCTACAGTTACTGCCCTTGTTTGTACATGTGAATCTAAATCATCAGATACAAGTCAATATGGTGTTCATTTGAAATCATTTTGTCTTGCATCTACCGGAGTTCATTTTTTCTTTTTATGGAGATGGACTGTGACTTGAATGAATTTTTAAACAATGAATACTAGGTCTGATTGCTGGTCATTGGCTTCTTGTTTTTTTTGAGTTATCTCGCATGCTCAGAACAGATAAATGAAAAGCTTTTAGCTTGTTGTAAGCTGTAGAATTTCCTGCTATCGCCATTTGCCACTTTGGTTTCAAAATGATTGAAGGAAAATGTGGAAAGCCTTTGCTGTGATGAAGAACTGCTTACTGACAGAATGGGTTGCTGACGCTGGCTTTTTGTGATTTATCTCTATTGACCAACTTTATTTCCTCCCATATGTTGTTACTGAGAACATATTTTCTGAGTTGACTATAATTTTCAGGTTGTCTTTTCCAAGCATGCCAAAGTGAAGATATTGGTAGCACATTGGGCACATTTCATAAACAACACCGACGTTTACCTGAAATCTCTCCTCTATTCCAATGTCCTTTGCTCCTCTTCAAAGTACAACAATTGTTCTGGCAAAGTGGAGATCAAGTACTACATAGTGCCGGGTTTTAACACGACTGGAGCTGCGATCAGCAATGGGACCAGCACTGGGAATAAGTATCCTGGTTACACTCGAGTCAACCATGGGAAGTATGCTGTCAGTGATGTGAGAGCCCACATTGGAACGAGCAACCTCATATGGGACTATTTCTATACTACTGCCGGTGTCGGCTTCGGGACGTATGACCAGGACATAGTTTCGCAGCTTCAAGAAGTCTTTGATGCTGACTGGGATTCACCATATGCTGTTCCTGTGGGAGAGTTTGAGGAAGGGCACTCGTTTTCGAGCTGACTACTGCTTGCACACGAGGTACGGACTGGCTACAGTTAACACGAAAAGGGGCACGACGACAATCAAATGAAGTCTTCTAACACGAAGGGTACGGCCAATGGAGTTGCGCTGCATCTTGAGACAAGGACATTGTTCGGACTTAATTTGACCAGAATGATTTGTTTGTAAATAATCAGTGCAATAAAGCATTTCTTTACACTTTTTGAGGCATGTTTTTATCGTAACTTGTAAAACTTATCATGAAAGTGCAATTGGGTTTTAAAACTTGTGAAAAGTACAATAAAGTTTTAAGACTTGTCAAATTGATGTTATTAAGTCATTTCGTTGACTCCATTTTCATCATTATTTTTTTTATAATACGTGGTGATTACATGACTCAAATGTTGTTTTGATCCAAATCTAATTTTTAAAGCGATATGAGCTATTTTTTTATTTCAAAAGAAGTTAGAACCAACTCTCGCCGCCGATGCCCTCATCATCATTGGGAAGGGCAAAGGTGGGGAAATGGTCCACGAGGGTCTTGGTGAGGGTCGTTGGCCACTAGGGATGAGCATCGGTCCAAGGTCACCTTGGACTAGCCCAACACTAGTTCCCAAGGGGACTAGGTTAGTCCTTGTTTTTAGAACCCATGGACCTTGCATTGTACAAATTAGTTCTTGGTCATAAGAGTTTAGGATTGGTCCTCCTCGAACAAACTCTGTAATTAATATATATTATATATATATTATAAATTATATGCTTTTGTCTATTCTAAATTCTAGCACCTCCTCTGTTTTCTTTGCAGTTCAGTTTATTGTTTAAGTTAGAATGTACAAACAAACTTAGTCCTAATTTGACAAAGAAGAAAGAAACCCTCTTCACTTGACTTAGGGGTGTTTGGTTGGGCATTCCCAAAGCCCCTTGGACCCCCAAAGCCCATTGGGGGAAAATTTTAGTGTTTGGCAAATTTTTTGGAAGCTCCTTTGCCCAAGTATGAGCATTTGGAATGCTCAATGCCCAATGCTGGGGAGGGGCAGCATTGGGCATTCGGCATTTGGGAAATGCCTTGCCTACTGTTCATCATCTTTCTTTCCCGATCGTCTTCTTCTTCTTCTCGTCTTCTTCTTCTTCTTTCCGGCCATCGAGCTTCTCCGGCAGCCACCGCCGCTGCCGCCTGAGGGTCGCGCGTCGCCGGTGACCACCGTCTGGGGGTGCCGCGACGCGCGACCCAGGCGGCGCGGACCTCAGGCGACGCCGCCTGAGGTCCGCGTCGCCTGAGGTCGCCTGAGGTCGCGCGGACCTCAGGCGGCGTCGCCTGGTTCCGCGCGACCTCAGGCGGCGTCGCCTGGTTCGCGCGGAACCAGGCGACGCCGCCTGAGGTCCGCGCGACCTCGGGCCGCCAGATCTGGCCGTCCGGAGCCCAGATCTGGCCGTCCGGCGGCCAGATCTGGCATCTACAACCTCAGGCGCCTGAGGTCGCGCCTCCAAGCGGCGACGACGTCGCCTGAGGTCGCGCCGCCTGGGTCCGCGCGACCTCAGGCCGCCAGATCTGGCGGTCCGGAGGCCAGATCTGGCCTCTGCGCCTCCAGGCGCCTGAGGTCGCGGCAACGGCGTCGCCTGAGGTCGCGACCTCAGGCGGCCGGACGGCCAGATCTGGCCGTCCGGCATCGCCGGCCACCGGACCGCCAGATCTGGCCGTCCGGCATCACCGGCCGCCAGATTTGATTTTCAGATTTTTTAAAAAAGAAAATTAAAAGCAAAAGCCCATTTGGAATAAATTTTGCCAAACGGTATTTTCGCACAAGCAACTTTTCAATGCGTAATTTGCCAAACGGCCGAGCATTCCCGAAAACCCCTTTATCTTAAAGATATTTGTATTTGACTAAAGACATTCCCCAAAAGTCGAACCAAACGGGCCCAGCCTCTCTCCCCCACTTTGGCCTCACTTGCCTGCTCACCTTGTTGCTCTTTCACTCACCTTAGTTTCCTTGTCTCGCATGTTTGTTTTTATGGTTTGTTGCTTTTAGCAAATGTAAATCTTTGTTGTGACACTATCTTATATTTATGTTTGATACATATTGGTGTTCGTAATTTGATTTCTCAATCTTGCATTGTTGATGCATATATAATTTAAAATAATATGTTTGTCCCTTTAAGGAATATAAAAAATGAAACAAGAAAATAATTGCTTGGTCTCAAGTTCACATTGGTCCAGTTCTCGGTCCCAGTCTCAACAAGATTATTCTTTGGTCCTAAAAATTGAGGGCCAATACTGTGCAGGTCAGTCTCTGGATTAAGTGCAGGATCGGCTCAATTCGGATCATGCTCATCTTTACTGGCCGCTGGCCAGGACTGAACCAGACTAGATCATCGTTGGGTAGGCCTTATTGTCCGGATCTTAGACTGGATCAGACCGGTCCAGATAAGCCCAGATGGCAAAAGCCCAATCTGAGTTTTCTCGTACAATTACGGCTCGGACAATAACCTTACTGAACGGCCGCTTGATCTTTGCTCTGCTCTGTTCTTCTCCTTTTGCCTCCTCAGCGCGCATCGTTCAGCGTTCCGCCGTTCGCTTCTCATTTTGAGGGGGAGGCCGGAGCGACGGGTTCAGGCATTGCTCCGGAGAAACATCCTTCGAAAACCCCTTATAGAGTGTTCGAACAACAGCAGGAGAAGGAAGGAGAAAGAGAGAGATGCATAGCTTGAAGGTTTTGGTGAGAGCCAGGCGTTCGCTTCCCAAGCTCGGCGCTTTCCCTCACCGGAGAAGTTTCTCTGCTCTGCCCCATTACGCCGGCTACGACGACGTCCAAGACCAGGTACGTGTTTCCGTTTGTTGTTTGATGCAACTTGTCCAGGTAGTCAAAATTTGATTCGTTCAGAAACTCGATGGTGTCAAGTCGCAGCGTCTACTTTGCGGATAGCAAAAGGTGGGTTCGTTTAGATGGGGAGCTTACATTTCGATTCGTGTATGTTTGTGGCATCAGGTTTTGGTGGATGGAAGAGCCAACTCAAGAACTGCGATACTCAACCGGCCATCTGCTCTTAATTCTCTCACTACCTCAATGGTTTGGTTCTTCCCCTCTCTCCAGCTCGAAATAATTCCTCGCCAACCCCAATCAGAACAGAAAGCCGTTTCATTTTTCCCGTTTCTTGGTACGCGGTTCAGTTATCTTTTCTAAAACAATTAAAGCTTGAAATTTTATGTTGATATTTTTTGAAGGTGGCCAGGCTAAAGAGGCTCTATGAATCGTGGGAAGAGAATCCAAACATCGGGTTTGTGTTGATGAAGGTATGCCATTACATGCTCTCATACAAGAGCTGATAGTTTCAAAAAGATCCTAGTTTTGTTTCGTCTAGAGTCTAAAACAGAGGGAGAAATGGATTCACATTTCAGGCATTCCTTTTATTATTGTCAGGGTTCACAAGCTTTGAATTAACATTAACTTTTTTGTCTGATCTGTAGGGTAGTGGCAAAGCTTTCTGCTCAGGTGGAGATGTCGTTACCCTTTATCATTTGCTCGCTGAAGGTCAGTCAGTGATGAATCCTTTCATTTATTTGGCTTTCAACATTTTTTTCTCTGATAGTTTTTATGTCCTTAGTCTTTGCTATATATTTAATTTAATTATTAGAAGTAGAAGTAAAGGATTGGTTCAAGGGCTAGAATATCATAAACGCGACAATGTTGGGGTGTTAAATATCAACATGCCAAGGTAATTTTTATAACTGGAGACCCATTGGTGGATTTGTGGCTGTAGAAGAAAGGTCGGATTAGGAACTAGTGTGTTTGAGTGAAACTAAATATTGAATCAGGTGGGATATGATAGATAAATTAAGGTGGAAGGTGTACAATAATGGCCCTCAAGTGCTCTTCAAAGAGCACACAACTTTGCTATCAATCTGCTTTTGTTCCCTTGATTATGATCTTTTGGTTCTTTTACTTTTCTTTCCTAATTGTTGTTTCTAATCAAATAGTCAACATATCTGCAGGGAACATTGAGGACTGCAAATTTTTTTTTGATACTTTATATAAGTTTGTTTATCTGCAAGGGACATATTTGAAACCACATGTAAGTACCTCCTGTTGAAGTTTATAAACTGTTAGCTCTTTTGAGATGTAGAATCAGTCTACTTTGTAATGGATAATTTCAGGGCTTGGATTTTCCTCTTAAGTTCTCTTGATTTCTGTAATGACCTCTCGACACAATTTATTATTGGCCAGACATCATAGAGTAAGGTAGTATTTCTCTTGGCTGGATGAGAAACAGAACTTTCACCGTAGATTCCTAAGATTCTGATAAATTATGTAGTTGATACTATAAAAATTTCATTTTATAGTTTTTGAATTGATGCTCCATGTTTTGTGAGTAAGTGGTTGAAGTATGCTTAAGAGTTAGTTTTCTTGTCATGGATAGAAAACTTTAATCTCACAGTTTTCTTGTCATGGATAGAAAACTTTAATCTCACAGTTTGCGGTATTACTGTGTTTCAGTGATATGGAAATTGTTCATATCCCTGCAAACTACAAACTATGCACACATGCTGATACAGGTTACTCTTGCCTTATGGATCGCTAAAATTGGCAATCTGAAAAATAATCAGTTCACTAGACAATTAGAAAGCATTTACACAAACTTTTGAAATCTTGGAAATAACTTGGATGAATGATTAAAGTAACAATAAATTAAATGTTGCTCTAAACTTGCAATCATGCTACAAAAACTAGCGAAAGAAACTTTCTGTGTTACAAAGTGAGTGATGGTGGCTGAATCCTTGGAGCTCTATCATGATCCAAAATATTGAAATTATTGAACCTACTAGTCGGATATCATGCTTCTTGACGTGTGATCTACTCCATTCCACTTCGGTACCATTTTCCATAGCATAAGAAGTCTAGGTCACTAAGGTGGATATACTTTGTTACAGATGAATCCTAAGTAGACGAGGTACCTCCACATTGGCGGCATGATTAGTAAAACTATCTTTGACTAATGATCTGCATGACCATGGTCTTTGTGTAAGGCGATTCATGGTGAGATGAGAGGAGAAAGTAAGTCCTTGTGATTCTCGAAATGATTCTTGGAGTAAAAGTAAGTCCTTTTGATGTTTAGCCCTTGTCTACTTATTACTTTATGCATAATTAAGAAAGAAGAACAATTAAAAATCATTTAAATATTTCCTCTTTGTTCCTTGAGCCAAATGGAAAGTGAGTGACATTTACTGCAATTGGTTTGTAGTAGTCATCTTATAGGCACAGTATCTTCCATGTCAAGCAGGATTCCATTTCTTAAATTAATTGCATGATGTACTCCAAGTTGCATTTGCTGTTTATTATTTGGCGTTTAATATTCTATCAAAGTGTTTGTTTACTTGACATCAAATCGTTGACCCATTTTCACAGTAAAAACTGCAAGCAATAACCATTTAGTAGGTGTAATATTTGATTTCTGTGATTTAATTATTAGTCAATCAAAGTTGTTTGAATGTCTCAGCACTCGTGTTAGTTTCAATTTATGAGTTGGTCACTTTTTATTTACTTCACTCTCGGGCAGCTGGCTATCTTGGACGGTGTCACTATGGCAAGCGGAGCTGGGATTTCTCTCCCTGGAATGTTTCGATTGGCAACTGATAAAACTGTATGTGACTTTTCCTAAATACTGATATAGATGTTAACTGCTTTCATACATGTGCTTGCTGGGGTTGTGTTTATTCAACTTCCTTTGCCAATTTATTTCTTATCTTGATGTAAAGTGAGGTTCGATTCCATTGGCTGTCATTATACGTGAATTTGCTCCTGAGCTGTAACATAGGTTTCTGGCGAAACCAGTGAGCTAAATTGTCATGGGATTGGTATTAACATAGATTTTTATATGGGATAATGGTATGGGAGGTCCTTGAACCTTTTCAACTTGCATTTTTTTTTTTTTTTTTTTTTTTTTTTTTTTGGTGCAATCAAGTCCTTGAACTATATGTTTGTTTGTTCAAGTTAGTCCTTCCATCAAACAGTTAGACGGGAATGCTGATATGCCCATCCACATCATCATTCTTCTTGAGCAAATCTCTACGGTGGAATAAAAAAAAAAAAAAAGGTGGGAGGGTGGCCTGCCGGTGGAGGTGGTGTTGCCCAGCCATAGCCAGGGTCATGGTGAATGGGTACTTGCTGCCATCGCCTTTGAATACCACATGCAACAGAGAGACCGACCAAGTGTGTAAGAGAGCATTGAGCTTGTGTTTGCACAACACGGAATCTTCTAGAAAAGAGGAACCAAATAACTGGGTCCATTAATTTTAGAAATAGAAGGTTGCAACGAAGTTGGGGTATTGATCCGATCATTTTCTCCGGGGACTAGTAGCCTTGTCGGAGGCTCTTCGGTTTGGAGTCATGGGGTACTCTTCTCCCTGGATGTCGCTTTTTGCTTGATTGCCGGCTGTCTTTGCCATGCTTGTCTTTGGCACTGCGTTGTAGAGTGTGTGCCACGTGTTTGTGGCTTTTACATCACAGCATCCTTCCACTCCTTTTGATCTTCTCATTTGGAGTGCAAGTTTTGAAGCCGTGGTTTTGTGTACTTTTCGCCTCTCGTCAACATATTTATTACCTTTCACCAAAAAAAACTAAAAATAACTGGGTCCACAAACATGAAATGGCAAAATTCTTGAAACAGGAAGCCAGAACTAATGGTAACAATCAAACTTCATATAACCCATCAACCCAAATCAAGGAAACTTAACAAAGAATCAACAAAAATAGCATAAAGGAATACTAAATTCTTTTCTTTTAGGTGGTTGACTTTGTTTGAGCCCACTACAGAAGAACAAGAATATAATGCTACAATGACGATGAGCTCTCAAGCATTGCACTCTGATCATAGACCACAAAAAAGGGGGAAAAATGTATTCTTGAATCCTCCAAATCACAAAGCACTTGTGGTTTACTCAATCCTTGTGATATACTTTTTGTTATTTATTGACAATGGTTTGGCAACAACTGAATAATTTGAATGCATGAAATTCTCATAGTCCTTGTCCAAAAAAAAAAAAAGAAATTCTCATAGTCTGTGTTTCTCGGGTCAGTTCAAATCCCAGCAGAACCACTGCAGATCTGATGTGAGGTGGTGACCCTCGCCTGGATCTGTTGTGAAGGCTGTGGCCCTTGCTGCTGGGTGCTGAGAGGTGGTCGAGGACCAGGACTGCTTTTTCCTTGTATCTCTCTCTGTGGGTGTATACCTCTGTGATGGAACACACCCAAGCTCCATGAAGGTGTGGCCACTGTGACCTGAGCCTGGGAGGGTCTGGCCACCCTTGCCGGTGGCTGTCGGTGCGTGACTGTCCTCTCTTTGCCAGAGCAAGCTGAAGATGGTTTTCCTCTTTTTTTTTTTTTTTTTCAATTTTCTTTCTAAAACCATAACTTCATTTTTTAATATTTTTTCTTTTAACTGTGTAATAGCCATGTGGACCCTACGTGGCTGCGTAGATGCCAAGGTGGCATGTTATAGCCTTGTGACATCCACTTCACCATTTCTGTTTAGTTTTTTAATGGGAGGACTGACTTGAACTAACAAACATATAATGCACCTGGTTTCATTTTTCTGCAGCAATTCCACAAAGTAAATTCTTGAGCTAATGCTTTCAATTGCAGGTTTTTTCCCATCCAGAGGTTCAAATAGGATTTCATCCAGATGCAGGAGCTTCCTTCCACCTTTCCCGTCTACCTGGCTATCTAGGTAGGTTGTCTATGCAAACAAAAGGGAGGTCTTGGCTAAACTGTGTAATGAAATAAGGAGATCATTCATTAAATTAAAAATAAGTCAGAAGGGTCGGATAAAATTAGGCCTCAAAGTGTTCTATTGGTTTCTGTAAACTAGAAGTTCCTTGAAAATTTAATCTTTACTGCATGTTCGAATGTTTTGCTGTATCCATTAGTTCCCTTCTGGCATGCAGAAATGTTGAAGACCATCCAATGCATTGCACTAAAGGGAAGCCTTTGTTTGCAAAGTATACTTTATTATTGAACCATGAAGAGATCATATAGTTTTTGCTTTGTCCTTATGTTTGTAATGAAAGGTTCATATAGTTTCCACTGTATTTTATTTGCACAGTTTAGTACTATTCCTCTTTGAATACCAAGTTGTCAATAACTAGCGTTAGGATACTGTCTTAGAATGTGGCCTTCTTCTTCCAGGGGAATACCTGGCTCTCACGGGGGATAAGCTTAATGGTGTCGAAATGGTTGCCTGCCGCTTGGCTACTCACTATTCACTAAATGCAGTTTGTTTTCAATGCACCTTTGACTGCTGCTTCAGTGTTTTTACACTTCATACCTTAATAATCTCTTCTGAGTTATGACTAATGACCTTGACAGAGATTGGCTTTGATTGAGGAGCGTCTTGGTAGACTCACTACTGATGATCCGTCTGTTATAGAGACATCCCTTTCACAATATGGTGATCTTGTTTATCCTGACAGGAGAAGTATCATTCATAAGTAATGTTCAACTTTAGTCTACAGCTTCTGGGTTCTTTATTGCATGATTTTTACTTTTATCCTCCTCTGTGTAAATGAATATGTTTTTTGGATCTATACAGTATAAATTTACGTTATACACCTTTCTGGGGAAACGGATTAGAGAAGTTTGTGATGTAACCAATAAATGATGTACATTGCGAGTAGATTGTGTTCGACCACACATAACTATAGCTTTCTTACTTCTTGGTGCAGTTGGCTATAAGGCAAATATAGGCTTTATATGCTTAGAATTTTTGTACTAGCTTTTTTCACACTTTATGTGGCTGATTCTGTTTTATCCAAACCCAGGTAGAACTATGAGTCAGTCCCTCTAAACGCTTAAGATCTACATAATAAGTTATTAGTTATGACATTTTGTTAGTTGTTGTGCATATTAGAACTGTGCAAGGGACAAGTAAATATTCCACATAGCAGAGTGATTGCTGCTTTTACGGAGAAAGTTTCTTCCTTCTTTGTGCAAGTATATTGTTTCTCATCTTTATTAAAGAATGAACTTGCACTTTTTGTTATGCTTACTACTAGGAAGTCTTTTGTTTTCTAGTCTCTTCAATATTATTTGTTGCAGCTATTGAAGTGTGTATCAAATAATTTTTTAAATGGAGTACTTTTGTCTTGTTCACTGACTCAGGATTGAAGTGATCGATAAATGCTTTAGCCATGACACAGTTGAGGAAATTATTCATGCACTGGTAAGTTGGACGAGACACCCTGAAAAGGACTCTTATATTTGTCGTTGGAAAGTCCACGATGCTTGACATCGTACTTGTTTTTGAGATGGTATGACTGATGTTTTGTTTTGCCAGATGAGATGATGGTAGAATTGTGACTAATCAACTGAGAAATGCAATGAGTCAGCATAGTTAATATCCTAGATGTTCTATTATTGCCATCTTATTAAATTGGTGTTGCTTAGGAAATTGAAGCAGCTGACTCTCATGATGAATGGTGTGCAATGACCCTCAAGAAACTAAGGGAAGCTTCTCCATTGAGCTTAAAAATCACCTTAAGATCTGTGAGTTTCTATTCTTTTGATTTTCTTTGTTGGACATAGATTCCTTCTCTAGAACATTGACTTGGTTATAATTACTACTTTCAGATTCGTGAAGGTAGATTCCAGACCCTTGATCAATGTTTAACTCGGGAATACCGAATATCCCTCCATGGAATCTCTGGAGAAGTTTCCAAAGACTTTTGTGAGGTACGCAAGTCTTGGACATCCACTGCAATTGTTTGGTTGAATCTTGTGGTGTTTCTTCTCTCTCCTTATCATCAGATCATGGTACTCTTTGCCATCTGTGGGGTTGCAAGGATAGTTTATGTTCTCATCAATAGTGCTCTTTGCTGTCTGTAGGGTGTTCGTGCACGATTAGTGGATAAGGACTTCGCTCCAAAGGTAAAATTGAGTCCCAATTTTTCCAACCTTACATATTTTCTTAACTTCAATGACTGCAATCATCGTGGGTTTATCAAATAATGTGCAGTGGGATCCTCCAAGTTTGGAAGAAGTAACCAAGGAAATGATCGACTTTTATGTCTCTCCACTTATATCTGAGCCTGAGCTAGAACTACCCACTGCCTCGCGAGAACCCTCTGTATGACAGACGTATGAATGCAGATGAATTTTTTCAGCAACTTGAGTTTTGTTGGTTAGGTATTAAACTGTATGATTTAATTTTATCTTGCATACCCTCGACAGTTCAAGATCTGTAATCATGTTTTCCTTGTATGTTAAAATCCTTCTCCCAATTTCCACACAGACAAAACACCAGCACAATGAGATAAGCAGCTCCATCTTAATCACCAGCTCTCTCTCTCTCTCTCTCTCTGCGCTTTGTCGGTTATTTTTTATGCACTGCTAAAGCATATATCAATGTTTGAAATTACAAGCCACGCTACCATTTCGCTGCTTTAATTAAAGCTGGTGCAGAGAAAATTTTATATAGTTTTCGATGCGTAAATCAAAAGGCATATCTATGGGATGAGGCAACTACCAGAATTATAAAGGGGAAATCACGGGAAAAGGATCCAAAAGTACGAAAAACTGCAAATCATCCAAGCGTAGTGAAATGCTAAAATTACTATCTCAATATGACCTTCAGAAATTCAAAGATCTACATTGTTGGTTGGGGAAACTCTTTCAAATTAGTCTTGCAAATAAGTCTTAATTTCCTTGTGGAAAAGGTTTCAAACCTGTAAAGATATCTATATATTTGGTGGGGCCAGATACATCCGAACCTGCAGAGTTAGGCTAGAATTAATATGTCGAATGCACTTTTATCTGTCTGACATGATAGTTGGTTACAATTATAACCAGTGATTTCATAAGAGTTTAAATCTTCCTATTTTGGCCCACGTTTCAAGTGGGAATGAGCCAAGAGAAAGCTTGACATCAGGGTCCTTACAAATCATGGACACTAGTGCAATCCTTTCTCTGGGCTTGCTTGCTACGACCAAGCAATTCACGAGCACTTTAGCAGATATCGAAGAACTGCTAGATTATCGACTTTGGAGAATGATTAACAACAAAATGTGCACACTTGATGATGAAAAATGACTTAAGTACGTAATGAGTGAAGTTCGTTATGTAGGAAGTCGCTGCTTTTTTTAGCAACTTCTATTAAATCTCGGGTAATGAATGTCAACAAAGATAACTGCTAACCAGCCACCTAATCATTGGATGGAAATGTACATCAGCGCCAATCAGCTGCCTTTCGGTGCATCGGTTGGTTTATCACATGCCGTCACAGGTTGAAGAAACTGTCATACACAAGCCAAATATTAGAAAATACTTCGTTAGTTGAACCATATGGAAATGAATTTGTACTTCACTTGGAGAAAGACTTACCTCGGACAAATAGTTAATGAATCCCCAACGCAACATGAGTTCTTGCTTATGGAAAAATTGTCCCACGACTGTAGTTGCCTTTATGAGTTTGATCAAGAGGAGTCTGCAAGTAATCTTTCAAAGCCATCACTTGACTTGGTCTTTCCATCTCCACGGATTCTGAATTGTCCTTCATAGGCTTCCTCTGTTTCGAACTTCAAAAAATTTCAGCTTTAAAGCTAAGGAAAGTCACGGTTGCAGACACATTCCAATATGCTCACTAAGCATATCTTGAACCTATCGGAAAATGTTCTTGGTCGAGCAAGTTCATCAAGACCTGCAAAAATAGGTTGGGATTAAGTTCAACATACTTTTCTTCAGTCCATGTGACATGAGAACAACATATCGAAACATAGACGACAGTGGTGAAATACTTTGAGGGTTCGAGTCTTGCTTACTCGTCTGATTTTGATTTCCAGGGAGAGACCCTTCTCTGCCATCGTCAATGGGAGGCTCTTTGTTAATTTCGTGATCTCGAGAACCAGATGGATGGAACCGAAGCTGAAGCTTGGTAGATGATAAAGGTGAACTACTTTGAGGGTTCAAGTCTTGCTCCCTCGTCTGACTTTGATTTCCAGGCGGAGTCCCTTCTCTGACATCGTCAATGGGAGGCTCTCTTTTAATTTCATGATCCCTAGAAGTGGCAGATGGATGGAACTGAAGCCGAAGCTTGGTGGACAATAATGGCGATATATTTAAAGGGTTCGAGTCTTGCTGCCTCGTCTGATTTTGCTTTCCAGGCAGAGTCCCTTCTTTGACATTGTCAATGGGAGGCTCTTTGCTAATGTCATGATCCTGAGAACTTGAAAATGGACGGAACTGAAGCTGAAGCTCAGTGTTTGGCTCTTCGGCATTCCCTTCCATTTTAGCCTTCTCCTACATGAAAAATAGAATTTTCTTTAGCAGTACTCCAGGATGAGAAAATGCAGATGTCATCAAAGAAATGTTTTTCTTAACATTGGTTTTGCCTTTTTCACAAACAAGGGTACAGCAACCTCATGGCTCCCATCTGCAAGACATCATGAGTCTATATATGCTGCTGAAAGATGATGATTCAGTCATCCATGTAGTGTAAAGTCCCTCCTTTTCTTCCTTCAAAGTCGGTTTTACTTTTGCAAATTAAGTTCCACTACAAAGCACATTATGACCTTCCATATCCCTCGGAATGTCCAGAAGTGAAAATCTCTAACCTTGAATTTCTTCCATTCAGACGACTAAACTTGAATGTATTGATGAAAGAGGCAAAAGGAAAAGACAGTAGTACTACAGGAATCTGAAATAAATATGCATTATATGGAACAAGACATATATATTCAATCTATGATTTGGAAATTCCTTTTTCATGTCTATATGAACAGAAATTGTAGATAAAGTCAATGGATTGAGGAATATGACCAAAGAGAGGGGACCAAAGAAAATGGAAACGAAAGCCCGATGCCGTTGCCCGTATCAGATATCTCCTCTCATATCATGACTTTTGGTTTGTTATGGTAGGGAAAATGTGAGAATTCTAGACATTTGCAGGTGAAGAAATGATTCTATGAACTGATCGAAGGCTGTTATATTTTCTTGTAAATTTACATTGTCGATTCAATTCTTGAACATTCTATAAATTTATTTGGAATAAGATAGGCATGTGCAATGGCATGCTTCTAACTACTTTATGTTTGAATGAGTTGTTAAAAAGAATTTTAGTCGCATTTTAGGTGAAATTCTTTGGTGTTATGATAAAATCCTGGCCGAGGCTCACCTTGTTTGTCTCTAATTGAGGCGCACTTTGTTGAACCATCATCTCTTTGTAACGCTTGAAAGGAATATAATATGAAGAGATGAGCGACTTCCCGCAGTCAAGTGACTCCCTGCACTGTTCAATACGTATTTCGCACTCGTCCGATATTTTCAAGTTTGATATGTCAAGCAATGTTTCCAGTGAAGGACAGTTGTCGACATGCAACTGAGTCAAAAACTCTAGCTTGTCAAGGCCCTCAACAACCCACAGCTTAAAGCAGGAAGAGATAGACAAAGAGCGAAGGTTCTTCAAGTTCGATATACCAGTTAACTTTTCCATAGCAGTGCACTCAGAAATAGAGATGTGTTGCAATGATAATAGTGTGTCGATGACTTGAATCTCAAGCAGGTTTTCACAGTACCGCAAAGCAAGTGTTTTTAGTTTCTTTAAGGCATTGGGAAGAAGTACTCCCGGTAAACAATTGGTCGACTCACTCGAAGAAGACTCTGATTGATCAAGAACTCCGAGAGATCCTCCCTCACCGCATAATACACCGCATAATACTGTCCTTCCAATTGACCGGCATTTAGAGATATCTAATTCCTCTAGTGATGCCGACATACAAAGAACCTGAATCTCAATGATATTAGGGCAGCAAATTACAATCATTGTCCTTAAGTTAGATGGTATGGATAAGCTCCGAAGGTCACATTCCTCCAAATGTAAGTGCTGCAATTGCAAAATCCCATAGAGTCGTATTTCTTGCAATTGCGAGAGACAAAGCATCAAATCTGACAGAATTTTCAAGTTGGATTGTGCCAGTCTTGTCGAGCTGAAATTGCCAAGTTCCAAATAAAGTAAAGAAGGCGGTAGCTGCTCAAGGGGTTGCAAATCTAGACTAAGCAAGGTAAGATATTCTAGAAGAGAAAGGAGACCCAACGCCGTAGGCGGCACGGCAATGTTGAGAAGACACAACTCCAACTTCTTTAGTTTGGATAGCCTACCAATCCACCCCAAGTCACATGTGTGCTTGAGGTTTGACGAATCTTGACGTCTAGAGTCATCGGATAGGATCAACTCTACTAGATTAGTAAGCTTTGAGAGATTTGGGACCACTTGTAGTGAGATAGATTGAACACGTAAACAGACTAAACTCATTGGAAGCTTAGGCAACTTTGTAATCTCATCACAATGTGTTAAGTCAAGTGTTAAAAGGTGAGAAAGCCACTTGATTGTTCCCGGAACTCGGAGATTCTGGTGCAACATAAATCTAGGACTCTTAAAGAGGATAGATTTCCTATTTGATCAGGAATTTCGCCAACCAACTCACTGCAGTAACTAAGATAAAGCTCCTCCAGCTTATCCAACATTCCAATAGCTTTGGGTAACTCCCATCGATGTATCTCGACAGATTCAAAGTGCACAACGATGTTAATTGTTCAATGGAATTTGGAAGTTTTCTAATCTTAGTGCCTTCAAGACAAAGATCTGACAAACACCGTAAATTTTCGATGGACTCCAGCGGGCTTGTAATTCTAGTAAATGAAAGGTCCAACTTCTTTAATGATGTTATGTCGCCAATAGAGGTGGGGACTCCGCTCACTTTGTTGCAGCTGCGCAAAGAGAAGCGCTCAAGCTTCACTAGCCTCCCAATTTCATCAGGCACTTGTTCAATAAGCCCACAACTGGTGATATTCAAGTCAAGCAAGCACTTTAGCTTTCCAATGGAGCCGTCGATTTCCTTCAAATTCCCACAATGATCAAAAGTCAACCTCTCTAAATCCTGGCATTCGGACAAGTCTGAAGTTCTAGTAATGCCACAACATTTTACAAGAGTAAGATTTTTAAGTTGGGTTGCCATCTGCAGAAAGGAAGTATAAATGTGACAAAAAGAAGTCAAATAATGTACGAGACAATTGTTATAAATTGAGATGAAACCATATCTTAATTATGTCCCATACTTTCGAATGATCTGTGAAGCGATTGTCAAAAAGTTCGAGGACAACTAAATTCTTTGAATGCATACTAGGCCCACTACCACCTTGAAAGCAAGAACGCCACGGAATCCATCTCAACTTTGGTAGGGAAACAATGAAACCCTCATATATGCACACATTAGATAATCTTAGGAACCTCAAATTTTCAAACCTTCCAAGGTTAATTGATATATAAGAACCCCATCCCTATTTCCGTAGATCAAGTGCTTCAACATCTTTGTACCTCTGCTAATAAATCAATTGCAGTGATTAGTTGAAGTTTGTCGGTAACCAATAATTTCATTTATGGTTTGAATGAATGAAATAGAAGAAAAAATCATGAGCAAAAAGTTGAATTCTCAAACGTAGGATGTCACTTTTTTCATTTGAACCAAATAGTTGTCTTACCTATTCGGTTTTTACTATATCAAGGACCTCCTCGCTAGTCCACAACCTACTTCACTTCCCAAGATTTTTAGGACTTTCTCGATGAACAATATCCCGTCCTAGGTCTCTGAGTTGGTCATGCATCCAAAATTTGTTGTTAGGCTTTATTTTTATCAAGGACATTTCAACAAGGACCTCAATTTCAGGATGAAATTCACAAGCTTCCCACATGTAATTGGCATTAGTAATATCCACATCGATAAAAAAACATGCGATATCAAGAAAAATTTCACGCTGATGATCATTTAGGGCCTCATAGCTAATCATCAACTTCTCTTGTACATCTTTATGTGGTATTTTCTCCAACAATTTTAATATTTTCTCCCATCTCGCTTTGGGTTTTCCACAAAGTAATGAACCTATAATTTCAAGAGCCAAAGGAAGGCCTCCCGTAGTAGAGACAATATCTCTTGAGAGGCTATCAAAGTCCTTTGCTAGAGAGCCTTCTAGAAACGCATGGCTCTTGAAAAGTTGGAGTGCATGGTCAATCTATCTCCTTCATTTCATAAGCCAGAATTTGGAGTGCACAGTCAGAATTCATCTTCTTCACTTCACAAGCTAGAATTCTTTGCTTAATAATCTCCAGTACACTTGTGTTTCTAGTGGTGATAATTATTCTTGTTCCGCTATGCAACCGGCTTTGTCCTATTAGATTCTCAATTTGTTTTGTCTCATCAATGTCATCAAGAACAATGAGAACCTTCTTACTGCCAAGTGTTTGTTCTATCCTCTCTCTTCCGTCATCAACATCTTTAATAGTTTTTGCTGAGCTAGAACTAGCAATTTTCGTCAGTAACTTCTTCTGCAACCAAAATAAACCCTCCTTCTTTGACTTTTCTCGTATATCATCAAGGAAGGCGGAACACTCTCCAAACTAAGAAGAAAGTTTATTGTAGATGACCTTGGCTAGAGTGGTTTTACCAATACCTCCCATTCCATGAAGTCCGAGCAGCCTCACATCACCGATACAGTGAACATCTAACAATTTCCATAATTCTGCCACTTTTTCATCAACTCCAACTAAATTTTGAGTCACAATCTTATGTTTTCTCTTCAGCCTATGCAAAACCTCTTCACCTGCCAACTTCATAAGTTCTGCTTTGCTACCACAAATAGAAGCCAATTTATTAGTTACAAAAGTTATATTGATCGCGTAAATTAACATGTATGCCTCTAAATCCAAAAAATGGTGTAGTCCTTTTATTTATCCTTCATAACCCTTGCATATGATTGTACTTGTATATTTTTTAACATGTGAAGATTTGCTAATTTATTTATCTCCCGACATCCCTTGTAGAGGACGGGCTTGATTCTAGAGTTGGAAAGGTCAGGGATCTCTAGAGATTACCTTTTACATTTTTTCAGCTCTCAGCCCTTGATTTTATCAACCTTCTTAAAAGCTTCTTCCCAAGATTCTCCCTCCCAGAATTCTCCCTCGTCAGGAGACTTCTCCTTGTGCTCCTCCTTGTGCTTCTCTATGGCCATTTTGTATAATGGGGTTTTAAGGTCAACATCCTTTGGCTCCACATCGTAAAAAATGGGTAGGATCTTTTTCTCCTCTGACTTGGATGTGTTGTCTACTAGGGGTGTCAAAAAGGCCCGACCCAACCCGACCCGACCCGACCCGAACACGACCCGAACACAAAACATGTATTAACGTGTTTCGTGTTCGGGTCGTGTTCAGGTAACAAATATAAAACAAGCAAACAAAATGTGTTTCGGGTTGGGTCAGGGTTCGAACATTGTTCGACCCGAAACAAGTTTTCTAAAGTACAAACACGCCAAAACACAAAAACACAAACGCTTTAGGCTTTAGCCCCAAAAACACGAACAGTCTAACATAACCTCGTCGGCTCCGCCTTCTTCTCCGACGAGTGCGCCTTCTCGTGGAGTCCGCTGCCGCCCTCCGATCGACGCGCCTCCGCCTCGCTGTCGCCTTCGCCACCCCTCGCCTCCGCCTCGCCGACGCTGAAACCCTTGCCGCCGCGTGCGGCCGACCATCGTCGACAGCTTGGGGACTGGGTTCGCTCGGCGATCATGGCGCTCGCTTCTCGCCTCGTTTCCAAGTTTAGATGTATATTTGCTTGAGGCTTGAGCTAAGACACCGGATATTGTTCCTTTTCTTTTCGAGCTGCGAGGGTGATTGTTCTTTCGCGTTGTGTGCAGACTCTGTGTTTGCTTCAATTCCTGAGTGAACTGTGGCATATCTCGCGAAGCTTGCTCGCATCTCCGTGAAACCATACTGAAGTGAGGATCATCCACGGGACATGATGGGTTCGGAGGTTGAAGTCTTCCTTGGTCCAGCTCCATGCGGACGGTGCCATTCTTGAAAGGTGCCATTCTGATTTTTTTCTCCCGAATTTGTTTGTCATACTTGTTCTGTTCTGTGGTGTGGAGGAGGAGTAGCGGGCATGAATAGTTTTGAAGCAAGCTTAGTTTCATTTGTGAATTTGCTGACGAAGAAAATTGTCATGGCAGGAGGCTAAAGTATCTAAGGAGTTGCTCTTATCAGAAACTTCAAAGGGTCTTGTTCATGTATTTTTTGCCCAGCGTACGACATCAAGGTGCGTCTTAAGTAGATATGTACCTACTACTTCAAAATAATGAGGTAAATGTATTAAGATGTGAGGGATCTTCTCTATCCTTTCTTTGTTGTATTTGACAGAGAAAAAAGTGGGCTGCTAGATGCGTGGTTCTTAGTTTTGAGTTTGAGCAATTGTAGGAGAGAATTACTGTTTGAAATTTGAGTCTTCTTTTCTGTGGAGATCGGGAATTTTGCGTTTCGCAAAGTCGCTGCTTTCCGCTCGGGCGATTGTTGATGATTGTCTGTTGCTCTTCGTTGTGGGGCGATTTGATTCGGCGATTGTTTTTCTGTGCGCTTGAATTTTTAGATTCTTGTATTAAGGAAATTGCTTGTCTGATGCATTTAGTTGTCTATGAAATTCTTTGGATTCAGGTTAAAAGTTAAGCTGAAGCAGCTAGCTAAGCGAGTGAGCAGTATGTGCTTTCTGAACAACATCATGAACAGGAGGTAAAGTTCTTTAAAATCGATGTTCGCTGCTTGTTTCGCAGTGTTAAAAACAGAGGTCATTTGTGAGGGCGCAAAGTTTTGCGGTGGTGAATGTGATGAAATGCAAAATGAAGAGTTCCGATGGACTCTCACTTTGTCGTGCCTTGTCTCTCATTGTTACATTCGTTTCGCATCCATCCTCCATCACAGTGGGTCAGTTTGATTTAGGAATGCCCTCTTTGTCATCCGTGTTTGAAAGCATACCTCAATGGCATAGATGCTCATACTATACTGGCTCCTAGTACCCTTTTTGTAAAGGTTAGCAGCAAGTAGCTCCTCTTCCTCTCTTCCACCCCCCCTCTTTTTTCTCCTCCTCCTCCTCCTCCCCTTCTTATGAAAAAAAGAAAAAAACAAACAAACAAAAGATGCCAGAACGTGTCTCAATATAGAATAGAATTATGATGCCTTCTGGGCATTCTGATGTTCTTGCATGTCATCATGCTTTCATCCTGCAGATATTGGTGCTGCTCTTTGTTCTTATATTAGCTTGAAATTGCTCTCATCAATTGCATCCATCTTAAATTAAATAAAATGTTCTGAGGTGATAATAATACCTGAACGGGCCTCTTCTTTTCTCTTCTCTGGTTCCACGTCAGAATGTTGGGGCTGTATGGGTTAACTATATTGGGTCTCCCGTATATTTTAGGAGTTCTGTTTGCATCTTAGAGCATTAAGATCTTTTTGTTTGCTAAATTTCATGCTTGGTGCCTAATAATTCCGACAATGGCCAAACTTTCTAGGGAATTGCCAAATACGACTACGGAGTCAAGCTCGATGTTGTCTTCTCTTGATGATTGACGTATTAGAGGTTAGCATTTTATAATATGCAACTTGTGTAAGTCCTCCGTCTCTTTTTGCGCTCCTAACAATGCTGCCCTTCCTGAATTTATTATTGGAAGCTTTGGACAGAAAATGTTATCTTTTCACTTGAAGATCCCTGTGGCCAAGAACGAGTCTTTGGTCTTTAGGGTGGATTTGGCCACTGCAGTGAGGTTCAAGATCATGGTTTGGAAGACCAAGAGGTATAAGGTAATAGTGGTGGGTGCTAATGTGACTCTCAATGATCAGTCTGCTAAGAATTTAGGGGGTTGTTGCTTTTGGCAGGTGGGGACTTCTGTTGTTGCTTTAGCTTTGATTTTGCTTGACTAAGGGCTGAGTTGGACTCTCCCTTGTGTGAGGAAGGCTGAGAATGAGATTAATTTTCTGGTATTCCTGGATAGTGGGCAGTGTTGGTTAATGTTTGCATTAGAAATGAGTGCTGGTTAGCATTTGGATTGGAAATGATTTATTTAATGGAAGAGGGAAAAAAATCATTGTTTTGGGATGGTTTCGTTGAATGAAGATTTGAATGAATCATGGTGTTTGGTTCTTATGATATGTAGTCCTTATCCTTCATTACATTGAGTTCTTCGGGGTTGTTCAGATTTTCTTGGGCATTGGCAAGAAGTGCAGCTTTTCTTATTTCCTATTCTCTAGCATCTTCTTTTTCAATTGTATGAATGTATTTCTTAAATATTTACTTCTCTCTGACCCCATTTTAACTTCTTTCTTTTCCCCACATGCATATGCTTGTGCTCATTTGTAGAAGATACATTCATTTGTGGCCCAATGCCCGTTCGACTCTCACCCGAAAAAAACAAAAAAAAAAAAAAAAGAAAAAAGAAAAAAAGGAAGACCCGACCCGACCCGACCCGACCCGACCCGAATTTCCTATGCGAGTTTAACGTGTTTCGGGTCGGGTCGGGTCGGGTCACAATATGCGACCAGTATGTTTCGGGTCGGGTCAGGTAACATCAAGACCCGACCCGACCCGACCCGTTTACACCCCTACTGTCTACCATCCTTGTGAGCTCACAGAGACACCATTTGTTATTGGCATAATTTCTTGAGAAGATGGGTATGTAGATTTGGGAGTTGTCAATTGCTCGCAGGAGCTCTCCACCAATTTCTTCACCAACTTGAAGCTTTTCGTCATCCATGAAGACAAAAATGCAATTCTCTACCAAGTCTTGATAAAGGAAGTCGGTGAATCCATCTTGAGTATCTTGGCCATGGAAATTCAGAAATACTTGATACTCGCCTCCTCTTGCATTGCCGCTACTCGTTCCAGCATTTGAGTTCGCCATGGAAGATTTAATATGCAAATTCGGCTCTCTCTCTCTCTCTCTCTCTCTCTCTCTGCGGCTGTTTTTCGCGAACATCAAGTAAAACGAAAGATACAGAGTACTTGGCGCGAACTCGTTGATCTTTATCCCGTCGTCGTGGATCCTTTCCGATGACTCTCCTTGGACCCAATCTGAAAGCGACTACAACATTTGGGCGACACGCGCATGGGGGCGTAGTGTGCGCATGAGTGCTGAGTGAAAAGAGAGAGATGTCAGGTTGCGAGGGCACGCAGAGGGTAAGGGTGAAAGAAAAAATAAAGAAGAGTGGCTCTACAAGAATTAATTAGATAAAAATATGTTTGGTTTTACAGTGGGACTTATATCAATAAAGAGAGACGATTAAATCGAAACAATGTACCGGGTCTGTCAAATGATCCCTATTCAAATAAAGTTGGAAACCAGGAAGAAAACTAAAAAAATTTCGCTTAAGGCCCCGTTTATTTAGCAAACATAAATAATATTATTAATATTGTAAAAATGATTATTTTTATCTCATATAAAATATATGAATAAAAAAATATTTTCATCGTTTATGGCAATATTTACATATAAAGTATTACCAATAATGAAAACTTTCTCATTGAGTGCTCAAGTACAAAAGTTGTCTCACTAAATGTTAATTAACGATTTTTTATATTATTATTTGGGTAGATATTGTTGTTTCATATTGGATCGTAACAATCACATTTTTTGTTATATAGCCTCAGTGAACCTCCTGAATTATGCAGTATTAAATTCAAAATATAATTATGTCTTCATTTGTTTCCTAGAAAATGAATAATTTGAAAAATATTTTTTAAGAAAAATAATTACTTGTATTATTTGAAATAATTGGTCAATAAAATATTTTTATTATCAGTTAATATCCGATCATTTTTGTTGACGATTAAAATATTTTTTGATTGTATTTGGAAAAATATTTTTCAATTTATTCATTTTTGAGAAATAAATGGAGTTTTAATAATTTAATATTCATTAACGACAGTATATATTATTATATATATTGTGCCCTATTCACATACAAAGTTTCATTATAAACTTGAGGCTTTCTACGATAAAGTAATAGTGGTTTTGTCATACTTATGGCACCCGCAAATTGAGCCCCACATACTTATCGATGGGACATTTCTTTTTGGAATCTGTAAAAGTCTTCAAGAAACGATTTTTTTTTTTTTTATTGATTATGTTAATTCCTTTGCGGACAACGTGAGTTAAGAGCTGAATATTCTTCACGATTATTTTTCTATCGCAACTGCAGATTCATTGCTTCGGACTCTGAATTTCAAGAGAATTACTACTTTAACCCCAACGGATATTTGTGGATTTCCTAACTTGCCATCCAAGCGCGTTGGTTAATCTTCTAATGCAAGCTTATACAAAGCCCTAGAGTGATTTTACAAAAGATTTCCCATCACAATGAAAACGTACGAAAACAAAGCGCATGATATGCAATGATTTTGAATGGATTTTTATTTTAAATTGAGCATAATTTGAATTCTATCTTATTGCATTAAGTGTATGTGCTACACCGAACGGAATAGTTTACTTAATTCAAAAATTGAGTAAGAAAAGATATGTTTACAAAACATATATTTACATTTTATGTAGCCTTTCTTGCTAATTTCAGATTCACTTAACATAAATTCACAGTTGAATTGAATAGCTGAGATATTGAAAGACATATTTTAGAAAATAGTATGTGAATATATATGTGTGTATCTATTGAATCTTGCTTAAACAATGTGAATGGAGGATATTAACGAGTTCTTATCCTATGTCAACCGAGTTTCATAAAGAAATCGTCGATGATGAATCATGCATATTCCGGGAACTTCTTAGAAAGTGCCTTTTGACGTTAAGCATTTAAAATCTAAATAATGACATGATTATGTTAGAGAATTTAAATATTAAATCACATGTTCATCTAATAAAACTTTGTGGAATTATTCTAAAAATTTAAGTTTTAGATGAATGCATGCTTTACTATTTAAATATTATAAGAGATTATATATAATATAGCTCTCTAAGTAAGTATATATATATCATTTTTCAAGCAAAACAATATGATCCATTTCCGCGCTCTAGTAATTCATATTGGACTCCACGAGAAAAGCAAGTGTCCTTTGCCTTCAAAAGAAAGCAAAAGGAAAATCCGAACGTAGTGAATAATTATTGTATTAAACATTCGAATAAGTTTCTCTAGGACGAATAACAATAAAGGCAAATTTACGGAAGTTCTAACCATGTCCTAGTTTTGTGTGTAATTTTTACTTTCTCACCTTGGAAAACGAGGATGGATTCCATGCAGGTCCAGAAGGACGAGTTCTCGAGTCTAGAGCTAAGCTCGGTCAATGTCCTCCGGTTGGAACCCAAATTTGAATTTGCATGTCCGACTAGATTTCGCAATTATAAATGTTGCTAGAGACACATATCTAATTATAATATTTAAAACCAGAGAATGTCCAACTTCCATCGATAAAAACCTTAACCAAAGGTTTAAGTAATTTTTATGTTTGGGTTTTCAACACACACAACTGACACACTAGTTGTGTTACATTAAAACAATCCCATGAAAATCATAAAATATTGTTAAATTATTTTTAAGGCAAAATGCTAGGGTTTGTTCCTCAATTATCTATCATGTCCTCTTTTAATTTTGCTTCTTTTCCGTGGTGAGTCTAACAAATGCTCATGATCATTTATTGGTCTCATCTACCGTTGTTTATTAGATCTGTCAATGGATGGGTCAAGTCGAGTTGAAAATAGTCTAATTTAAATTGATCTATTTAACTCATTTTGACTAATTTCCATGTAATACAAATTTTGTGACTGACACGACTCATATTACCAAAATACTTTTATATTTAACATAATCTAGGAAAACTCACATTCAAATTGAGTTGATAGTGAGAGCAGGAGAGAGTGAAGAGTGTTGGATATTTTCTATAATATGGGCTTACATTAAAAAATTAGTTTTCTATTTTAAATAATCGGGTTAATGGATATTCCAATATTTGTTGAACCCTAAAGTGATTTGATTGAATTGGGTATTGGCATATATTGATAACGGGCCTAGTTGAGTAGCAAAGTGTAGGCAATTGTGTTTGACTGAAACCCGTAATGGGAAGGGCCAAGTTGACACGCTGTTGATTAGGGTTTGCTAGGTCCCCTCTCTAGCCTATAAAAGGGTAGGTTATACCTATCAGTTGCTTTAATCTCATTGAAAGCTGCTATATCGAAATAGGTCATAGAGAGGAAGATCTGGCATTCCGATAGATCCATGATTATCAGAGTTATCTACTTTTCTTCAAGTAAAACAATGGCTCAATCAGGTACGCTTTAATTCCGCTGTATTTATTGATCTCGGTGTTTTACAATCATATATGGATTCGTTTTTTTTATGATTGATTAGTTGTTTATGTGAATACATATTATACATGAGGTATCAGAGCCGATCATATATGATTGTAGAATATATATATATATATATATATATATATATATATATATATATATATATATATTATAGACAAATTCAAAATCCTCCTCTTTGAGTCGAATATGGACATTATTTTTTTGTTTGTGGATATTTTGATTGATTGATCCTAAAATCATAGGGCTTTTGTTCTACATGTCAAAATCTTTTCAACCATATATAATGTGCATAAATTCGTTGAGAATTGAGAGAGAATTTTAGATTTGAAATTCTATGGTTTATACATGAAAAAGTTCTAGAATTTGCAAATTACTTGCAATTGATTGATGTTTGTTGTAAACCATTGTATGGGTATTGTTACATATTTGTTTTAGTATCCTTTTGTTGTATTAAATTGAGTTTTTAGGGTTTAAATTTAAGAAAACCAAATTTTCGGCCATGGGAGGTTTAGATTCAAAACTTCGAAGTTTGTGACACGGCGCCTGCGGGTCGTTCCGAGGCCAAGGAAACTCTCGGCCCGTGACACTTGCATGTGGTGGATTTAGTTGGTCTTCTTAGTTTAATTTAATCTAGTTAATTAAATTGATGTTATAAGCAAAACCCATGAGGAAATTTCATAAAAAACCATGTTAATTTGTGCCTTCGGAGCTTCGGGTTGAAACCGGGTCGTACGACCCAGTTTGTTGCAAATTTCTTGACCCAGCTGGAGGTTGAAGAAGACCTCTAGCCGGGCCTGGGCCTGAATATGGGCTTTTGCCCATATATATAATTTCGTAGGCTAATTTCGTAGCCCATTTCATGGCCAATTTTAAATTGAAAGGCAGATGGGCTTCTCCATTACATGGGCCATTCTCAATTTAAAAGGAGTGGGCCGTGTGAGGGTTCAGGATTCGCGGGTCTAGCCCGCGGTAGGGCTGCTCGCGGGTCCTGGGCCCGCGGGAGTCCGAAATATTTAAATATAATAATAATAATAATAATAATAATAATAATAATAATAATAATAATAATAATAATAATAATAATAATAATAATAATATAAAAAAATGTGGCAAAAATTGTTGTTTGAAAAAGTGCAATATGATCATTGGAAGCACATGTTGTAAAGTGTTTCATATTATTTGATGAATTTTGGGCATAAATTTTAGAGTTTCCTATTGATAAAAAAAAATTAGTGTATACAATTACTCGCCCAAAGGGAGTTATTGTGTATATTAATTTGGAAAATAACATGAAGTTTTATTCCCATATTTAAAAGATGGGGATGTATAATTGAAAAATATTTATCTGCCCATGGGGATAAATGTTTTGAAAATTATATGCAATTCCCCTCTATGTTGATATTATGGAGATGTATGATTTAAATGATTCGTTTGCCTAAATGGGATGGATCATTGACAATTATATGTAATTTTCCTTGTTGTTGCTTTATAAATTTCATGCTGGGAAAATAATAGTGCATTATACACTCTGCCCAAATGGGAGTTTATGATGTACTAATTATTTTTGTTGAATTGTTATTACCCATAATTGATCTTATTGCATTATATGTGTTAAACAGTTACGTTTGCTGTAAATAACAACAATGCCACGGTTGAAATGTTAACTGGATCAAACTTCAAGAGACGGAAGTAAGATATAGAGTTTGCTTTGGGCATTGTTGATATGGACTTGGCTCTACGTGAGGATGAACCTGCCGGGCCCAATGATCAAAGCACTATAGATCAAAAGCCCCATTATGCTAGATGGGAAAAATCTAATCGACTGAGCCTTATTGCTATGAAGAGGTCCATTGCTAAGCATCTGATTAGTGGTTTGCTGGAAGATACGAATGCCAGACAGTTCCTTGAAGTAGTGGAAGAAAGATATAGTCTCAGATAAGGTTGAAGCTGGGAATTTGCTGAGTGAGTTAACGAACATGGGTATGATATTGCTATGGGTGTTAGAGAATTTATACTGAAAATGGTCCACATTCAGTCCAAACTTAAGGCCCATGAAATTGTCATTTCTGAAAATTATATTGTGCATCACGCCTTAAATGTTTTGCCAGCTGAATTTAGTCAAATTAAGACTGCTTATAGTGCTTAGAATGAGACATGGAGCGCTAATGCCTTGATTACTAAGTGTGTGACTGAGGAAGAGAAGTTAAAGAAGGAAAAGTATGAGTTTGCCCGCTTAACTACCAATGCCAAGTTAAGTTCGTCTAGAGGCAAATGGAAGCCTAAAGGGTCAAATGCTCATGGTCCAAAGAAAGGGCAAGACTTTAAGAGAAATGGAAACTATGGGAGAAATGGAGATAAGGATTTTAAATGTTTTCACTGTAAGAAGCAGGGTCACAAGAGAGTCAATTGCTACAAATTCCAAACTTGGCTAAAAACAAGAAGAGAAAGTCACCAAGGTGAGTTGTTGGTTTGCTTTGAATCAAATTTGGTTGATATTCCTTTGGATTCTTGGTGGCTTGATTTTGGTGCTACTGTTCATATGACTACTGCCTTACAGGGTCTCACAAACCTAAGGAGTCCAAGTCTGAATGAGTCAAAGCTTAAAGTTGGAAACAATACAGGAGTTGATGTGAAGCGCATAGGGACAATTATTTTAAATTTAGATTTTGGTTTTCAGCTTATCTTGAACAATGTCTTTTATGTTCCTAATTTTAGGAGAAACTTAGTATCTCTTTCTTCGTTTGACAAAGCTCGATATTATCTTCATTTTGCAAATAAAAGAGTGGATTTGAGTTATGATTCCAGAATTATTGGGAATTGTGTTTTGTCTGATGGATTATATCGATTATCCTTATCTCATGATAGACCATATTGCTCTTTCAACGTCGAGAATGTTGTTGCTAAGAGATCTTTAATCAAAGATAGATCTTCATTGTTATAACATAAGCGATTAGGGCATATCTCCAAAGAAAGGGTAAAGCGACTTATCAAGGCTGATATTCTTCCTCCTCTTGACTCAGATGATACTGAGACTTGTATTGATTGTATGATAGGAAAATTAACTAAAACCAAGAAGAAAGGCACTACTCGCAGTCAAAATCTATTGGAGATAATTCATACTGACATTAGTGGGCCATACTCAACCATCTTATGTGGAAATAAGTACTTCATCACGTTCATTGATGATTTCTCTCGTTATTGTTATGTTTATCTAATTAAGGAGAAGACTGATGCTCTTGAAATGTTCAAAGTATTTTGTACTGAAGTTGAGAAACAATTGATGAAGATTATCAAGATTGTCAAGTCTGATCGCGGTGGTGAGTATTATGGGCAATATATTGAGGCTGGACAGCAAAAGGGACCGTTTGCAAAATATTTGTAGGATTGTGGTATTATTGCTCAATATACAATGCCTGGGAGTCCTGAACAGAATGGTGTAGCTGAATGGCAAAATCATACACTCATGGAGATGAAACGAAGTATGATGGGCAGTTCTAATTTGCCTGAATACTTATGGGGTGATGCGATTAAAACAACAACTTATATTTTGAATCGTATACCTAGTAAATCGGTGCTGAAAACACCTTTTGAATTGTGGACAGGGGGAAACCAATCTTAAATCATTTACGAGTTTGGGGTTGTCCTACAGAGGTAAAAATTTATGATCCTTCGCAGAAGAAGATGGAATCCAAGACTACTAGATGTTACTTTATTGGATATCCTGATCATTCTAAAGGGTATAGATTCTATTGTCCTACTCAAGACACTAGAATTGTTGAATCTCAGACTGCCAAATTCCTGGAATTAGATGTCGCTGAAAAGAGTTCTTCTCAATCTTTTGAAAGGGAAGAACCAAACAAAACGGTCTCTATTCCACTGCCCATCTTGCATAATGATTTTATGCGAGATCCTAGCAGAGTGGAAATTCAGCAAGAAGCAAATATCGAATATGATGGTAGATCCTCCCATTACAAATGAAATTCCCCAGATGAATGATGCAGCTCCAGAAATGCCCGTGCGAAGATCACAGCGACAAAGAAGACCAACACCTCTAAATGATTATCATGTCTATCTTGGAGAAGCTGATTTTGACATTGGAAGTGTAGTTGATCCGACGATCTTCAAAGAAGCTCTTAATAGTGATCATGCAGATAAATGGTTAGGAGTGATGAATGATGAGATGATGTCCATGTCAACTAATCAAGTGTGGAAACTAGTTGATTTACGTGATGGGCATAAATCAATCGGCTGCAAATGGGTATTCAAAACCAAGAAAGACAATAAGGGCAACATCGAGAGATTCAAGGCAAGGTTAGTCGCAAAAGGGTACACACAGAAAGAAGGCATCGATTATACTGAAGTCTTTTCCCCAGTGTCCACAAAAGACTCTGTTCGGATAATCATGGTATTGGTGGCTCATTTCGACTTAGAGCTTCACAAAATGGATGTCAAGACAGCTTTTCTAAATGGAGATGTGGATGAAGAAGTATATATGCAGCAACCTGAAGGGTTTAAAGAAGCCGAAAAGGAGCATATGGTGTGCAAACTTCAAAGGTCCATTTATGGTCTCAAACAAGCATCACGTCAGTGGTACTTAAAATTTCACAAAGTTGTGAGATTGTTTGGCTTTGAAGAAAACAAGTTTGATCAATGCATCTACATGAAAGTAAGTGGGAGTAAATATATTTTCTTAGTACTTTATATAGATGACATTTTACTTGCTAGTAGTGATGTTGATCTCTTGAATGACACAAAAAATTTTCTATCTACAAAGTTTGATATGAAAGATCTTGGGGAAGCCTATTTTGTTCTAGGCATTGAGATTCATCGTGACAGATCTAAGAAAGTTTTGGGGTTATCTCGGAAAAGTTATATAGATCGTGTTTTGAAAAAATTCAATATGCAGACCTGTAAGTCAGGTTAAGCTCCTGTTGTGAAAGGAGATAAATTGAGCATAGATCAATGCCCCAAGAATGATATTGAAAAAGAAATCATGAAGAATATTCCTTATGCTAGTACAATTGGCAGTCTTATGTATGCACAAGTATGTACCAGACCTGATATTGCTTTTGTTGTGAATACTCTTGGAAGATAATTGTCGAATCCAGGTCATGAACATTGGGTTGTAGCTAAAAATGTGATGAGATATTTACAACGAACAAAGGATTTCATGCTTGTGTATAGCAGAGTTGAAGACTTAAAGGTGATTGGATATTCATATGCTGATTTTGCTAGTTGTTCAGATGATAGAAAATCAACTTCTGGATATATTTTTATGATGGCTGGAGGTGCTATTTTATTGGAAGAGCATAAAGCAAACCTTGATTACGAACTCTATAATATATGTTGAGTTTGTAGTGTGCTACGGTGCGTCGATTCAAGCAGTTTGGCTCAGAAATTTGATATCATAATTGCAAGTTGTGGACTCTATTACTAGACCTATGGTGATCTACTATGACAACATTGCAGTTGTGTTTTATTCCAAGCATGACAATATTAGTAATGCGTCCAAACACATGAAGATCAAATATTATACTGTTAAGGACTTGGTAAAAAATGGAGACATTGTAATTGAAAATATCAGAACTGAGTCCATGTTGGCTGATCTTTTAACAAAAGGCTTATGACCCATTTTGTTTAAAGAACATGTAAAGAATATGGGTGCTTTAGATTTTTTTGATTTCTTTTGTTAGTGGGAGTTATACAAATTGTATTTCTGGATATTATAGTTATATGCAGACTAATAATGCTTTTATGATGTTTATTAAAGCATTTATTTTGATAATTGTTGTTGTTGATTCTATTGTTATCATTTCTCCTGTTGATTGAGAAATGGAAGTAGAAAATAGTATCTTTAAACAAATTTTGTTTAGAGATGACTGGATGTGACTGATTATCAGATCTCATGTAGGATTGTGACATAATTATACAATTTCATGTTGTTTAGAAATTGAGTTAATGCAGTTTCATGTCGTTGAGAAATTGCATTGAGGATCGATAAGAAATAGTGTATATTTTGATCACATGTTGGCACTATTTCTTATTACACTACTAGGCCCATGATCCATGAAAATATAATACTTATTATATGTGATTATGGAAGGTCTTGTGTTGTGACATTTTTTTAACACATTGATCTACATAGTCCTATACTGAGGTTATATAGGATTGAATTGGTATTGAGATGCAATTTTTGGAATATTATTTTTTAAAAAAAATTGTGGCCACATAAAACAAAATTTTTAGTTATTTACTCGATAGTGTCGTTTTCAATATAAAATCTTTTACAAAATAAAATAAGTTAATTAATGTAGCCAAAGTGGGAGAATGTTGGAAATTTTCTATAATATGAGCTTATATTAATTAATTAGCTTTCTATTTTAAATAATCGGGTTAATGGATATTTCAATATTTATTGAACCCTAAAGTGATCTGATTAAATTGGGTATTGACATCTATTGATAACGGCCTAGTTGAGCAGCAAAGTGTAGGCAATTGTGTTTGAATGAAGTTCGTAATGAGAAGGGTACAGTTGACATGCTGTTGATTAGGGTTTGCTAGGTCCCATTTTTAGCCTATAAAAAGGTAGGTTATACCTATTAGTCGCTTTAATCCCATTGAAAGCTGCTATATGGAAATAGGTCATAGAGAGGAAGATCTGGCATTCCGATAGATCCCTAATTATCAGAGTGATCTACTTTTCTTCAAGTGAAGCAATGGCTCAAACATGTACGCTTTAATTCTGTTGTATTTATTGATCTCGGTGTTTTACAATCATATATATGGATCCATTTTTTATGATTGATTAATTGTTTATGTGAATAAATATTATATAGAGAGAGCATAGGGATGGGTTGGGTCTAAGTGAGTTTTGAATCCATTTAACACTCATATTATTTTGGGTTTTATCATTCTAAACCCATTTATCAAATATAACCAACTCATATAACAATCCAACCCATTAAATATGAGTTAAGAAATAGGTTGATGACCCATTTGTGATAGGTCTAATTGTTTACTTGTATATTTCTCTCAAACTTGTGAATATAATGGAAGGCTAACATTGAGACCATGATCATGACAAATTTCTCGGGCTCTTTAAAGAAGTTATGCTTCATTATCTACGCTCTTTTAGAAAGCTTCTCCCACACAACAAGATCAACTGCGCCATGCTTCTACCTCTTCAATTTGTCAATAATCATGGCCAAGGACGCTAAAGGACAAAGGCAAATGGAAACTTGCTATTAGAATAGAAAAATATACTTACACAAATTTTGTTCCAATGTTACTATAAAGGACAAAGCAAAGTGCAAGGTAATATAATAGTGTACACATATGAAGTGCAAGTTAAGAATTCTTAATGTTGCAATGGAAAAGGAAAATAAGAGAAATCACAGTTCAAGAGCTATTTTGTCTTCTCCCCAACAAATATTCGTGTGTGGAACCTCACGTGCAATACTCACATGCTCGCTGGCAGTACTGACAGAAACTCACATGCTCACATGCAATGCTCCCGGTGCTTTGATTCAGATTCAAGATCCAGCACCGACGAGCAATACAGAGATGACCCTAGGGGGGAAGCAATATCACAAGGGAATCTAAATAGGACGCACGTCTGAATTTGCACCGTCCGAGGCCGAGAAGGTTTTTTAATTGTAAATGTTGCTACACTAAATACATCTTATTAGTCATTAAACCCTAAACCAATTTTTCACGTAATCTTTATGATTGGGTTTTCCACACGCACAAATGATACACTAGTTGTATATATTGCAAATAATTAATCATCATCACGAAAAAGAATTGTATAACATACTTCATCACTGTCGTGATCTCCACCGATTGTTAGCCCTTGACATTTTATTACCAATACACAACGCACTCTATTATTGGTGCTTGAACGATGCTGTGTTTTTGCATTCAAAAAACCAAGACTCTTCATGCTAATCAAATTGCTGCGATGCATGATGCACGAAAAGGGCAAATTATTGCATGCGTAATTTCCGCAGCAGTATTCGAGAGGTAAATGGAACTGGAATCTGCATGTGCCCCTTTGACTCGACCTATTTTTTCTATTAATAAAGAAAATGGAAAAAAGAACCAACGAGCATGCTCCCAGTTTGTAATCATATTCTCCACTAACTAATTTGAAAAAATATTAGATTCTTTCTTTTTTTCCTTGGAAAGCAATATCCGATCTGATTTTTAATATCACAACGGTTCTTTGCTAGATGATGATGGCAAGTGTGTTAGCATATAAAGTTGGGAAGAAGAAACTTATTTTATCAGAAGATCGTAGGATGACCACTGAATTCATACATAACGTCATCTCATTATAGCGGTATAAAGTCAATTGCAGATTAAATTCAACTGTTTAGTAGACAATACTTTGAGTGAGTTGATCTAAAAATATGGCGTGTACTTTCTATAAAAGTTTGACCAGAGAGTATCTAAGTACCGATTCAATTTTTACTTCCACCGCCAACCCAATTTCATCAGCGAAACCACTGTTGCTGGTGTAGATCATATTGATCGAAATTACTTCTTAGATTGTTCCACATGATAAATGTATTTGTGTCTCTAGTATCCATGTTTCACGAAGTAAAGACGTTCACGAGTTCAGAAATTCTAATCCACGCTACAATTCAATTTTTTGGTATGATATTTGGCTTAAAATTTGGCCAGCCATTACCAAACAATTTTCTTAATTCAATTACTGAGTAAAGGAAATGCTGAGAAGATGAAAGAAGATATGTGTCATTTAAAAAATAGTTAAAATCACGAAAAATCCAAAATTGACACACATGTGACAAATTTACCAAAAACTAAAAAGTTTCAAATTGATACACTCGTGATAAATTTACCACCCGTCCATTTTGTCAAATTGCTGAGTAAGATGATACGTGGCAGTTGACAGACGTATCAATTTGGGGTTTTACTCTTTGTTTATCACATGTGTACCGGTTTGGGGTTTTTCGTAGCATTACTTCAATTTAACGAAAATTAACAGATGATAAATGTGTCATAAGTGTATTGATTTATAGTTTTTAGCTTGGGGTAATTTTGTCATATGTGTACCAATGTGGGGTTTTTCATGATATTAAACCATTTAAATAATACATATTATTAGTTTATGTAGCATTTCTTGTAATAAATAGATTTGCTTACAATAAATTCATAGTGAGTTGAATAGCTGGAATATTGAAAAACATATCTTAGAAAATAGTATGTACACAATGCTGTGTGGTTTAACATTATAAGAAGTCATTACAAAAGCTCGAAAAAATTTGAGATGAAAAGGATTTTTCAGTGGTTGGAGTTAACAAAAACGATGTGATAAATTGAATGGTAGTTCTCCCAAGTCGTTCGGATCAATATATATATAAAATTCCGTTGTTTACTAATTTACGTGAATGGAGGATATTAACATGTCCTCATCCTATGTCAACCAAGTTTCAAAAGAAAAATTGTCAATCATGAATCATGGCCATATTCCATGAACTTCCAAGAAGTTTTTTTTTTTTTTGCTTTTGTTTTTAAAAGCTAAATAACGACATGCATAACAAACTCTGGAAGAAAGAAGTCTATAACTATCACTTTTCGGGCGGAACAAAATGATGCGTTTCCATCTCATCTGTAATTAAGGAATCTTCAAAAGCAATTGCCTTCTCATCGAGCTTATTAGGCATCTACTGTGCACCTAAATATATGAAGCTATTTCCTCACACAAGTGTGAACACAACAAGTAGAATACGTACTTTTCCCGTGGAGACATGTTAAGAATGAGAGGACAGGGGAGCCATGTCGCATTTCGTCAGCAATCAGTAGTTGTTGACTGGGGAGACGAATGGTTTAGTGGATGTTTTGCGTTGGTCGGCAGTAAACTCGACAAAGAAGCTGGACATCATAGCGCGGTATTGGCAGCTGAATGCTCGTCCCGATGATCCTCACTTTGGCGATTGTGGTTACTCCCAGTCTGATATGCTCAGATTCGGAGCCAATTTGGGTTGCGGCGTTTACAAAGCCATCGAAGATGCTGCTGATTGGAATGTCACTATCAAGTAATTGGAGATAGTGCTTGTTGGACGCAAATCGCGCAATCCCATGATCTCTATAACCAAAATAAGAACACACGTAATTGAGTATAAAGATTAACGCACTTGTTTTAGGATCCATCATTCTTGAAGCGAAAGCGGAAAACTGATGTTCCACGCGCAAGTTCTTCTTCTCTAATACCTTTCGTATCATTGGCTCAATAAGACGATCCCCTCACCCTTTAGCGCTAGGTAAATGTCCCTTATGTGAGGATACTTGTGAGAATTAAGATTAGATGAGAGACTTAAGCACTATTTATAGAGTTTTCAACTAGGCTCTCTCATTATGGGCTAGGCTCAACTCGGCCCACACTAACTAGCCTTATATTAGACTAATTAAGAAATATTTTATCTCATCTTAGACCAACCCCGTAAAACGGTACATTACAATATCAATTAATATAATCCACAATAGGAAAACTCTTACATTCTCTCACTTGGACTATATTAATTGAAATTGTATTATATGCGCGCACCTTGGTCTAGAGATAATTCTTAATAGTCAATCATATTTCATAAAGCCTCAAATACCAAATCATTGCGGTAACTGCATATATACACACAGAACCTTCCATGATCACAAGTGCTTTCAACTTTATTGATATGGATTTAATATGGTAATGTGTCAAATGGATAACATCTTTCATAGAGATATATCATTTGTCAGTCACCATTCTCTTATCTTAAGCGTAAAAAAAAAACTTGTGTCACTAGAAAATGTCTCTATAGTTCCAATGAACCCACATATGCCTTGTCCTTACGGTTAACATTTCTTTATGTATAACAAGACATATGCACAAGGCTAATAACCAGATGCTCCTAGCCTTCACTCAAGATTTAAGTAATACCTTGAGACTTTTTATAATATATATTCAACATATATAACAATCAATTCAAAAATATTTTATTGAATGCAAAAGTTGATATATATATCAAAGTATTACTAAATTTTAACAAATACAGATGTAAACTTTATTCTAGGAAAAATAAAACACATCTCCCACTAAATAACAACTTCCCAAGATACTCCTAGGCCCATGTTAATGACATGTTGTTCAAATACACATGGGCGTAGGCATTTAGTTAGTGGATCTGCAACCCTATCATTTGTAGAAATATGATCTACTGCAACATTATCATTATGCACTAATTCCTTTATGGTCAAAAACTTGATCTCCATGTGTTTAGACTCTTGAGACTTCTGTTGTTATTAATAAACAACACAACAGAATTATTGTCACAATGTAGCTGTATGGGTTTATCCACAAAATCAAAAACTGATAACTCCTTAATGAAGTTCCGAAGCTAAATAGCTTGAGTAGCAGTTGAAAAACACGATACAAACTCCGCTTACATGGTAGAGGAAGATATTGATTTCTGTTTCTCGCTCTTCCATGATATTGCACCTCCTGCCAATATAAATATGTATCATGTCGTTGACTTCTTATCATCTTGACAACCAGCAAAATCTGCATCTGAATACCCCGCTAGTTGTAAGTCTAGAACATGTCTATAAATCAACATATAATATCTTGTTCTCTTTAAGTATCTTAAAATCTTCTTGGCAGCAACCCAATGATCGCGTCCTAGACTTGACTAATATCTGCCTAGAAGCTTTGTTGCAAAAGCAATATATGGTCTAGTGCAAACTTAAGCATACATGATGCTTCCAAGCACACTAGCATAAGGTATATTCTGCATTTGACCTTTCTCAAAATCTGAATTAGGGTATTGCGAAAGACTCAATTTATCACCCTTAATAACAGGAGCAATTCCTGGTTTGCAATGCTGCATATTGAATCTTTCTAAAATGCGATTAATATATGCCGTTTGAGATAAACTCAATGAACGGTGAGAACGATCCCTATAGATCTCAATGCCAAGAACAAAAGATGCCTCACAAAGGTCTTTCATGTCAAATTTTTTTGATAACATCCGTTTTGTCTCACGCAGTAAACCAACATCACTACTAGTAAATAAGATATCATCTACATAAAGTATGCGAAAAATATATTTCCTCCCACTGACCTTGGTATATATATACTAATCTACTTTGTTCTCAATAAATTCGAATGAAGTGACAACACTATGAAACTTTAAATACAACTGTCTAGAAGCTTGCTTAAGGCCATAAATTGACTTTTTCAATCTAAAAATAAGCTTACCTGAGTCATCTACAGCAAAACCTTCAGGCTGCACCGTATAAACCTCCTCATTAAGGTCTCCATTTAGAAAAGCAGTCTTAACATCCATATGGTGTAACTCTATATCGAAATGAACTACCAATGCCAAGATCACTTTGAAGGAATCTTTAGAAGAAATTGGAGAAAATATTGCTTCATAATCTATTCCTTTTATCTGAGTAAAACCCTTGGCTACCAGCCTAGCTTTAAACTTTTCAATCTTTCATTTGGAATCTCTTTTAGTCTTGAATACCCATTTGCAGTCAATAGGTTTACAATCTTCAAGCAATTCAACAAGCTCCAAAACACCATTGTGTTTCATAGATTGCATCTCATCTTTCATCGCATCTAGCCACAAATCTGGTTGAGGACATGAGATGGCATTCGTATAAGTTACCGGATCAACAACATAGCCAATATCATAATCATGCTCTCCTAGGTAGACAAGATAATTTGGTGGTATAGTTAAATGTCTTTCCCTAGTCGATCTTTTGAGTTGAGCTACTTCAACCTTATTCTGAATTTGAGGAGCTTGAGGAATTTCATCAGGAACTGTCTCAACAATAGGATCTTAGGCCATAACAGGCTCAATTTGTGGTGCAAGAGGCTCCATAATTGTCTGCACAGGATGAGACGGGGATCCTATAATCCTCACCATACTATCATCTTCAATAGTTCGTGAGCAACTACCCCTTTCAGCTACATCAAATACCAAAAATTTTGCAGTGTGAAATTTCACAATTCTTGTACCTCTATTAGGGTTATAAAATCGATACCCTTTGAATGATCTGGGAAGGATACGGAGTAACACCTAATAGTTTTGGAATCAAACTTACTCAATGTTGGATTATATAACTTCATTTCTGTTGGACATCCCTAAACTTTAAGATGATTCAAGTTAAGTTTACGTCCAGTCCACAACTAAAAAAGAGTCAATGGAACCACTTTAGTAGGAACACGATTTAGAATGTAAAGAGCTATTTTCAAAGCTTCACCCCACATAAAATCATGTAAATTAGTCCTACTAATCATACTTCTCATCATGTCCATAAGAGTGCGATTCCACCTTTCAGCTACACCATTTTGTTCAGGACTTCCAAGCATAGTAAATTAATCTATTATCCTAGAATTCTCTAAGTATTTAGCAAACGGCCCTTTAAGTTGCCCAACGTCACCGTGCCTACCAAAATACTCACCACAACGATTAGATCTGACAATCTTTATAATTTTTCCCAATTATTTCTCCATTTCAATCCGAAAAATCTCGAATTTGTCAAGAGACTCGGATTTTTCTTTAATCAAATATAAGTATCAATATCAGGAAAAGTCGTTAATAAATGTGATGAAATAAAAATTTCTACACAAAGTAGCCGTGTACAGTCCACTAATATTAGTGTGTATAACCTTCAACAAGTCAGAATTTCGTATGGTGAATTTCTTTTTTATCTTAGCCATCTTACCTCTACAAGAGTCTACGCAAGTCTCTAAATCAATTTTAAGAGTAGACAAGATGTCAGCCTTTATAAGCCTTTCTACTCTTTCTTTAGAGATGTGACCAAGACGTTTATGCCATGATGCATAAGACTGTTCCTTAGATAGAGGCATTTTTGAAACAACCTTTTTAGCTGAATAAGCAACATACATGTCGTTAGGAGATAAACTCAATCGATATAATCCATTGGATAAATTGCAACACCCAATCTTATTTGAATCATAAAACATGGAAATAGTATTGCTCTTTATTTCAAAAGAGTATCCACACATGTCCAAACAAGACACATAAACTAAATTCCGTCTAAAAGAGGGTATGTAAAGGGTGTTTCTCAACATCATCCTAAAACCATAATCTAAAATCAAAATGACATCTCTCACGAACTCGACGTCAACTTCAATGTTGTTTCCCATAGTGAGCTTTGATTCATCTTGATTTAGCGTCCTTCGATTTATGAACCCCTGTATGGTAAACACAACAGGATTAGTTGCACCATTATCCAGTCACCAAAAATTGGTTGGGGATTTCAGATAGATTGGATTCACAAACAAACGCCAAAGAATCATTACATTTAGGCTCACTCTTGACTCTCTTGGACAACCAAGTCTTATACTTATTGCAGCGTTTCTTTACGTGTCATCTCTCCCTGCAAAAGTAGCAAAGAACACCATTCTTTTTGGTGAATGCTTTCTTAGGACCCAAACTGTTAGAAGGTCCAGCATCTTCAAAATTTCCTTTATTATTGGAAGGACCAACAGCTTCAAAATTGCCCTTATGAGTATAAACTTTCACCTTCTTACCCTTATCATTGCCAGAATTAGAAGCATAAAGGGCAATGTGCCATTTATCCTTCTTCAATTTTTCTTCATCTGCCACCACCCTTGCAATCAGGTCATAATTGACTAGGTTTCATCTTAGGAATTATAATTGATCTTGATAATCCTAAAATCAGGAGGGAGAGTATTTAGAGCTTGATGCACAATGCAAGTAGTGGTAATAACAACATTGAGAGCTTGAAACTTTGTTTGCAAATCTACCATCCTTAAAATATAATCTCTAACTCCACTAGAACCATCATACTTCATAGTAAATAGTGCTTGCAGGTATGTCCCTATCTCATCATTAGTCGACACACAATTTCTAGCCATCAAAGCTTCCATCATTTGCCTAGCAGTGCAGTTTGCAGGCAAATCACTTTTCAAGTGTTTTTGAATGGAATGATTTATGGACAGTAAGTAAATTCTATTACTCTTTTCCCAGGCATCAAAATGTGCTTTAAAACCCTCTATACTCTTGGCAATAAGATCTACCGGCTGATCGGCAGTAAGAGTCATATGAACATCTGACATCTCTATAGCAAACAGAAAATCTTTTCTCCGTCTCTTAAAATTCGAACCAGCAAGAACCTCAATGGTGATGGAGTTACCGTTTATAGAAAATGTGACTGTTTTGACAAGCAAAGTATATAATTAACATCATGTGAGCACTGTATAACTTGACGTACAAGTACATATCTAGAGAGTTATATGCAAAATTATATAATCACCTTTGGACAAAATACATGACATGCAGTTGTAAACTCTCAACATGATAGCAGTTATGGGAATATATTCCAATTTTCGTGAATTCATCACCTTTGGGCATATGAACCACTAGGGTCAGTCACTCCTCTACCACATAATCATGTATCCCTCCTTGAACTAATACATAATCACCTCATTTGAGAGTATGACCAGGCATTAGACTAGGAGACATCCCAATCATTATACGAGATCAAAAATTTTCAAACCCAATCAAGTGTGCCACTTTGGCAGTCACAACTCAATTGAATCCTTGAAATTCTCTCATACTAATGATATAAACTTTACATCTCACATACACCATATACATGTGATTTTTTAAACTTTAGTGGTAGGGGCAACATATCACTGAAATCACATATCATGCTAGTGGCCTTATTCATTAATAAAAATTAAACTTTATGTATATTATTAATGAATAACACTTTTATAGTATTTATGTGATAACATACCAGTAACCCAACACATGTATTTCCAATATTACAGAAAAATACAAGAAAAATACACTAAAAATACACATATTTAGGGTTTCGCATGTCTTTTCACATCTATAAAATTATCAAACATCTAAAATAAATACACCACAACATAGAGGATGAACATACGAATCCAATGCTGCCAGCCACGCATCAATCGGAGCACCCACGTGTTCGCACACGCCGCCTAAGTCAGCGTGTGAGGCTCACACGCGAACGAAATTGACCGGTTAAAACCGGTCCGATCAGTAGTGGTTTGATCTGCTCATGGCTAGACCGTTCGGTCTAACTGCTTGGACCGACCGGTAGACTGGGTTAGGTTGGGTTCTCGAGTCGGGTTGGGTCGGGGCCTAGGTCGTTGACATCATCGTGACGTCGGCACCCACGTGCGTCGCATGTGTGAGCCGCGCCCCATGCGTGGGAGCATGTGAGGGCACATGGGGCGCGTCTCCGACGCCCTAGCGACACGTGGCCGCGCGTGGGGTAGCATGTGGCCTCCCCCGGCGACATGTCACCCACAGATCTACTTGCCTCGATGAGCCCAGTCCGTATATATAATTTAATTTAATTTTTATTGAGCATAAATTCACGAAAATCTTGAAATTAGGGCAAAATTTCTATGCGTTCGAGTTCTAGGGTTATGGAGGTTCTGATATCACATGTTGGACACAAATCGCGCAATCTCATGATATCCATAACTAGAACAAGAACACACATAATTGAGTAGAAAGATTAACGCGCATTTTTTTAAGATCCATCATTCTTGAAGCGGAAGCGAAAAACTGATGTTTCATGTACAAGTCATTCTCCTCTATTACCTTTCGTATCATTAATTCAATGAGACGGCCCCTAACCCTTTGGCGCTAAGTAAACGCTCTTTATGTAAGGATACTCGTAAGAATTAGGATTAGAGGAGAGACTTTAATACTATTTATAGAGTTTCCAGCCATGCCCATTTATTACGGGCCAGGCTCAACTCGGCCCACACTAGCCAGCTCTATATTAGACTAATTAAGAAACCTTCTATCTCACCTTAGACTAACCCCGTAAAACGGTAAATTACAATATCAATTAATGTAATTCACATTAGGAAAATTCTTACAATGCTTGCTCATGCCCTTTGCATATATGTGCTTGGTGTGAAACTGCTTTGGTAGCAGTTGGAGCTTTGCGTTTGGATATTTCGAAAAATGGGCAATTGAGGCTACCTTGTATTTTATATCCGGTAGCTTTCTTGTCACACGTTGTCTTATTTCAAATTTCAAAAGCGCGTGTTGGGTAATTTGCTTAATGTGTTATCCTGAGTAAACTCGAAAACGGTCTATCTTGGAGAACTGCGCAAATTCTAAGTGATGCAATTACATTTGACTTTGAGATAGTAAAAGTTCCTTCATTGGAGAACCCTGCTCCTCCAAAAGCTCCAAGGGAGCCTCAGGAAGGATATTAATCCTACAGATGAAGATATTGAACAACCGTAGTGGCAGAATTAATTACCAAAGCAATGAGTAAATCATTACTTTTAGAGAAGTTTGACGCCTGATATTAAGTTATGTAGGAAGTAGAGCAAATTGTCTATACTGCATAAGCCTGGACTCATCTTCTTTGAGGCTTCTGCTTTCATATTACCGTGTCTATTACAGATTTTCTGATTTACTTCTTGCAAACATTAGCCCTCCTCTGAATGATATTAAACTTCACTAGGCTTTTACAGCACTCAGGAATGTATCCTGACTATGACAGAAAACCAAATGACCTTGTTTTAGAAAGGACAAGTGTCAGGTCTTTTACTCTGTTATTTCATGCGATAGTGTGGATATCAGAAAATCGAGATGTCTATATTGGATCTGAGAACAATAATGGGAAGTCCCTTTCTCAGGTACACGCTTGACCTAAGAAGTCCCTTTCTCAGGAATATAGTATAGCCTTTTCTCCATTTAATATTGGCGAGGATATCGATCCGACTGTGGCTAAATAAATTTTGATTGGACAAAAGAAGAGGTGTGGGTTCTCAGCTATAAGCGTCCCATTCTTTTTGGCAAGTAAGATTGTAGAAAATTCTGCCACATTTACAATATTTTAAGACATATCACCCATTTTCATCTCTTCAGTTTATACAGATTTGTTTGTGTATTTGAGCCATATAGAAGAATTATAATGTTCAAATCTTTATAGGTGAAGGAACTTGGAATATACCTTGTTAATTGTCCCAAAATAGCAAAGAATGTTGAAACCTACAACAACAACCTGTGGAAACTTTCCTCTCTCAATGCTTCAGCTTACACAAAGAATTTCTTGGATCAAAAGTGACAGATCACCAGAAAAGTTCCCTGTTGGTCACATTTCCTTGAATCTGAAGAGCGATGCAAGTATCACAAAAACATCCATATTGCACTTTTTCTTGTGCCTCTTTTGCCTGCATAATTTAAGATTTTGTGAATGGCTGTGCTCTTCTTACCCCTCCCCCCCCCCTTCGGGGGGCATTTGGTTGTATTGTTTATTTTCTTTGTTTCATTTGATGATAGAAAAGTTCATTTTCATTTCATAAAGCATGTCTCTGCTCCATGGGATTTTCTGTTGTTTCACTTTTAGTCAAGGAATATCCCTTTTTAGTCTTTCAACCATCAGACTAACTCTAGGCTTAGGTCTGAAACTTCTGAGGTTAGGCTGATAGACAAGTGATTCTGTTGTTTGTTAAGGTTGTTTTGGTGCTGCAGCTTAGAGATTTGGACGGATTTTGGATTTTCATCTTTGTCGGAGTTCTTTCCAAATGGTTAGTATGACAACAACAACAACAAAACCAGCCTTATCCACTAGGTCGGCTCAGCTATAAATGTTTGCTAAATGTATCTTAATTTTTTTTTCTTGGCGTTCTCTACTTATTTTTCAGTTTGTTTTCTCCCAGATGATTGAATGATATGAGCAAAGAGAAAGCAAAACAGTTCTTATGTATGGTAACTAGCTTTCAAAAGAAGAAAAGTAGAGATATCCCGATTGAAAGCAAGAGATTGGATTTTATTTTCAAATTGTTCATTTTGGAAATGCTGTTCTGTGGGACTGATGAGTAAGCAGAAATTCTCCAGTGCATGGTACATAGCCTTTAAAAGAGGAAAGGAGTTTCTAAAACAGGAGACAAGGACAAGATTTTCTCTCTTGAGGACTTCTAGTTGGATGCCTGCCTATAACTGGATAGACATGGCTGACTCTAGTTGGAAACTCCGATGCTTAGACATGGACGCAGGCTTCTGTCAAAAAGTTATTCTCAAATTTGAAATCAGCAGCTAATCCTTGGTTTGATTTTAGCATGTGATGTGATGTTGTGACCATTCGATCAGTTTGGTGCTCAACTGAATAATTTTGTGCTTGATTTGCTTTTAGTTCACTTTCCATCATAATGATCTGGTGAAGGTTGGTGTTAACATTTTCCGACTCCACTTATTGTTATGAGCAAATATGTCATGGCAGGTCGCCTCTTCCTCAATCTGTGGAGGTTCCTCATGTAGGAGGCTATCCAGTCTTGTCACATCCTCACATATTTCGGCTTCCATTAGATACTCCTGGACGTAATCATACATATTTACAATGTCAACTTAGCTATCTTTTGCTCCTCCAGAGATAACTTGTCCAAAACCTATCTATTTAACATTTTTAATTTTGTCTTAATATACAAAGTAAGAAATGCATTTGGACATCATAAAAATTCTAGCCATTACAGGTTAGAGTTGTTTCATCCTATAATTGTTTGTTGAATAAAAAGATAAAGAATGAATGGTTGCATTTTAAGTTGAATTTATTAAGTTTGTTGATTTGTGATATCACAGTTCCAATGTCTATGTGCTCAATTATAATTTGGCTAATTGACCCAGTTTAGTTGTCTATTGTCTTCTATCTGATATCTTAGCAAGTAAACTTTTTCAGTGTGGATTCCTTCATGAATAGTGAGGGTGCTCAACTTTTAAGTTGTGATTGAATCACATTACAATTGCTCTGCTGATCCTTTTGGAGGATCCCTCAGTTTCATCTTTCATGCTTCTATCTTTAACATACAATATACTGCCATTGCAGCTGTCATTTGGCAAGTACCAGGCCGATGAACAGGCATGGGTTGACATAAAAAAATCAGTTGGAAGTGGAGGCACGATTAGATTCAGCACAATGGATTGGCTTGGTCAATCACAATATGCTGCGCACACCGTTTATTGTCATCCATTGCTTCTACTGTGTCAGAGGTATGCTCCTTTCTTGCAACAGTCAGCTGCCCTTGTTTGTACATGTAAATCCATATCATCTGATACACGTCAATATGATGTTCATTTAGAATCATTTCCGTCTTGCATCTACCAGATTCCATTTTCTTTTATGGAGATGGACTGTGACTTGTATGAACATTCAAAAATTGAACCAACGAAGCATTTAGTGGCACCACAAATACTGAAGTTTGATGGCTGTCATTGCCTTCTTGTTTTTGAGTTAACTCGTGTGCTTGGAACGGAAAAATGACTAACGCTTTCAACTTATTGTAGTCAGTAGTATTTTCCTGCTATCACCATACGCCACTTTGGTTTGAAATGATTGAAGGAAAATGTGTGAAGCTTTTGCTGTGATGAACTGCTTACTGACCAAATGTTAATCACATAGGCTATTCTTAACTTATCTATATTGGCCAACTTTATTTCCTCCCATATATAGTAACTGGGAACATATTTTCTGACGAAACAAATAATTTTCAGGTTGTCTTTTCCAAGTATGCCAAAGTCAAGATATTGGTAGCACATTAGGCACATTTTATAAACAACACTGACGTTTACCTCAAGTCTCTCCTCTATTCCAATGTCCTTTGCTCCTCTTCAAAGTACAACAATCGTTCTAGCCAAGTTGAGATCAAGTACTACATAGTGTCGGGTTTTGACATGACTGGAGCTGCGATTAGCAATGGGACCAGCACTGGGAATAAGTATCCTGGTTACACCTGAGTCAACCATGGGAAGTATGCAGTTAGCGATGCGAGAGCTCACATTGGAATGAGCAGCCTCATATGGGACTATTTCTACACTACTGCTGGTGTCCGCTTCGGGACGTATGGCCAGGACATAGTATTGCAGCTTCAGGAAGTCTTCCATGCTGATTGGGATTCACCATATGCAGTTCCTGTGGGAGAGTCCGAGGAACGGCACCCATTTTCCAGCTGACTAGTACCTGCACACGAGGTACGGACTGGACCAGCTACAGTTAACTGAAAGGGGCATGACGACAATCAAATGAAGTCTTCTAACACAAAGGGCACGGCCAATAGAGTTGCGCCGCTTCTTGAGATGAGGACATTGTTTGGACTTAATTTGACCAGAATGATTCGTTTTTAAATCAGCAATGCAATAAAGCGTTTCTTTACTGTTTGTATTCTGAAACTGAAACTATTGGTATCTCCTGACGATTACAATAATTTTAAAAATAAAAAAAGGAACCAGCTTTATTGCTTTTGTATTCATTATCTTAAGACATAGCGTCTCTTAAAGCTACACCAAAATCATCAAACACAAGATGAAAGCGTGTAGAGCTTATTAAGAACATAAAGTTGACACTACCTGAACATAAAATGCTGGAAGACAAGCACGAATTTGCAGAAAAATTAAGGGGAAAAAAACTAAAGTACTCATAATTTGGTCATGGGACTAAAAAAAAAAAAAAAAATTAGGAGATAATGATGAACATTGACTCAATGTGAAGTTTAGTCTAACGTATAATATCATTCCTTAAATTTTTAACTAGTTCAATATGGTATCTAAATTTTTTATATATGTTCAATCTAGTTCCTAAATCATATGAAAATGTTCAATATTGTTTCTAAACTTGAATTGATGAAAGGATGACATTGAATATTTTTATATAATTTAGGGATCAAATTAAACACACTAAAAGTTGACAGACTATTAAATAAATTAAAAGCATAGGGATCACGTTAGACATGAAAATAAAGTTGACGGAGTATCCATGTCATTTTTCCAAAATTCGGGGAAGAGTTATTTTATGAGCTTGATTCGGTAGGCCTTATGCTTATAAGCCCAGATGACAAAAACCCCAACATAGACAATAACCTTATTGAACAGCCGCTTGATCTTTGCTCTGTTCTTTTCTGTCTTGCCTCCTCAGTATGCAGGGTCCAGCGTTCAGCGTTCGCTTCTCTCTTCAAGGGGGGCTGGAGTGACGGGTTCAGGCATTGATCCAGAGAAACGCCCTTCGGAAACCCTTTTATACAGTGTTTATACAACAGCAAGAGAAGGAAGGAGAAATAGAGAGATGCATAGCTTGAATGTTTTGGTAAGAGCCAGTCGTTTACTTCACAAGCTCAGCGCTTTCCCTCACCGCAGAAGTTTCTCTGCTCAGCCCCATTACGCTGGCTATGACGATGTCAAAGACCAGGTATGTGTTTCGGTTTGTTGTTTTGATGCAACTTGTCCAGGTAGTCAAAATTTGATTCGTTCAGAAACTCGATTGTGTCAAGTCGCAGCGTCTACTGTGGGGATAGCAAAGGGCGAGTTCGTTTAGATTGGGAGCTTACATTTCGATTTTTGTATGTTTTTGGCGTCAGGTTTTGGTGGATGGCAGAGCCAACTGAAGAACTGCGATATTCAACCGGCGATCTGCTCTTAATTCTCTCACTACCTCAATGGTTTGGTTCTCCTCCTTTCTCCCCAACTCGACATAATTCCTCACTGACCCTCACCGAACCCAATCAGAACGAAAAGCCGTTTCATTTTTCGTCTTTCTTGGTACCCTGTTCGATTATCTTTTCTAGAATAATTAAAGCTTGAAATTTTATGCTGATATTTTCTACAGGTGGCCAGGCTAAAGAGGCTCTATGAATCATGGGAAGAGAATCCAAACATCGGGTTCGTGTTGATGAAGGTGCTGATAGTTTCGAATGGATCCTGGTTTTGTTTTGTCTAGAGTCTATATAGAAGGAGAAATGGATTCACATTTCAGGCATTCCTTTTTGTTGGAATTCGAGTCAGCGGAAGACGGCTTACCTGATTCCGATGCGCAAACAGGAAATAGCCCCAGAACGAACGTTGAATTGCGAATAAATCATGAACAAAAACTATCTCACGTCAGTCTGGATGCGATCATGAGGAAAGCATCCGATTTCCACGGTGTAAATGCCAATTGTTCTTGCAAAAATGAAATGGAATTCCTTTTTCTTCTTCGATGGAAATGGAGAGAAAATTTAGTGCGAATGATCTGCCAACCAGTCCAACGGTTGTGTTCGGGAGCCTTTTATACGTCTCCATTCGTACCCCTCCACTAGTGTCTTTCCATCGTAACGCATCAAGACGAAATGGTGCGTTCCAATCGCACCCCATCATGGACGTACCGGCTAAAGTACTACATCTCCCACTCGGACATGATGGGTTTGATAGCGCTCTATCAAGAAGATAAGGCATTCAACATTCATCAATTTTACAAAACAATTCATACTGGCAAATAAGTCGTGCGACCAGTGAGTACACCTGCAATTGGGAGCTCAAATTATGCACCTGTTAGGGATAACATAATGGCTACAACCCCGAAAAGATATAAACAATCGATGTCTCACAATGCTCCAGACATATTTTGTTACATCAGTCCAAGTATACATATCCCTTAAAGGCTATACTTGACTATTCTCAAAACACCATGTATTTACAATTACATCCGCAACCACATAGGGCGATATAATTGGTCGACCAGTAAATACATGTGATAGATGTAAAACAACAATAGTCTTTCTTCGCACTCATGTCTCTCAATTTCAGAACAACTGCTTTCCTAGACACGTCCCATAAGCCATATCCATTCATGATTGCCCGTAACATGCTAAAGTAGCAACATTGATCTTTCACTTTGAGAACATAGTCAGAAGTAACATAGAGCACAAAATTGAGGTACCTCAAGAGCTCACACAATGAGTAAATAGGAATAATTTTACTCATCTTCCCTTATTGGTCGTACAATGCACATGTAGTATGAATTACATACTATAGTGGATTACTCTTTCTATAAGAGCGTATGCCAATTATCAAATATATCCATTATACAGATCTTAGCCTAAACATAGTCACGTGTTTCTCACGTACTCATGTTTAGCCTGAGTGCTATATCAGCTCGATTTTTATAGCGCCCAATTAAGTATTCGCATCCGGCATCTTTCAGGCATACATGATTGTGGGACTATCATGTTCGGTTTTATTATAAACAAATCACAGACCTCATCTTGACTATAATCAAGGTGACATATTTTATGTACCAAACTTGCTCTTCAGCATTTATTTATACATAACATCTCATCTCAACATGCTAACTATAACACTTGAGGCGATTGCTCGTGTGAGTGAGCCAATCATTGCCTGCTGACATACTTTTCAATAATATATGTGTGTTTGTGCTAGTCTCATAGTAGATTTGTACTTATTGATAAAACATCAAATCACTAATAAACAAATAAGTACAATACATATATATGTCCACAAATACATAAACCAATGATCCTCTACAATAACATATATCATATTCTACGCAATCCTAATAACATCCTATGGGTCAAGAATATGTCTCTAGGAATAGCCTTCATAAATGGATCAGCAACCATTCTATTGGTTGGAATGTATTGCAGGATCATTTCTTTCTGCACTATAATATCTCTGATGAAGTTCTTCTTTATGTCAATGTGTTTTGTCCTTTCATGATACTTGGGATCTTTCACAGGCAATGGCTGCTTGACTATCGCAATAAACTGTCACCAGTCTTGGAACTTCAGTGACAGTGGCTAAATTTTCCAAGAAACGTTTTAACCATACTGCTTCTTGCACTGTGGCAAACATGCAATAAATTCTGCCTCCATCGTAGACAAGGCCGTGCATGTCTGTTTCTTGCTATTCCAATAAATCGCACCTCCATTGAGCAAGAACGCATATCCAGAAGTTGATTTACGCTCATCCAGGTCTCCACCCCAATCGGCATCTGAATAGCCTAATAGGCGTAAATTATTCCCATGGTAACAAAGTCGATAGTCTATGGTGCCCTTCAAGTATCTCAGGATCCTCTTTACTGCTTTCCAGTGTGCTTGATCGGGATTTGATTGATATCTGCTCACTAATCCCATGGCATAGCATATGTCGGGTCGAGTACACATCATAGCATACATTAAACTTCCGACCGCACTAGCATAAGGAACAGTTTCCATCACTTTAATTTCTTCTGGAGTCTTAGGACACATCTCAGTACTTAGGCCTTTACCTTGCATGACAGGAGTATCAATGGGATTACAATACTGCATATTGAAACGCTCAAGAATCTTCATAATATAAGACTCTTGTGATAAAGTAAGGAGTTTCCTTGATCGATCTCTTTTGATCTTAACTCCTAATATATAAGCAGCTTCTCCCATGTCCTTCATCTCAAAATTGGAGGACAACCATTCTTTTATGGTGATAACCAAAACCTTGTCATTTCCAACCAACAGAATATCGTCCACATAAAGTGATAAAATCACAAATTTATCTTTTGGACCGCTTGAATATACACAGTGATCTTCTTCGATCATCGTGAAACCAAAATTTATTATTGCTCGATGAAAACGAAGATACCACTATCTAGATGATTGCTTAAGGCATATATTGAGCGATGAAGCTTGCAAACTTTATGCTCTTGACCTTTAGCTATGAAACCTATTGGTTGCTTCATATAGATATTTTCATCTAATTCTCCATTGAGAAATGCCGTCTTTACATCCATTTGATGTAATTCAAGATCCAAATGTGCAACAATGGCTAGAATAAGGCGTATTGAGGCAAACCTTACAACTGGTGAAAAAGTTTCATCATAATCTATACCCTCTTATTGAGTATAACATTTTGCCACAAGGCGAGCCTTATACTTTTCAATGGATCCATCCGCCCTTCGCTTAATCTTAAAGACCCCTCATTTGTTTCCAATGGCCTTACGATTGGGTAGTAGATCAACTAAGTCTCAGACATGATTTGCCCTCATTAACTCTATCTCATCTTCCAAAGCTTTTCTTCATTCTTCCTTATTAGAGGATGAGAGAGCCTCTTGAATAGTCTTAGGCTCGGCATCGTCTTTTTGAGCAATCATAAATGCTTCCCCTTCAATCTCAAAACGACAATGGGGAATACTTTTACGATTACTTTTACGCAATTGAATTTCTCTTGAATTCAATTCATCAGGCGATGCAACACTCCCACTAGGTCTTGTATGTTGAGGTAAATCTTCATTTCCCTCTACAACATCAGTGGGTGGTTATCAGGATCTTCCATCTCATATAATTGGAAGTTCTTATCAATCTCACATCTATTAGGAAAATTGTTCTCCAAGAACGTGACATCTCGTGACTCCATTTCGTTCACACTTCCATCAGCTTGTTCACCTATGAACACATACCCTTTGGAGTGTTCGAAATATCTTATAAAGATACATTTCTTCCCTCTATGACCTAATTTGCCATGTTTATGGGAAGAATCATGAACATAAGTTGCACATTCCCATGGACGTAGACTACTCAAGTCTGGTTTCCTACCAATCCATAATTCATAAGGGGTGGAAGTGACCGATTTTGAGAGCACACGGTTAAGTATATAGGTATCAATGAATAACGCATCTCTCTAATAGGAGATAGGTAAATTTGCTTGCGCCATCATAGACATAACCATTTCCAATAGGGTTCTATTCATTTTCTCAGTTACCCATTTTGTTGTGGAGTACCGGGAATAGTCAATTGTCATATAATTCCATTTTCATCACAAAGAGCCTTGAATTACTCCGATAGATACTCACGTTCACGATCGGTTCTTAATGCCTTTATTGTTTTGTTCAACTGATTCTCTACCATCACTATATATCGTCTAAAGCAGTCCAATGCTTCTGACTTATGGGAGATCAGAAAGACATAACCGAAACGTGTGAAGTCATCTATGAAAGTGATGAAATATGAGGCTCAATGCCTCGCCCTCACATTCAAAGGACCACAAATGTCAGAATGTATAAGATGCAATGGAAATTCAGCTCTAGTCCTTTACCGAATGGTTTTCTAGTTGTTTTTCCCGCCAGACAATGTTCACATACGGATAGACTAACATTAGTGAGTGACCCTAAAAGGCATTCTCTAGCTAATCTTTGCATTCTTTGCAATCCAATATGACCTAATCTAGCATGCCAAGTACTTGCATCAATCTCAACGTTATTACAAGACGCAATTAAAGAAAAACAACCATAAACATTAACATTGACTGATCATAGTCAATGTCTAACACCATAAAACCATTCGATACATGACCTGAACCATAATAAACTGTTCCATACAAAATGTCAACACAATCACCAGGGAAATTCAATACATAACCTAAGCTAAGAAGAACAACTACAGAGACCAAGTTTCGTCGAATATCTGGAACATAAAGGACATCATGCAGGAATAGGTTTTGACCACCACGTAAGATTAATTTACATGTGTCAATACTCTTCACTTCAACTCTTGAGTTATTCCCAACATATATCCATCTTCTTCCAAGCGGTATCCGACGATACTCCACAAATGTTTCTTGGTCTCTAGCTACATGGTCTGTTGCTCCTGAGTCTACAGTCCACATTGGATGAGATTCAGCAAGCATTACAGTACTAGAAACAAAAGCATTAGTCAAAGTAATTGAGTAATAGGGTACCTTTTTCGGCTCAATGCATTCATGAGCAAAGTGACCCATCTTGCCACAATTGTGGCACTCCATCTTGGCATTGTCCTTCTTCCCACCACGCTTCTTGTGTCGAAAGGTTTTAGCCATCTTGGGTGCTTGATCAGTCCTCTTCCCTTTGTTGTTGAATTGAAGATTCCTCTTGCGCTTGAAACCCAAAGCTTTGCGCGAACTTGATTCAGCAACATAAGCATGAGTAGAGGATCTTGCAGCCCCTAGGCGCTCATTCTCTAATTCCAAATGACGCGCAATATCATCAAAAGTGACAATATTCTCATTATGCGTCATATTGATCTTCATATGCTTCCAATTGTCAGAAAGAGACCTTATAACAACCTGGACTTGCTGTTCATTAGTAAGGGAGTGACCTGCCGACTTCAGCTCACAGATCATGTTTGACATCTCCCGAAGATGTTGCCTCATCGTTACATTTGGGCGCTTTCGGAATGTGTCAAACTTGATGGTGAGTCTCATCAGCTTAATGGCAGATGTACCCCCAAATTTATCTTTCAAGGCAACCCACATAGCTTGAGTTTTATCATAACTCTTAAACTCACACATGAGATCATCTTGCATGCAGCTCAGCAACGTGATGCAAGCAATGCTATTTTTCTTTTTCCAAGTTTGATAAGCTTCCAGATCTCTCCTGTGTTGAGCTGAAGTTCCATGCTCAGGTTCATCCATGGTATCGTTGAGGGTTTCCAAAACCTCTTGCTCCTCAATGATGTACTGAACCTTTCGGTGCCAAATATCATAATTGTCACCGTTCAGCTTCTCACCCTTATTGAGGTCAGCCACAATGGTCTTGGATGCCGATGCCATAATCAATTGCTATAACATATTAACATAATAAACGCAGAATGAATACTAGCACACTTTACAGAGTAACACACATATTTAATTTGCAACAAAGACAAACTAAATTAATGATAATTCAATAAAAGACACAGAAGCAAAAGTTCACTATGTTCCCAATCAACTTCTATGTATAATTGTTCTATTATCATTAATTAGTTTAATTTGCGCAAATATTGAGTTCTAGGTGAGAACTCCTTTCAATTCTACCAACCTACGAACTCCAACTAGGAAAAATAATTATATCACATTATGTAATTTCTACATTTTTCCTTAACACAAAAAACATTGCATGATAATAACCAATGTATAAACAACAATCATACTTTAACTATAATATAAAAGAAAACGCAATTCAACATGTAATGGATTTCCTACCATTGTTCTAATTTTCTAACAACTAGAAAATTGCAAGTATATTAAAATATATACTTCATATCATTGAACCAAGCTTTACACAGCATATATAACATCATTTGCACACAAACTAGCTAGTGTATTTCCTAAATCACAAAAAAATATAAGCTACAAATAAACTGCATTAAATCCCAAAAAAAAAAAAAACGCCTACATAGGGTTTCCTACGCATTTTCATACATTTATAAAATTCAAAAGTATAAAATAATTATATCATTGTGTAGAGAAGATTCTTACGAACCAAACGCCATTGACCACGCTCCAACCAGAGCCGCACGCGTCCCCACGCGCCGCTTGAGTGCCCGACGCGTGTGGCGCACGCGCCAGCGAGCCAAATGGCTCCTGGTCGGTCCGACCAGTCCCACCGATGACCGATCCGACTGGTTTGACCGCCGGACTGGTTGACCGGTCTGACGGTTGACCGGTCCGACGGTTGACTGGTCAACGGTCGGGTCGGGTCAGGTCGGGTCAACCAGGTCAAATCCCAAGTCGGGTCACCGGTCGGGTTTGGTCGCCAGCCGGTGACCGGCCGGCTAACAGTCGCCGGCAGTGGCGTCATCGATGATGTCATCCGGCGACCAACCGTTGGATGACGTCACGGTGACGTCACCACGCGCCGGTTCGTTAGCAGGTGCGCGTCGCGCACGTGCCAATTCACCGACTGGTGCGTGTGGCGCACGCGCTGGCTTTGCCAGCCCTTCAGGCGCATGGCGCCCACGCGTAGCGGCTTCTGGCCGTGCGTGTGGGCGCGTCTGGCGTCTTCCGGCGGCGCTCGACCCTTCGCTGGACTCGTCTCGACGAGCTCTTTCACCTTGTATATTCAAAAGTTAATTTTAGCCAAAAATTTATTTCGAAAAACGGCCAAAACCTCATGGATGCACGCGACCTCGAACCCGTTCTTTGCTCCGATTCAATTTCGAGTTTTTCATATGGCAATTTCGACTATCAGAGATCCAAACAATGTAGATTTCATACTCTCGATCTCAATATCAAATGGTAAATGAGAAAACTCGATGAAAAACAAGGCAGAAATCACGACCAGGTTCTGATACTAATGTTGGAATTCGAGTCGACGAAAGACGACTTACCTGATTATGATGCGCAAACAGCAAATAGCCCCGGAATGAACGTTGAATTGTAAATAAATCACAAACAAAAACTATCTCACGTCGGTTTGGATGCGATCACAAGGAAAGCATCCGATTTCCACGGTGTAAATGTCGATCGTTCTTGCAAAAGTGAAATGAAATTCCTTTTCCTTCTTCGTTGGAAATGGAGAGAAAATTTGGTGCGAATGATCTGCCAACCAGTCCAACGGTTGTGTTCGGGAGCCTTTTATACGTCTCCATTCGTACCCCCTCCATTAGTGTCTTTCCATCGTAACGCATCAAGACGAAACGGCGCGTTTCAATCGCACCCCATCATGGATGTACCGGCTAAAGTACTACACTTTTATTATCGTCAGGGTTTGCAATCTTTGAATTGACATTAACTTTTTTGTTTGATCTGAAGGGTAGTGGCAAAGCTTTCCGCTCCTGTGGAGATGTCGTTACCCTTTATCATCTGCTCAATGAAGGTCGGTTGGTGATTGTTATTATTTGGCTTTCTAATTCTAAACATTTTTTTCTCTGATTGTTATTATGTTCTTTTTCTTTGCTATTTATTTAATTAGTTATTAGAAGTAGAGAATTGGTTAAAGGGCAAGAATATCATATAGGTGACAATGTTGAGGTGTTAAATGTCAATATGTGAAGGTAATTTTATAACTGGAGATGATACCCAATGGTGGATTTGTGGCTGTAGAAGAAAGGTCGGATTAGGAACTAGTGTGTTTGAGTGAAACTAAATATTGAATCAGGTGGGATATATAGATAGATTAAAGTGGAATGTCTGAAATAATGGCCCTCAAGTGCTCTTCAAAGGCCACGCAACTTTGTTATCAATTTACTTTTGTTCCCTTGATTATGATCTTTTGGCTCTTTTACTTTTCTTTCCTAATTGTTGTTTGTTATCAAATAGTCAACATATATGTAGGGAACATTGAGCAATGCAATTTTTTTTTTAATTTATGCTTTTAATAAGTTTGTTCACCTGCAAAACATATTTGAAACCACATGCAAGTACCTATTTCTAAAGTTTATAAACTGTTAGCTCTTTTGAGATGTATTATCAGTCTACTATGCAATGGATAATTTCAGGGCTTGGATATTCCTCTGAATTTCTCTTGGTTTGTGTAATGACCTCTTGACGCAATATATTATTGGCCAGACATCATAGAGTAGGGTATGATTTCTCTTGGTTGGATGAGAACAGAACTTTCACCCTAGATTCCTATGATTCTGATAAATTATATAGTTGATACTATAAGATTCTCATATTATAGTTTTGAATTGATGCTTCAAGTTTTGTGAATATGTGGTTGAAATATGCTTAAAAGTTAGGGCACATTTGGCAACCGGCCAAACAGTAAAAATTCATATTCTTTTGTTCTCGAGAGTAGATTTGGAACAAAAATCCATTTAATTTTGTTTCTAGGAACAAATTTCTATTTTTTTGTTCCCAAAAGTAGATTTGGAATAGAATTAAAAAGTAAAAAAAGTTGATTTTTTGTTTCCGAGAACAATTCCAAAAGCTAACCCATATTTTTTCTTTTATTTCCTTCTTGTTTTTCTTCCTTTTCTCTTCTTCTTCCACCACCACCGCTGCCATTAGCCTCCACCTTCACCTTCGCCACCGCCACCGTCCACCATTGCAGGTTGCTGGCGACCGGTTGGGCAAAGCTCGGCTGACGAGGCGCGACCTCGCCGGGGCCCGGCGACCCTCCTGCGAGGTCAGCGACCCTCATCTGGCCGGTTGCTAATCATCCCAAGGAGGGCAACTAGCTAAGGAAGAAGAGAAAGAAAAGAAAAAAAGAAAAAAAGAAAACAGTAATAAAATTATTAAAAAATTAAAAGAAAATGATTTGGAGTAAAAATTTTGAGGATAGTGCTAAACATAATTCTGATCTGGGAATAAAAATTTTGGACAATCACCAGACGTCTTAAAATGTTTAGAAATTGTTGTCGGGAACAGAATAAAAAAGAATCATTTCTGATAAGAAATTGTTCCCAGGAATAGAAGAGTTACCAAACGCGTCCTTGTTTTCTTGTCATGGATTAAATGCTTGAATCTCACATCCTGTAGTATTACTAGATTCTAGTGATGCAAGAATGCTAATATCCTTGCAAACTACAACCTACATATGTAAAATTATTCTCATGAACAATTAATCAATTAAGAACAAACGGATTCATACATGATTGTAAAATACCGAGATCAATAAATACAACGGAATTAAAGCGTACATGTTTGAGCCATTGCTTCACTTGCAGAAAAGTAGATCACTCTGATAATCAGGGATCTATCGGAATACCAGATCTTCCTCTCTATGACCTATTTCGATATAGCAGCTTTCAATGGGACTAAAGCAACTGATAGGTATAACCTATCCTTTTATAGGCTAGAGAGAGGACCTAGCAAACCCTAATCAATAGCGTGTCAACTGGGCCCTTCCCATTACGGGCTTCAGTCAAACACAATTGCTTACACTTTGCTGCTCAACTAGGCCCGTTAACAATAGATGCCAATACCCAATTCAATCAGATCACTTTAGGGTTCAACAAATATTGGAATATCCATTAACCCGATTATTTAAAATAGAAAATCAATTAATTAATGTAAGCTCATGTTATAGGAAATTTCCAACATTCTCCCACTTGGGCTATATTAATTAACTTATTTTATTTTGAAAATGATTTTATATTTGAAAAGACATTATCGGGTTAATAACTGGAATTTTGTTTTATGTGGCCACAACTTTTTAAAAATAATATTCCAATAATTGCATCTCAATACCAATCCAATCCTATATAACCTCAATATAGGACTATGGAGATCAATGTATTAAGAAAATACCACAACACAAAACCTTCTATAATCACATATAATAAGTATTATATTTTCATGGATCATGGGCCTAGTAGTGTAATAAGAAATAGTGTCAACATGTGATCAAGATATACACTATTTCTTATCGATTTCTCAACGACATGAAACTGCATCAGCGCAATTTCTAAACAACATGAAATTGCACAATTATGTCACAATCTAACATGAGATCTCATAATCAGTGACATCCAGTCATCTTTAAACTAAAATTTGTTTAAAGATATTGTTTTATACTTCCATTTCTCAGTCAACAGGAGAAAAAATAACAATAGAATCAATAACAACAATTATTGAAAATAAATGCTTTAATAGACATCATAAAAACATTATCAGTCTGCATATAACTATAATATCCAGAAATACAAACTATATAACTCCCACTAACAAAAGAAATCAAAAGATTCTAAAACACCCATATTCTTTACATGTTCTTTAAACAAAATGGGTCGTAAGCCTTTTATTAGAGGATTAGCCAACATGGACTCAATTCTGATATTTTCAATTACAACGTCTCCATTTTTGACCAAGTCCTTAACAATATAATATTTGATCTCCATGTGTTTGGACGCATTACTAATCTTGTCATGCTTGGAATAAAACACAGCTGCAGTGTTGTCACAGTAGATCACCATAGGTCTAGCAATAGAGTCCACAACACGCAATTCTGAGATCGAATTTCTGAGCCAAATTGCTTGAACCGACGCGCCGTAGCACGCTACAAACTCAACATACATTGTAGAGTTTGTAATCAAGGTTTGCTTTGTGCTCTTCCAAGAAATAGCACCTCCAGCCATCATCAAAATATATCCAGAAGTTGATTTTCTATCATCTGAACAACTAGCAAAATCAGCATCTGAATATCCAATCACTTTTAGGTCCTCAACTCTGCTATAAACAAGCATGAAATCCTTTGTTCGTTGTAGATATCTCATCACCTTCTTAGCTGCAACCCAATGTTCTTGACCTGGATTCGATAGATATCTTCCAAGAGTATTCACCGCAAAAGCAATATCAGGTCTGGTACATACTTGTGCATACATAAGACTGCCAACTGCACTAGCATATGGAACATTTTTCATGACTTCCTTTTCAACATCATTATTGGGGCATTGATCTATGCTCAATTTATCTCCTTTCACAATAGGAGCTTCACCTGACTTACAGGTCTGCATATTGAATCTTTTCAAAACACAATCTATATAACTTTTCTGAGATAACCCCAGAACCTTCTTAGATCTGTCACGATGAATCTCAATGCCTAGAACAAAAGAGGCTTCCCCAAGATCTTTCATATCAAACTTTGTAAATTAAAATTTTTTTGTGTCATTCAATAGATCAACATCACTGCTAGCAAGTAAAATGTCATCTACATAAAGTATTAAGAAAATATATTTACTCCCACTTACTTTTATGTAGATGCATTGATCAAACTTATTTTCTTCAAAGCCAAATGATCTCACAACTTTGTGAAATTTTAAGTACCACTGACGTGATGTTTGTTTGAGACCATAGATGGACCTTTGAAGTTTGTACACCATATGCTCCTTTCCGGCTTCTTTAAACCCTTCAGGTTGCTGCATATATACTTCTTCATCCAGATCTCCATTTAAAAAAGCTGTCTTGACATCCATTTGGTGAAGCTCTAAATCAAAATGAGCCACCAAAGCCATGATTACCCGAAAAGATTCTTTGGTAGATATTGGGGAAAATACTTCATTATAATCAATACCTTCTCTTTGTGTGTACCCTTTTGCGACTAACCTTGCCTTGAATCTCTCTATGTTGCCTTTATTGTCTTTCTTAGTTTTGAATACCCATTTGCAGCTGATTGGTTTATGCCCATCAGGTAAATCAACTAGTTTCCACACTTGATTAGTTGACATGGACATCATCTCGTCATTCATCGCTCCTAACCATTTATCTGCCTGATCACTATTGAGAGCTTCTTTGAAGGTCGTCGGATCAACTACTCTTCCAATGTCAAAATCAACTTCTCCAAGATAGATATGATAATCATTTAAAAGTGTTGGTCTTCTTTGTCGCTGTGATCTTCGCATAAGCATTTTTGGAGCTGCATCATTCATTTGGGGAATTTCATTTGTAATGGGATGATCTATCGCCATATTTTCGGTACTTGCCTCTTGTTGAATTTCCACTCTGCTCGGATCTCGCATAAAATCTTCATGCAAGATGGGCAATGGAATAGAGACCGTTTTGTTTGGTTCTTCCCTTTCAAAAGATTGAGAGGAACTCTTTTTAGCAACAACTAATTCCAGGGAATTTAGTAGTCTGAGATTCAACGATTCTAGTGCCTCGAGTAGGACAATAGAATCTATATCCTTTAGAATGATTAGGATATCCAATAAAGTAACATCTAGTAGTCCTGGATTCCGTCTTCTTTTGAGAAGGATCATAAATTTTCACCTCTGCAGGACAACCCCAAACTCGTAAATGATTCAAGCTTGGTTTCCTCCCCGTCCACAATTCAAAAGGTGTTTTTGGCATCAATTTACTAGGTACACGATTCAAAATATAAGTTGTTGTTTTAATCGCATCACCCCATAAGTATTCAGGCAAATTAGAACTGCCCATCATACTTCGTTTCATCTCCATGAGTGCGATTGCGCCATTCAGCTACACCATTCTGCTCAGGACTCCCAGGCATTGTATATTGAGCAACAATACCACAGTCCTGCAAATATTTTGCAAACGGTCCCTTTTGCTGTCCAGCCTCAGTATATCGCCCATAATACTCACCACCGCGATCAGATCTGACAATCTTGATAATTTTTCCCAATTGTTTCTCAACTTCAGTAAGAAACACTTTAAACATTTCAAGAGCATCAGTCTTCTCCTTAATTAGATAAACATAACAATAACGGGATAAATCATCAATGAACGTGATAAAGTATTTATTTCCACACAAGGTGGTTGAGTATGGCCCACTAATATCAGTATGAATTATCTCTAATAGACTTTGACTGCGAGTAGCACCTTTCTTCTTTGTTTTAGTTAATTTTCCCCTCACACAATCAATACAAGTCTCAATATCATCTGAGTCAAGAGGAGGGAGAATATCAGTCACGATAAGTCGCTTTACCCGTTCTTTGGAGATATGCCCCAATCACTTATGCCATAGCAATGAAGATCTATTTTTAATTAAAGATCTCTTAGCAACAACATTCTTGACGTTGAAAGAGCAATATAGTCTATCGAGAGTTAAGGATAATCGATATAATCCATCAAACAAAACACAATTCCCAATAATTCTGGAATCATAACTCAAATCCACTCTTTTATTCACAAAATGAAGACAATATCTAGCTTTGTCAAGCGAAGAAAGAGATACTAAATTTCTCCTAAAATTAGGAACATTAAAAGACATTGTTCAAGACAAGCTAAAAACCAGAATCTAAATTCAAAACAACTGTCCCTATGCGCTCCACATCAACTCCAGTATTATTTCCAACTTTAAGCTTTGACTCCCTCAGACTTGGACTCCTTAGATTTGTGAGACCCTTGGTGACTTTCTTTTCTTGTTTTTAGCCAAGCTCGAAATTTGTAGCAATTGGCTCTCTTGTGACCCTGCTTCTTGCAATGAAAACATTTAAAATACTTATCTCCATTCCTCCCATAGTTCTCATTTTTCCTAAAGTCTTGACATTTCTTTGGGCCATGAGCATTTGACCCCTTAGGCTTCCATTTGCCTCTATACGAACTCAACTTGGCATTGGTAGTTAAGTGGGCAGACTCATACTTTTCCTTCTTTAATTTCTCCTCCTCAGTCACACACTTAGTAATCAAGGCATTAACACTCCATGTCTCATTCTGAGCATTATAAGCAGTCTTAATCTGGCTAAATTCAACTGGCAAAACATTTAAGGCTTGATGCACAATATAATTTTCAGAAAGAACAATTTCATGGGCCTTAAGTTTGGATTGAAGGTGAACCATCTTCAGTATAAATTCTCTAACACCCATAGCAGCATCATACCTCATGTTCATTAACTCACTCAGTAAGTTCCTAGCTTCAACCTTATCTGAGACTCTATATCTTTCTCCCACTGCTTCAAGGAACTGTCTGGCATTCGTATCTTCTGGCAAACCACTAATCAGATGCTCAACAATGGACCTCTTCATAGCAATGAGGCTCAGTCGATTAGATTTTTCCCATCTAACATAATGGGCCTTTTGATCTGCAATACTTTGATCATTGGGCCTGGTAGGTTCATCCTCACATAGAGCCAAGTCCATATCAACGATGCCCAAAGTAAATTCTATATCTTGCTTCCATCTCTTAAAGTTTGATCCAGTTAACATTTCAACCGTGGCATTGTTGTTATTTACAGCAAAGGTAACTGTTTAACACACATAATGCAATAAGATCAATAATGGGCAATAAGCAACTTAACAAAAATAATTAGTACATCATAAACTCCTCTTTGGGCAGAGTGTATAATGCACCATTATTTTTCCCAACATGAAATTTGTAAAACAACAAGGAGAATTACATATAATTGTCAAGGATCCATCCCCTTTGAGCAGACAAATCCTTTAAATCATACATCTCCATAATATCAACATAGAGGGGAATTACATATAATTTTCAAAACATTTATCCCCTTTGGGCAGATAAATATTTTTCAATTATACATCCCCATATTTTAAATATGGGAATTAAACTTCATGCTATGTTCCAAATTAATATACACAATAACTCCCTTTGGGCGAGTAATTGTATATATTAATCTTTTTATCAATAGGGAACTCCAAAATTTATGCCCAAAATTCATCAAATAATATGAAACACTTTACAACATGTGCTTCCAATGATCATATTGCACTTTTTCAAACAACAATTTTTGCCACAATTTTTTTAAATTTTTTTAATTATTTTATTATTATAATATTATTTAAATATTTCGGACTCCCGCGGGCCCAGGAGACCCGCAAGCAGCCCTAATTAGACCGCGGGCCAGACCCGCGAGTCCTAAACCCTCACGTGGCCCACTTCTTTTAAATAGAAAATGGCCCCATGTAATGGAGAAGCCCATCTCCCCTTTAATTTAAAATTGGCCCATGAAATGGGCTACGAAATTAGCCTACGAAATTTAAAAATATATATGGGCAGAAGCCCATATTCAGGCCCAAGCCCGGCTGGAGGTCTTCTTCAACCTCCAGCCGGGTCACGAATTTGCAGCAAACCGGGTCGTACGACCCGGTTTCAACCCGAAGCTTCGAAGGCACAAATTAACATGGTTTTTGATTAAATCTCCTCATGGGTTTTGCTTATAACATTAATTTAATTAACTGGATTTAATTAAACTAAGAAAGATCAACTAAATCCACCACATGCAAGCTTCAAAGTTTCGGATCTAAAACTCCCATGGCCGAAAATTCGGTTTTCTTAAATTTAAACCCTAAAAACTCAATTCAACACAGAAAAGGATACTAAAACAAATATATAACAATACCCATGCAACAATTTACATCAAACATCAATCGATTGCAAGTAATTTGCAATAAGTAATTTGCAAATTCTAGAACTTTTTCACATATAAACCCTAGAATTTCAAATCTAAAATTCTCTCTAAATTCTCAACGAAATTATGCAAATTATATATGATTGGAAATATCTTGGCGTGTAGAACAAAAGCCCTATGGTTTCAAGATCAATCAAGCAAAATATCCACACGAAAATATAATGTCTATATTCAGCTCAAAGAGGAAGATTTCAAATTTGTCCAAAAAAAATTATTTGGGTTCTACAATCATATATGATTGGCTCTGATACCACATGTAAAATTATTCTCATGAACAATTAATCAATTAAGAACAAACGGATTCATACATGATTGTAAAACACCGAGATCAATAAATACAGCGGAATTAAAGCGTACATGTTTGAGCCATTGCTTCACTTGCAGAAAAGTAGATCACTCTGATAATCAGGGATCTATCGGAATACTAGATCTTCCTCTCTATGACCTATTTCGATATAGCAGCTTTCAATGGGACTAAAGTAACTGATAGGTATAACCTACCATTTTATAGGCTAGAGAGGGGACCTAGCAAACCCTAATCAATAGCGTGTCAACTGGGCCCTTCCCATTACGGGCTTCAGTCAAACACAATTGCCTACACTTTGCTGCTCAACTAGGCCAGTTAACAATAGATGTCAATACCCAATTCAATCAGATCACTTGAGGGTTCAACAAATATTGGAATATCCATTAACCCGATTATTTAAAATAGAAAATCAATTAATTAATGTAAACCCATATTATAGGAAATTTCCAACATTCTCCCACTTGGGCTATATTAATTAACTTATTTTATTTTGAAAATGATTTTATATTTGAAAAAGACACTATCGGGTTAATAGCTGGAATTTTGTTTTATGTGGCCACAACTTTTTAGAAATAATATTCCAATAATGGCATCTCAATACCAATCCAATCCAATCCTATATAACCTCCAATACACATGTTGATATAGGATATCCTTACATTGTCGATCACTAAAATTGGCAATCTGAAAAATAACCAGTTCGCTATATCATTAGAAAGTCTTTACATGAACTTTTGAAATCTTGGAAATAACTAGGATGCATGATTATAGTAAAATCAAATTAAATGTTTCTCTAAACTCGTAAGCATCCAACAAAAAATGGCAAAATAAATTTTCTTTGTTACAAAGTGAGTGATGGTGGATGAATCCTTGTAGCTTTATAATGATCTAAAGTATTGAAATTAATGAACTTACTAGTTGGATATCGTGCTTCTTGACATGTGATCTAGTCGATTCTGCTTCGGCACCAATTTCCATAGCATAAGCAGTCCAGGTCACTAAGGTGGACATACTTTGTTACAGATGATCTTAAGTAGATGAGATACCTCCGCCTTGGTGGCATGATCAGTATAACAATCTTTGACTAATGATCCGCATGACCACGATCTTTGTGCGTAATTATGATGAGATGAGAGGAGAAAGTAAGTCCTTGTGATTCTTGACATGATTCTTCTCTAAGCTTTATTAAGAAAGAGAAACAATTAAAAATCATTTAGATTTTCCCTCTTTGTTCCTCGAGTCAAATGTAAAGTGACATTTACTGCAATTGGTTTGTAGTAGTCATCTTATCGGCACAATTTCTTCCATGTCAAGTGGGATTCCAACCACTGGGGGTTCGTCCCAGTGGCCACCCTTCCAACATGGAAGGGGGAGGTGAGGGGTTCAAATCCCCACCTCCTCAGGGGGGATGGGGGTAGGGACGCGTAAGTTTCGAGCGTGGGTTGCGACTCCCACGCCCTGCAAGAGGCAGGGCACAAGTCTGCGAGTGAGTGTAGAGTAGGAATAGAGTAGGACTGACCAAAAAAAAAAAGTGGGATTCCATTTCTAAAATTAATTGCATGATGTACTCTGAGTTGCTTTCGTTATTTATTATTTGGCATTTAATATTCAATCAAAGTGTTTGTTTACTTGACATCAACTTGTAGACCCATTTTCACAGTAAAAACTGCAAGCAATATTTGTTTACTTGACATCAACTTGTAGACCCATTTTCACAGTAAAAACTGCAAGCAATAACCATTTAGTAGGTGTAATATTCAATTTCTGGGATTTAATTTTTAGTCAATCGAAGTTGTTTGAATGTCTCGGCACTTGTATTAGTTTCAACTTATGAGTCGGTCACTTTTTATTTACTTCACTCTTGGGCAGCTAGCTATCTTGGACAGTGCCGCTATGGCAAGCAGAGCTGGGATTTCTCTCCCTGAAATGTTTTGATTAGCAACTGATATATCTGTATGTGGCTTTTCCTAAATACTAATATAGATGTTAACTGCTTTCATATATGTGCTCGCTGGGGTTGAGTTTATTCAACTTCCTTTGCGAACTTATTTCTTATCTTAGTGTAAAGTGAGGTTTGACGCCATTGGCTGTCATTATATGTGAATTTGTTTCTGAGCTGGAACATAGGTTTCTGCCGAAACCAGTGAGCTAATTTGTCGTGGGATTGGTATCAATACAGATTTTGTATATGGGATAATGGTATGGGAGGTCCTTGGACCTTTTCAACTTACATTGTCGTCCCTCAACTTTTTTTTTTTTTTGGCGCTATCAAGTCCTTTGAACTATGTCTTTGTTTGTTCAAGTTAGTCCTTGTTGAAGATCACCGCCTCTCTCTCTCTCCTAGAGTTCTCTAGATCTTTCTCTAGAGTTCTCCATATCTCTCTTTACTCCTCTAGATTTCTCTCTCTCTGGATTTCTCTAGAACTCTCCCTTCTCTAGAATCTTCTAGCAAAATCCATAATCTAGTTGTCGGGCTATAATAAAATAATACTTCTAGAATAGTGTAGAAAGTTAGGAAAGTCACCGACTTTCCATCCTATAAATAGGAGCAACTTGCTCCTCATTTGTGTCCAACTAAGAGTGTGTGAGTAAGAAGTCCAAGAAGGTGTGTGGGTGTGTGTGTGGGGGTCTTGAGAGTGTGTTGAGTAGAGTGTGCTGTATATGCACATGAGTGTGAGAGGAATTGTGTGGAGTTGTCCGAGTATTGTATGTGGTGTGAGAAATTATTGTAATAGTGAAAGTTATATTTCGTAAATTATATTTGTACCACGTTTCTGCAAGATTCAACAAGTGGTATCAGAGCAGGTCGTTGTAGACCGTGTGAAGACAGTGGTTGGGGACCATTGTTAGTGAGCAAGGCGGGGATCGTCGAGCCAAGGAGAGAAGAAGTGAAGGACATCGGAGTTCGCAAAGTGCACAATCTGGGATTGTGAAGTCGGTTGGTCTGGGACCAAGCTTACTTGGTAGAGTGCGGGGCATTATACTCAAGTCACCATGGTGGATTTCTCAAGTCCGGTGAATGGGATGGAGAAGCTCAATGACTTTAATTATAATAATTGGAGTACCCGCATGCGGTATTATTTGCTTGGACAAGATTTATGGGATATTGTTGGCGGCAACAACACCACACCACCCACAAATGATAGTGATTTAAGAAAGTGGAGCGTCAAGTCAGGTAAGGCTCTTTACGTTCTTGCCGTGACTGTTGATGATGAATTATTGCAACACATAAAAAGTGCGAAGACCCCGAAGGAGGCCTGGGATAACTTGGCAACGCTGTTTGCGAGGACAAACGATGCCAAGTTACAATGCCTGGAGAACGAGCTCCTCTCAATCTCGCAACAAAGTATGACAGTAAGTCAATACTTTTCTAAAGTTAAATCTATTTGCGAAGAAATTTCAAAATTAGATCCTGAGAATGCCATCTCTGAGACAAGAATGAGAAGAATAATAATTCATGGGTTAAGGCCGGAGTATAATGGTATCGTTACGGCCACTCGTGGATGGGCAAATGAGCCAACTCTAACTGAGTTGGAAAATATATTGGCCAATCAAGAGGCCTTAGATAAACAAATGCCTAAGGTCTCAATTAAGGAGGATGAAAGTGCCCTCTTCAGTAATAAAAGAGGATTCAAGGGCCAGAATAGAAATAGAGCAGGAGCAAGAGATGGCAAACCATGGAAAGATCATGGAGATTGGTGGAGGCAACCCGAAAAGAAGGGTTATCAGCCAGGGGGAGCTCGTCAAGATCGTGACGACGACAACGACGAAGATAACAGCAACAAAAGGTGTAGCAAACGGTGCTACGTTTGTGGCAAGGTAGGACAGATTGCCAGATTCTGTTGGTACAGGCGAGAAGAAGGAAATGTCGTCACTTCTTGCAAGAAGGAGATTGAAAGCGAAGAAGAATGGGACTTTCAAGTGCCTGTTGCAATGAAGGAACGAGAAGAGCTTGCAACCGCTTGTATAACTGAGTTGGATAATTCGACAGGTTCTATCACGACCCCGAATAAGAGAAAGCCAAGGGAGAACTCGAAGAAGCAACTAACAATGCCAACAAGCAATCGTGAAAAGAAACTGCAAGAGATGCAAGAGATGATAAAGAAGCTAAAAGTTGAGAAGGTAAAGGTGGAGAATATGTTGAAGAAAAGGGATGAGATGATAAGGCAGAAGGATCGAGAGCTCAAGGCAAAAGAAAGGGAGCTAGAGAAGTTCCGATGTGAGTTCAAGAAGCAGCAGAAGCCTACTACGACGTTTCGAATTAATCATATCAAAAGAGACAACGAACAAATGAAGGAGAAAAATAAAGTTTTCTTTGAGAAAAGGAGGTCATCTACACCCTACATCCCGTGGTGTAAGGATCAGTGGAATAAGATCAAGGGGAAGAAATTTTATGAGGAAAAGGATCAAGAGGTCTACATTGAAGTGCTTCGGATGGGACTGAATCGGTTGAAGCACGAAATGAAAGTCACGAATGAGAGGGTTGATCAGGTGAGTTCCAATCTCAAAATTCTTAGAGGAGATATGCTGAATACGAAGACCAAATTGAGTAAGAAGAAGGAAAATGAGACTAAAGGACAGAATGAATTGGCATTACAAAAATTCAAGAATCACAAAACTCAATGGAAAGTCAGAGCAAGAGAAGCAATTAAAGATGGAGCCATAGAGCCATCCACATCTGAGGAAGCTTCGCAATATGCTGAATGGAGGAAGACAGTTGAAGAGTCCAAAAGCAATATCAGCACGGCTACTATATCGAGAGAGAGTAGTTGGTGAGGGGGAGTGTTGAAGATCACCGCCTCTCTCTCTCTCCTAGAGTTCTCTAGATCTTTCTCTAGAGTTCTCCATATCTCTCTTTACTCCTCCAGATTTCTCTCTCTCTGGATTTCTCTAGAACTCTCCCTTCTCTAGAATCTTCTAGCAAAATCCATAATTTAGTTGTCGGGCTATAATAAAATAATACTTCTAGAATAGTGTAGAAAGTTAGGAAAGTCACCGACTTTCCATCCTATAAATAGGAGCAACTTGCTCCTCATTTGTGTCCAACTAAGAGTGTGTGAGTAAGAAGTCCAAGAAGGTGTGTGGGTGTGTGTGGGGGTCTTGAGAGTGTGTTGAGTAGAGTGTGCTGTATATGCACATGAGTGTGAGAGGAATTGTGTAGAGTTGTCCGAGTATTGTATGTGGTGTGAGAAATTATTGTAATAGTGAAAGTTATATTTCGTAAATTATATTTGTACCACGTTTCCGCAAGATTCAACAGTCCTTCCGTCAAACAGCTAGTCTGAATGCTGATATGCCCATCCACATCATCATTCTTCTTGAGCAAATTTCTGAGGAGAAATGAAAAAAATAAAGCAAAGCCCAGAGAGGGAGAAAGAGAGGATGAGGAAGGTCAGGGTAAGGGTGACTGTTCCTTTCCGTGGTGGGTGTGGCCTGCCGGAGGAGGCGGAGTTGCCCAGCCATAGCCAGGGTCATGGTGACTGGGCACTTGCCGACATCGCCTTTGAATGCCGCATGCAACAGAGAACAGAGAGACATAGCGAGTGTGTAAGAGAGCGTTGACCTTGTGTTTGCACAGCATGAAATCTTCTAGAAAAGAGGAATCAAATAACTGGGTCCACAAACATGAAATAGCAGAAGTCTTGAAACAGGAAGCCAGAACTAGTGGTAACAATGAAACTTCGCATAACCCATCGACCCAAATCGAGGAAGCTTAACAAAGCATAAACAAAAATAGCATGAAGGAAATACCAAATTCTTTTCTTTAAGGTGGTTGACTCTGTTTGAGCCCACTACAGAAGAACAAGAATATGTGGCTATAATGGCGACGAGCTCACAAGCAGTGCTCTCTGAATCATAGACCATAAGAAAAGAAGAAGAAGAAGAAGAAGGTATTCTTGAATCCTCTAAATCACAAAGCACTTGTGGTTTACTCAATCCTTGTCATCTACTTTTTGTTATTTATTGACAAAGGTTTGGCAACAAGTGAATGATTTGAATGCGTGAAATTCTCAGGCTTCGTCTCGGACCAATTCAAATCCCAGCAGAACCACTGCAGATCTAATGTGAGGCCATGACCCTTGCCTAGATCTGTTGTGAGGGCTGTGGTCCTTGCCGCTGTGTGCTGACTGCTGAGGGGAGGCCGAGGACCAGCACTGCTTTTCCCTCGTATCTCTCTCTCCAGGTGTGTACCTCTGTGATGGATGGGGGTTGCACCATGCCTAAGCTCCATGAAGGTCTGGCCACTGTGACCTGAGCCTGGGAGGGTCTGGCCACCCTTGCCGGTGGCCATCGGTGCATGACTGCCTTCTATTTGCCAGAGCAAGCTGAAGATGGTTTTACTTTTTTTCATTTTTTTCAACTTTCTTTCTAAAACCACTACTTTTTTTTTCTTTTTGCTTTTTTAACTGTGTAATAGCCACATGGACCCTACATTGCTGCGTAGATGCCAAGGTGGCATGTTATAGCCTTGTGACATCGACTTCGCCATTTTTGTTTAGTTGTTTAATGGGAGGACTAACTCAAACAAACAAAACAAAACACATAATGCACCTGGTTTCACTTTTATGCAGCAAATCTGCAAAGTAAATTCTTGAGCTAATGCTTTCAATAGCAGGTTTTTTCCCATCCAGAGGTTCAAATAGGATTTCATGCAGATGCAGGAGCTTCCTTCCACCTTTCCCATTTACCTGGCTATCTAGGTACATTGTCTATGCAAACAAAAGGGAGGTCTTGGCTAAACTGTCTAATGAAATAAGGAGATCATTCACCAAATTAAAAATAGGTCAGAAGGGTTGGATAATATTAGGCCTCAAATGTTCTGTTGGTGTCTGTAAACTGGAAGTTCTTCGAAAATTTAATCTTTACAGCATGTTTGAATGTTTTACCGTATGCATTAGTTGCCTTCTAGCATGTAGAAATGTTGAAGACCATCCAATGCATTGCACTGAAGGGAAGCCTTTGTTTGCAAAGTATACTTTATATTGAAACCATGAAGAGATCATATAGTTGTCTTGTCCTTATGTTTTTAATGAAAAGCTCATATAGTTTCCACAGCATTTTTTTTTTGCACGGTTTAGTACTATTCCTCTTTGAATACCAAGTTGTCAATAACTAGCGTTAGGATACTATCTTAGAATGCGGCCTTCTTCTTTGAGGGGAATACCTGGCTCTCACAAAGGATAAGCTTAATGGTGTTAAAATGGTTGCCTGCCGCTTGGCTACTCACTATTCACTAAATGTGGTTTGTTTTCAATGCACCTTTAACTGCTGTCGCAGCCAAAATTTCTGAGTGCACCACCTATTTGACTAATGGATCACAAGTTTTTAACATGCAATTAATTTTTAAATGTCGCCACTAATCTATTTTTGGGTGAGTCGATTAGAAACCCAAGTAAAATAATGGGAGATTTACTTTACTCCTACGAAAGAGAGATTATGAATTCAGAGACTTGATTACGCTAGATTTTTCTAATGCCCTTTTAGTACATTTTTCTTTTATTTTGAAAAAAATAGTTAGCAGGCAGCTTTCCTTCTTAACATGTGAGGTGACCGTGTGAATGCGCAAACCATCAATTTAACACCCTGATAAAGTAATAAATAAATTGCAAAACTTACATAATAGCATCGAAAGTATCTACAATGTTAAATCAGAATTCACATCGACAGTCCTAAATACAATTTCTAATTAACACGCAATTTCTTTTTTTTTTCACTTATTAATAAGAATCATATAATACATGCTACTAATCTAACATGAAAAGATATGACATGGTAATATGAGATAAACTACATGACGTAAATAAAATGCAATTTATCCTAAAGAATGAAATTTAATTTATTCTAAGACAACTTTTTTGTATTTTCCATGAAATTCGAAATTAGAAAAATGCGAAAATTATCTATCTAAATTAAGATATCATCTAATTTGTATTAGGAATTAGGTTAAGCCCAAATCCTAATTTAAACTAGAATATTATATTAACCAAATAACTCTAAAATGCAATCTATCTAGGAGAAATTATCTAAACCTATAATCAATTAGAAAATAAAATTAAACATGCAATCTTACCCTAATATGCAATGACGTTCAAAAAATCCCCTAATTCTATTTTTTTTTTTTTTTTTATAAAATTCGAAATTAAAATTATCAAATAATTAAACATGTGATCTAAGTTAAAAAAAAACTAGCATTCTAAATTGATTTTTTTTTTATTCTTACTTTTTTACGAAAACAAAATGACAAAGCAGATTAGAGTAGACAAGATTGATATTGATATCTAAAAAACTGGTGAACCATATCTCGTAAAAAATTAACGAACCATATCTTACGCATGAAATTGGATTGATCAATTTTATATAAACCGTGAATCGAATCTCGAGCATGAGATCGGATTGGTAATTTTCCAAACTATTGCAAGTCAGATTTCGGGTGCGAAATTTGAACTGTCAATCATCAATTTAAAAAGCTAATTCATTTCGGGAATTTCAATCATACATTAAGGAATAATTCTACTATAATAAATAAATAAAAAATAAAATAAAAATGAAATAAAGTAAATAAAAAAAACTACCTAAATTGATTTTTTTCTTTTTTTCCTTCCACGAACAGCTTGGCAGCTCGTGGTGGTGGGTCACTGCCGGTCGGAGCTCTGGCAATGAACAAACCAAGAGCAACGTCAAGGTCATCGCAGATTAGCACAATGGTGGCTTCGTCGGGTTGGTGGAGCGGATTGGCAACAGCAACGACTTTGGGGGTGGAGCAGAGACTAAGGCACGATGGAGCAGGGGGCTGCTGCTGCATCGATCGAAGGTGGAGGCTGGCGTCGATTGCAGGTGAGATAGATCCGGCGATAGCAGTAGTGTCGCAGGGGGACCGAGTAGTGGGAGGAGATGTCGTGGGCGGAGGGCTGCGGACGCGAATAGATCACGGCCGGAGAGATGATGGGTGGCGGAGCGACGAGCGGGCTCAGTGACACGGCACAGAGGTTGCAGGAAGAGCGCGGCGAGTTGCTGGTGCAATGGGTCGCTTGGATTGCAGCAGTGGCGACGCGCAGACGCACGGTGCCTCGGGGTCACATTCTGGCACGACAGATCTGAGAAGAGGCGAGGCCAGTAGAGGCGGCGTCGTGACTTCAGGGGAGCAGAGCAACAGTGGCCGACAGAGCGGGAGCAGCGTCGAGTCGTCGGAGTAGAGATGTCAGAATCTGAGGTCGAAGAAGACGACGACAAGGTCTGTAGAAGAAGAAGATGTGGAAAAAATTTGTATATTCAATTGTTGTATCTGTAATGTACAAGGCAATCCCTATATAATACAAAGTGACTAAGGATTATATTTCTTTAATCTACGTGTATCAGATCTAATCCTAAATTGACTAAAATAAATGATTAGCATCTCTTGAGATATTCTCCAAATCAGCCGTATGTTCCAACACTCCTCCTCAAGCCGGTGGCTTGTATATGTCCAAGACTCCAAGCTTGCTTAGAAGATATGAATGTTGTCTCTGACACAAAGGCTTGGTAAATATATCAGCAGGCTATTCTATGGTTCTGATTCCTCTTGCTTCAATTATTCATTCTTGAATCTTCTCTCAAGTGAAATGACAATTGACTTCTATGTGCTTTGTTCTTTCATGTAACACAGGATTTGCAGCAAGCTTAAGTGCAGAATCATTGTCACAAAATAATAAGGTTGGTCCCTTGACCTTTACTCCAAGGTCTAGAAGCAAGCCTCGTAACCAAATGACTTCACAAACAACCTTTGCCATGGATCGATACTCAGCTTTTGCTGATGACAAGGATACAGTAGATTGTTTCTTTGTCTTCCATGAGAGTAAAGATTCTCCAAGTTTGATGCAAAAACCAGTGATGGATCTTCGACTCATAGGATAAGTCACATAATCCGCATCGTAATAAGCTGTCATTTCCATGTTGCAGTTCTGAGAAAAAAGAATTCCTAGTCCCGGACACTTCTTCAAATACTTCACCACTTTCAAGGCAGCATTCATGTGAGACTGTTTTGGGCTATGCATGAATTGACTGAGTGTCTGAACAGCATAACAAATGTCAGGCCTTGTCATAATGAGATAGATGAGTTTCCCAACTACTCTCTGATAACTTGACGGATCCTTGAGCAATGGGTCATTTTCTGTAGACTGAAGACCCGCATCATAATCTGCAGTGGTTAACTTGACATTTTGCTCGATAGGGATAACTGCTGGCTTGCATCTTGATAACCCCACTTCCGATATAATCTCCAATACATATTTTCATTGGCTAAGAGAGATACCTTGTTCTGAACGGGCTATCTCAATTCAAAGAAAATATTTTGGTGACCCCAAATCTTTGATATGAAAAGTGGAATGGAGATTTTCTTTAAGGTTCTTCACAGCAAGCTTATCATTTCCCATGATAAGTATGTCATCAATGTATATAATTAAGTAGACAGATGACGTACCTTTTGTCCAAGAGAAAAGTGCATAATCATATTTGGATTGTTTGAAACCCATAGCTATGAGTGCACTAGTGAATTTAACATACCACTGTCGCGAAGCCTGTTTGAGACCATAAAGGGATTTACGGAGACGACACACATTTGACTCCCCTTGTTGCCGTAAACCCGGTGGAATATCCATATAAATTTCTTCATCTAAATCTCCATGAAGAAATGCATTATGAACATCCATTTGATGTAATGACCAATCACGAAATGCAGCAATGGATAAAAAGGTACGAACTGTAACATCCTTTGCTACTGGAGAGAAAGTTTCGTGATAGTCAAAACCTTCTTTTTAAGTGAAACCTTTGGCCACTAATCAAGCCTTGTATCTTTCAACGGACCTGTCTGCTCTATATTTGATCTTATATTCCCACTTGTAGCCAATTGGCTTGCGATGTGGTAATAATGATACAATATCCCATGTATGGTTTTCCATTAAGGTATGCAACTCCTTTTCCATAGCTTCTTGCCAACATGGGTCTTTGACAACCTCATTGTAATGAGATGGTTCTTGTTCCTCAGATACTTGACCAATGCAGCACATATGATTGGGTGATAATCTATGGAAAGAGACATATACAGAGATAGGATAATGTGTACCTGATGAATTTGAAGCCGTGCAAACATAATCCTTTGTCCATGTAGGTGGACGAGTAATGCATCCAAATCGTCTGGGCATCTGAGACTGTGAAGGGGAAGATAACTCCTCATTGCGTGGCATTTCTTCATTATCGATAGGTTAGGAGATGTTGCATCAACTTCTTCTGTATTTCCCATAGAAGAATGCACATTTGATTCATCCATGGAATTTCCATAAAAAATTGGGGATGATGCTGCTATTTCTGATTCACATTCTGGAGATGTAAGGATGTATGTTTGGCCAAGAGGTAAATCTTCGTCTGATATAAAATGAGTAGAGTCGGTGGCCTTGTCAGAATTCACAGAAGATCTTGATTTATCTCAAAAAGGAGATATTTCCTCATGGAAGATGACATCCCTGCTTATGAAAAATTCTCCAATGGATGGCTCAAAAACTCTATATCCCTTTTGTAAAGTTGGATATCCCATAAATATGCACTGGCGTGCTCGAGGACTCATCTTGTCTCGAGATCCTACCGTGGTCACATAGCGTAGACAACCAAAAACTCTTAAATGATGAATTTTCAGTTTCCTTCCATAAAGCATTTCAAAAGGAGTCTTGCCATTAAGAACACGACTCGACATTCGATTAATCAGATAAGCAGCTGTGACTACACAATCTCCCCAAAAATTTTCAGGAATAAAGGCTTGAAATTTCAGAGCGCGTGATACCTCTAATAAATGGCGGTGCTTACGCTCAACAATGTCATTTTGTTGTGGAGTATAGGTACATGAGCTCTCATGCAGAATTCCTTTTGAGGAGAAAAAAATTTCACATTCATTGCTGAAGAACTCCCTTCCATTATCAGTGCGGATGCGCTTAATAGACTTCCCAAATTGATTCTTGGACAAAGAGAAGAAAGTCTTCAGATAATGGAAAACTTGGCCTTTTGACTGCATCGGAAATACCCATGTAGCTCTTGAAAAATCATCCACAATTGTGAGAAAAAATCGAGAACCATCATGATGTTGTGTGTGGTAAGGACCCCTAACATCAGCATGAATTAGAGAAAAAAAGACTTTTTGCACACGAAATACTATTTGGAAAAGGTGCACAAGTTTGTTTTGCCAATGGGCAAATGGGGCAATAAGAACAAGGAAAAGAGGCACTATGACCCAATCTTTGATGACAAAGGAAATTTTCATCATTGGTAGCAGAATTACACAATGATGGATTATTTAATTCAACACATGATAAATTGGAAATGCTGGAAAATTTGATCCAGAAATATAGCCCTTGATAGATATTACCCAAGCCCATCAGTCTGCCAGTCGAAAGGGCCTGAAATATACATTTATCAGAATCAAATAGGACTTGGCACAAATTTTCTTCACAAACTCGAGAAACTGATATTAGATTGAAATTGAAATCGAGAACGTATAATACGTTCTTGAGTGTTATGAGTGGGTAAGTTTATTGTGCCAATCATCATGACGAGTGTGGAATTACCATTAAGAAGCTGAACTGAAGCTAGTACAGGTAATTTCTGAATTTTTGAGAAATTTTTTTTTATCACAAGCAATGTGATCACTAGCCCCTGAATCAATTATCCATTTATCATTGGAAATTGAATTCGCCAAGCAATATGAAGTACTTGTGAAACTCCCAGCCTTGTCAAATGTATCCAGTTTTTTGAAAACCCTCAAAAGTTCTTGATAATGCTCTTGATTAATTGGCTGATTAGAATTATCAGCATGTTGACCTCTGCCTTTGAAATTTCCTTTTGATGTGTGGCATAAGTCGATCCAATTGGTCTTTTTAAATAAGGAGTTATCGCTGCTTGATGTGGGCCGTCGGATGTGAAGTAATTTTGCGGAACGTCGGATCCTGTCATGGGCGAGATTGCACGTGGGCCGTCCGATGCTGCTAAGGAGAAGCCTCGGTAGCCTCAGATCCAATTAGTGGTTGCAACATTCGTGAACTGTCGGATCGCTTGGAAGGATCGTGGCCGTCCAAATCCCCTCCGTCAGCGGTAATCTGGCCATGACTTCGGAGGTAACACAGTTTCCGATCCATGTACAAACTAATTGATTACATTTCCTCCATAGTCGTGCCTGCCGCTCATCGGACAGGATTAGAACCGTTCCATTGATAAATCCGTCTTTTTCTTTCGTTATCAACGCTCGCCGAAATTCCCGCGACCAGCTTGAGTAATTGTTGACACCGGCTAGTTGCTGGGCGATGAGCCGTAGCTCTGGTCCGTCGGCCGTCATTGTGTAAAGCGGGTCGTTGGGTTTCGGGTGTCTGCTGGCGGCAACAATCGGATAGGGAAGGAAGCCGAGTTAGGGAACTGGGTAGGGATTCGATCCCAAACCTGGATGACCCTGTGGCACCCCCGAAATGGCCCCCGATCCATTAAGGTCACCACAGTTTGCTTACCTTTCATTTGTCCTAATAACATGTCACTCTGATACCATTGAATTATAGTGGGTCCATATATCTGGGGGTTTATGAATTTTTTTTCTTTTATCGGTCCCAGCGCAATTCATATAACGAAAGCATATTCGAAATCTCCCTAACCCTCAAGCCAAGCACACCAACTACACCTTTCACACACACACACACACACACACACACACACACACACACATATATACGTTAGAGCTGAAACACTTTTATTTACATAACTATGATGAACATCATGAGTCGGTACATCAAAAGGCCAAGACTTTACTAAGCTCGGCTATAACCTAAAAGTACCCTACCCCACATCAGTCATGTACATCGACCCATCATCCAGTGTTGGCTATCCAAAAAGTGTAATCCTCTACCAGTCACACGCGCAATCACACTCAGCTCGGTGCATCGGCCGGTGGCGGTGGTAGCATCCCCATCATGATCCCATCGTGACGAACATGCACGGACAAGAACTCCTGGACTACGGGGCTATCAGGTAGACCCACGTCATACATAACTAAAACTCGAACACGGATGAACACCAGTCCACGAGCATTAATGCAAGGGTGCTCCGAGCACTCAACCTCAACATCAGATAGTAAGCCATATAAAGTACCATGTGTCATAGGTGACAGAGACATCTCTTAATCTGAAATGTTAGTCCCCAAAAGGGATGAGTACAACCACTCAGCAGTAAAAGATTCCTCAAGCTATATCAAGCATTACTATTAATATCCAGATTCAAGTATGGTAGACAAAACAAGAAATTTATCAATAGGTGTGTATCAAAATCATGAAAACTATCAATGCGATGACAACATATCCAAGATAGACAAATTTCAATCATAGGGTCAAATTGAAACATCACATTCCATTCCATGCCATACGCTCAGTCTTATATCTAGACCCACACACACTTATAGGGGAATCTTTCATTTTATTGTTCAAAAGGTTTCATCCCCGGAGGACCAATGTTTGTGTCCCTCCGGCATTCGCATCCCTCCAGGCATCACAAAAGCCTCCAGCATTCAGCCATTAAAGGCCACCGGGCATCTGGAGCGAATCACGCCTCCAGGCATCTCGTACCCCACCTGGCATCATGAGGAACCTCGAGGGCCTCCCATGAAAATGGTTACCCTGGCCATCCGGAATTACGTACCGACAAGCATACCACTTAGCATCTTGAAGCTCCCGGGGAATAACCTCTGGCATTTAGCCATTTAAGGCCACCGGGCATCCACAAGGTATTGACTCACTCGATCCTTTGGGTGTGACATCTTGAAATTCGACCTCGTTTCGATAAAGTGAAATGGGCATTTTGTCGACGTGCTTAGGGTCTCTGAGCTAATCACTCACGAGTTAACTAACTTATTGGGTGAAGCCGTTAAGGGATGTATCTGTAGTAAAATCCCTAAAAGCTACTCAATTTGTTAGATTGGACTAAAATCGCGTTTGATTGATTCTAACTGTGACATCCTGTATTTCTCAACCTGTTTTCTACTGAATTAATCGGGCATTTCGTTAATGTGTTTATAGGGCTATTCTCAGAGCCGATCACTCTTAAGATAACTAGACTATCTGGGTAAGTAATTAAGAAAATTTAAGGCAATAAACTTGAGAGTTCGATCAAGAATTGACTTCTCGACCGTGCTCATCCTTAGAGGCCATTGCGGCACAGTTAAAAATCGATTTAAGATCAGAGATAAGTCTATTCGACTGAGATGTATGGCCGATCGTGGGTGACTCCACTAAATTGGAAAATTCTCGTCGACCGACACTAATTTGATATTATTATCGTTTTGGTACCCTGTGTCCGTAATTGAATCCTCGAGATTTTCATGAAAATCGAGAGTCGCCATTGAGTCGAATGGGTTCATAGTGGTTCGAAGAAAATCAACCACAGGTTATTTGCCTTAAAAAGTTCGGAAAACCACCCGGTAGCCTAGGTTACTCTAAAAACGCGCCAAATGGAAATTAACCGTCGATTCAAGTCCGATTTCAGAAATTAAAGGTTCTTTCATGTCACAATAAATTTTAGGATCCACGACTCAGTCTCAGAAGATTTTCCTGACAACAAAGACTTTTTGGGAAAAAGTCAGGTTAGGGCCGTTTTCGTTCAGTTGAAGCCGGAGATTAATTTTGAAGGTGAAATTGAGGAGTGTGGGGGATTCTTGATTAAGGAAAATAATCAATTTGATAATGGAAATATCAATTGATTTTGTGAGAGTTAATTGAGAGAAATTCAAAAAGGGAAATTGGATACAAAATGCCAAGTTAGATCAAGTGCTTTAATTTGGATCTTCCTTGGGTTATCTAGGCGCCAATTCAAAAGAATTTAGGATAAGAATTTCTTAATTGAGGAAATTCTTTTCTTTAAAATTTTCTTCCCAATTCTTTCCTTTTTTGGCCAAGCATCCAAGCATCTTTTTCTCTTTCCCCCCTCTTTCCTTTTCTTTCTCTCTCTCTCTCTCTCTCTCTCTCTCTCTTCTTTTCCCTCGTGCGGATTGCCTTCCTCCTCCACCGAATGCTAGCTGGCTTCCACCTTGTTTCCCCTTTTTCTTTTCTTTAATTTTTCAACACTTATCCTTTCTTCTCTCTCTCATCTCTCCTTCTCTCTCCCCCAACTCTCTCTCTCTCTCTCTCTCTCTCTCTCTCTCTCTCTCTCTCTCATGGTTCGAGCAGAAGACAGAAACAGAGGCAGCACGCCGGGGACCGAAGAAGCTCGCCGTCGCCGCCCGTGCTCCGCCACCCGCGCGTCGCTCGCACTGCGCCGTCCGCCCCTCGTCTCCGCCACCCGTGCGTCGCTCGCGCTACGCCGTCAGCCACCGTCGAAGCTCTCCTCCTCCCCCTCTCTGTTTCGTGTGAAGCCCCGACGGAAGTAGCGAACAGCACCGCCGAAGGAGCAGCAGCCAGCCGCTCGGACGCCGTCGCACCAGAGCTGCCTGGCCGTGTGTGCCGCTTTTCTCCTGCAACCCGACCCCTGCAGCTTATGTTCGATCTCCGTTCAGCCACCGCCGGACCTCCGCCCAACTCCGATCGGCCGCCGTGCAGCCTCCTCGGAGCTTCGCCCATCCTTCCCGACTCTTGCCGCCCCCATCCCTCTCTATTTCTCTCTATTTTGCAGCGAACCAGCAACCCAGTTGTGTGGGTATCCAACCAGTTCGTAGTTGGTTTCGGGCCATTTCCGGGCCCCGGATCCGTGAGTCGCTTTGGGAAGAAACGACCCTCGTGTCGTCCCCGTCGGATTGGTCCATTTTGCACGCGATTCCGGTGAGTAATCTCACTAATCCTTGCTTAGTGGACTAATGACGCTTAAGGGTTGGTTAGTTTTGATTAATTAGGCTTAGGTTGTTAGATTAGTATGGATTAGTGTTTATTAGTCAATTGTGATGCGAATTAGATAAATTGATTGTGCAATTAGCAAGTAGACGTGGTCCACTATTTATTGAAGGTAGCTCGGGAATTTTCCGACTCCTAATCGGGCTTCAATTTGGTGATTCGGGCATAAGTGGAATTTTTGGCATTTAAATATTATTTTTCGGAATGAATTAATTAATTATTTATTTTCCAAAAATTCAATTGAGATGGCTAGTGACCGGAATATTATGCTGATGACCGTGGTGAAGTCCGTTTATTTAATCGGGCTTTATTTTAAGCTAAATTGAATTTTTAATATTAATTAATTAATTTTCGAAATTAATTATTTAATTAATTATTTTCCGAAAATTCAATTGAGATGGCTAGTGACCGGAATATTGTGCTGATGACCGTGGTGAAGTCCGTTTATTTAATCGGGCTTTATTGTGAGCTAAATTGAAATTTTAGTATTAATTATTTAATTTTTGAAATTAATTAATTAATTATTTATTTTTCAGAAATTAAGATTGAGATGGCCGACGACCGAAATCTCGTGCTGATTGTCATGGCGCAGTCCGTTTATTTATCTAAGCTTTGAATTGTGTCAAATTGAATTAATTGTGGATTTTAGGGGATTTTTCCCAAATTGAGTTGATTTGAGTAATTGACCATTGGACAATTCGGAGTTGATTGTCAGTGGCAGAGGTATGGTAGTAGACTACCAATTTCAGTAGAAATTGTGGAAATGGAAGGGAAAATGTGAGAGTTATGCTGGCTCGATGACCAAGAGCGTCATCTGGGATGAATCATCATGAAAGGCACGTGGCTCGGTGAATAGTACATCATCGCGGAGAATGCACGTGGCTCGGTGATTTGGTATATCGCCTCGGAGAATGCACGTGGCTCGATGATTAGTATGTCGCCTCGGAGAATGCACGGGGCTTGATGATTAGATGTGTCGCCTCGGAGAATGCACATGGCTTGGTGACAAAGTATGTCTCCTTGGAGAATGCATGTGGCTCGGGGACTAGATGTATATATCACCTCGGAGAATGCACGTGGCTCGGTGATAAGAAATATCGCCTCGGAGAATGCACGTGGCTCGGTGGTTGGTTCCATCAGTTATGACTGAATAGCAATAGCTGGAATGACCAGGAAATGGTCAGGCTGACATGTAATCGACCAGGTTGATTGAGCATTGTGTTGATTTGATGTTGTGAATTGATTGACTGAATGAAAATGATCGTGAGTGGTCTTGTTAGCATGTAATTGACTAGGTCGATTTGATCGATGCTTCGATCTGTGATGAGAGTGCCTGGGTGTCTATTTGACCTATGCTAACATGCAGGTGGGATCTGAGGCCAAGGTAAGTCCTCTGACTCGTGCTGTGCTTAGGCAACCATGTAGTGTATTGGTTCCCTAATTGAGTCTTAGTGGGGTAGAACTCACTGAGACGTAGTCTCATCCCGGTTGTGGGATATCATTTCAGACCCTTAGAATGGCAGGACCTCCACCTCCTCGTCCTCGTATGCATTATGGTGTCCCAGAGCATATTTCAGAGTTTGAGACCCATTTCCATGTCCACCCTCATTCGGAAGGATTAGTGTACGTATTAGTTCAGTCAACTATTTGGGTTAATGTGGGGGAGGAAGACCAGAGGCCCCACAAGTATCGGTCTTGGTACCGTGATTACTTTGATGGACGTATAGAAGGTCCTATTCCGGAAGAGGATGTGCCTTTTGACGTGATGGAAAAGGCATTCGGAGAGGGAACAGCCGATCGAGTGGAGGGATCGGTAGTGGACGCGAGGGACCCACAGCAGGAGGCCGAGACTAGTGTTCTCGTATATTCGACCGAGGAGGATAATGGGCATGAAGGTAACGGTGAGATGCTGCAACAAGAGGTGGAAGGACCGGAAGAGGACGAAGACTGGGGAGCAGCTGAGGAGATGCCTGAAGATGAGCCGGCGTCTAAAGCCGAGGATGAAGCTGAAGAAGAGAATGATGTGAGTGAAGAGAAGTCAGAGGAGGATCAGGATGATCCTGAGTATGACCCAGATGAGGATTGAGATCTCATCTCTTTGTGAACCCTTTGTATATGTGTAAATAGAGTGAGACTTCAAAGTTTTGTGAATAGTTTGTGAAGTGCTCTGTCTAATGCCATGTATGAGAGTTTGGTTGTAGATTTCAATATGAAAAATATAGCCTGCTTTTCTATCCCATTGTTTTATTGTCTGGGGATTTATAATTGCTTCCGCATGTGCTTAATAAATGAAAGGGTCGGCGATACATTGTCCTGGGATATCGCATTCTAAAATCGACCAAGTAGAAGGATGTGTGCGTGCCCGAGGATCGGGGCGTGACATCCCCTTTTTGTGGTATCAAAGCCAGGTTCAAGATTGGAGTGATAAGGAGCGTTGACCATGGGATAGTTTGTAGGAAAGGCTTTTAAATTCATGTTGATGCATGTCTGTGTTAGCTGAGTGCTAAAATTGTTTGTTGTTTGAATCGCTCTGTCTCTAATTCGGTGTTGAATTGGAAGCAGGTGTCAGTTGTTTAGAACGACACTATGAGCGATCAGGAGCCAAGGACTCCTGCTAAGAAGGCCAGTAGGGCTGTGACTCGGGGCAGAGAGCCGACTAGAGTCGGTACCCGAGGAGGCCGTGGTCGAGCGCCAGCACAGGCTAGCGCGAGTGGAATAGTTCCACCTTTTGTAAATGCTAGAGTAGCACCACCTCCTGTTGGTGCAGGGGTAGCAGCCCCGGGTGATCAGGGAGCAGTTGGGATCACGCAAGCGTTGGATGCTATGCGTGAGATGATGGGGCAACAGGCCCAGGACCAAACAGCTGCCTTTACTGCCGCCGTTACAGCCACTACTACTGCTGCTGCCAATGCTGTTACTGCAGCCGCACCTGCCGCCATACCTGCTGGAGTCTTGCCTAGGAGACCGATGCCTAGCCTAGTGGAACAGTTTTTGAAATTGAAGCCACCAAAGTTTTCTGGGGTAGGAGACCCCGAAGCGGCTGCTCTGTGGATCCAAGGACTGGAGAAAGCCTTTGCTCTATTGATGTGCTCCGAGACTGAGAAAGTGGTCCTCACAGTCTACCAATTAGAAGGAATTGCGAGTACTTGGTGGAGAACCACTCAAGGAGCAATATTTCCCGAAGGTGTATCCCCAGACGGAAATGCCTTTGTTGAGGCCTTCAACAGGAAATACTTTTCAGAGACTGCTAGAGAAATGAAGATGGCTGAGTTCCAGCGCCTTCGCCAAGGTTCTATGACTGTGGATCAATATGAGGCGAAGTTTGCTGAACTGTCGCAATATGCCCCCGAATTAATTGAGAATCCAGCAAACCGGGTGAGAAGATTCAGAGATGGACTCAAGCCAGAGTTGAGAAGCCCATTGATTTTGCTGAATTTGAGAAATTATAATGACCTTTATGAGAGCGCTCAAATGATCGAGAGAGATCAGAATGATAGAGCTGCCTCATCTGGATCGAGGTTTAACTTTCAGAGAGAAAACATTCGTCAAGGAAAGAGGCCTATGCCTGGAAACAGATTCCAAGACTTGCCTAATAAGAAAAGTGGGTTCAATAGGCCCATGCCTAGTAGGAACGATCCATGTCGCTTTTGTGGAAGGCGACACGGGGCAGCCCCATGCCACTCTAGACCAGGAGCATGTTATGAATGTGGCCAACAAGGCCATATGGCCAGAAATTGTCCAAGGAAGCAAGGAGGACAACCCCAGTTGTTGCCACTGTCGCCACCACCGAAAAGATAGATAGGAGGGTATGCCCCTCAGAATACACAACAGGGTGGATCATTCGGACCTCCAACTCAAGGTCAGACATATGCCATCACTAATGGACAGGATAGAGGGAAAGCACCGCAGATAGAGCACCACTAGAATGGTGAAAAGGACTGGCACGAACGGACTATGCACCGATCAGAGGAAGAACGTTTTTGGAGTGACCTTATCGAAGTAGCACACTGAAATTTTGGTTAAGTTTATAGAATTTCAGTTTGTGAGAATGAAGTTGTAATGAGGAGAATCACTGACTAAAGTGATACTTGAATATTTTGGTTATATATAACTTTGATGTTCTCTATGAAAGGGTTTAACTTAAGAAATGCCTTGTTGCAATGAATTGTGTGTTCAATGAGTATTCAAATTAGTTTGTGAACGTGTTCTTTGACAATATTGTGGTGTATTTAAGAAGTGATGAGGAGTATGAGAGCCATCTAAGATAATGTCCAAGACCTTAAGAACCCATCGATTGTATGTAAGATTAGCAAATGCGAGTTTGGTTGACTCGTATTGCCTTCTTAGGTCAAAAAAAAAAAAAAATCTCCATGAACCCAAATAAGATAGAAGCAGTAATCAATTGGCCAAGACCAGCAGCCGTGACGGAGATCAAAAGTTTTCTAGGTTTAGCAGAGTATGACGAAAGGTTCATGGAAGGGTTCTCAGCGTTAACAACTCGATTCCTAGAAGAAGAAGAAAAGTTCGTGTGGACAGATCAATGTGAGTGTAATTTCCAAGAGCTTAAAAGGAAAGCTGACTTTCAGATTTCTGACAATGGGACACTAAGGTTCTGTGGACGTTTAGTTGCACTTATCGATGTAGAGCTTAGAGAGGATGTTTTATCTGAAGCATATCATAACCGTTATCAGCAGAGCATCCAAATGGCTCCATTCGAAGTGTTGTATAGCAGGGTATGCAGAATACCAGTGTGTTGGGATGAAGTTGGGGAAAGAAAGATAACAGGTTCAGAGTCAGTCACCAGTCAATGGATGCCGTGGCAATGATCAGAGTCAGATTAAAGACAGCGCAGAGCAGGCAGAAAAGTTACGCAGATAAGCGCCGGAGGTCTTTGGAATTCCAAGTTGGTGATCACGTTTTTCTGAAGGTGTCACCAATGAGGGGAACTTCGCGCTTTGGTAAGAAAGGCAAACTGAGTCCGAGGTACGTAGGTTCATTTAAGATTCTTGAGAGAATCGGGACCTTAGCGTATCGTCTTGCGTTGCCACCAAGATTGGCGAAAGTGCATGACGTCTTCCACGTGTCGATGTTGGGGAAGTTCGAGCCTGGCCCGACACACGTATTCAATTTTGATGAATTGGACGTGGATGACCGTGTGTCATACGTGGAAAGCCCAGTTCAGATTATCGATTGCAAAGAGCAAGTCCTGCGTTCAAAGACCATCTCGTTGGTCAAAGTGGTCTGACAACACCACAGTACAGAATGAGCGACATGGGAGACTGAGGAGTCAATAAGAGAATTGTACCCTCACCTTTTTGCATAAGATTTTTAAGGTTTAAATTTCGAGGACGAAATTTTTATAAGAGGGGAAGAGTTGTGACATCCTGAATTTCTCAACCTGTTTTCTACTGAATTAATCGGGCATTTCGTTAATGCGTTTATAGGGCTATTCTCAGAGCCGATCACTCTTGAGATAACTAGACTATCTGGGTAAGTAATTAAGAAAATTTAAGGCAATAAACTTGAGAGTTCGATCAAGAATTGACTTCTCGACCGTGCTCATCCTTAGAGGCCATTGCGGCACAGTTAAAAATCGATTTAAGATCAGAGATAAGTCTATTCGACTGAGATGTATGGCCGATCGTGGGTGACTCCACTAAATTGGAAAATTCTCGTCGACCGACACTAATTTGATCTTACTATCGTTTTGGTACCCTGTGTCCGTAATTGAATCATCGAGATTTTCACGACAATCGAGAGTCGCCATTGAGTCGAATGGGTTCATAGTGGTTCGAAGAAAATCGACCACAGGTTATTTGCCTTAAAAAGTTCTGAAACCACCCGGTAGCCTAGGTCACGCTAAAAACGCGCCAAATGGAAATTAACCGTCGATTCAAGTCCGATTTCAGAAATTGATGGTTCTGTCATGTCACAATAAATTTTAGGATCCACGACTCAGTCTCAGAAGATTTTCCTGACAACAGAGACTTTTTGGGAAAAAGTCAGGTTAGGGCCGTTTTCGTTCAGTTGAAGCCGGAGATTAATTTTGAAGGTGAAATTGAGGAGTGTGGGGGATTCTTGATTAAGGAAAATAATCAATTTGATAATGGAAATATCAATTGATTTTGTGAGAGTTAATTGAGAGAAATTCAAAAAGGGAAATTGGATGCAAAATGCCAAGGTAGATCAAGTGCTTTAATTTGGATCTTCCTTGGGTTATCTAGGCGCCAATTCAAAAGAATTTAGGATAAGAATTTCTTAATTGAGGAAATTCTTTTCTTTAAAATTTTCTTCCCAATTCTTTCCTTTTTTGGCCAAGCATCCAAGCATCTTTTTCTCTTTCCCCCACTCTTGCTCCTATTTTTCCACTTTAATCCCCACTTAATTTCATAATCTCAAATACTCACATGGCCATATAATATTGCAACATTGATCGATGGAAATCCAACTTATAGAATACACGGCTAAGAATAGAAAATTATTTATCAATTCATCCTTTAGTACAATCCTTGATTACACATGGACATATGATAGATTTCCAACAAAACAATTGTCCATTAAATGCTCAGCCTTGTTGAATTGAAATCCATTAGTCTAATGGCTATAATATAGTCCGATGGCGCTTCCAATACCTTTTCATGGGTCGCAGTGCATCTAAAGATCGCTATGAAATTTTTATGATGCCACATACCCGATTCGGGCACACGACCTGCATAGAATATACTCGGCCTGGTGGATGAGCCTACCCTAGGTGCAGTTGGTGAGCCTCCATCAGGCTGGATCTGTTCTCCATGGGCTTGATTCACCTGCGAGGATCCGTAGAACCATGGGCCAGGGCTAGGCGCCATTTGGACAGGAAGCCACTGGATGGACTGACCCGCAATGGGTTGTCCCTGGTTGGGCTAGGCCTGAATCCTTGGTGCTTGAGTCAGATTCGAGACATTAGTCTCGTGTTGCATCACTGACTCTTCTGGAATCCCTTCCTCTGACGTCGATGGATGGCCTTTAGGCATGGTGTCGGTAAGTGTAAAAGGTAAGGAGAAATGTAGTAGTTTGGTTTTCAAGGAAAAAAAATTCAGACATTGATTCCTACACTGGAGTGCCAACTTTGTTTTGCAGGTTAGAGTTTCTACAGCAACAAAAGGGCAATCTATCCGGTAGGCAATCAAGAAAGAAAGAAGCTCGTGGAAGCTAGATAAGGAGCGTCCACTCTGATACCATGTCAGAATCTGAGGTAGAAGAAGACGATGACAAGGTCTGTAGAAGAAGAAGACGTGGAAAAAATTTGTATATTCAATTGTTGTATCTATAATGTACAAGGCAATCCCTATATAATACAAAGTGACTAATAAAAAAAGAAGGATTATATTTCTTTAATCTACATGTATCGGATCTAATCCTAAATTTATTAAAATAAATGATTAGCATCTCTTGAGATATTCTCCAAATCAGCCGTATCTTCCAACAAAAGGCAACGGTGGATGGTTGGCAACTGCAAGGCTCGAGCTTCGGTTGCTGGGCGGCAACCGGCACGGGGGAACGACGCTGCAACAAGGGGACGAGCAGCGGTAACCAGCGGGGCGAAAGAAGAGCTGTTGGCGTCGCGAGAATTCGAGCGCGGTGGCCAGCGGAGGGCAACAGCATTTGAATGCACAACAGCGTCGCGAGGGGAGCGCACGCAGAAGACGAACAACAGCTTTTTCTTTTTCCTTTTTTTGTTTTTTCCTCTCTCACCTATCCTCTCTCTCACTTCTCATGTCTCCCTCGCTGTCTCTTCTCTTCCTCCCTTTTCCAAAGAATCGAAACTTTTCCCTTTTTGTTTAATTTTTTTTTACCTCGAAAAGAAAAAAAAAAAACAAGGAAAGACTTTCCTTTCTTTTGTGCTAAATTTTTTTTGACCTAAAACTCCAAAAAGCCCCATTCTTTGTTGTACATGGCTCCTTTTATAGGTCAAAAATTTGATCTTGGTGGTATATTTTATTTCCTTTTTCACTACACATGAAAATCAATTTTTCTTGTACATAATTACCCTGAATATATCGTTGAAATATATGCACTCTGCGCAATATTCTTCTTTTTTTTTTTGTATTTTTCAAATATTCCATCTGAAAATTTCATTTTTGTCCAAAAATATGTCCTCCGATGTATATTACCTGAATATGTGAAAAATCTTATGTCATATCAACACCAACTGTCGGTCTAATGCAAGAATGAAATAAAATATATGCTCCTAAAACTATATGCTGCAATTTTATTTTATTTTTTGGTAAAATTAACCCATTTTTTATGCAAAAATTTAGGTGTCAACAACTGCTCCTTTAGTGTTTTTACACTTCATACCTTGATAATCTCTTTTGAGTTATGACTAAAGAGATTGGCTTTGATTGAAGAGCATCTTGGAAGACTGACTACTGATGATCCATATGTTATGGAGACATCCTTTTCACAATATGGTGATCTTGTTTATCCCGACAGGAGAAGTATCATTCGTAAGTAACATTCAACTTTAATCTACTGCTTCTGGGATCTTTGTGGCATGATTTTTTACTCATATCCTCCTCTGTGTGAATGATTATATTTTGGATCTGTACGGTATAATTTTACATTATACACCTATCTATGGAATAGACTAGAGAAGTTTGTGATGTAGCTAATAAACGATGTACATTGCGAGTAGATTGCGTTCTACCACACATAACTATAGCTTTCTTACTTTTTGGTGCAGTTGACTATTAGGCAAATGGAGTTATTATATGCTTAGAATTTTTGTACCATCTAATTTCACACTTGATGTGGTTGATTCTGTTTTATTCAAACCCTAGTAGAACTATGAATGTCATTCTAAACACTTAATAAGTCATTAGTTATGACATGTTGTTAGTTGTTGTGCATATCAGAATTGTGCAAGGGACAAGTAAATATTCCACATAGCATAGTGATTGTTGCTTTTATGGAAAAAAGTTTATTCCTTCTATGTGCAAATATATTTCTTCTCACCTTCATTAAAGAATGAACTTGCACCTTTTGTTTTACTTACTACCTGGAAGTCTTTTGTTTTCTAATCTCTCTAGATTTATTTGGTGCAGCTATTGAAGTGTGTATCAAATATTTTTTAAATGGAGTATCTTTGTCTTGTTCACTTACATTATTTTAGTGTTGACTTAGTGTTGGGAATTACTGATTCCCTAAAACGGATCTAACATTAAATCGAACCCTTAAAACGAATGCAGAAGACGATCCCAAAAATAACATGTATCACCGATCAAAGACATACCATGGAATCGAGCGTATCTTATTATCCATAGATTAAACACCAACGTTGAAGTTTAAGGAAGAATTATGATCCCGTTCTATTGAGGAGCGTGCTGTTACTAATAAGGGGAGAAAAAATAGAGCGTATTGTTCTTTTCTGTTTTCTTTTTGGAGGGAGAGAGAGAGAGTGAAAATGTCTTAGGAAAACGGGAAGTCTTCACTTACGTACGTTGAAGGGGTACATTCCCTTTTTTCTTTTCTCTGGTATGTCTTCTTCAACAAACGTAACTCTTCAACGTGCAACATTCCCCCAAAAGACACAACCCCTCGTATCTAAACAATGCAACCTTTCACATCGCAGCCGTTCTTCCATGAGCCCTTATCTTGCGAGCCGGGCTTTTAGGCCTAACATGGGCGGACAGGCCTACCCAGGCCCATCATCTCAATTAAATAACCCATCATCTCCCACTCGCACATGGTGGGCTAAACATGATCCTCTTTACCTCTCCGCAACATTCATACCAGTAAATAATTCGTACGACCAGTATACTTTGAGAGCTCGTTGTCATACATTTGTTAGGAATATATAACAGCTTATAATAGGCATCACACTCTGAGTAGATTTAGTATACAGTACTCTAGATCGAGCGATCACATTTATATCTTTCTTGATCTCCTTTTAAACAATGATATATTGTATTCACAATTACGATTATCCCAAAGACAGTTATAATTGGTCGACCAATTAATACAAAAAACTTAGAATGTGATTCTCTATATTCAATCTTCTTATTTCTTTCAAACTCTCAATTTCAGTTCACCTTGCTTTCCTTCAAACTCTCAGTTTTAGATCGAATTAATTCATAATCATTGGCAACATCCTAAGATAGCAATCACTGAATAGAAATCTTGAGAATAAGTAAGATTCATGAGGGTACTAAATTGAGGAACTTTTTTCCTCAAGAGTCTCATACAGCATAAAAGTTGAGATCAAACTTTTGCCACTCTTATTGGTCGTCTCATGTATAAGTAGTATGAAATACGTATTACGGTATTAACTCATTTCCCATGGAGCATATGTCTATACCATCAATACCGTACAGATGATAGTTTAGACATACTTAATGTCTGACTTGAGTTCACATATCTACACATTCACAGAATTCATCAAAACTCACATCTGGCATCATAGACAGATAAAGTAAAATATGTGGGTTATTTTACTTTCAGACATAGTAAATATCATGTCATCATCTTAACACTTAGTTAAGGTGACATACATTTTTAAACTTGAGCTCTCGATTATCACATAGATAATAAGCTTAAAAAATTGTCTCATTTCTATTTATCACATAGTAAATAGAGGCGATTACCCGTGTGAGTGGGCTAATCTTTTATCTGACCGACATACTTTCTTAACTTTATATAATGCACTAAGCATTAAGATGCATAAATGTCAAACAAAGATTTGTAGGCATTAATGATGAAAAAACACAAATTCATCAAATGTGAACACTTCAGGGAAATTACAATATTCAGTACATCAGCCTCTACGCAGTCCTAGAAATTTTACATTACCACAAAACACATCTCTAGGTATTGGCTTTATCATATTATATGCTATCATTCTATGCGTAGATATGTACTGCAAGTTCACATCCTTTCATGCAACCATATCCTTAACAAAATTATACTTAATATCTATATGTTTGGTCTTGTTATGATATTTTGGATCTTTAGTATACGCTATAACTGTTTGGCTATCATAGTTAACCAATGATGGATTTGCAGCATTCCCAATAACACCTAAATGATCTAAAAATCTTTTAAGCCAAACTCCTTGTACTACCGCTGATAATGCCACGAACTCAGCTTCCATCGTGGACAAGGCTATACATGTTTATTTCTTACTGCTCCATGATATGGCGTCATTATTCAATAAGAAAGCAAATCCAGAGGTAGATTTCATTTCATCTGAATCTCCTGCCCAATCAGCATCTGAATACCCTTCAAGTCACAAATCATTTCCTTGGTAATTCAGCTTGTAATCAGCAGTTCCCTTCAAATACTTCAGTATTCTTTTAACGATTTTCCAATGTGCTTGACCTGAATTGGATTGGTATCTACTCACCATTCCAACTGTAAAACATATGTTAGGTCTTGTACACATCATAGTGTACATTAAACTCCCAACAGCAGGAACATGTTTCATTTGTTCATTCTTTTGTGAAGTCCTTGGACACAGTCTATAGCTTAGTCCTTCACCTTTTGCAATAGGAGTATCAATTGGTTTACAATCTTGCATACAAAATCATTCAAGAACCTTATTTATGTATGTTTCTTGCGAAAAAGATAATGACCTCTTTGAACAATTTCTTGAAATCTTAACTCCAAGAATGTATGCAGCCTCACCCATATCTTTCATCTCAAAGTTGGAAGATAACCAATTCTTGACGGTGTCAACAAACTCCATATTGCTTCCAGCAATTGGTATATCATCAACATATAATGATATGATCACAAATTGATCCTTAGATCTTTTGATATATACACACAATGATCCTCATCAATCATTATAAAATCATAAGCCATTATGGCATAATGAAAATTTATATACCATTATCTTGATGACTGCTTAAGGCCATATATCGATCTCAAAAGTCGACATACATTTTGCTCTTAGCCTTCCATTATGAAACCAGCAGGTTATTCCATATATATTTCTTCATCTAATTCACCATTGAGAAAAGCAATCTTTATATCCATTTGATGTAACTCAAGATCCATACTTGCCACTATTACTAGAATAATGAGAATCGAGATAAATCTCACTACAGGAGAAAATGTTTCTTCATAATTAATTCATTCCTGTTGATTATACCCCTTCGCCACAATCCGAGCTTTATGCCTTTCTATTAAGCCATCAGTTTTATGCTTTATTTTGAGAACACACTTGTTCCCAATAGCTTTGTGTCCTTTTGGAAGATCAACCAGTTCCCAAACTTGGTTTGACTTCATTGACTCCATGTCCTCTTCCATTGCATGCATCCATTTTTCCTTACTAGGGTAATTTAATGCATCATAACATTTCTTGACTCATCCTCATCTTGTGAAGCAATCATAAAAGTTTACCTTTCAATGTCAAAGCGTTGACGGGGAATACTTTTGCGACTAGTTCGCCGTATGGGAGATTGTACACTTTGCACATCATTTCCCATCATGCTCCCACTCAGATTAGATAATGACGATATCATCTCATCATGTGGTTGTAATTGAGAGTGAGTTGAATTAAATTCATCACTTCTCATGTTACTCCCACTTGGACGAACTCCATTAAATTCATTATCTTGATCTAAAGTTTTAAATATGGAGTAATCCTCACATATTTCGCCCTTCTTAAGAAAATCTTTCTATAAGAATGTAACATCCCATGATTTGAATTTAGTTAAACCCCATGGTTTAAGAAAAATCAAGCTCGGTTTTCTATCTGTTCATAACTCATATGGAGTGGAAGTAATTGATTTGGAAAGCACTCGATTAAGTATATAGGCAGTAGTTAGTAATGCATCATTTCAAAAAGTGATAGGTAAGTTAGCATGCGCCATCATTGACCTAACCATTTTCAATAAGGTTCTGTTTCTTCTCTCTGCAACACTATTTTGTTGAGGAGTGTATGGAATAGACAACTCTCTTTCTATTCCTTTTTCATCACATAATTTTCTGAACTCATCAGATAAATATTCTCGACCTCGATCGGATCATAATACTTTTATTTTCTTGTCTAATTGATTTTCTACCAAGTTCATAAACCTTTTGAAACAACTCAATGCTTCAAATTTATGAGAAATCAAATAGACATATCCGAATAGAGTATAATCATCTATAAATGTGATGAAATAAACAGCCCCATGCATTCCTCTCACATTTATCAGACCACAAACGTCAGAATGGATTAATTGCAAAAGAAATTCAGCTCTTTTACCTTTTTCAAATGATTTTCTTGTCGTTTTCCCTACTATGCAATATTCACATATGGGCAAATCAACTTTTTCAATATTGCCTAACAAGCCCTCTTTGGCTAATCTATTCATACGTTTTTGGCCAATATGACCAAATCTAGCATGCCACACACTCACATCATTATCATATGAATTAGGAGACGTGAAAAGGGAATAACAAACATTAGCATTACTATAGTCAACATTTAATACAATAACCACAACCGTAGTAATTTGTATCCAAATACAAATCTACACCACTATTATGGAAGTTCATATTAAAACCAAGTTTAACCAACACTAAAACAGACATTAAATTTCGACGAATCTCTGGAGCATACAACGCATCATATAGGAACAAAGTGCGTCCACCACGCATGTTCAATTAACAAATGTCAATTCCTTTTACTTCTGCTTTGGAGTTATTTCCTACATAGATCCACTTAGTTCCGATTGGTACTCGTCGAAATTCCACAAAGGATTCTCTATCCTTCGCTACGTGGTCTATCGCTCCTAAATCTACAGTCTACAAAAGATTAGACTTAGTTAAGAATACAGAACTTAACACATAAGCAAAGTTTTCAAAAGTACAAGGGGTGTATACCTTCTTTGGCTCGCAACAATTACGAACATAGTGACCCTTCTTGTCACAATTGTAACACTTCACCCTTGTCAGCTTCTTCATTCGAGGACGCTTTTCTCTTTCATTTGGTCAAGCTTTGGTTTCTTCCCTAAAGAACTTGCTCCCTTGCCTTTCCTCTTATCAAACCAATTAGGATGTTTACGCTTGGAGCTCGAAGCTCCATGTGAGCTAGAACCAACATGATAAATTTCAGCTCCCAGCTTAGACGCCAAGAGGTGGTCCTCTTCTAGCTCAAGATGACACACTGCATCCTCAAAGGTCTTGATATTCTCATTATGGGTCAGGTGCACCTTCATATGCTCCCAACTATGAGGCAAGGAACGAATCACTGCTTGCACTTGCTGCTAATCTATCAAGACATGGCCAGCATCCTTCAGCTCATTAATCATGTTTGACATTTTTCTAAAGTGTTGCTTTATGATCTTACCATGAGGCTTTTTATAAGAGTCAAATCTAATAGTGAGTTGTCTCAGTCTGGTCACCGAAGTATGACCAAATATTGCTGCCAATGCTTCCTACATTTCTTTAGCATTCTCAAAATGCTTGAATTCTCGCATGACATCATTTTCCATGCTACTCAGCAACGTAATGCGAGTAAGGGAGTTCTTTCTTTTCCATGCAGCAAATGCATCATTATCACTCTTATGCTGCGCAGTGTTTCCATCTTCAGGTTCTCCCATGGTTAGGTTAAGAGCTTCTAGTGCCTCTTGCTCTTCCAGCACATATTGGATTTTCATGTGCCATATTTCATAGTTATCGCCATTGAGCTTCTCACCTTTGTTCAGCTTGGCAACTATGCTTTTTGTGGCTGAAGCCATTGATCTGAATACATCAGACATATATACACGAATTATTAATGCATATCATTTAAGCATCCATTTTGTACAGACTCATCATATTAATGAATAATTTCAAGTAAAGTTTCAAAATCAAAATGTCACTATGTTTCCAATCATCATCCAAAAATTCTAACTTGGAATTATTATTAATATAATATTCTATGCAAAATAAATTATTTGAAATTACAAAAAATTCTATGAACTACCCACAACAGTTAATAACAACAGAGGCAAATAATATTTAACATTCAATAATGATATAATAATAATACTTTCACATAATACAACTAACATATCAGTTGATACACCAACAACAACTAGGTAGAAAATATTTACATAAGATGTCCACAAAACATACTAAATAAAGACCAGTCAAAACATCTAAACCCAAGTCAATATATGAACTAGGAAAGATCCATTTTTGTTCAATTTCTTGATATTTTATTTTTTTAATAATCCGGTAATGTTCATCTATAAAAGCCATTACGAGTCTCCTATATGAAGTAGCTCTGTTGACCTCCCATAGGCGATTCAACACTCCTTGCCAGATCGATGGTAGAGTGTTCATGAAGAATCGCACCATCTCGGATTGTGGCATGGGACGACCATTCCAGATGACCTCTTGTATTTTCCCATTGACTTCAAGAACATGATCAATTAAGTCCCCACTCTCCAATTGATAATCAGTCAACTCAGCTATCAATTTAGAAAGCCTTTCCTCTTCTTCTTTTTTGGTGACCCAAGGAACCTCCATGCGCCGCTTCGCGGCGGAGTAAACCCTGGGGTGAGCTGAGCCCCCACCACTGACCCCGCCACAGGTGAATCGCGCGAATGCGGACGCGAAGTCTCGAACCCTTCCCCCTGGCGAATGGGGTACCAAGCCTTAACCATCGTGGCCACCGCGGGCGGTGGTAAAGCCTTTCCTTTTGTTCATTGGTAATTGCGCGAATAGGCGTGCGCAACTTAAGGGGAGTTATTGTTCCTACAACAAATGCAGAACAAATAAGAGATTACATATAATCCACATTGACTTAATTGGAAAAAAAAGAAAACACATTCCTCTTTTTTTTTTTTATTTGGTCAACGGTCAAAGTCAACGGTCAATGATCAATGGGTCGAAGTCAACGGGCGGTCAGGTCGGACCGAACGGGCCGGTCGAACAAACCAACCGGCATGCGCCAGCACCCTGCGCGTGCATTGCACGCACCTTCAGCCAAAAAGGCGCATGCGACACAAGCCTATGAGGGACCAAATCGGCGCGTGCAACGCCAGTTCGTTCCGGCCGTGCGTGGCGGTGCGTCCGGTGGCCCCCGACTTTGAACTCGTTTTTCTCATATCGATGAGAGCTTCGATCCTATGCTTTCATAAATGAATTTTAACTTACAGAAAATCAAAAAAACGGGGTGAACAATATACGGGTGTCGGGATTATCCGTCCTCAATTGGCTGATAGCGGTGTTTAACGAAAATTCAATAAAAAATAATTCATAAACATGAAAAAGGGGTCAGGAAACATGAACGATGGCTTTGATACCAATGTCGGGAATTACTGATTTCCTAAAATAGATCAGACACTTAATCGAATCCCTAAAACGAATGCGGAAGACGAGCCCAAAAATAACATGTATCATCGATCAAAAACACACAACGGAATCGAACGTACCTTATTATCCACAAATTAAACACCAACATTGAAGTTTGAGGAAGAATTTTGATCCCGTTCTACTGAGGAGCGTGCTATTGCTATTAGGGGGAGAAAAAACAGAGTGTACTGTTCTTTTCTGTTTTCTTCTTGGAGGGAGAGAGAGAGAGAGAGAGTGAAAACGTCTTAGGAAAAAGGGAAGTCTTCACTTATGTACGTTGAAGGGGTAAATTCCCTTTTTTCTTTTCTCTCTTACGTCTTCTCCAATAGACGTAACTCTTCAACGTGTAACGTTTCCTCAAAAGACACAACCCCTCGTATCTAAACAACGCAACCTTTCACATCGCAACCGTTCCTCTATGGGCCCTTATCTTGCGGGCCGAGCTTTTAGGCCCAACATGGGCGGACGAGCCTACCTAGGCCAATCATCTCAATTAAATAACCCATCACTTAGGATTGAAGTGATCGATAAATGCTTTAGCCATGACATGGTCGAGGAATTATTCATGCACTGGTAAGTTGGACGAGAGATCCTGAAAAGGACTCTCATATATATTGTTGGAAAGTCCATATTGCTTGACATCGTACTGGTTTTTGAGATGGTATCACTGATGTTTTACTTTGCCAGATGACATGATGGTAGAATTGGGATTAATTAACTGAGAAATGCAATGAGTCAGCATAGTTAATAACCTAAGTGTTCTATTATTACCATCTTACTAAATTGGCGTTGCCTATGAAATTGAAGCAGCTGACTCTTATGATGAATGCTGTGCAATGACCCTCAAGAAACTAAATGAAGCTTCTCCACTGAGCTTAGAAGTCACTTTAAGATTTGTGAGTTACCATTCTTTTAATTTTCTTTGTTGGACATAGATTCCCTCAGACATTGACTTGGTTATAATTATTATTTTCAGATTCGTGAAGGAGATTCCAGACTCCTAATGAATGTTTAACTCTGGAATACCGAATATCCCTTCGTGGAATCTCTGGAGAAGTTTCCAGAGACTTTTGTGAGGTACGCAAATCTTGGACATCCATAGCTATTGTATGATTGAATTTTTTTTTTCTCTCTCTCGTTACTGTCAGATGATTGTATATTTTGCCATCTGTGGGGTTGCAAAGATAGTTTATGTTCTGATTAATAGTGCTCTTTGCCATCTGTAGGTTGTTCGGGCACGGTTAGTGGATAAGGACTTTGCTCCAAAGGTCAAATTTGTTAGGGAAATCCCTTATGATGTTTTGAAGATGACAAAATAAATCAAAGGCTACTAACATGTTTAATGGTTGAGTAATAGACCATGCAGATAATAGAACATGTAAAGGATATTATCAAAGTCCGAAGACCGCTAGACTCAAGACTCAAAGTCGAAGACGCGCGACTCAAGACTCAAAGTCGAAGACCGCTAGACTCAAGACTCAAAGTCTCGAAGACCGCGACTTTAATGTCAAAGTCTGTTCTACATCAAGTCTGCTCACTCGACAAATTCCAGACCGAACGTGAATGATGAACCGGAAGACAGACTCTATCTTTGAAGCTGAACTGGGTACAGACCTTAAAGCTAAATCTGTTCAGAAGCAGATATATTCAGACCCAGATTGTAAAGTCTAGAGACTCAGATTGTAAAGTCTAGAGACTCATATTGTAAAGTCTAGAGACTCATATTGTAAAGTCTACAGACTCAGACTTTACATCCAGATTCAATGAATCGTAACTCAAGCCCAATCATACAACGGCTAGTGATCTGGTTTGGATTCCACATCAAGATTGATTTGATTGATTCAATCTAATTGATTGACGATTGGATCTTGAAGACAAGAACTTTCTACACGAAGAAGCTTTACTTATGGAAACCAAGATTCCGTTTGTATGGGCGATCGGAATCAATTTGGGATTTTACCTTTGTCACTCAACGGCTACCAAATCTTCTAGATACGAGCTGTCCAATGGGTATATTGGAAGACGATTCTCCGGGATACTGTCCAACGGGTAGTTTGGAAGTGGAGGAGTATTTAAGAAGATCATGGACCGATGAGCAAGTAAGAGACGGAGCGTAGAATTTATAATTCCAAAGTCTAAGCGACTTTAGATCATATACTTGTCTCTTGAGAGCTTAAACGTTTGTAATCGTGAGAGAAATACCAAGAGAGTGACTTAGTGAGATAGTGTGATCTACTACTAAGTGTTTGCACTCGAAGTTGTAATCTCTTGTTGATTGCATAGTGGAATCCAGCCAAGAAGGCTGTTATCGTGGGAGAGTGGACGTAGGCTTGGATTAAGCCGAACCACCATAAATCTCGTGTTCTTATTCTCTTCCTTAACTCCTTTATTTTGTTCATACTAGCACTCTCAATTGGTATCGAGCCTGTGTTCTTACTTTATTTGAAGTGTTTTACTTGAGTAAAAGATCCATGGCTAGTATGTTGGCACCAGGACTTATGGAAGGGCAAAGCAAGGAGAGTCGATTGGAGATATGTTTAATCGTTTTACAGAAATTGTAAACGGTTTGGCATACCAAGGCCATCCAATTTCTTCCCCAATGAAGGTCAACAAACTCTTGCGAGGTCTCTCAAAAGATTGGAACCATGTCAAGACCTCAATCCGGAGACTCAAAGGATTATGCCACTCACCGTTGATGAATTGATCGGCACTCTTCAATCCTATGAAGTGGAGCAACTTAACGATGAAGATCCCGAAGGTAAGAAGTCCATTGCTTTAATATCTAATGCTGTTTTTGATGAAACAGACTCAGAAAATGACATGGACGATGAAGAATTTGCCTTTATGGTCGAGAAATTCAAAAAGCTGAGTAGAAAAGAAAGGAAATTCAGTGGAAGAAGTCAATACAAGCATAATGACCAGAAAAGAATCATGAAAGAAGATGATGAGCAAAGAAATCTATGCTTGATGGCACATTCAGAATCTGAGTCTAACTCGAGACACGAGACTCGAATCGAGTCCGATTCGAACAGACTCGAGAATCCGATGAGGAAATCAAGGGGGAGAAATCGAATCCAAAAGAAAAGGAAAAGAATCGTGATCATCTCAAAAAGGCAACAAATTGAGGGGGAGCTTTGATCAATTATGGAAAAATCTTTTTTGATTGATCGTGATCTTATTATGGATGGAAGGAAAGGTAATTGTGTCAGAATTTATTCTACAAAATCCGGTTAGTGCATCTCTTATTACCTTTTGTCATTAACAAATCTCATATTGATATTATCATTTTATTATGACAAAAATGGTACGTGAATTTTATGATGCATCCGTGATTTTTATTGGATATTTACTGATATGATCGAAGTGAGCTATATTGCATATCTTTAATATTCGATAAAAGCTGATTTTTGGGAATTGTGATTCATGCAAGATATTTGTTATCATTCTCTACGTGAATCCATTATCGCTTTTTGATTATGACAAAAAGGGGGAGAAGATATGAATATGCATATGTGCTGATTGGTTGATATTATTTATTGCATAATATTGAGCTGCAATTATTTTCTATCTTCTGATATCCTTTGATTTAAATTTTTAAATCTGCATATTCAGAGATTGTTTTGTCATCATCAAAAAGGGGGAGATTGTTAGGGAAATCCCTTATGATGTTTTGAAGATGACAAAATAAATCAAAGGCTACTAACATGTTTAATGGTTGAGTAATAGACCATGCAGATAATAGAACATGTAAAGGATATTATCAAAGTCGAAGACCGCTAGACTCAAGACTCAAAGTCCGAAGACGCGACTCAAGACTCAAAGTCGAAGACCGCGACTCAAGACTCAAAGTCGAAGACCGCTAGACTTTAATGTCAAAGTCTGTTCTACATCGAAGTCTGCTCACTCTGACAAATTCCAGACTGAACGTGAATGATGAACCAGAAGACAGACTCTATGCTGAAGCTGAACTGGGTACAGACCTTAAAGCTAAATCTGTTCAGAAGCAGATATATTCAGACCCAGATTGTAAAGTCTAGAGACTCATATTGTAAAGTCTAGAGACTCATATTGTAAAGTCTGAGACTCAGACTTTACATCCAGATTCAATGAATCGTAACTCAAGCCCAATCATACAACGGCTAGTGATCTGGTTTGGATTCCACATCAAGATTGATTTGATTGATTCAATCTAATTGATTGACGATTGGATCTTGAAGACAAGAACTTTCTACACGAAGAAGCTTTACTTATGGAAACCAAGATTCCGTTTGTATGGGCGATCGGAATCAATTTGGGATTTTACCTTTGTCACTCAACGGCTACCAAATCTTCTAGATACAGAGCTGTCCAATGGGTATATTGGAAGACGATTCTCCGGGATACTGTCCAACGGGTAGTTTGGAAGTGGAGGAGTATTTAAGAAGATCATGGACCGATGAGCAAGTAAGAGACGGAGCGTAGAATTTATAATTCCAAAGTCTAAGCGACTTTAGATCATATACTTGTCTCTTGAGAGCTTAAACGTTTGTAATCGTGAGAGAAATACCAAGAGAGTGACTTAGTGAGATAGTGTGATCTACTACTAAGTGTTTGCACTCGAAGTTGTAATCTCTTGTTGATTGCATAGTGGAATCCAGCCAAGAAGGCTGTTATCGTGGGAGAGTGGACGTAGGCTTGGATTAAGCCGAACCACCATAAATCTCGTGTTCTTATTCTCTTCCTTAACTCCTTTATTTTGTTCATACTAGCACTCTCAATTGGTATCAGAGCCTGTGTTCTTACTTTATTTGAAGTGTTTTACTTCAGAGTAAAAGATCCATGGCTAGTATGTTGGCACCAGGACTTATGGAAGGGCAAAGCAAGGAGAGTCGATTGGAGATATGTTTAATCGTTTTACAGAAATTGTAAACGGTTTGGCATACCAAGGCCATCCAATTTCTTCCCCAATGAAGGTCAACAAACTCTTGCGAGGTCTCTCAAAAGATTGGAACCATGTCAAGACCTCAATCCGGGAGACTCAAAGGATTATGCCACTCACCGTTGATGAATTGATCGGCACTCTTCAATCCTATGAAGTGGAGCAACTTAACGATGAAGATCCCGAAGGTAAGAAGTCCATTGCTTTAATATCTAATGCTGTTTTTGATGAAACAGACTCAGAAAATGACATGGACGATGAAGAATTTGCCTTTATGGTCGAGAAATTCAAAAAGCTGAGTAGAAAAGAAAGGAAATTCAGTGGAAGAAGTCAATACAAGCATAATGACCAGAAAAGAATCATGAAAGAAGATGATGAGCAAAGAAATCTATGCTTGATGGCACATTCAGAATCTGAGTCTAACTCGGACACGACTCGAATCGAGTCGATTCGAACCGACTCGAGAATCCGATGAGGAAATCAAGGGGGAGAAATCGAATCCAAAAGAAAAGGAAAAGAATCGTGATCATCTCAAAAAGGCAACAAATTGAGGGGAGCTTTGATCAATTATGGAAAAATCTTTTTTGATTGATCGTGATCTTATTATGGATGGAAGGAAAGGTAATTGTGTCAGAATTTATTCTACAAAATCCGGTTAGTGCATCTCTTATTACCTTTTGTCATTAACAAATCTCATATTGATATTATCATTTTATTATGACAAAAATGGTACGTGAATTTTATGATGCATCCGTGATTTTTATTGGATATTTACTGATATGATCGAAGTGAGCTATATTGCATATCTTTAATATTCGATAAAAGCTGATTTTTGGGAATTGTGATTCATGCAAGATATTTGTTATCATTCTCTACGTGAATCCATTATCGCTTTTTGATTATGACAAAAAGGGGGAGAAGATATGAATATGCATATGTGCTGATTGGTTGATATTATTTATTGCATAATATTGAGCTGCAATTATTTTCTATCTTCTGATATCCTTTGATTTAAATTTTTAAATCTGCATATTCAGAGATTGTTTTGTCATCATCAAAAGGGGGAGATTGTTAGGGAAATCCCTTATGATGTTTTGAAGATGACAAAATAAATCAAAGGCTACTAACATGTTTAATGGTTGAGTAATAGACCATGCAGATAATAGAACATGTAAAGGATATTATCAAAGTCCAAGACCGCTAGACTCAAGACTCAAAGTCGAAGACCGCGACTCAAGACTCAAAGTCCGAAGGCGCGACTCAAGACTCAAAGTCGAAGACTGCTAGACTTTAATGTCAAAGTCTGTTCTACATCGAAGTCTGCTCACTCGACAAATTCCAGATCGAACGTGAATGATGAACCAGAAGACGAGACTCTATCTTTGAAGCCGAACCGGGTACGACCTTAAAGCTAAATCTGTTCGAAGCAGATATATTCGACCCAGATTGTAAAGTCTAGAGACTCATATTGTAAAGTCTAGAGACTCATATTGTAAAGTCTACGAGACTCGACTTTACATCCAGATTCAATGAATCGTAACTCAAGCCCAATCATACAACGGCTAGTGATCTGGTTTGGATTCCACATCAAGATTGATTTGATTGATTCAATCTAATTGATTGACGATTGGATCTTGAAGACAAGAACTTTCTACACGAAGAAGCTTTACTTATGGAAACCAAGATTCCGTTTGTATGGGCGATCGGAATCAATTTGGGATTTTACCTTTGTCACTCAACGGCTACCAAATCTTCTAGATACGAGCTGTCCAATGGGTATATTGGAAGACGATTCTCCGGGATACTGTCCAACGGGTAGTTTGGAAGTGGAGGAGTATTTAAGAAGATCATGGACCGATGAGCAAGTAAGAGACGGAGCGTAGAATTTATAATTCCAAAGTCTAAGCGACTTTAGATCATATACTTGTCTCTTGAGAGCTTAAACGTTTGTAATCGTGAGAGAAATACCAAGAGAGTGACTTAGTGAGATAGTGTGATCTACTACTAAGTGTTTGCACTCGAAGTTGTAATCTCTTGTTGATTGCATAGTGGAATCCAGCCAAGAAGGCTGTTATCGTGGGAGAGTGGACGTAGGCTTGGATTAAGCCGAACCACCATAAATCTCGTGTTCTTATTCTCTTCCTTAACTCCTTTATTTTGTTCATACTAGCACTCTCAATTGGTATCAGAGCCTGTGTTCTTACTTTATTTGAAGTGTTTTACTTGAGTAAAAGATCCATGGCTAGTATGTTGGCACCAGGACTTATGGAAGGGCAAAGCAAGGAGAGTCGATTGGAGATATGTTTAATCGTTTTACAGAAATTGTAAACGGTTTGGCATACCAAGGCCATCCAATTTCTTCCCCAATGAAGGTCAACAAACTCTTGCGAGGTCTCTCAAAAGATTGGAACCATGTCAAGACCTCAATCCGGGAGACTCAAAGGATTATGCCACTCACCGTTGATGAATTGATCGGCACTCTTCAATCCTATGAAGTGGAGCAACTTAACGATGAAGATCCCGAAGGTAAGAAGTCCATTGCTTTAATATCTAATGCTGTTTTTGATGAAACAGACTCAGAAAATGACATGGACGATGAAGAATTTGCCTTTATGGTCGAGAAATTCAAAAAGCTGAGTAGAAAAGAAAGGAAATTCAGTGGAAGAAGTCAATACAAGCATAATGACCAGAAAAGAATCATGAAAGAAGATGATGAGCAAAGAAATCTATGCTTGATGGCACATTCAGAATCGAGTCTAACTCGCACACGACTCGGAATCGAGTCGATTCGAGAACCGACTCAGAATCCGATGAGGAAATCAAGGGGGAGAAATCGAATCCAAAAGAAAAGGAAAAGAATCGTGATCATCTCAAAAAGGCAACAAATTGAGGGGGAGCTTTGATCAATTATGGAAAAATCTTTTTTGATTGATCGTGATCTTATTATGGATGGAAGGAAAGGTAATTGTGTCAGAATTTATTCTACAAAATCCGGTTAGTGCATCTCTTATTACCTTTTGTCATTAACAAATCTCATATTGATATTATCATTTTATTATGACAAAAATGGTACGTGAATTTTATGATGCATCCGTGATTTTTATTGGATATTTACTGATATGATCGAAGTGAGCTATATTGCATATCTTTAATATTCGATAAAAGCTGATTTTTGGGAATTGTGATTCATGCAAGATATTTGTTATCATTCTCTACGTGAATCCATTATCGCTTTTTGATTATGACAAAAAGGGGGAGAAGATATGAATATGCATATGTGCTGATTGGTTGATATTATTTATTGCATAATATTGAGCTGCAATTATTTTCTATCTTCTGATATCCTTTGATTTAAATTTTTAAATCTGCATATTCAGAGATTGTTTTGTCATCATCAAAAAGGGGGAGATTGTTAGGGAAATCCCTTATGATGTTTTGAAGATGACAAAATAAATCAAAGGCTACTAACATGTTTAATGGTTGAGTAATAGACCATGCAGATAATAGAACATGTAAAGGATATTATCAAAGTCCGAAGATCGCTAGACTCAAGACTCAAAGTCAAGACCGCGACTCAAGACTCAAAGTCGAAGACGCGACTCAAGACTCAAAGTCTGAAGACCGCTAGACTTTAATGTCAAAGTCTGTTCTACATCGTAAGTCTGCTCACTCGACAAATTCCAGATCGAACGTGAATGATGAACCGAGAAGACAGACTCTATCTTCAAGTCGAACTGGGTAGACCTTAAAGCTAAATCTGTTCGAAGCAGATATATTCGACCAGATTGTAAAGTCTAGAGACTCATATTGTAAAGTCTAGAGACTCATATTGTAAAGTCTACGACTCAGACTTTACATCCGCATTCAATGAATCGTAACTCAAGCCCAATCATACAACGGCTAGTGATCTGGTTTGGATTCCACATCAAGATTGATTTGATTGATTCAATCTAATTGATTGACGATTGGATCTTGAAGACAAGAACTTTCTACACGAAGAAGCTTTACTTATGGAAACCAAGATTCCGTTTGTATGGGCGATCGGAATCAATTTGGGATTTTACTTTGTCACTCAACGGCTACCAAATCTTCTAGATACGAGCTGTCCAATGGGTATATTGGAAGACGATTCTCGGGATACTGTCCAACGGGTAGTTTGGAAGTGGAGGAGTATTTAAGAAGATCATGGACCGATGAGCAAGTAAGAGACGGAGCGTAGAATTTATAATTCCAAAGTCTAAGCGACTTTAGATCATATACTTGTCTCTTGAGAGCTTAAACGTTTGTAATCGTGAGAGAAATACCAAGAGAGTGACTTAGTGAGATAGTGTGATCTACTACTAAGTGTTTGCACTCGAAGTTGTAATCTCTTGTTGATTGCATAGTGGAATCCAGCCAAGAAGGCTGTTATCGTGGGAGAGTGGACGTAGGCTTGGATTAAGCCGAACCACCATAAATCTCGTGTTCTTATTCTCTTCCTTAACTCCTTTATTTTGTTCATACTAGCACTCTCAATTGGTATCAGAGCCTGTGTTCTTACTTTATTTGAAGTGTTTTACTTGAGTAAAAGATCCATGGCTAGTATGTTGGCACCAGGACTTATGGAAGGGCAAAGCAAGGAGAGTCGATTGGAGATATGTTTAATCGTTTTACAGAAATTGTAAACGGTTTGGCATACCAAGGCCATCCAATTTCTTCCCCAATGAAGGTCAACAAACTCTTGCGAGGTCTCTCAAAAGATTGGAACCATGTCAAGACCTCAATCCGGGAGACTCAAAGGATTATGCCACTCACCGTTGATGAATTGATCGGCACTCTTCAATCCTATGAAGTGGAGCAACTTAACGATGAAGATCCCGAAGGTAAGAAGTCCATTGCTTTAATATCTAATGCTGTTTTTGATGAAACAGACTCAGAAAATGACATGGACGATGAAGAATTTGCCTTTATGGTCGAGAAATTCAAAAAGCTGAGTAGAAAAGAAAGGAAATTCAGTGGAAGAAGTCAATACAAGCATAATGACCAGAAAAGAATCATGAAAGAAGATGATGAGCAAAGAAATCTATGCTTGATGGCACATTCAGAATCTGAGTCTAACTCGATACGAGACTCGAATCGAGTCGATTGAAACTGACTCAGAATCCGATGAGGAAATCAAGGGGGAGAAATCGAATCCAAAAGAAAAGGAAAAGAATCGTGATCATCTCAAAAAGGCAACAAATTGAGGGGGAGCTTTGATCAATTATGGAAAAATCTTTTTTGATTGATCGTGATCTTATTATGGATGGAAGGAAAGGTAATTGTGTCAGAATTTATTCTACAAAATCCGGTTAGTGCATCTCTTATTACCTTTTGTCATTAACAAATCTCATATTGATATTATCATTTTATTATGACAAAAATGGTACGTGAATTTTATGATGCATCCGTGATTTTTATTGGATATTTACTGATATGATCGAAGTGAGCTATATTGCATATCTTTAATATTCGATAAAAGCTGATTTTTGGGAATTGTGATTCATGCAAGATATTTGTTATCATTCTCTACGTGAATCCATTATCGCTTTTTGATTATGACAAAAAGGGGGAGAAGATATGAATATGCATATGTGCTGATTGGTTGATATTATTTATTGCATAATATTGAGCTGCAATTATTTTCTATCTTCTGATATCCTTTGATTTAAATTTTTAAATCTGCATATTCAGAGATTGTTTTGTCATCATCAAAAAGGGGGAGATTGTTAGGGAAATCCCTTATGATGTTTTGAAGATGACAAAATAAATCAAAGGCTACTAACATGTTTAATGGTTGAGTAATAGACCATGCAGATAATAGAACATGTAAAGGATATTATCAAAGTCTGAAGACTGCCAGACTCAAGACTCAAAGTCTGAAGACTGCCAGACTCAAGACTCAAAGTTTGAAGACTGCCAGACTCAAGACTCAAAGTCGAAGACTGCTAGACTTTAATGTCAAAGTCTGTTCTACATCGAAGTCCGCTCACTCGACAAATTCCAGATCGAACGTGAATGATGAACCGAAGATGAGACTCTATCTTTGAAGCTGAACTGGGTACAGACCTTAAAGCTAAATCTGTTCAGAAGCAGATATATTCAGACCCAGATTGTAAAGTCTAGAGACTCAGATTGTAAAGTCTAGAGACTCATATTGTAAAGTCTAGAGACTCATATTGTAAAGTCTACAGACTCAGACTTTACATCCAGATTCAATGAATCGTAACTCAAGCCCAATCATACAACGGCTAGTGATCTGGTTTGGATTCCACATCAAGATTGATTTGATTGATTCAATCTAATTGATTGACGATTGGATCTTGAAGACAAGAACTTTCTACACGAAGAAGCTTTACTTATGGAAACCAAGATTTCGTTTGTATGGGCGATCGGAATCAATTTGGGATTTTACCTTTGTCACTCAACGGCTACCAAATCTTCTAGATACGAGAGCTGTCCAATGGGTATATTGGAAGACGATTCTCCGGGATACTGTCCAACGGGTAGTTTGGAAGTGGAGGAGTATTTAAGAAGATCATGGACCGATGAGCAAGTAAGAGACGGAGCGTAGAATTTATAATTCCAAAGTCTAAGCGACTTTAGATCATATACTTGTCTCTTGAGAGCTTAAACGTTTGTAATCGTGAGAGAAATACCAAGAGAGTGACTTAGTGAGATAGTGTGATCTACTACTAAGTGTTTGCACTCGAAGTTGTAATCTCTTGTTGATTGCATAGTGGAATCCAGCCAAGAAGGCTGTTATCGTGGGAGAGTGGACGTAGGCTTGGATTAAGCCGAACCACTATAAATCTCGTGTTCTTATTCTCTTCCTTAACTCCTTTATTTTGTTCATACTAGCACTCTCAAAATTGAGCCGAATTTTTCCAACCTTACACATTGTCTCAACTTACATAACTGAAATGATGGTGAGTTTTTTTAATTATGTGCAATGGGATCCTCCAAGTTTGGAAGAAGTAACCAAGGAGATAGTTGACTTTTATGTCTCTCCACTTACATCGGAGCCTGAGCTAGAACTACCCACTGCCTCGCGAGAACCCTTTGTATGACTGATGTATGAATGCTGATGAATTTTTCGGCATCTTCAGTTTTGTTGGTTAGGTATTAAACTCTGTGATTTAATTTTATCTTGGTTCTTGCATACCCAGGACAGTTCAAGATATGTCAATCATGTTTTCTTTGTATGTTAAATAATTCTCCCAGAAATTCCGGAGACAAAGCACCAGCACAATAAGATAAGCAGTTCTATCTTAATCACCAGCTCGCACCAGCACAATAAGATAAGCAGTTCTATCTTAATCACCAGCTCTCTCTCTCTCTCTCTCTCTCTCTCTGTGGCTTGTCGGTTAGGATCCAAAAGTACAAATCTCTGTGGCTTGTCGGTTAGGATCCAAAAGTAAAAAACACTGCAAATCCTCCGAGGGTAGTAAAATGATGAAATTACTATCTCAATATGACCTTCAGAAATTCAAAATCTGCATGGTCGGTGGAGGGAAAGTCATTCAAATTAGTCTCGCAAGTAAGTCTTAATTTCCTTGTGAAGAAGGTTTCAAACCTGTACAGAGATCTATACAGTTGCCTAGGTGGTGGAGGGAAATACATCCCAACCTGCAAAGTTAGGCTAGAATTAATACGTTCAATGCACATTTATCTGTACGACATAAGAGAGTTTGAATCTTCCTATTTTGGCTAAGTTGTTCTTGGTCCAAGTGGGAACGAGCCAAGAGAAAGCCTGATATCCTTTCTCTGGGCTTGCTTGCTACGACCAAGCAATTCATGAGCACTTCAGCAGATATCGAAGAACTACCAGATTATCAACTTGGAAGGACGATTAACAACAAAAAGTGCACACTTGATGATGCAAAATGACTTATGTACAAAATGGGTGATGTTCGTTATTTGGGAAGTCGCTGCATTCAATATCAGGCAAGTTCTATTAAATCTCGGCCAATGAATGTCGACAACCTAATCACGGGATGGAATTATCTCAGCACCAATCAGCTGCCTTTTGATGCATCGGTTGGTTTATCACGTGCCATCCAAGGTTGAAGAAACTGTCATACACATGCCAAATATTAGAAAATACTTTGTTAGTTGAACCATATGGAAATTAGTTTGTACTACACTTGGAGAAAGACTTACCGTGGACAAATGGATAATGAAACCTCAAGGCAGAGGAATATTCTATGCAACATGAGTTCTTGTATATGGAAAACTTGTCCCTTGACTGTAGTTGCCTTTGAGTTTGATCAAGAGGAGTCTGAAAGTTATCTTTCATAGCCATCACTTGGTTGTACACTCTACCAAAATGACCGAGACTTGAACTGGTTTTCCATCTCCACGGATTCTGAATTGTCCTTCGTACGCTTCCTCTGTCTCGAACTTCAAAGAATTTCAGCTTTAACACTAGGAAAGTCGCGATTGCAAACACAGTCCAACATGGTTGCTAAGCATGTCTTGAACCTATCACAAAATGTTCTGGGTGGAGCAAGTTCATCAAGACCTGCAAAAACAGGTTGTGGTTAAGTTTAATAAATAAGTCTTCAGTCTGTGTGACATGATAATATTAGATTGAAATATAGACGATAGTGGTGGAAATACTTAAAGGGTTCGAGTCTTGCTCCGTCATTTGATTTTGTTTTTCAGGTGAAGTCCCGTCTCTGACATTGTCAATGGGAGGCTCCTCGCTAATTTCATGATCGCAAGAACTTGCAGATGAATGGAATGGAGACTGAAGCTCGGTATCGGGCTCTACGGCATCCCCTTCCATTTTAGCCTCCTATATGAAAAATAAGATTTTCTTTAGCCAGCATTCTAGGGTGAGAAAATGCAGTTGTCATGAAATTAATCTTTTTCTTAACAGTGGTTTTGCCTTTTTCACAAACACGGGTACAACAGACTCATGGCTCCTATGTGCAAGACATCATGAGTCTATATGCTGCTAGATGATGATTCGGTAATCCATGTAGTGTAAGATCTCCCCCTTTCTTCCTTCAAAGTCAGTTTTACTTTTCCAAATTAAGTTCCTCTACGAAGCACATTATGACCTTTCATATCTCTCATAACGTCCAGAAGTGAAAATCTCTAACCTTGAATTTCTTACATTCATTTATGAAAGAAGCAAAAGGAAAGGACAGTATTACTGCAGGAAACTAAAATAAATATGGACTATTTACTGCAGGAAACTAAAATAAATATGGACTATATGAGTCAAGTTATCTATCACTGCAGACAGTGAGGAACTATTAATTTTTCAATTTAATCTACAATTGATCAATTACATTTGCATCAGAACTTCAGTCTACGAGTTGAAGTTCCATTTTAATGTCAGGATAAACAGAAATTGTAGATAAATTCAATGGATGGAAGAATATGACCAAAGAAAATTGACAGGAAAGTGCGATGCCATTGCCAGTATGATATATCTCCTCTCGTATGACGATTTTTGGTTTGCTATGGTAGGGAAAATTTGAGGATCCTAGAAATTTGTAAGTGGAGATGATTCAATAGACTGGTTGAAGGCTGTCATAATTTTTGGTAAATTTACGTTGTTGATTCAATTCTTGAACATTCTATAATTTTATCTGAAATATGATAGGAATGTGCAATGGCATGCTTCCAACTACTTGTGTTAGAATAAGTTTTTATAAAAGAAATTTACATCTAGTCACATTTTAGGCGAAATTCTTTGATGTTACGATAAAATCCTAGTTGAGGCTCACCTTGTTTGTCTCTGGTTGAGGGGCACCTTGTTGAGCCATCCTTTTGTAACGCTTGAAAGTAATATGACCTTCTGGTGAAGAGTTGACCAACTCCCCGCACTGGCGAACAAGTATTTGGCAGTTCTCTGATATTTTCGAGTTCGATCTGTCAAGCAATGTTTCCAATGAAGGACACATGGAGACATTCAAGTCAATTAAAAACTCTAGTTCGTCAAGGCCCTCAACAAACCGCAGCTTACGACAAGAACTGATGTACAAACTCTTGAGGTTCTTCAAGTTCGATCCACCGCTCAACTTTTCCATAGCACCGCAATGTAAAATGCAGATGTCTTGCAATGAGAACAATGTACCGATGACTTGAATCTCAAGTAGGTTTCTGCACGCCTGCAATCTAAGTTTTTTGAGTTCCTTTAAGGCATTGGGAAGTACTTCCAGAGAACAATAGGTTGACTCCCTCAAAGAAGACTCTGATTGATTGAGTCCTACCTCACTGCGTAATATTATTTTTCCAATTGACGCCCAGTCTATAATTTCTAGAACCTCCAGTGATGCCGACGTACCATGAAACTGAATCTCAGTCATATTAGGGCAGCTATATACTGTCAGTGTCCTTAAGCTAGATGGTATGGATAAGCTCTGAAGGTCACAATACTCCAACGTTAAGTACTGCAATTGCAAAAGTCCATCAAGTTGCATTTTTTGCACTCGCGAGAAACGAAGCGTCAACTGTGACAGAATTTTCAAGTTGGATAGCAACGATCCTGTCAAGCTGAAATCGTTAAGTTCTAAGGAAAGTAAAGAAGGCGGTAGCTGCCAACACAAATCATGATCTTTTGGACAAGGACGGGGACCCGATTTTGTAGGCAGTGCGGCTCCATTGACAAGATTCAGCGTTAACTTCTCTAGTTTCGATAGCATTTCAATCCACCTCAAGTCACACATGTGCATTAGATTTGACCGACAAAAGTAAGGGTTAGAGCCATCAGATAGGAACAACTGTATCAGATTGGTAAGCTCTGAGAGATTTGGGACTACTTCCAGTGAGGAAGATTCAACATGTAAATAGACTAAACTCGTTGGTAGCTTAGGCAACTCCTTAATCTCATTACACCCTCTTAAGTCAAGTGTCGAGAGGCAAGAAAGCCTGTTGATTGTTCCTGGAACTCGACAGATTCTGGTCCAACATAAATCTAGGACTCTTAACGATGATAGATCTCCTATTTCATCGGGAATTTGGCCAACCAACTCAGAGCGGCGACCAAGATAAAGCTCCTCTAGTTTGCCCAACATTCCAATAGCTTTGGGTAACTCCCATCGATTTGTACTTATTTCAGTCTCTTGTTTTGACAAATCCAAAGTGCACAAGGATGTTAATTTTCCAATGGAGTTTGGAAGTTGTCTTATCTTAGTGTCTTTTAGACAAAGACGTTGCAGTTCCACCAACCCTTCAATTGTGTCTGGAAGTTCAGTGATTCCTAAGCCTAGTAGGTTGAGAACTGACAAATGCCCTAGCTTTCCTATAGAATCCAGCAAGCTTGTAATTCCAGTCCTTGAAAGGTCCAACTTCCTTAATGATGCTAAGTTGGCGATGGAGGGGGGAAGTCCGCCTACTTTGTAGCAGCCCTTCAAAGAGAAGCGCTCAAGCTTCTTTAACTTTCCAATATCATTAGGCACAAGTTCAACAAGCCCACAATGGGTAATTTCCAAGTCAAGCAAGCATGTTAGCTTTGTAATGGATCCGTGGATTTCCGTCAAGCTCCAACATTTATCAAAAGTCAACCTCTCTAAAGCCAAGCATTTAGACAAATCTAGAGTACTAGTAATGCCATGACATTCTACAAGAGCTAGACTTTTAAGTTTGGTTGCCATCTGCAAAAAGGAAGTATAAACATTACAAAAGGAGGCCAAATAATGTATGAGACAACGGTTATAAATTGAGATGAAACCATACCTTAATTAAGTCCCATACTTTCGAATCATCTTTGAATTTATTGTCAAAAAGTTCGAGGACAACTAAATTCTTTGACTGCATACTAGGCCCACCATCAATTTGAGAGGGAGAACGCCACGAAATCCATCTCAAGTTTGGTAGAGCAACGATGAAATCCCCATGCATGGACACATTGTATAATCTCAGGAACCTCAAACTTTTAAACCTTTCAAGGTTAATTGAGATAGAATTCGATCCCCGTAGATCAAGTGCTTCAACATCTTCGTACCTCTGCCAATAAATCAATTGCAATGATTAGTTGAAGTTTGTCGGTAACCAATAATTTTATTTATGATTTGAATGAATGAAGTAGAAGAAAAGATCATGAGCATAAAGTTGAATTCTCAAACGCAGGATGTCACTTTTTTTCATTTGAACCTAATAGTTCTCTTACCTCTTCAAGTTTTACTAAATCAAGGACCTCCTCGCTAGTCCACAGCCTACTTCGCTTCCAGAGATTTTTAGGACCTTGTCGACGAACAATTTCCCGTCCCAAGTCTCTCAGTTGGTCATGCATCCAAAATCGGTTGTCATCCTTTATCTTTATCAAGGACTTCCTAACAAGGACATCAATTTCCAATTCAGGATAAAATTCACAAGCCTCCCACATGTATTTAGCATTAATAATATCCTCATTGATAAAAAAGCATGCGATATCGAGAAAAATATCGCATTGATGATCATTTAGGGCATCAAAGCTAATCTTCAATCTCTCTAGTACATCTTTATCCGGTATTGTCCTTAACCGTTTTAATATACTCTCCCATTTCACTTTAGGCTCTCCACAAAGTGAGGAACCTGTAACTTCAAGAGCCAAAGGAAGGCCCCCCATTTTATGTACAATATCTCTCAAGAGGCTGTCAATATCCTTTGCCAGAAAGCCTTCTAGAGTCGCATGCCTCTTGAAAAGTTGGAGTGCATCGTCAAAATTCATCGCCACCATTTCATAAGGCAGAATTTGGAGTGCATGGTCAGAATTCATCTCCTTCAATTCACGAGCCATTAGTAAACTTGTGTTCCTAGTGGTGATAATTATTCTTGTTCCGGGATGTAATTGACGTTGTCCAATTAGATTCTCGATTTGTTCTTCTTTATCAACGTCATCAAGAACGATGAGAATCTTCTTTTCAGCAAGTATTTCCTCTATTTTCTCCCTTCCGTCATCAACTTTACTTATAATTTGTGCATAGCTAGGACTGGCAATCTTTTTTAGTAACTCCTTTTGCAAGGAGACTAAACCCTCCTTCTCTGACCTTTCTCGAATATTGTCAAGGAAGGCACAACACTTTCCAAAGCAAGAAGAAAGTCCATCGTAGACGACCCCAGCTAGAGTGGTTTTACCGATACCCCCCATTCCATGAAGTTTTAGCAGCCTTGCTTTATCATTACAGTTAACATCTAACAATTCCAATACTTCTGCCACTCGATCATCAAGTCCAACTAAATCTTTCGTCACAATCTTACGTTTTCTCTTCAGCCTATGCAAAACCTCTTTAACTGCCAACTTCATAAGTTCCGCATTGCTGCCACAAATAGAAGCCAGTTCATTAGTTACAAAAGCTATTTCGATCATGTAAATTAACATGTATGCATCCAAATCCAAGAAAACGATGTACTCCTTTTATTTATCCTTAATAACCCTTGCGCGTGATTTTACCTATAATTTTTTTCAAAGATGTGAAGATTTGTTAATTTATTTATCTCTTGACGACCCTTGTATACGACGGGCTTTATTCTAAAGCCAAAAAGGTCAGGGATCTTTAGAACTTACCTTTTACATTTTGCCAACTCCCAACCCTTGATTTTATCGACCTTCTGAAGAGCCCCCTCCCAGGATCCTCCTTCCCAGTGTTCTCCCTCGTCAGGAAACTTCTTCTTGTGCTCCTCCTTATGCTTCTCTATGGCCGTTGTGTATAATGAGGTCTTCAGGTCAACATCCTTTGGCTCCACATCGTAAAAAATGGGTAGGATTTTTTTCTCCTCTGACTTGGATGTGTTGTCTACCATGCTTGCCAGCTCACGAAGACACCATTTGCTACTAGCATAATTTCTTGAGAAGATGGGTATGTAGATTTGGGAGTTGTCGATTGCTTGCAAGAGCTCTCCACCAATTTTTTCGCCAACTCGAAGCTCTTCATCATCCATGAAGACATGAATACAATTGTCTACCAACTCTTGATAAAGGAAGTCGGTAAATCCATTTCGAGTATCTTGGCCACAGAAATTTAAGAATACTTGATACTTGCCTCCTCCTGCATTGCCGCCGCTCGTTCCAGCATTTGAATTCGCCATGGCAACTTCACTTTGCAAATTAAGGTCTCTCTCCATCTCTCTCTGAACGTTCGCCGCTAAAATCAAGTAAAACGAAATGTACAGAGTACTTGTTGAAAACTCGCTGGTCTTTATCTAGTCGTCACGGATCCTCTTTTCAATGACTTCTCTTGGAAAAAAAGAATTTGGATAGCCGGCGCGTGGGTGTGCGCTAGCGCGCGCGAGTAGTCAGCGAAGAGAGAGAGTGGCAGCGAGGAACAGGCGCGCAGAGGGTCAGGATGAAAAGCAAAGCTGAAAAAGAGTGGCTCCACGAGAATTAATTAGATAAAAATATATTTGGTTTTACAATGGAACTCCCTTTATATGGATAAAGAGATATAAATTAAACCGAAAACAATGTACTGCGTCTATAAAAGTCATCCCCATTCTAATAAAGTTGAAAAAGAGAAAGAAAATTCAAGTTTTCACTTAAAGGCTACTTTTATTTTATAAAAATAAAAAATATTATAAATATATTTATAAAAATAATTATTTATATCACTTATAAAAATGGATATATTAAAAATATTTTCATCATTTATATTAAATCTTTCGTATATGCAAGCTATTTTTTCGTCTGAGTGGAAACACAACAGCTAGAGAGAAAAAGAAAAAGAAAATGTTAAGAACAAGAGGACGCATGGGAGCCATGTCGCATTTCGATAGCTAGATTCCTTGTTGACAAAAGTTGATTTTCAGGTTTAATTCATAATTAATTTCTCCAGGATGAACAACGATAAAGACAAATTTCCGAAAGTCGTAACCAAGCCTTCCCGTTGAGGTTTCAATTTTTTTTTACTCACCTTGGGAAATGAGGATTGATTCCTTGCAGTTATAGAGAACACAAATTCAAATTCGCACTGTCCGAACACATATATCTTATTACGATATTTCAAACCAAAGATTGTCCAGCATTTATTGATAATACCCTTAACCAAAATTTCAAGAAGTCTTTATGCACGCACAATTGTATACTAATTGTGTTACATTAAAACAGTCTTGCGGAAATCATAAAATATTGTTAAATCATTTTTAGCAAAATGCTAGGGTTCGTTCCTCGATTATCAAGTGCTCATTTAATTTTGCTTCTTTTCTGTGGTGGTGAATGGCAATTCTATGTCTCATAATCCTCTTGCATGCGAATTTAACATAGAGTTCAACGAATGCTTGTGATTATATATTGATCTCACCTGCAATTGTTATTTTTATTTGTAAATTTCTCTCAAACTCATGAAAATAATGAAAAGTTAAGATCAAGACCATGATCATGATAAATTCCTTGCACTCTTTGAAGATGTCATGCTTCATTATCTACACTCTTCTTACAATGACTTCGTTCGCACACGATAGGACTAATTGCACTGTGCTTCTTACTTCTTCAATCCACCTTCTTGGACAACATAATGACTCAATCAATTTGTCAAATAATCATGGCCAACGACTCTAAAGGACAAGGGCAAATGAAAACTTGCTATTAGGATCGAAAAACATACCAATACAAATTTTGTTCCATTGTTACTGTGAAGGACAAAGCAAAGTGCAAGGGGAATATAGTAGGGTACACATGAAGTACAAAGTAAGAATTTCTCAATGTCGTAAAGGCAAAGAAAAACAACAAAAATCACAGTTCGAGGGCTATTTTGTCATCTCCCCAACCACTGTGTTAATCGTTTTGGCTCCTCAAATAGAAACAATTCCCCAGTAGATAGGTGAATCAATTGAAAATTAAATATTTGACCCGCATTATTGGAGAAGGATAATTATTGCGCGCGTCATTTCCGCGGCATTGCCCAGAAGCGATGTGGAACTTAAAGAGCAATACTCACATGCACTACTGACACATGATTGATTTGCTTTTTCTATTAATAAAAAAAAACAAAGCTTAATTTCATGAAAAATCTTTAATTAATAACATTTATAAAAAATTTATTTTTTATTAATTTCTGTCAAATTTTATTAATCAAAGTGCTAAATTGAATAACACATAGAGTTAACGGATGTATTAATTTGAGGTTTACATTTTTTTTGTGATATTAATTCAAACGGAGAGCAAATTTGTCACAAATATATTAATTTATGATTTTTTATTGTCTAAAAATTAATTTTGATAAATTTATCATGTGTGTATTAATTTTAATTTGTTATGAGTAAAAATTTAATTTAAAGTAATTTTGTTCTGAATCTATCAATATAAATCTTTTTAGGAAATTAAATTAATTAATAAAAAGAGGAAATCAACGTGCATTAAAGACGCTCCCCCCTCGTTAGTGGGTAAGCGTGTTCTCCACCAACTAGATTCGATTAAAATATAGAATGCGATGATGCCTAGTCGGTCTCTTTTTGCGGGTCGCCGTCCCATCCCATTTGTAATGATATCAGGAGACGCAATAAAAATTGGACCCACTTCCTGAATATGCACCGTCTGAGTCCGACTATATCTTTCGATCGTAAAATGTTGCCAGAAGAAATGTATCTTCTCAGTCATAAAACCCTTGACCCAAAATGCACGGCCCTCTTGCCATCCCACGGTCCAAGACTCTTTGTGACGATCGAACGGCTGCTACGCATTCTGCACGGAAAAGCGCAAAATAATTGCCCGCATGATTCCCCACAGCAGCGGTATATGGTAGGGCTGAGCGCGGTTCCCGGGTTACCCGGGAACCGGAACCGAACCGGAGGAGGGTCCGGTTCGGTTCCCAGTTCCAAGGGGGACCGGTTCCAGTTCCGGTTCCTTTTTTCTAGGAACCGGAACCGGAACCGGAACCGGCTTTGGAACCGGAACCGGAACTGGTTTCGGAACCGGAACCTGTTTCGGAACCGGAACCGGAACCGGTTTCGGAACCGGAACCTGTTTCGGAACCGGAACCGGAACCGGTTACTTAGGGCAGAAAAAGCTCGACATTGGATGTTCTAGTGACTTGTATGTGATGTTCTAGTTGAAGTTTGGCTTCGGCCTCTAAATGAAAGTTGTAAAGGACTTCTTGGAGTATAACATACTCAAATTTGGGACAAAACAAACAAGTATAAGTGGGTGAAATCGTTATTCTTTGGAAAGACTGGATCTGGAGATTTTGGGACCGACCCTTGATGAATGCATGGACTGTAAGGCAACCTTTTTGTCGAAATTTCACTTCGGTTTCTTAACAAAAGTTGTAAAGGACATCTTGAGGTACAACATATCAAAAATTTAGAGAAAACAAACAAGAATAGGTAGGTGAAATTGTGGTCCTTTTGAGATGGTTAGATATGGAATTACGGTACTACGAACAGGGATTTTAACCGTCCATATTTAATTATCTAGGACGAACTTGACTTCAATGTTTTCATGAAGTATCTACCTTATGGTCTTGGCTATCACATAGTCGAATTTCATAATTTTTGAAGGTCATTTGGGTATTTAATCGGAAATGTTTCTAAAACTGTGCAATCTGATGTGTTTGGATCTTGTAAGTTGCAATGCGTGGACTATATCATTTTGTATGAGGTTCTTTTGGAAATGTGTTCTGCATGAAATATCTCTCTTCATGTCTTTCCTACAACATATTTAAATTTCGTAATTTTTGTAGTTCATTTGCCTATTTAACCAAAAATGTTTCAAAAACTGAGCAAGTAGAGAATAGGAAAAGTAAATCAATTTTATCTTTTAATCCAGAACGGATTGGACTACGATTTCTTCATGAAACTTGTACCTCTAGGTCTTAAATACAATGTATCCAAATTTCAGAATTTTCTGAGTTCATTTAAGAGTTTAATCGAAATTTTTTCCAAAACTTGTACCTCTAGACATTCTTATTCTAGTAGTGTTTTATTTCTACTTTCTAGTTTGCTATTTGTTTTGAAATTTCTAATTATATTCTATTATTGTTGTGCAGTGCGAAGTTAATGTATCAAGATAACATGTCAATGGGAAGTTACCGTGTAGTATACACGTACATTATAGTTTTTTTTGGTAACGTGCACATACGTTATATATTTTTTTTAGTAACGTGCGTGCACGTTATAGTTTTTTTTTTGGTAATGTGCGCATACGTTATATTTTTTTTGGTAACGTGCGCATATGTTATAGTTTTTTTTTTTGGTAACGTGCGCGTACGTTATAGTTTTTTTGGGTAACGTGCGCATATCTTATAGTTCAAATCTGAAAATAACAAAAAAAAAAAAAAGGAACCTGTTGAAACCCTGGAATCCACCGGGCTAACCGTGAAGTAGGTTTTAGGTTGCCGATTCCGCGGGTAGGTTCAGGATTCCTCCGTTTTGAGGAGCATATCCGAAGGTAGGTTAGGGTTCCAGACGGAACCGAACCGGAACCTGGAACCGCTCACTCCTAATATACGGGACGGGAGTTGCGTGGAAAAGAACCTCTGTAGGGGAAGGGGCCTTTTTGACTTGACTTGCCTCTTTCTATTAATAAAGAAAACAGAAAAGACAACCCACGAGCAAAATGCTCCTTATTTAATGATGGAGGGAGCAGGTAAAGCAAAAGGACAAGGAAGGGTACTTTTTCTTTTCATTTTTCATTTTTTTTTTCCTTCTTCCTCTCTGGCTGCCGACCAGAGGTGGGGGCCGGCAAGAGCAAAGCGTAGCTAGTGGCAAGGTGAGGCTCGTACAAGGCAAGTGAGGTTGTCCTCGCTGGCTACAGGGAAGAACAATGAAAGGAAATAAAAATAAATAAAGAAAATAAATAAATTCAAAAAAATGTTATTGAAAATTGTTTATGTTAAAAATAATCATGTCATGTTAAACGGTTAACGTTCACGTAACTTTTGATCAAAATTGGTTGCATAGATTCAATTGAGAAAATATGAAAATATTTATAATTTAATTGACAAAATTGAGAAATTTAAAATTGAATTGATAATAAATTTATAACCTTTTAGATTTTTTTTCTCGACACAAAACACACTCTATTGTACATGTCGCTAGAGTACTTATATCTTATTATTATATTATAAAACCAGAGAATGCCCAGCTTTTATTGATAAAGCCCTTTAACCAAAGTTTCGAGTAATCTTTATGTTTGGGTTATTTCAACAAAACACAACTGATACACAAGTTATGTACATTGAAATACTATTTTAAGTCTTTTGTAAGCTATTAGCAAAAAAAAAAAGTATTTTGTAAGCAAAATGATAGGGCCACATCTTAATTTAATTTTGATTTTTTGTAATTGTGACAATCATATGTCTCATAATCCTCTTGCATATGGGTATAACATAAAGTTCAATGAATGCTCGTGATTATGTACTGGTCTCACCTACAACCATTATTTCTTTCAAACTTATGAAAATAATGACGAGTTCCTCCCGTGCTCTTTAAAGATGCTATGCTTCATTATCTACGCTCCTTTATAAAGTTTTGCTCACATGACAGGATCAATGCACTATGCTTCTACTTTTTTACTCCACCTTTTTGGACAAACATAACAACTCATATCGATTCATCGATAGTCATGGCCAAGGACTCTAAAGGATAGAGGCAAATGGAAACTTGCTATTAAGATTGAAAAAAATACTGCAAATGGAAACTTGCTAATAAAATTGAAAAACATACTGATACAAATTTTGTTCAATGTTAAGAAAAGTGCAAGGGAATATAATAGTGCACACATATGAAGTGCAAAGGACGAATTCTTAATGTCATAAAGGAAAAGAAGAATACAGAAATCGCAGTTCAAAAGCTAATTAAAAATTTCCCAGCCGAAAGGTGAAGCAACTGAAAATAAAAAATTTGAATCCCGTTGTTGGAGAAAGTAAATTATTGGAGGCGCAATTTCCGCAGCATTGGTGCAGAAAGTGCGTGGAACCTCGCATGCAATGCTCACATGCTCGCGTGCGATACCGACACATGCTCCCATGTTCACATGCTATGCTCCCGGCGCTTTCATTGAGATTAGAGATCCAGCGCACGACTTTATTTGATTTCCTTTTTCTATTAATAAGTAATAAATAAAAGGGAAAACCAAAGAGCGATACAGATGCCCTGAGTGGGTGAGCATATTCTCCACCAACTAATTCCGATTAAATTATAGATTGCCATAATGCCTTGGTCTCTTTTTGCAGGATGGATGTGCAGGTTCGCTATTCCATCCCATTTATAATATCACGAGGGAAAAAAATTGGAGCCACTTTTGAATTTACATTGTTTAAGTCCAAAAAGATTTTTCAATCGTAAATATTATTACACATAACGATTCAATTTCACCTCCGACCCAACCCCTATATTATTCTTTGTGACTCCTCAAATTAAAAACTACATCGTCGATAGGGAGCAGGTAAAGAAAAAGGGAAAGGGACAGTTCTTAATAACGCATTGATCTAATCAACAGGGATTAAAATAATTCGTTTTCAAGTTGGGACCTAGTTTGAATGATTAAATTAATTCCCTTGCGGGACATCACATGAGAATGCATTGATCTTGAAGAAATTTTCAAGCAATGACTTTTTTATTGATTAAGTTAATCCCTTTATGTCACTAATAAGTCATATCAGGCTGGCATGATTATTCATTTATGTTTGACTAATAATTCAATTTTTTAGTGAATCAAATAACATTCTTCTTTTCCTTTTCTGTGATCAAATAACATTTTTGTAATCAACGAATTTTTTAAATCAATGGCCGTTGGACCATTTAAATGACTTTTCTTGGACCCAATCGACAAGCGAGTGGAATATTTGAGCAAATAGCGCGCGTGGGTGTGTGCTCCTAGTGTATGCACAACCGTATGAGTAGCAAGAGATAAACAAGATGGGGATAAGGATAAACGACGAAACTGGGATTCGCCCCAGTGGTCACCATTCCAACATGGAAGGGGGATGTGAGGGGTTCAAATCCCCACCTTCTCAGGGGGAATGGGGTGGGGACGCGTAAGTTTCAGGAGTGGGTTTCGACTCCCACGCCCTGCAAGAGGCGACTCCCACGCCCTGCAAGAGGTAGGGCAAAAGTCTGAGAGTGAGTGTAGAGTAGGAATAGGGTAGGACTGACCAAAAAATAAAAAATAAAAATAAAAATAGTAAAAAAAAGGTATTCGATCAAGAATGTGGTCCACATAAATTAAAAACAAAAGAAAAATTCGGGGCTAAGGATAAAAAAGAAAAAGAGAGTAACTCCCGAGAATTAAATAAAAAATTTAATAAAGAAACTCACATCTCAATAAAATAAAATAAAAAAGAATATATTCGATTGAGAATGCAATCCACATTACAATAAAGTTGGAGAATGAAAAGAAAATTCTCTAAAAGTAGAAAAGTTCCCTTATGAAAGTAAAATTCAGACAATCAATGACTTTCAATTATTTGGGTAGATGTTATTGTTCAAATATCAGATAATAATATTGAAATCAAATTTTTGTCAATCACAATCTTATTAAATAGCCCAACTAATCTCATGAATCGTGCGGTATAATATTCGAAAATCCAATCAAATGATCTAGTGTTTGTTAAATCTTTGCTGATGTAAATAATCAAAGATGTAGCATGCATCTAATTCATGCCCCCAAGTTTCGTTCCTTGACTACTAGCTGATTGATGCCCGAATTTTAGTCGGCTCATTCAAGTTTTCGTTTTCTAAACGTACCAAAATAAATAATTAAATAATTATAAAGAATGCCCAATTCGTCCGTTCACATTTGCATTAGTCTATTTCATCAGACCTCAGCCATGAAGGTTAGCCCATAAATCCCAGTTGAAGCCCATTATCCAAAGCCCATCACTCGTACCAACCCACTGTTCATTGTGGCCCATAACGCGGCCCGTAGAACCCATGGCAAGCTACAACCCCGAATGCTGAGCTGGAGGGGGATAACGCAAGTTGTTTTGACGCATCTGGACGTAGAGCCAACCACTGGACCTGGGAAAAGATCAATAAAATTTTTGAAGAAATTATAAAAAAGAAATTAAAAAATTATCCACATCAATGCCAATTGCGCTACGTTGGACAGCTGGCATTGACCGGACCGCTATTTTAGTGGTAGCCGGCCAAAATGAGTCGGTCACTTTTTATTTACTTCATTCTTGGGCAGCTTGCTATCTTGGATGGTGTTACAATGGCAAGCAAAGCTGGGATTTCTCCCCTCGGGATGTTTCAATTGACAACTGATAAAACAGTATGTGACTTTTCCTAAATACAGATATAGATGCTAACTGCTTTCGTACATGTGCTCATCGGGGTTGTGTTTATTCAACTTCCTTTGCCAACTTATTTCTTATTATTATTTTTAAAGTGAGGTTCGATGCCATTGGCTGTTATTATACTTGAATTTGCTCCTGAGCTGGAACCTAGGTTTCTGGCCAAACTTGTGAGCTAAATTGTCACGGGATTGGTATCAACACAGATTTTACATATGGGATAATGGTATGGGAGGTCCTTCAACCTTTTCAACTTGCATTGTCATCCCTCAATTTTTTATTTTTTATTTTACAATCAAGTCCTTGAACTATATATTTGTTTGTTCTAGTCCTTCCATCAAACAGTTAGACTAGAATGCCGATATGCCCATCCGCATCAATGCCGTATCATTATTATTCTTCAGCAAATTTATGAGGTGGAATTAAAAAAAAAGAAAAAATAAAACAAAGTCTAGAGAGGGAGAAACAGAGGATGGGGAAGGTCAGGGTAAGGGTGACTTGGCGGGGGAAGGGTGGCCTGCCGGTGGAGGCAGTGTTGCCCAGCCATAGCCAGGGTCATGGTGACTAGGCACTTGCCACCATGTCCTCTGAATGCCACACGCAAAAGAAAGATAGAGAGGAGAGTTTTAGAAAGCATTGATGTAGTGTTGGCACAACACGAAATCTTTACATATTTTTTCAACGGTGTAATAGCCACGTGGACCTTACTTGGCTGCGTAGATGCCAAGGTGGCATGTTATAGCCTCGTGACATCCACTTCACCATTTTTGCTTAGCGTTTTAATGGGAGGACTAACTTGAAAAAACAAACATATACTGCACCTGGTTTCATTTTTCTGCAGCAATTCCGCAAAGAAAATTCTTGAGCTAATGCTTTCAATTACAGGAATTTTTCCCATCAAGAGCTTCAAAATAGGATTTCATCCGGATGCAGGAGCTTCCTTCCACCTTTCCCATTTACCTGGCTATCTACGTACATCATATCTGCAAACAAAAGGGAGATCTTGGCTAAACTGTGTAATGAAATAAGGAGGTCACTTATCAAATTTAGAATAGGCCCGCAGGGAAATCCTTTCAAATTAGTCTTGCAAATAAGTCTTAATTTCCTTGTGGAAAAGGTTTCAAACCTATACAGAAATCTATCTATTTGGTGGGGGGAGATACATCCTAACCTGCAGAGTTAGGCTAGAATTAATATGTTGAATGCACTTTCATCTGTACGACAAGATAGTTGGTTACAATTATAACCAGTGATTTCATAAGAGATTTTAAACCTTCCTATTTTTGGCCACATTTCAAGTGGGAATGAAAAGTGCACATATCGAAGAACTACCAGATTATCGACTTCGGAGAACGATTAACAATGAAAAGTGCACACTTGATGATGAAAAATGACGTGTACAAAATGAGTGAAGTTCGTTATGTAAGAAGTTGCTGCATTTATTAGTAGGCAGCTTTTTATTAAATCTCGGATAATGAAAGTTGACAAAGATAACTGCTAACCAGCCACCTAATCAATGGATGGAAATGTATATCAGTGCCAATCAACTGCCTTTCGGTGCGTCGATTGGTTTATCACATGCCGTCAAAGGTTGAAGAAACTGTCAAGCCAAATATTAGAAAATACTTTGTTAGTCGAACCATATGGAAATCAATTTGTACTTCACTTGGAGAAAGACTTACGTCGGGGTAATGGTTAATGGATCCCCAAAGCAGGGGGAATATCCTATACAACATGAGTTCTTGTTTCTGGAACACTTGTCCCTTGAGTGTGGTTGCCTTTGAGTTTGATCAAGAGGAGTCTGAAAGTTTTCTTTCCAAGCCATCATTTGGTTCTTCAATCAACCAAAATGACGAGACTTGACTGTCTTTCCATCTCCACGGATTCTGAATCGTCCTTCATATGCATCCTCAGTTTCGAACTACAAAGAATTTCAGTTTTAAAGCTAAGGAAAGTGGCAGTTGCAATCACATTCCAATATGCTCTAGGGGTGTCAACGATTCGGTTCAGTTCGGTTTTTTTTTTAAAAAAATCGAACCGAACCGAACCGTTAGAAAAAATTTCCGAACTGAACCGAATGAGTCCCGAACTAAATACGAACCGAACCGAAATTTCGGTTCGGTTCGTATTCGGTTTGGTTCGGTTTTTCGGTTTTTGGTTTTTTTTTTTTCGTTTTTCGGTTTCATTTTTTTGTTCGGTTTTTTTTAGACGGACGTCTTCTTTCTTCTCTTGGGGGCTTCTTTCTCCTCAGGCTTCTTCTCTTCTGGAGCAGGTGGCTTCGGAATAGGGGAGGGAAGCTCCACTATTCACAAATCCACGCAGACCAAAAAGGAATCAGCGCACTAAATCTACAAAGCAAAGCGAAGGCAGAGCTTTGAAAGCGAAGAAGATGACCTCTCCCATTTGGGCTGTTCTATTTAACTCTGGTTCAGAAGAAAAGACTTGAAGAAGAAGAAGGGTACGGAGACACTTGGGGTTAGGGTGTAGACAAGATTTGAGGCGCTCTCTCTCCTGGGTGTTGTTGCAGTGGCTACCAAAAATTGCTCAGGACCATTAGATCTCGCTCGCAACTCCCACCACCATCACCAGCACCATGGACACCACCAACATCAGCATCCGAGCTCGAGAGCCAAGCTCGGCAACTGAGCTCTCTCCACCTCCTGCTAGCCCCGGTCCGCCATGGAATCTCGACCCGCTCGAAGCGAAGCAAATCGATCGATCGATGGATGATGCAAGAGCCGGGGTCAAATAGAATCGAATCGCTGTTCTCTCGGAGGAGACGGGAGAGAATAACCAAACCGTTTGGTTAATGGTTTATTTTATCGGTTTCGGTTCAGTTCAGTTCGGTTAATCAATAAAAACCGAATCGATAACGAAAATTTCGGTTTTTAATGAGAACCAAACCGAAAATCGAACGGAACCGAAAAAATCGATCGGTTCGGTTCGGTTCCTGACACCCCTAAATTGCTCGCTTAGCATATCTTCAACCTATCACAAAATGTTTTTTGGTGGAGCAAGTTCATCAAGACTTGCAAAAACAAGTCGTGCTTAAGTTCAATATATACTTCTTTAGTTTGTGTGAGTCTTTCTCCGTCGTCTGATTTTGCTTTCCAGGTGGGGTCCCTTCTCTGACATTGTCAATTGGAGGCTCCTCGCTAATTTCATGGTCTCGAGAACTTTCTGACAGATGGAACTGAGGCTGAAGCTCGATACCAGGCTCTTTAGCATCCCCTTCCATTTTAGCCTCCTCCTACACGAAAATTAGATTTTCTTCAGCCAGTATTCTAGAATGAGAAAATGCAGTTTTAACATTGGTTTTGCCTTTTTCACAAACACGGGTCAGTAGGCTTATGGCTTCTACTATGTGCAAGACATCAGAAGTCTATATGCTGCTGAATGATGATTCAGTAATTCATGTAGTGCAAAGTCTCCGCTTTTCTTCCTTCAAAGTTGGTTTTACTTTTCCACATTATGTTCCTCTATGAAGCACGTTATGACCTTCCATATCCCTCAGAATGCCTAGAAGTGAAAATCTCTAACCTTGAATTTCTTACTGACCGAACTTGAATGTATTGATGAAAGAGGCAAAAGGAAAAGACATCACTATAGGAATCTAAAATTTGCAAGTGAAGAGATGATTCAATAGACGGGTTGGACGCTATTATAATTTTTGATAAATTTACATTGTTGATTTAATTCTTGAACATTTTATAACTTTATCTAAAATATGATAAGAATGTGCAATGGCATGCTTCTAACTACTTTACGTTGAATAAGTTGTTAAAAAGAATTTTACATCTAGTTGCATTTAAGGTGAAATTCTTTGGTGTTGTAATAAAATCCTGGCCATGGCTCACCTTGTTTGTCTCTAATTGAGGCGCACCTCGTTGAACCATCATCTCTTTGTAATGCTTGAAAGGAATATAATATGAAGACGGGGGCGACTCCTCCCGGTCAAGTGACTCCCTGCACCGTCTAATATGTAATTTGCACTCGTCCGATATTTTTGAGTTTGATATGTCAAGCAATGTTTCCAATGAAGGACAGCCCTTAACATTCAACTCAGTCAAAAACTCTAGCTTGTCAAGGCCCTTGGCAACCCACAGTTTAGAGCAGTCACATATCAACAAACGGCAAAGGTTCTTCAAGTTCGATATACCAGTTAATTTTTCCATGGCAGCGCACCATTGAATAGAGATGTCTTGCAATGATAACAGTGTACCGATGACTTGAATCTCAAGTAGGTTTTCGCAGAACCACAATCGAAGTTGTTTTAGTTTCTTTAAGGCATTGGGAAGAAGAAGTACTCCCGGTGAACAATAGGTCGACTCACTCGAAGAAGACTCTGATTGATCGAGAACCCCGAAAGATCCTCCCTCACCGCATACTACTATCCTTCCGATTGACCAGCACGAAGAGATTTCTAATTCCTCCAGTGATGCTGACATACCAAGAATCTGAATCTCAATCATATTAGGGCAACAAAATACACTCAGTTTCCTTAAACTAGATGGTATGGATAAGCGTTGAAGGTCACACTCGTTCAAATTTAACTGCTGCAATTGCGAAAACCCATAGAGTTGAATTTCTTGCAATCGCGAGAAACGAAGTGACAAATTTGACAAAATTTCCAAGTCGGATTGTAGCGATCCTGTCAAACTGAAATTGTTAAGTTCTAAAGAAGGTAAAGAAGGCGGTAGCTGCTCAAGGGGTTGCAAATCTAGACCAAACAAAGTAAGATATTCTAGAAGAGAAAGGAGACCCAACTCTGTAGGTGGCACAACAACGTCGAGAAGACACAGCTTCAATTTCTTTAGTTTGGATAGCCTACCAATCCACCCCAAGTCACATGTGCGCTTGAGGTTTGACGAATCTTGACCTTTAGAGCCATCGGATAGGAGCAACTCTACTAGATTGGTAAGCTTTGAGAGATTTGGGACCACCTGCAATGAGCAAGATCTAATGCGTAAATGGACTAAACTCGTTGGAAGCTGAGGCAACTCTGTAATGTTATTGCACCTGTTTAAGTCAAGTGTTGCGAGGTGAGAAAGCCTGTTGATTGTTCCTGGAACTCGACAGATTCCGGTCTCATACAAATCTAGGACTCTTAGAGAGGATAAATGTCCTATTTCATCAGGAATTTCGCCAACCAACTCATTGCGATGATCAAGATAAAGCTCCTCCAATTTGTCCAACATTCCAATAGCTTTAGGTAACTCCCATCGATCTATAATTATATTGGTCATATATTTTGACAAATTCAGAGTGCACAGCGATGTTAATTTTCCAATGGAGTTCGCTAGTTTTCTAATGTTAGTGCCTTCCAGACAAAGATCTGACAAACACCGCAACTTTTCGATAGACTCTGGTAGGCTTGTAATTCTAGTAAATGAAAGGTCCAACTTCCTTAATGATGCTAAGTCGCCGATAGAGGTGGGGAGTTCTTTCACTCTGGAGCAACTGCTCAAAGAGAAGCGTTCAAGCTTAACTAGCCCTCCAATTTCATCAGGCACTCGCTTAATGCTCTCACAACCGGTGATGGTCAAGTCAAGCAAGCACTTTAGCTTTCCAATAGAGTTGTCAATTTCCTTCAAACACCAACACCTGCCAAAAGTCAACCTCTCTAAATCCAGGCATTTAGACAAGTCTGAAGCTCTAGTAATTCGATGACATTCTACAAGAGTAAGAATTTTAAGTTTGGTTGCCATCTGCAAAAGGGAAGTATGAACGTTACCAAAAAAAAAGTCAAATAATGTACGAGACAACTGTTATAAATTGAGATGAAACCATACCTTAATTAAGTCCCATAGTTTCAAATCATCTGTTAAGAAATTATCAAAAAGTTCAAGGACAACTAAATTCTTTGAATGCACAAGCCCACAAAACTTTATAGGGGCAAAAACACCACGAAATCCATCTCAACTTTGGTAGAGAAACAATGAAATCTCCATATATGGCCCCATAACTTAATCTCAAGAATCTCAAACTTTTAAACCTTCCAATTTCTTCATGGCTAATTGAGATATTAGAAAACCACCGTAGATCAAGTGCTTCAACATCTTCATACCTCTGCCAATAAATCAATTGCAATGATTAGTTGAAGTTTGTTGGTAACCAGTAATTTTATTTACGATTTCAATGAATGAAATGGAAAAAAAGATCATGAGCATAAAGTTGAATCCTCAAATGCAAGATGTCACTTTTTTCAATTGAACCTAATAATTGTCTTACCTCTTCGATTCTTACAAAATCAAGGAACTCCTCACTAGTCCACACCCTACTCTGCTTCTCAAAATTTTTAGGATTTTCTCGACGAACAATTTCCCGTCCTAGGTCCCTCAATTGGTCATGCATCCAAAATTTGTCATTATCCTTTATCTTTATCAAAGACATTTCAACAAGGACATCGATTTCCGAGGTAGGATATAATCCACAAACCTCCCACATGTATTTGGCATTCACCATATCCTCATTGATGAAAAAGCATGCGACATCAAGAAAAATTTCACATTGACGGTAGTTTAGGGCCTCATAGCTAATCATCAACTTCTCTTGTACACGTTTATGGGGCATTTTCTTTAACCGCTTTAATGTATCCTCCCATTTCACTTTGGGCTTTCCAAAAGGTAATGAATCTATAGTTTCAAGAGCCAAAGGCAGACCCCCAGTAATATTGACAATATCTCTTGAGAGGCTATCAAAATCCTTCGCCTTAGAGTTATCAAAAAACGCATGCCTTTGGAAAAGTTGGAGCAAGTCGTTAAAATTCATCTCCTTCATTTCATAAGGCTGAATTGGGAGTGCATGGTCAGAATTCATCTCCTGCCTTTCACGAGCCATTCTTTGCTCAATAAACTCTAGTATGCTCATGTTCCTAGTGGTTATAATTACTCTTGTCCCAGGATGCAATCGATGTTGTCCAATCAGATTCTTGATTTGTTCTTCTTCATCAACGTCATCAAGAACAATGAGAACCTTTTTGCCGTCAAGTGTTTCCTCTATCCTCTCTCTTCCATCATCAACTCCTTTAATAATTTCTGCAGAGCTAGAATTAGCAATCTCTGATAGTAACTTTTTCTACAGCCAAAGTAAACCCTCTTTCTTTGACGTCTCTCTAATATTGTCGAGGAAGGCACAACACTTTCCAAAGAGAGAACAAAGTTCATTGTAGACAGCCCCGACTAGAGTGGTTTTACCGATACCCCCATTCCACGAACTTTGAGCAGCCTCACTTCATCACTACAGTTAACATCTAACAATTCCAGCACTTCTGCCACTCGATCATCAAGGCCAACTAAATCTTTAGTTACAATCTTACGTTTTCTCTTCAGCCTATGCAAAACCTCTTTAACTGCCAACTTCATAAGTTCCGCTTTGCTGCCACAAATAGAAGCCAGTTCATTAGTTACAAAAGCTATATCGATCGCGTAAATTAACATGTATGCCTCTAAATCAAAAAAAAAAAAAAAAAAACAGTTGAATCCTTTTATTTATCCTTAATAACCCTTGCATATGATTGTACTTATATATTTTTAAACGTGTGAAGATTTGCTCATTTTTATCTCCCCACGTCCCTTGTAAAGGACGGGCTTGATTCTAGAGCCAGAAGGTCAGGGATCTCTAGAGATTACCTTTTACATTTTTTCAGCTCCTAGCCCTTGATTTTATCAACCTTCTTAAGAGCGTCCTCCCAGGATTCTCCCTCCTAGTATTCTCCCTCGTCAGGATACTTCTCCTTTTGCTCCTCCTTGCGCTTCTCTATGGCCGTTCTATATAATGGGGTTTTAAGGTCAACATCCTTTGGCTCCACATCGTAAAAAATGGGTAGGATCTTTTTCTCCTCTGATTGGGATGTGTTGTCTACCATCCTTGTGAGCTCACGGAGACACCATTACTTGATACTCGCCTCCTCTTGCATTGCCGCTACTCATCCCAGCATCTGAGTTCGCCATGGAAGCTTTTGCAACCCCCCCCCCTTCCTTCTCTCTCTCTCTCTCTCTCTCTCTCTCATTGTTTTTCGCGAACATCAAGTAAAACGAAAGATACAGAGTACTCGTTGATAACTCGTTGAGAATCCGTTGGATCTTTACCTTGTCGTCGTTGATCCTTTTCGATCACTTTTCTTGGACCCAATTTGCAAGCGAGTACAATATTTAGGCAACACGCGCGTGGCTGTGTCGTGTGTGCTCTGCCCGCGCGTGGGCGTGTGGCGTGTGAGTTCTGAGTGAAAAGAGAGAAGTGTCAGGTCACGAGGACACGCATGGGATAAAGATGAAAGAAAAAATAAAGAAGAGTGGCTCCACGATAATTAACTAGATAAAAATATATTTGATTTTATGATGTGACTTCCTTTATAATAATATAGAGATATATAATCAAATCGAAATAATGTGCTGGGTCTATAAAGTGATCCCCATTCTAATAAAGTTGGAAACCAGTAAAAAAATTAAAATTTTCACAAAAATAAATAATTTTATAAATATAATTCTAAAAATGATCATTTGTATCGTTTATAAAAATATATGAATAAAAAATATTTTCATTATTCATGATAATATTTATTTATAAATTATTATCAATAGTGAAAATTTTCTCAATAACTATTAAAATTATATAAGTTCCCTCACTAATTGTTTTTTTGTTTTTGATAACCCAGGGAACCCCACATAACGGCAAATGGAGGAGAGTAAACCCCAGGGGGTACACGTCTTAGCCACCACACACGCGTCACCGGGTAAGTCGCCGAAAATGCCTCTGCTAGCATTCCCCCGCTTCGCGGGGGATTCGAACCCTCGACCTCTCTTTCGGGAGAGGGAGTGCACCCTAGCGGGTGGTTCCTCACTAATTGTTAATTGATGACTTTTTTAAAATTATTTGGGTAGATATTACAGTTTCAATGTCGGATCCTAACGAATTCTTAGACTTTTGTGTTATATAGCCAAGTGAACCTCTTGAATGATGCAGTATTGAATTTAAAATATAATTATTACTCTGTTTATTTGGCAAAAATTGAATAATTTAAAAATATGTATTTTTTAAAAATGATCACTCATGTCACTTGAATAATAATTAATGAAAACGATTTTCATTATCAACAATAATTTATGTCTAATAATTTTCAAGGATGATGAAAATATTTTCCCGATCATTCATTTTTTAAATGATACAATCGATTATATTGTAAAAAAAATATTTTTCAAATCATTCATTTTCGATAAATAAATAGAGCATAAATAATTTAATATTCATTAAGAATTATATTGTAAATTATCATATATATGCACCGTGCATCTAACTTGCATATAAAGTTTGTTTTAGTTGACTATTAACATGAGGTTTTTTACGATAGAGAAGTAATAATGTTTTTGTCATAGTTATTGACGGACATTTTTTTTTTGGGAATTTGTAAAAATCTTCAAGCACAATTTTTATTTATTAAATTAATTCCTATGCGCACGATGTGAGTTAGGAACTGATATATTCTTCACAAATACTTTTCTATTGCGGCTGAGATGTCCGTTCATTGCTTTTGACTCTGCATTTTGAAAGAATTTCTCCTTTATGAAGCCCTAGAGTGACTTTGTGGATTTCCTAACCGGCAATCGAAGCGGGTCGGTTAATCTTCTAAGTTCTAACATAAGCTCATACGACGCCCTAGAGTGATTTTGTAGAAGACTTTCCCATAACAATGAGAAATTACGAAAACAAATTGCATGATATGCAATCACTTTTAATGGATTGTTATTTTAAATCAAGAGTAATTTGATTATAGCTTATTGTGTTAAGTGGGTACGTCACACTATACACAACAGTTTACTTGATTTAATTATCGAGTAAAGTGAATGATGAAAAAAAGAAAAAAAGATACATGTCACTTAAAAAATACTCGCCCTTTTTGCAATAGTTAGATCCGCTTAATGTAAATTCACAATGAATCAGATAGTCAAAATATTGAAAAACACGCACAATTATATACTAATTGCGTTCCATGAAAACAATCTTGCAAAAGTCATAAAATATTGTAAGCAATATGCAAGGGTTTGTTCCTCAATTATTGTGTTATCATTTAATTTCGCTTCTTTTTTACGGTGACAATTATGGGTGCGTTTGTTTGCGTTTGTTTAAAAATTGTTCCGGAAAGCGAGAAATAGAAAAAAGTGTTTACGCTCGCTTTTAACAATTTTGAACAAAAAACGCGTTTTGAATCGTATAAAATTTATGTTTCTAGAATAGAAAAAGAATAGAAACACGTTTGGTAACTGTAAAAAATTTCTGTTTCTGGAATAGAAAAAGAACAGAAATACGTTTGGTAATGTACAAAATTTCTGTTCCAATTTTTTTTCAATTATTTTTTTTAATAAAATATGAACTTGGTATTGAATTATCATTTTCATGAAATGCTCATCAATTTAATTTTGTTCATATTAAGTGAAAACAAACATTCTAAACTTGATCATATTTGCTTAGTCGGAAGAAATTTTTTTAAGTTTGTACCAAAATTTTCCCATTTGTTTTTTTTTTAAAATAAAGTGTAAACTTGACTTTGAATTCTCATTATCATAAAATGCTCATCAATTTAAACTTCTTGAAGATTTACCATTATAATTAGTCCAACTGATTTTGATTAAAAATCGATAAAACAGACTCCAAGCCATCTTATATAATAAAAAATCAATGTTTATGTTAACAATTTCTACAAGTTTTGCAAATTTTTCATAATTTTTTTTTTCTTTTTCCTTTTTAATTGCACCCATGTCGACCACTAAACAATGGCTCAAGGCAAGGGGCGTGACCCCTACGAGAGCTTTGTGACTTTCGCCTAATGACTAGTGACCAAGTCCCAAAAAAAAATAAAAAATCATAAGAAATCGCTCCAATATCATATGTCACGTAAAATTACTAACGTTTACGTCATCAAATTCAAAGGAATTTATTAATAAATCATCAAAAAGTTGAGAATAAATTAACCAAATTGAACGATTTAAAAATAAATTAATTATAGTACAAGAAGTTTAGGACTTTCTCGGTCATCGTCCCAAAGTATCCCCAATAATTAAGTGAGGACATCCTTAATGATACCAAGAACACAAGAGCCTTCACACGGTGCAAGACACACGCGGCCTGTAAACTCGGGGAAATTATTTGTCTCCAACAGTCGATCTAGTGCTTCCTGCCACCTATTTTGGTATACCAGCTCATTGAACTCAGGTATTTTGTTTCCAAGAGGACATCCAGAGTTTTCCTGCATAGTAAAGCCAAAGGAACAGATAAACAATAAAATTCATCTAGAATACATACGTACATACGCACAGACACAATTATAAAATAAAATCATTACAACTCTTACCTGATGGCAGAATGGAGTGCCACAGTCCATGCACCGGGCAGACTGAGTTTTTAACAGGGGACTTGGTTTGGACTCCTCCATGACTTCCTTCCAATCGTTCATCCGAACATTAGGGTCCCTATATTTAACACCTTTGCGCTCATAAGCAATAAATCCCCCATGCTTAATGGCATCAGGAACTTGCGTAGGCCTCTTGGGAGCCTCAACAGATTCTACTGTCTATAAAAACCAAAGCTCAAAGTCAGACATCTCATCAGAGAATGGTTACCAGCTGAATCCTCAAATCAGTCTTCCCCCATATGAATCACAAAAAGAAAAGATTAACCTTGCCACAAAACGAAAGCCACAAAACATTGCAGAAACTACCCTAAAGGAAGAAAGTGGCAGAATTTCAATTTTAAAAATTTATCTAGAAGTTGTGAACCCGAAAATGAGATATTCATGTCATGCGTATTGAGATATCAGCTATCTATGACACATTTGTGCCAGCACATAGACCCACGCATGCAAAATCAATAAAGCAGAGCACAAACTCAGGAGTAGGAAAAACTTCATCCAAATATCAGATCTTCCAAATTTTAAACAATGTCAAATAACTATCACATAAGTTGGAAGTATTCTAGTCCGATGTTGAAAGAATTTAGGTATAACAGGGGCTTAGTGTCACACATGAATGATCAATAAAGACAAGCATTGATGACATGGTCAGGCGATCTGTTATTTTTTTTTCGGTGTAAGGATTTATATCAACCTTGACTGGTTGCAGGGAAAAATCAATTTTGGACTGTTGAAACGATAATAAACTGCTTGTTTCCATTTACATCTACAGACATCTGTTTCCTAGATTGCTGCTGGGATTATTTTCGCTTTTTCTGCATGGTATGATGTGCAAGGCATAAATACTAATATGCATCACAAAGAATGAACTTTTTCCATCAAAGTGACAAAGAGAGCCTCCAAGCCGTTCCATTTTACTTTCCAACCACAATAATTTGCCATGTAAGCACAATGCACTGCTAAAGAAGAATGAACTCACCCAAGTAAACCTGCATTTCCAATGTCCGAAGAAGTTCCAGTGTTCATGCCAGTGGTATCCCCAGAACTTGTCTGCTGAAAAAGAATAAGGAACATAAGATTTTATTAATAACTGATGAAAAAACTAAACATTATCAGTGTTCAGGCCAGTGGTTCGCCGCGAAGAGAGGGAGGGCAGACAGAGACGCAAGGAGAGAGAAAGAGCAGGGGACGGATGAGTCGGGGCCAGATCTGGAGCCGGAGGGGTGGTGCGGTGGTTCGCCGGTCGGAAAGAGGGAGGGCAGAGAGAGAGGGAGGTCGCACGCCGGTCGGTCGGAAAGAGGAAGGGCAGAGAGAGAAGGGGAGGTCGCATGCCGGTCGGTCGGAAAGAGGGAGGGCAGAGAGAGAGGGAGGTAGCACGCCGGTCGGTTGCTCGCGGTCCTCTCGCCGGTATTCTTCTGGTTCGTCGATTGCTCGCGGTGGTTCGCCGGTCGGAAGGAGAGAGGGCAGAGAGAGAGAGGGACTTTGTCGGGGAGAGAGAGCGAGGGTAGAGAGGCGCAAAGAAAGAAGTCGCAACAGAAAACCTCTCTCCACGAGCTACAGTACACAAAAATTTTCAAAATGGCGCCCGAAATTATGGGTCCCACGAGGACACGTGTTGCGCTCCCAGCGCCTTCTTGTTTGACACGCTGGAGCATAACACATACCCAATATTTTCTCCCGCAGGAGGGTGGGTTTGGAGGAGAAAATATTGGGTACGGCTTATGCTCCAGCGTGTCAAACAAGAAGGCGGTGGGAGCGCGACGCGTGTCCTCGTGGGGCCCATAAAGTCGCGTCCGTTTCTCGACTCGCGCTCCTCTCTCTTCTCACTCTCTCCCAAATAACTCACGGCTGGTGGGTGGTGGCTCGGCTCATTTTGGCGAAGAAAGGACGGCCGCCGAGTAATAAATGCGGAAACGCTCCCGCTTAAAATTTCTCTCTCCTCACACTTGAATATTTTCGGGTGCTTTCTCTCTCCTCGTGACGAGCTGCACTTTCTGTTTCTTCTCGGCGCATCCCACCCTCACCCCTCCGCCTCCGCCTCCGCCTCCGCCTCTCAAAAAGCCTCGCCGCCCGGTCATCTACCTCGGCACGTCGCCTCCTCCAAGAGCCCCGCCAGTCGTAGCTGGTTCCCGACCCCCTTCGCCTCCGACTGTTTCCGACGCGGAGATCGAGCATAAGTTTTGTGCTCGCGTTGGTCCCTCGGCAATTTCTGGACCTCCGTCCGATTTCCTCCCTCCGACAAACTCGTCATCAACTCCGACTCCGAGCCGCCACCGCCGCCGCCGCCGCTGCCGACGGCGTCCTCCGTCTCTGGCATCTGCTCGTCCTCCCCCTCCCTCAGGCCGAAGACGCCGCCGGCCTCCGCCGCGAAGCCGTCGGCCTCCGCGGGGAGGGAGGCGGCCTCGGTTTCGTTCCGAGCGGCGCCCGGGCTCCCGCCGTCGACCGGGTGCTGTCCCCCGTCGCTGGCCCGATCGGTCGCGAGGGAGATCTCGGTAGACCAGGCGGGGGTCGACGACGCGGCGAAGAAGGAGAGGCGCGGGCTAAAGGGCTGGAGAAGGATTCCCGCTCGCTGTGGACGAGGTACGTGGACTGGCTACACCAGCACCGGACTCAGGGCTTTTCCTTGGACGTGAGCCGAATTGGGTTCACGGACGAGTTCGTGGAGGAGATAAGGCCTCGGTTCCAGGCCGCGTTCAAGGCGATGGAGGAGCTGGGGATGGGCGCCATCGCGAACGTCATCATGTGCACATCGATCTTTGTGCTAAGGAAGAAAGCTTTTGATGTCTTTGGAAAGGGTTAGTGTTTTTGACTTAAGATCGTTTGCTTTTGCATCACTAAACAGCTCGTCGCTCTTGTAGTCCGTTTCTCTCTTGTTTAAGTTGTGCAATTATTTCCCGTCTCCACATGCTTGCCGATATTGCAATATCTCAAAGGTTTGATGTCTTAAAGCCCCGATTACAAATTGCAACTCTTCCTTTATGGCAACCGCATTAAAGCCTCGCTTAAATGACATAAGGGTGTCTTTTCTTTACATGGAAGGATGCATAATGTGACCGATTGCCTACAACTTGTGTAGGTTGCCATCTTTCTAGAAACGATAGAGCACATTTTTTAGTAGTTTTTGAGTTCGATGGTCCTCATTGCGGATAAGAGTGGCGAGTGCCATACTCTTGTCGGGATTCTAACGGAATCTACCTGTTCAATTTCAATCTCCGTTGTTTATGCTTCGGATAGGCTGCCGTACTCTATTAGGATTCTTCCGGAGTTGGCCATTCGGAAGCGCGACGAGTTCCGGTCAAGAGCAAGGATGTCGAGAAGATCATCGACTAGGAAAACACTTCTCCTAGACAAGTCGAGATCCCATTTAAGCCGGCTAGAGTCTTGCTGCAGGTACATGGAGTTGCGCATCATGTGTCATTGATGCTGATTGGGGTTTTGAAGAGTTGCGATGTTTGATATTTGATGATGCGTCGTCATTTGTATCAGGATTTTACTGGGGTGCCTGCTGTTGTTGATCTTGCTTGCTTGCGTGATGCGATGAATAGCCTCGGGGGAGATCCGAATAAAATCAACCCACTGGTGAGCTTTATATGTCGCATGTCGCTCGTTCCAGCTACTCGTTGGTGGTGAAGGAACTTTATCTTTGTGTGCGCAAGTAGTTGAACTGTCATTTGTGAACATGTCAATCATCGTGCAGGTTCCAAAGTGGATCTTGTTATCGACCACTCTGTTCAGGTTGATGTGGCAAGGTCAGAAAGTGTCTCGTTTTGATTCTGAATAGGCATTCTGTCATATACGCGAATGCCTGCTCATTTTGATTCTGAATAGCACATGAAAATACTAATATTGGAATTGGTGATCACATTCCTTTCACCAAAAATGTGCTTTATTGTTTCTGGAGAGAGCATGATATGTACCAATGAGCAGCTTCTTCCTGATAAATTAGTGTATGTAATATTCCCGCGAAACGGACAGATAGGACTTTCCTTTAAGCCGAAAATGGGTGATGCACTTCTTTTTTGGAGTATGAAACCTGATGGTTCTCTGGATAAATCCAGTTTGCATGGTTAGTTGTGCTCTCTATTCAGCTGTTATGTGTACTTGGTCATGCCTAGAGTTCATAATATGATAGCATGTCAAAGTCTGTACAATTTTACTAAAATTATATGTCGATCTTGTAAATGAGTTATCAAATTTATTCTCTAGTTTCTGTCACCATTTACTTAGCCATTCTGATTCATGTCAGGTGGTTGCCCTGTTATTAAGGGGAACAAATGGTCATCTACTAAGTGGCTGCGTGTGCATGAGTACAAAGTTTGAGATACTGAGCAGAAGGTAAATTTTTCTCTGCTGGGAACAGATGATTAGGATACAAATGCTGTGTTTCAGTATAACTGTCATTTTCAATGTGAAGTGGTTCATGGTCATGTTTCCTTGCAGTAGCAATCATTAGCAATATATGATTTAGTGATAGTTTCTCTAAGTGTCTCACCCTGGACGTTAGTAAGGTAGTAGAAATTTCATTACTAGTGTCTAACCATCTGTTAATTGCATGATGGATGAAATATTTCTGGTCTCTCTTGCGCTATTTTACACCTATGTGACTTTATTTAATGAAGACAGATATCAGGCTACGTCAGTTTATAGCTGATGTTATGTTCAGTTCTAGGTTGAATGAGTCCAATATGTTTACTGTCTGGAAGGTATAAAGTTTGCTGAGGTTGTCCTTATACATTTAGGAATGTTCAGAAATGGTTCAGGTAACCGTTGGCTGGATAAGTTCATTCATTTAGTATGTTGGTCATGCTACAGATAAGGAAGATTTCCTGATTAGATGTACTTTCAGTTCAGTAAATATAGCACCGAGTAAAACTGAACTATTGGTCTCGTGATTTTCCTTCCTGAAATTACCTAGATTTTAAATATCAGTGCCGATTGTTGCCCATAACTACTCCATCTTGCACCCGCGTTCGTTTGCAGGTCCAAAAGTTCGTAAATTCCTACTGCTGTGACATGTCTGAATTCTCAGGTGAAGGCCCCATCTTCCGGGTCTCATGTCCACCTTTCACGTCAGCAACCAGCATGCCATGACTCGCAATTTTGTATTGTCTTTCTAGTTCTACCGTAGTACAGAATGATCGGCTGTACAGCGGTTCACCTTTCGTCCTCACTTCCTTCCCCTCTTTCTGGGAATCAGATGAGCATAAGAACATGAGGATGCTGATGAGTGCTATTATCATGAACTTTTGAAAGCTATGGGTGGCGCGTTTTGCATTCCCCACCTGCCCTTTATATACTGAGTCCGATATTATCACATGAGTTGTGAATAGTCATTTGCTGTTCTAGCCAAAGATACGACCTGATGATAGCATGAGCTGGGATCGGCATGCATCCAAATAGCCATTCCCATATGAAATTGTCTCTACAAAAAGCGTTCCACACATTGTACAAAGTCTCTTTGTGAATTTGGCTTTGTAATGGTTTGATCGGTTTCGACCCAAACCAAACCAATGAGACGACGAATCTCATTTTGTTCTCACTCGACTATTAGCAAGACGAATGGTCACGTGGTCAGGTTGTCATTTGGAACTTCTACACGGACAACCCCGACACGTGACTCCCGGTACACGTGAACATGGGACTCCACCACCTCAAATAATGAATTTCATGCTCTCTCTCTCTTTCTCTCTCTCTAAATGCGTTTGTCTTTATAGCTTTGAAAGAGATCCTCTCTTAGGCAAAATTCTACACCACCATCTTACACTAGAAAGAGGCAAACTGCTTGAGTAGATCACATTTCGGGACACAGTTGAAAAATCTTGCAGATTTCTAAAATCCAAATCATTTGTCCGATGAAAACCGAACCCAAAGCTTTTTGAACAAAATGAGGCCAACAATAGTTTGTCCACATATCATGAACGCTATCGCAGACCTTGCAATGTTAATTTATCTGCCGCCCAGAGTTAGAATGATAATCATCCAAGGACGCAGAAATCGTCCCATTTATTCCCCCAATTTATTCCCATAACAGCTGGAAAAAGAACTCTCCGACATAGAGATTTACTCCAGCCATGTTGACCGGATGGGATGGAAATGCTAGGAACACCGAGAAGAGCCGGCTGTTGAACCTGCCTGGTCGCTCAATGTCTACCTCCAATCAAGTTCCTGATGACGTACTGCAGGATGCCCCCATGATCGAAATAGGCCAGCTCAACCTACATATGGAAGCCACCGAAACTTAGCAAGGAGATGAAAAGATGATAAATCTTCCAAGGATATAGAGAAGTGACAGATCAATATCGTTACCTCTCTGTTAAACCGTAGTGTGCACACAAATGACTTGCCATTATCTGTCTCCGCCGTGATATCCTGACCAGGCCTTATTTCGCTCACGCTATTCGGAAGATTAATGGTGTAGCATTCATGGCCAGTCAGTTGAGTGTTTCTGCATCCTCCCCAGACTTGAAACATAGAGGAATGATACCCATTCCCACTAAATTGCTTCTGTGAATCTGCTCAAAGCTCTTTGCTATGACAGTTTTTGTGCCCTGACACGAATTACAGCTTAGGCCTACAGGGAAAAAATTGGACAAAAAATTGAATAAAAAAGCATGAAAATGCTCACCAACAGCATTGGACCCTTGGCAGCCCAATCGCGAGAACTTCCCCTTCCATACTCAGCACCAGCCAAAATAATGGTGGCATGCCCCTCACTCTTGTACCTCTTGCCATACAAGAGACAAAGCTAGTATGAGCCACAATGGCACCAGCAATCAGATAATGAGTCATTGATGGAGCCCATACTCAGCTAATAGAATATTAACCAGCAGGCTGACAGTTAAAATCAGATTATTTTCTTTAAAAAGTTCTCCCAATTAAGATCATTGACCTGTCAAATGAATCTCAACTAACAGTGGGATGACCCAGAAGGATGTTGCTAGGAGGCTGATCTAGCTGGCATGAATGGACCAAACAAAAAATCAGCTTCTTTCAGACTTAAACAAAAATTTGCAGAAAAGAACTAGCAATAGACATGGTAAGTAGCATAATTCTCAGGGCCAATCTAAATAGAATGGCTTATCCAACCAACAACTATGAATACTGAGGCCCCATCACTCACGACACTGTCATTTATGATGCGGTGTCTGTATTGGATCTGCAGAGTGAAGAAAATTACCATGGCAACATCATAAACAGATAGTTTCTCCCCACTGGGGATGTGGATTGTTTTAGGTCCAACTTCTCCTTTAAGAAACTTGTTGACAAGGCGAATGTTAGCAAAGGTTCCTCTTGCCATGATCTCATCATTCCCACGGTGACTTCCGTAAGAGTTGAAGTCTCTTCTATCAACCCCACGTTCCATTAGATACCTTGCAGCAGGGCTATCCCTGTGAATGCTACCAGCCGGAGAAATATTGTCAGTCGTAATGCTGTCCCCAAAGTTTAGTAAGCAGTAGGCATCCTTCACGCCATGAAGGCCAGGAGGAGACATTGTCATGCTCTTGAAATATGGTGGGTCATCAATGTATGTTGATGTTGGGTCCCAAAGCATAGAGAGTGCTAGAAGGTGTAGATAACTGATTCCACATAGGATTTCCTTTAGTGATAGCTTCATATGTTGCCATAAACATATATGGAAGCACGTTCGATTGGACAACCTGAAGACAGGTTATATGAGAGAAAAAAACAGAATCACCAATTACGATCTCTATAATTAATAGTCAAAGTGAAGATTTCCATAAGCTCCTAGCAGAAATATTGGCTTACAGTTGCCACTTCTTCATTTGATGGCCAAATGTCTCTCAAGTATATTTTTCTTCCATCTTTTCCTTCCCCAATGGGTTCGGTTTCAAAATCAATATCTACCTGCAAAGGTTGTCTCCCATGAGGAATGTGCCAAAAACTAGATTTGCAATCACAAAGAAAAGCGAATTCCGAGGATAATACCAAGGTTGGAGTAGATCGCTAATAAAGAACCAACAACTGCAAATACAACTGCATGTTACACACCGTGCCAGCAAGAGCATAGGCAACCACGAGAGGAGGAGAAGCCAGATAGTTAGCCCTAGTTAGGGGCTGAACACGTCCTTCAAAATTTTTGTTTCCAGACAATACAGCTGCAGCTACAAGATCTGACATTGTGCAAATTCAACAGTTAAGTGAGCTTATAACATTTTCTTGATGATATTATGCAGGATTATGAATTAATCTCTACCATTTTCAGTAATAGCTGATGCAACTGATTCATCAATATCTCCTGAGTTTCCAATGCATGTAGTGCATCCATAGCCAACAATATGGAATCCTAATTGGTTCAAATATGTCTGCAAACCACTGCAAAAACATGTCTAGCTTAGCAAGAAGATCCATGGTTGCTAACATGGGAAGAATACTTGGGTCGATTAAAGGCACCTTTTCTGCAAATATTTGGTCACAACCCCAGAGCCTGGAGCAAGACTTGTCTTAATCCATGGTTTTACCTGACACAAGATTTATTTTGTTCAGATAAAAAAAAAAACTAAGTCATCTATAATCAAATGTAGCAACTCATCAAATTTTTCTATTAAAAATTTAAAATATGCTGATTGATTCCAGCTGCAACTATATAATGCTTAAAGATATTATACATGAGCGAAGAATCAATTCAGTGGACAGCAGATCGAGTAAACTTTTGCAGAGGTACATGCAGATGCACATGAGCCTATACTATATGGTGACGGGTGTAGCAAAATCCATATGAACATCTAAATGTATTGCTTAATATATTCTACTTTGTCAGAAGAAGAGTTTTTGTCAGCCAACCTCCAATCCTAATTCACAAGCCTTCCTTGCTACCAAAGCAGCACCAAGCATTACACTAGGATTTGAAGTATTTGTGCAGCTAGTGATAGCTGCTATAACAACATCCCCATGCCGAAGCTGAGCTGGAGTCCCATGAAATGTGAACTTTGCAACCTTTCCCTGTGATTCCTTTGGCACAGTAAAGCAAAGACATGCATGAAAATCAGTCAAAATCCTAAGTTAAGACACAGAAAAAAAATCAATATCAATAATACTTAATGAAGCATGCCATTTTGCCCATCTAAAGGCTCCTAAACTCTTCAACAACACGGTTCAAAAATTCAATGTACATAAGAGGAGCTTGCATTAAGATTTCGACAAACAGAGTTGCTCATCAATCAACTTCTGCACAGTTAAAGCAGCACAAATCAAAAAAAGAAAAAGAAAAGCTGGTAGAATCAATGTCAGTAGTAAGCACGAGTCAACACATAGTTAGTTAACTATTTTGTTCTAGTATATTTACCAAAGTACAAGCGCATGCGAAGGGCAATTCACTTCCCAAATTTTGGAACCAACAAAGAGCCCCATGACCATGCACGGTCACTTATAAAGAGTATACAAGATTCCAGAAAGCCTGACCTTAAATCCAACTCTATTATCCAAGCATGCATGCCAATCAGCTTTCATTTCTTTCAGTGGGACTCGATCCTGTGGCCTGGAAAGCGTTGATTCTTAGCCAATAGAAGGGTGAGGGGGGCAAAACCTAAACCTACTTCATGGCAACAGTATTGTATCCACTGGGGATTACCTTTTGGGACCCAAAAAACATGGTTCTACATCCTTAAGATCCAGTTCCAGATAAGAGGAGTATGTTCTCTCCACTTGGGGCTGCTTCCAACACAAAGATTCTTAGCAAGAAATAATGATGTACTCTTAAAGTCAAAAACATTCATAAAACTCACCTCATTGTAATCCACAAACATCTTGTTCGCCCGCAAGTAAGATTCTATCATGGCAACCTATGAAGTTGCTTAAGTTAACACAAGCAAGTACTCAGTACTCAATACAAATTATGACGAAAATCTCTGTGATTACTTAAAGTTTCCTCACTTCTGCCTGTCAAGTTAAGATACTGCAGAGTGACATGATCAACAGGGAAAAAGCCCATAGTGGCACCATATTCGGGTGACATGTTAGCGATGGTGGCACGATCTGCCAATGACAATTCGATCATTCCTTCCCCTGCAAACATGACACAACATTTAAAAACAGCAGTAACACGAAGGATTCGGTGGCTGTGGAATATCTTGAACAGAAAGGATTAACGATGCAGGGAAATCAGAAGATGTACCATAAAACTCAACAAATTTGCCCACAACGCCATGCTTCCTCAGCATTTGTGTTACGTTCAAGACCAGATCGGTTGCTTTTACCCCATCTTTCAGCTTCCCAGTTAATTTAAACCCAACCACACCAGGAAGGACCATGCTCATCGGCTGCATCAAAATAAGAGATGAAACAGAAATGCTAAGAAATGACTGAAAAAATTAATGGATGTATGTTCATACTTCATAACATCTTGAAAAGGACATACTAGTGTCAAATGACACTACTTTATCAGCCATCCACAGTAAAAAAAAAAATATAATAATAATAACAATATATTGAATTCTCTTACCTGGCCAAGCATTGCAGCTTCTGCTTCTATTCCTCCAACTCCCCAACCAGCAACTCCTAATCCGTCTATCATAGTTGTATGTGAATCAGTACCAACAACACTATCAAGGTAAAGCAAGCCATTTGTGTTGATGACCACTCTGCCAAGATATTCTAGATTAACCTGCAAATAGATTCCAGTTCAGTTTGTCAACTCAATGATATAGGCCAATATTCTGGTAAAGCAAGAAAATTGCATATTCTCAAAGGACACAGCATGTAATAGTTCCACCACGGGTATATACAGTTTTTTCCACTTCTTATGCTAAAGTCATACATATGATCAGTATATAGGCACTATATATTTTACTACCCGGGTGGACAATCCCGATCCAAGTCGGAACAACAAGCATATTATGAAATGCAGTTGAACCCCACTTGAGAAAGCCAAATCTCTCCTTGTTCCGATGAAACTCAAGTTCCATATTAGCCTGGACAGCATTTTCTGACCTTGCCACATCAACCTGAATAGAGTGGTCGATAACAAGATCCACTGGAATCTGCACGATGATTGACATGTTCACAAATGACAGTTCAACTACTTGCGCACACAAAGATAAAGTTCCTTCACCACCAACGAGTAGCTGGAACGAGCGACATCGACATATAAAGCTCACCGGTGGGTTGATTTTATTCGGATCTCCCCGAGGCTATTCATCGCATCACGCAAGCAAGCAAGATCAACAACAGCAGGCACCCCAAGTAAAATCCTGATACAAATGACGACGCATCATCAAATATCAAACATCGCAACTCTTCAAAACCCCAATCAGCATCAATGACACATGATGCGCAACTCCATGTACCTGCAGCAAAGACTCTAGCCGGCTTAAATGGGATCTCGACTTGTCTAGGAGAAGTGTTTTCCTAGTCGATGATCTTCTCGACATCCTTGCTCTTGACACGGAACTCGTCGCGAGTTCCGAATGGCCAACTCCGAAGAATCCTAATAGAGTACGGCAGCCTATACGAAGCATAAACAACGGAGATTGAAATTGAACGGGTAGATTCCGTTAGAATCTCGACAAGAGTATGGCACTCGCCACTCTTATCCGAGAGGACCATCGAACTCAAAAACTACTAAAAAATGTGCTCTATCGTTTCTAGAAAGATGGCAACCTACACAAGTTGTAGGCAATCAGGTCACATTATGCATCCTTCCATGTAAAGAAAAGACACCCTTATGTCATTTAAGCAGGCTTTAATGCAGTTGCCATAAAGGAAGAGTTGCAATTTGTAATCAGGGCTTTAAGACATCAAACCTTTGAGATATTGCAATATCAGCAAGCATGTGGAGACTGGGAAATAATTGCACAACTTAAACAAGAGAGAAACGGACTACAAGAGCGACGAGCTGTTTAGTGATGCAAAAGCAAACGATCTTAAGTCAAAAACACTAACCCTTTCCAGTACATCAAAAGCTTTCTTCCTTAGCACAGCATCTGATGTGCACATGATGACGTTCGCGATGGCGCCCATCCCAGCTCCTCCATCGCCTTGAACGCGGCACGGAACCGAGGCCTTATCTCCTCCACGAACTCGTCCGTGAACCCAATTCGGCTCACGTCCAAGGAAAAGCCCTGAGTCCGGTGCTGGTGTAGCCAGTCCACGTACCTCGTCCACAGCGAGCGGGAATCCTTCTCCAGCCCTTTAGCCCGCGCCTCTCCTTCTTCGCCGCGTCGTCGACCCTGCCCAGGTCTACCGAGATCTCCCTCGCGACCGATCGGGCCAGCGACAGGGACAGCACCCGGTCGACGGCGGGGAGCCTGGCGCCGCTCGGGAACGAAACCGAGGCCGCCTCCCTCCTGCCGGAGGCCGACGGCTTCGCGGCGGAGGCCGGCGGCGTCTTCGGCCTGAGGGAGGGGGAGGACGAGCAGATGCCAGAGACGGAGGACGCCGTCGGCAGCGGCGGCGGCGGCGGCTCGGAGTCGGAGTTGATGACGAGTTTGTCGGAGGGAGGAAATCGGACGGAGGTCCAGAAATTGCCGAGGGACCAACGCGAGCACAAAACTTATGCTCGATCTCCGTGTCGGAAACAGTCGGAGGCGAAGGGGGTCGGAAACCAGCTACGACTGGCGGGGCTCTTGGAGGAGGCGACGTGCCAGAGGTAGATGACCGGTGGCGAGGCTTTTTTGAGAGGCAGAGGCGGAGGCGGAGGCGGAGGGGGTGAGGGTGGGATGCGCTGAGAAGAAACAGAGAAAGTGCAGCTCGTCACGAGGAGAGAGAAAGCGCCCAGAAAATATTCAAGTGTGAGGAGAGAGAAATTTTAAGCGGGAGCGTTTCCGCATTTATTACTCGTGGATGGCCGTCCTTTCTTCCGGCCAAAGCCGAGCCGAGCCACCACCCACCAGCCGTGAGTTATTTGGGAGAGAGTGAGAGAGAGGAGCGCGAGTCGAGAAACAGACGCCTGACTTTATGGGCCCCACGAGGACACGCGTCGCGCTCCCACCGCCTTCTTGTTTGACACGCTGGAGCATAAGCCGTACCCAATATTTTCTCGGGTTTGGAGTTGGAGTTGGGGTTGGGGTGGACCATCGAAAAAATTATTAAATAAAATTAAAAAGTAATTTTAAAATATAAAAGTATTATATATTGAATGATTAGTTTAAATATATCGTATATTCTTTTTTAATTAATTATTTATAAATTTGAATTAAATTAATTAAAAATAAAAATATTTATTTAATATATAACTTATCTCAACATGTCGAAATTTTCTATTTTTGAAAAATAACGTATCGATGTGTTGTGTGATAAACGTGTCATGTGCCGTTGCTACCTAAATGAGGACTATCTCCGTTTAATTATCTCCGTTTAATATATAAATTGTAAAAGACACCCAGCACCATCTTCACGTTCTTTATTTAGACACCCAATCATTCACTCCAACCAGCCTCCTCCTCCTCCGCCTACACCACCACTAACACCACCATCACCATACGCCACGGCCGCTGCCGCCACCATGCAATCCTCTCAACCTACTCCTCTCAATGAAAATTACTTGCGAGACGACGTCAAGTCGCCAGAATGCGAAGACTTGCTCTCCTCTCTCCCTTCGGAAGAGGGCTGGTTCCAAACCTCTCTCCGCTTGTACCAGGGCTTCTGGTTGCCCTCTAGGCACTTGAACGGCGTCGTCGCTTGCCAAAATCACTTCCAAGCTCACCCCTCTGACATCCTCCTCGTCACCAGCCCGAAATGTGGCACCACCTGGCTAAAGGCCATCCTCTTTGCTCTCTTGAACCGTGCCGAGTACTCTGACCTCAACCCACAACAACGGCACCCTCTCTTAACACAAAACCCCCACGACCTCGTGCCCTTCTTGGAGATCAGGCTCTATCTCCAGAATAAAAATCCTGATCTCACTGCTTTTACATCCCCGAGGCTCTTGGCCACCCACTTGCCTTATTCCTTGCTTCCACGGTCGGTGAGGGACTCCAATTGCAAGCTGGTTTACCTATGTAGGAACCCTAAAGACACTTTCATCTCGATGTGGCACCACTTCAACAAGTTGAGGCCCAAAGAGAGGGGCCAGCTTCCACTCCTGGAGGGGCTCGACAAGTTCTGCCGAGGCGTGAGCGGGTATGGGCCTTATTGGGACCATGTGCTGGGTTACCACAAGGCGAGCTCGGAGATGCCCGAGAAGGTGTTGTTTATGAAGTATGAGGAGATGAAAGCGGACCCGAGCGTTCAAGTGAGGAGGTTGGCCGATTTCATTGGGCGTCCATTCAACGAAGAAGAATTGAGAAACGGGACCGTGGAGGGAATACTGAGGATGCGTAGCTTTGACCATTTAAGCGCATTGGAGGTGAATAGGAGCGGTAAGTTGCCGAGTGGAATAGAGAATAAGTGGTTCTTCAGGAAAGGCGAGGTTGGAGATTGGGTGAATTACATGAGCGCTGAGATGGGAGAGAGAATTGACGGTGTCATGGAAGAGAAGTGGCATGGTTCTGGTTTGAAGTTTTAGGACATATGAACCACTCGTTCAACAATTTCCGGGTGTTACGTTTTAGTTTTGAAGATGTTTGGTTTGGTGGTGGAGAAGAAAAACGTGTAAAAAAAGAACAAAAAAGAAGCAGACACGATTCGACCATTCGCACTTTTGGGGGGTCAAAGTCGAAAGTCTGGTTGGCCAATGCAAGCGTGTTTCTCATGCTATAGGAGGAAAGATTTTCAGTGGCATTGTCGGTCGGGGCTCCGTCTCCATAGTGAGATGCTTTAAGGTTGTGATTCTTCTCTTTATTTGTGTTGTGTACTATTGGCGTTTTGCAGAAGTTATTTGGCCATTACGTAGCTGGGCTACTAAAAGGCTGCCTTGCTACTCCCTGGGAGCCTATGGATGTATCTTCTGTTATTCTTTTTAATTCCTTTTTTTTTCTCTTGGCTGTGTGAAGATTCGTGGCATACGGTAGTAATGCAAAAGCAGTTATTTAGTTAGGTTAAACTACAGTTTATATTTGTTAGATGGAAAATAAATTTGTTATTAAGCTTATCGGTCCAGTTTAATTTGTCGGTTTTCGAAGTCATAAACTAAAACCAAACGAAAAACCAAAGAAAAAAAAATCCTAAACCAAAATTAAAACTCTAAACTGCTAAACTGAGCTTATCAATTTTGTTTGGTTCGGTTAATTGTTTTTTCTGTTTTTCATGAACAATCCAACCAGCATAGATCCTTGCCAAAGCTGGCTATGGTTGGGCTGTGGCCGTACCCATGCGGTTTATTCTTTAAAAAAAAAAAAAAAAACTTTCTTTCATTTTATTTTTTTAAGAATTCATTAATTTTCAATTGTTCCTCTTGTTTTTGGCTCTTTTAAGTGTTTTGATAAACCAGCTTGTAGTTTGGTTGACCACCTTTTTATAATGTATTAATGAGAATCAAAAATAAATTGTCATGTCCTTTAATTTACTTTGCCACTTTACTTACGAACTCATTTTCTTTCTTTAGAGGCTTTTGTCGAGATTTCATGAATCATGTATAAATAAAATTAAAAAAAAAATGCGGCGGAAGTAAAGATGATATATTTTAGGCTGCGGTGCAATGCTTCAGGAAAGCGCAAATAATTGGGCGCGGAATTCCCGCAGCAGCAGCATGCGGAAGGCGCGTGGAAAAGAGCCTTTGGAAGAGACAGAGGACTTTTTGACTTGGACTTGCCTTATTCTAGTGATGAAGAAAACAGAAAAGAAAAGAGAACCAACACTCAATGTCTACCACTAAGTAATTCAATAAAAATATTAGATTCTCTCTTTTTTGCTGGATGGCATTGTCCGGTCCAGTTTATTATAATATCACAAAGGTCCCCGCCGGTGCATGTTTGCGCCTAAATGATGATGGTACGTGTGTTGATTGTTGAATTAATTAAATTAAAATAATTCCTATGTGGGACATTAAATGAAAATGCATTTATCTTGTAGGAATTTACGAGTAATGACTTTTTATTGACTAAATGAGTTTTTTTTTTTCATGTCGTCAATAAGTCATGCTCATAGCACAAGTTAGGAACAGTTGTTATGAAGTGCGCCTCTCATAATCATTCATTTATTTTTTCACTATTAATTCAAATTTTTGATGAATCAAATGACATTTTTTTTTTGTAATCAAATAAATTTTATGTAGTAAAAATTGAGAAATAAAAAGAAAATTTAAAGTTTCACTAAGGTTCCATTATTTTCGCGGAAAATAATTTTCAAAATATTTTTTTCGGTTTTTCTAGCATTTGTTTAATGTAAATTAAATTGATTAGGAAAACATTTTTCATAAAGAAAAAAAAATCTTTTCGAATAAGGGAAAACGTTTTCTACTTTTCAATTAAAAAAAAAAATCCTCACTCACTCTATCTTATCTCACACACCTCTATTAGCCTCAACTTCTTTATTATTATTATTATTATTATCATTATTATTATTATTATTATTATTATTATTATTATTATTATTATTATTATTATTATTATTTACTACTACTACTACTACTACTACTACTACTACTACTAATATGGAAAATTTTAAATAAGGGCTCTAAGTGTCATCATCTTCTCAAATAATTGCCTAAAGTAGATTTTGTTCAAGTAAGGGCTTAAAATAATTATGATCGTTTCAAATAAGGATCTAAAGTAATCATGGTCGTTTCAAATAAGGGCTTAACTTCGCCGCTCACCAACTGGTTAAATATTCCGATCAATTAGGGGCGTTTTCGTCCAATTACAATTTTAATCTTAAATTATTTTTTATTCTTTTCTTTCCTTTTTTCACCTTTTTTTTTATTGGGCAGGGGCTAGTAGTAGTTGATGAAGGCTCGGCGACCTTCATTGATTGCTGAGGAGGCAATCCTCACCTAAGTTTGGCAAGGGGTGGCCTCACCAATGGCTGCAAGGGTGACCTCCCTCAAGGCAAGGGTCACCAACAGCCGATGAGGGTTGTCTAGGGGTGTGCAACCGGATCGGGTAAACCCGATTCCTAGACCGGCCCACCCGGAAAATAGGGTCGGGAACCGGTTCCGAGGGATTACCCACCTGGGAACCGGATTGATTGAATCTGTTCGAGAACCGGTTTGTAAGCCAACCCAAAAGTCCAAAACCCTAATTTGTTTCCTTGTTCCTTTGTCACGCCATCGCCAGCTCCCCGTCACACCATAGACAGATCCAGCTCCCCGTCACGCCATAGACAGATCCAGCTCCCCGTTGCGTTGCTTCCTCATATGCATTCATTTGCTTCTTTGTCGCGCCATTGCCAGATCCAGCTCCCCGTCACGCTACTTCCTCATCTGCATTCATCTGCTTCCTCATCACACCATCGCCAGCTCCCCGTCACTCTATTTCATCCATTGCACACAGAACTCTCACATGTTTTTGAAAGACTATCATATGGTTTTTCTATGAAGTTTTGGATGGTGGAAGTGAGAATATCTGAAATATTGCTTTGGTTAAATTGATTGTTGTTATGGCGATAGATATGCAAATTATTATGCTTAATGTTTCACATTTTGGGACCATATGCCCACAACCGACTGGTTAGGGGTGGACTGAGTCCCTGCTCCATGGAATGGAAAGGAAACCTAACATTAATGAAAAGAAATCATGGAGAAATATCCACTAGCATTTTGTGCTGTTTACCTCTGCATCAGTCATGTCTGTTTAATTTTATCTCTTTATTTTGTTGTACCTGAGCATTATCATCTAAGACTGTCGGACTGTTTCCTCCCAGGCGTACATTATTGACTACTGACTTGCTAAAAAATACAGGGATCTTCAAACACACAAGCACATTCCATACAGGTATTGGAGATGCATACGTTTATATTTGACAAATACTGTTTATATCTACATCCAGAACAAGTGTATGCTTGTCGGTTTCATGCACATAAGCTAAGCTGGGACTTGGAACTGTAACTACCTCTGATGTTTTGTTCTTCATTAAATTTGTTATGCTAGTTATGCATACAGATGATATCTTCTTTCCAGGAGAATGTGCACTTATCGGGTAAAACTAAAATTTAGTTGGGTATCTGAGGAAGTAAAACAGTCTCGGTTGCGAAGACAGTTGAACTTTCTGCATTTGTTTGGTGCCTTAGTGCTGTTCAAAGTATCTCTTGCTTCTGTCCGTCTTACGCATCAAAGTCTGTTGACTTCTTTTTTATGCTTTCAACTGTTTCTGTCTTTTCATTGAAGTGGCAATACACATGCCTGAAATTGTTTTCCCTATTTTAAAACTTTCCTGTTCTCTTCAACAAGTCCATAGGCGGGAATCATTGATTACATATTTTAACTTCCTTTTGCAGGGAAAACAAGAATCTTACAGGAACAGCTCGCTATGCAAGTGTCAACACTCATCTTGGAGTTGGTCAGTGTATATTTTGCATCCAACAAAGGCATTTTTAAATTTTGCGAGCTGTTTAGACAAATTTCAAACATTATGATTGTGTAGAGTGACGTGTTTTTATTTTTTATGCAGAACAAAGTAGGAGAGATGATTTGGAATCTCTTGGTTATGTGCTTATGTACTTTCTTCGAGGAAGGTTGACAGCAAACTGAGATGCTTGTTTCACCTAAACTGTTATTCAAGTTATACTTTGACACTTCTTTTGTTTTCATCTCAGCCTACCATGGCAGGGCTTGAAAGCAGGCACTAAAAAGCAGAAATATGACAAGATTAGTGCTTAATGTTTCAATATAAATTAGAAGAATTATATTGTTTTCTCGCATATTAATATAAAATTCGAAGTCATATAGGATGGACGATTGTAAAACAAGTTCCAATATAAACAGAGTTAACCTTGGAACCGGACTGAAAAAACAGAATGGGTCGGATACAGGGTCTAATGTAAATAGGGTCAGGTACAGGGTCCATAAAAGGGAAATTTGTTATAACAGGATCGGGTAGAGGGTCCAGGTCTAGAACCTACCCACCCTGGACCCGATCACCCCTAGGGTTGTTAAGCTCTCATCAACCCTAGGCGAGGGTAGCCTTGCCCACAGCTGGTGAAGGTTGGTAGGCCCTCACCAACCTTTACTAGCGACTGGCGAAGGTGGGCCTCATTAGATCAAGCAAGGGCGACCCTCACCCAGCCCTTTTTGGCATTGCCAGTGGCTGGCTACTGGTGATGAAGAATGCAAAAACAGAAAAAGGAAATAAAGGATAGAAAAAAGGAAAAAAATGAAAAACTTTAAAAAAAAAAAGGTAAATGACTAAATTGCCATTAACCAGTCAAAATGTTAGGCTTTTATTTAAAATAGACATAGTAATTTTAGGACTTTATTTGAAACAAGATTCATTTCAGGCTCTTATTTAAGAAAATGAATGTACTTTAGGCCCTTATTTGAAATTTTCCCTTATTATTATAAAATTCAAATTTTCATTTTCTTTTCTTTTCTTTCTTTCTTTTTGCTTTTCTTCTTTTTCAACACACAAGAGAGCTTAGACTCGTGAATCTAGCAAGGCCCGAGACCAGCAAGCGTGAGCCTCACCACAAGCTCGAGCTTGCTAGCCTCAAGTCTTGCAGAGGCTCTCGCTCGCTGATTAGGTGAGCCTTGAGCTCGACACTCTAGTCACTGTCCATCATAATAGTTGATGATTGACTGAAAAAGCAGTTGGGGAAAAGAAAACATAAAATAGAAAAAAAAATAAAAAAAATAAACAATCAAAAGAAAATAAAAAATAAAAAATCGATTTTTTAGAAAAATAAAAAAATAAAATAAGGAAAATAATTTTTTTATTAAAATAAGTACAGGGAGGAAAATTGAATAAAATTTTTCATACTAAATGGTTTTTTTTTTTTTTTTGTTGATTTTCAAGTTTTAGTCGAATATCAAAAAATATTTTCATTTTCTTGTGTTGCAACTTGAACTCCTCGAGTGCCCCAAGATGAAGGAGGGAAAAAAGGTCAAGTTTAGGGGTAATTGACCACAAGAGTTCCCTCACAGTTCGCATCCATAAAGGCATCATTACCTCGTCTTCCGGGACGAACCATTTGTGAGTTCTCTCATGCGTGGTCACGAGCTTTCCTAAGTTTGTACCTCGCGTGATAAATAAAATGCGTCGTGATTCATATCCACACGAACGACACACCTCAAAGAAGGAGGTTGAGTGTGAATATCGAGTTTTGGAGTACCTTTACCACAATAGTCCTTCCAATAGTACTCTTTTTTTTTTTTTTTCCAAAGATGACATCACTTCATCCATTAAGAAATCTCCCCAATGGGTACACTAAACTATGGTGAGTCTCATCGAGACTCATACCCCTCGTGACGAGTTTAGTTTACCATTCGATCTAATTGTCTATAACAACCTAATAAGAACGGGAGTTGCCACTAACCTCATTTTTTAGGGTTGACTAGAAAACCCAATTAAGGTTGAGAGTTGTCTCTCAATTTTTACACAATTAGATATCTAGTTTTGGAGACTCGAGTTACGCTAATATTTCTATTAGCGCTCTTTCAGTACCTAACAGTGTGTCGTGTTACCTAAGGTGATCATGCGTGTCTTTTTAAATTTTTTTTTTTTTTCGGGTTAATGAATCTAAACTAAAGTGATCGTGCGTGAATAGGTATTTACATACAATTCTATTCCTATGAAAAAGAAAGAAATCACACAACTGAATTTAAAGACAAAACGAAAGATAAACAATCAAGCGAACAACTAATGAAAAACAATAAATTTAAATGAAAGACAAAACTATAGCAAAAGAAATAAAACCTGCACATCGTCAGGTGTTTATATAGATAAGAAAACCCAAAGCATATATAGGGAAAAATAGGTACAAGAATATGGCCAGAATGGACATCAACCTTCCACCATCTTTATATTTTGATGAAACTACCACCTCCCAAGACCTAATCTAATTCTAAAATAAGAAATAAAACTAGGTACATGCGGTATGAAAGAAACAATCATTCAAGACAAAACAATCAAAGCATAGGAAACAACCAAGATGAATCAAGCAAATGATATCATATGCATAAATGAACAAATGAGGCCTCGGGGTCGGCTTTTGCAATTCATGCATCAGTCCCTCTAGATGCTTACCTAAATAAGTTTTTGTGAGTTATAGCCATTAATGATCATTTATGTTCTCGCATGGCTCTTAGCGCCTCTAAGTCTGCAAGACATGTAGTAGGTGAATCCAAAGCTATACCCACGAAATCAGGCATCGCACCTAACATATATCAAGAATTCACATGCATTGCGAGAAATAAATATGCAGCAGGCTCTCGAGTCTTATTTCTCAAATAATCAATCAATTTGAGTGAACTGTCGGCGGTTCACTTATTTATTTGACAGGTGCCAATAGCAATTACGAGCATTTTTAATAAATGGAATGGTTTCATGCATGTATGTGGTTCATGTGATGCTTCAAAAGATTTAAATGTATTTTGAAACATCAAGAAAGGAAAACTTTGGACAAAAGAACGTCTTAGCTATAGAGCATATTTAATTTCCAAGGCTAGTTTGGGGCTCGCATATCATGCACTCACAGAAGTCATGGACATTTTAATTGTGGTCCAAACCTTGACAATCTCGATGTCAAATCAAGCATTTCAAAGGTTCTAAAAATTAATGTCAGAAGCATTACATGTACCAAATTCGCTTTGATATGCAATATTGAAATTTCAAATCAATTTTAAGAAAATATGATCAACAGATAATTTTATTTATTGAAATTTTTTTATAATGAAGATCCAAAAAATTGGAATGAAGGTGATGAATTATAATTCCACATGCAAATCATCCTAAAAAAACCTAATAGAAAATCACAACAAGGATTTACAACAGAACATCACAAATAAGAAAAATAGAATCAACAAAATTGAAAGGAGCAATTGATCATTTGTCCTTAAGAAAATCACACAATGTATGTGACATCACAAGGAAAAAACTTTGTTGAGAAAGTTTTCTAAAAAAAAGGTGCACATGAATTTTACAAAAATTCAACAATGCATATCATTGTATTGGGAAATTGACAAAATAGCAGGACATCATGGTATTACAACTGAGATTTGTCCTATAAAAGAAGCTCTAAAAAATGCGAAATTTCACCATAAGATAGACCAAAGAGGGACAATCAAAGTTTATTAAAGGTCAAACTCAAGAATTTCTACCAAAAAAATCACACAAAAATAGCAAAAGAGTAACTAAACAGGGATAAAATAGGGGTTCTGAATTTAACCCAAGTCAGAATTCTAACCTAGCTTGATAAAAATGGAAAATGGATCAAATGATAAGAAAATTGCATGAAATCAGCAGCGTTTTAGAAATCCTGATGAGTCTCATGACTTCTTAGACGGGTCCGAGTTCAATTGAGGTTCAACTTAAAGTAAAAAATCGACGTTTGTAAACGCGCGCATGTCAGCCGTTAACAAGACAAAACATGATGTGTGCTCATGAGTTCAAAATGATCATTTAAACAATGCATAAACGGCATGAAATTCGCATGGGACAAATAATTAGATGCGACAATAATTTGGGTAAAATATCTAACCCTAGGTCAGGATGCGAAAAAATCATACAGTCATTGACATCACAAAAGGATTTAGAACTAAAATGACGTGCTTGATAATTTTCAAATGCAACTAGCCCAATTAATGCATGATATTAACATATCAAATGATGTTTGATTATGACATATGGTATGTGAAGCGAAACTTGTAATGTGCACTTCTAATGTCGAGAAGGCATTGATACAAGATTTGGTCTTTAAGAGACCTAAATGAATGTGTTTAAGTGACTTCATGATAAGCCACTAAACTAATACAAACGTCACAGAACATGCTTGATTTTTATTACCTAATGATGTTTGAAAAATCTAAGGAAAAATTCTATATGCAGAACGTGAAATGATGGACATTTTTTGTTGAGACTTCAAAACCTAATTGATATCACGCAAATCTAGGTGAAAATAGCAAAACAGATGCATGTTATGGAATGTCCTAATTGCAGCAGTACCTAAACACATTTAAGCATGCAATTAGCGTACCAAAAAATGATCAATTTGCATGAATCTTACTTTTCTAGAATCCTTACAATATATATTTTAGGTCTCATGAAGGTCACGAGGTCAAATGAACTCATCTACAAGCTCAATTTCACACAAATGCAATTCGGATTAGGTGGAGGGCAGAACAACATATGGTCGGTTTTAAAAGATTTTGACTGACAAAAAACATGTTTAAAAAATCTACAAAAAATGTATGTCATAGACAAGACAATTTTGAACAGATCTCATGAAGGAAATTTTTTCAGAAACTGATCATAAAAATCAATACAAAAATAAGAAAATAAAAAATCAGAACAAAAAGATAACACCAAACCGACCTAAACTACTGCAGAATTGACCGTTTCCGAAGTATTTTTTGATGACCAAACCTCATCCCTTTGGGACGTGCAACCTATCAAATTGAAGGTCTTAAAGTCAATTTTCTAAGTCTAGAAGGACTAGATATCAAATAAGCTAATCTAATACCTCATTTCAGCCCAAACACTAATCACATTCAAACAATCTCAGGTTCATCTTCAATGGACATCAAACCTCCACAAATCATCAAGCAAATTCATCAACATCATATCTAAGTATATTATATGATCTAACCTTGAATCCTAACTTTGATCGGATACGCCGATATCACCTCATTGGATTTGAGTTTGAGATGTTTACCTTTTTGCGTTTTTCTTCGAAAAGAAGCACAATTGGACGAAATTGCCTTCATCAGAACTTGATTGGCCGAGGGATAGATCGGATTGTTGCGGATTGCCAAGGGGTCGGCTAGACCGCCAGTTTGATCTGGAACAGGAACTAATCCAATCAGACTGGCCTTGGGTACATTGGAGAAAATTAGGCCATCGGAGCTAATCTGATGGCTAATCTGTTGATCCCCGACCACAACAAAGTTGGGGATGGAGCTGGGGAGAGATCAATGGTGGTTGCTCCACTAATTAGGGCAGTTGGACCGGCGATTAAGCCGGTTAATGCAAAAAAAGGCTCGATTGGTGGTTTCCTCAATCGGGGGAGGATCCACCGATTCGAGCTGATCAGGCAGCTGTCGAGGGGAGCACAAGCCATTGAAGGATTGATGAAGAGGGAGAGGATCGCCAGAGGGCTAGGTGGGAATCGGTGGATTGCCGACATGAGGCCGGCGAGCGGCGGCAAGGGCCGAACCGGCGAGGGTGGTTGGGGAGAGAGAAAAGGGCGGGAAGAGAGAGAGAGAGAGAGAGAGAGTTTTTGGTTTTGAGATTGAAAATTTTCTGCAAAATGAGCCCCTCGTGAAAATTGGAAGGAATTTTTTTTTTAATACCAAGTCCTAATCGATGAATCTTGGCCGTTGGTCCAATCCGACAATTAAAAACTTGCTTTAATGGCCAAATTAAATTTTTAAAAGGCTAATCACACTTAAGATGTGTCACATGACCGATCGAATAGATCTAATTCGCAAAAATTGGGATTTATAACAGAAATTGAACTTAAGGACCTAATTAGGGGCTAAATCGAAAATTCCCAAAATTCAAGGGTTGTTTTGCAAAATCTATGAAATGTAAGAGCATGAAGACAAAATACATTCAGCGAGAATCCTAGAACCAATCACCGGAGTTTCAGAATTGGCTAGCAAGGGGCTAAACTGGCCTGCCTCACTAGCAGCCGGTCGAACCGATTAGACTGGTTCACGCTAGTTTGACCATTTCTTGACCGATTCTAGCCAGTTTTCAGCTAGGTAGTCCCTATTGTTCGAAGTTTGTGCAATTTGGTCCCTGTCCGATTTAAGGAGAAATTGTCTAATTTTGATCAAATTAAGCCAATTAAACTCTGCAGAGTGGTTTTACCAATGCCCCATGCCATAAATTCCAAGCAACCTCACTTCATCACTACTGTTAATGTCTAACTTTTTCAATACTTTTGCCACTCCATCATCAAGTCCAACTAAATCTTTAGTCACAGACCTATGTCTTATCTTCAGCTCCTGCAAAACCTTTTTGACTATCGAGTCCACAAGTTCCGCTTGGCTGCCACAAATAGAAGCAAGTTCATTAGTTACAAAAGCAAGTTCATAAAACCCTTGACCCAAAATGCATGGCGTTCTTGCCATCCTACGGTCCAAGACTCTTCGTGACGATCGAACGGCTGCTACGCACGCTGCACGGAAAAGCGCAAAATATTTGCCCGCGTGATTCCCCACAGCAACGGTATACAGGACGAGAGTTGCATGGAAAAGAGCCTCTGTAGGGGGAGGGGCTTTTTTGACTTTTTTTTTTTGGACTAATAAGCTGCATTCATTACCAACTGAGATTCCGAGCAAATACAGCATGAGCATTAGTACAAAGCAAATCTAAAAGAGCAGAAGGGGGATTGGTAATCCAATTCCTAGGTAGACAGCCATACGGTGGGTTTTGGCTAACCAATCAACCACTTTGTTGGTGGCGCAATTATAGTGGGCTAAACTAAGTCCCGAAATATTCGTCATTTTAAGCTTCGCACGGTCCACTAGAGGTTGCACAACCCAACTTAACGAAGCTGAGGAGAGAACACTCTCCACCAGTGTACAACAATCAGACTGAAGCAGGAATTCTTTTTCTATACTATTCGGGGAAAGCTTAGAAGAAATAAAGTCTAGGTTTCAACCAAAACTACGGGCCTTTTTGACTTGACTTGCTTTATTCTATTAAGGGAAAATGTCACAAATGGTTTATGGATTTTCATCTAATGTTCAATTTCATCCATGAACTTTTGATTTGCTCAATTTGGTCCCTGAATTATTAACAAATGTTCCATCTAGTCCCTGACTACTTGAAAATTGACCAATTTCATCATTCAGTTAGTTAAAGTTAACGAAGTTGACGTACATGGCTTTTAGTCTCTTAAATATAAAATAAAAAAGGACATGTGGAATATCCACGTGGAAATTACCTTTAAAACAGGTCAAATTATGGTCACCATCCAAAAAAGAGATACAAAACCACTTATTTTCTATGCTTTTGTGATCAGTACTCTCATCTCTAGCTGACCCCTAATTTGTTTTCCTTTTTTAAGATATATATTGACTCATAATTCTAGTAATCCAACTTAGTTCCACGTCATCATTTAACAATTTGAACAAATGGAAGGACTAGATGTAACATTTGTTAATAGTTCATGGACCAAATTAAGCAAAGCGAAAGTTCAAGAATGAAATTGAACATTAGATGAAAGTTCAGGGATCAAATTAAGTAAATTGAAAGCTTGAGGATGAAATTGAACATTAAATTAAAGTTCATGGACCATTTGTGATATTTTCCCTTCTATTAATAAAGAAAATAGAAAAGACAACCAGCGAGCAAATGCTCCTCATTTAATGATGGAGGGAAAGAAAATGGAAAAATAAAAGAAAATTACCCTTCCTTTTCCTTCTTCCTCTCTAGCTGGCGGCCAAAGGTAGGGGCCAACAAGAGCAAGCGTTGCTAGTGGCAAGGTGAGGCGCGTACAAGGCAAGTGAGGTTGTCCTCGCTGGCCACAAGGAAGAAGAATGAAAGGAAATAAAAATAAAAAAAATAAATTCGAAGAAATGTTATCGAAAATTGTAATCATGTCATGTTAAACGGTTAACGTCCACATAACTTTTGATCAAACTTGATTGTATAGATTCAATTAAGAAAATATGAAAATATTTATAATTTAATTGGTAAAATTGAAAATTTTAAAATTGAATTGATAGTAAATTTAAGGCTTTTTAGATTTTTTTTTCTCGACACAAAATGCACTCTACTGTACATGCTTGAACAATGCTCTGTTCTTGCCATCCAACGGTCCAAGACACTTTATGCGATTGAATCGTTGCGATGCATAGGCCACGCACGTTTCCTTGCAGCAGCACTACGTGGGAGGTGGATGAAAAAGCAGCTTTGCTGGGATAGGGGCCTTTTTCACTAAACCCGTATTTTCTATTAATAAAGAAAATAGAAAATAATTGATTGAATTAATTAAATTAAATTAAGTCAATTCCTTTGCGGGACATTACATGAAAATGCATTCATCTTGTAGGAATTTCTGAGTAATTTTTTGTTGTTGTCGTCAATAAGATATTTTCATTGCAAGAAGTAAGGATCGGACGTAATGAAGTGCAACTCCCATGATTATTCATTCATTTTTTCACTATTAATTCAAAATTCTTGGTGAATCAAATAACAATTCCTTTTTAGTGAATCAAATAAATTTGATGTAATAAAGTTGAGAAATAAAAAGAAAATTCAAAATTTCACTAAAAGTTTAAAAGAAAAAGTTCCCTCATTACTTTGCAAAATGCGATTGGTTTAATCGCCATAGGATCCTTTTTCCTGACTTTTCTTGGGCCCCATCTACAAAGGAGTAGAATATTCAAGGACATCCCTCGCGCGCGTGGGTGTGTGCGGTGGGTGGGGAGACAAATGGTTGGCGGGAAACTCGAAGAAGAAGCTGGACATCATAGCGCAGTATTGGCAGCTGAATGCTCGTCCCGACGATCCTCGCTCCGGCGACTATGGTTACTCCTAGTCTGATATGCTCCGATTCGGGACTGATTTGGATCGCGGTGTTTACAAAGCCATCGAAGATGCCGCTGATCGGAATGTGACTATCAGGTAATTGCGGATAGCGCTTGCTCATGCCCTTTGCATATGCTGATTTGTTGGTGTACAGCTGCTTTGGTAGCAATTGGAGCTTCGTGTTTGGATATTTCGCAAAATGCGCGATCAAGGCTACCTTGATTTTTATATCTAGTAACTTGCATAGTTTGTCTCTCGTGATCTTTAACCAAACTTTCTATTAACGTGTCAAACGTCTTCTTATTTCAAGTTTCTGACACGTGTTAAGTAATTTGCTTAATGTGTTCTCTTGAGCAAACCCGAAAACGGTCTATCTTGGAGAACTGGGCGAATTCTAAATGATGCAATTATATTTGACTTTGAGATAGTAGAAGTTCCATCATTGGAGCCTCGGGAAGGATATTAATCCGACGGATGAAGATATTGAGCGACTGTAGTGCCAGTATTAATTAGGGATATGTTCAGCACAAGTCCAAAACTTGTCAACAAAGTGCAATTGAGTCCTAAAACTTACAAAAAGTGCAATCAAGTCCTAAAACTTGTTAACTTGGTTCAATTCAATCATTCCGTTAACACCGTTAGTTTATATTAACGGAAATTGCTGATTTGGCTTATTTTAATACTTTCTCTCTCCTACGTGGCAATTAGGGCAAGACAAATTGTGCACATAAGCGAAACGACGTCGTTTTGTGGGTATTACCATTCTCAAAACGACGACGTCTCCCCTCTGTTTTTTTTTTTCACGACATCTCCCCCTCCGTTTCTCCGTTTCTTTACGACATCTCTTCCATTCTTCCCCTCTTGAATCAACGAACCCTAAGCCCTAAATCTCAACGCAGATCTCTTCCCTTCTTCCCCTCTTGAATCAACGCAACCCTAAGCCCGAAATCTCGACGCTGATCACCAGTGCCTCGCGAGTTGCAATTCTTCATCAAACGCTGGTGCAAGTACGCGCGACACTCGTCCCACGAGAGCCTTGGCGGTGGATCGAGCGGCGCCGACGGTGGAGGCGAGGTGAATTTGTTTGCAACGCTTGTGTCCATCCATAGGAATATGTTGTGGAGATTGATTGTCCCGCTTACTCTGTGCTAACATGACAAGCTGAAGTCTTTGGACCGGTTGACTCAGAGGACCCTGATTTCAAATTGAGCAAATATCATTATTTTGGCCATGGTGAGATACTGAGTTTCTTCTCTCATGTGCATTGGGGATTGTGATTACTTCTTGTGGTGTTCTTCAATTCTAATCTGCATCACTGTATTTGTGATTTGTCCATTAATGTAACTGATAATATAGTGTTTGATCATTTCTTTCAAGACTATGGCTGAAGTTATTTACAACTTCACTAATTATAGAATTTGTTCTAGACAGCGACATCTTCCTCTTGAAACTTCAAGTTCATTTGGGGGGGGGGTGATGTGCGTATCTTCATCTCTGCATCTATATTTACTTAATTAGAAAGGGACATGAGAATAATGTTTTTTCAGACTAAGATAGCAGGGATATGGTATGATGTGGGTTTAAATCCATCTAATATATGTGTCCTCTTGAAACTTCAAGTTCATTTTGGGGTGGGGGGGGGGTGATGTGTGTATCTTCATCTCTGCATCTATATTTACTCAATTAGAAAGGGACATGAGAATAATGTTTTTTCAGACTAAGATAGTAGGGATATGGTATGATGTGGGTTTAAATCCATCTAATATATGTGTCCTCTTAAAACTTCAAGTTCATTTGGGGGGGGGGTGATGTGCATATCTTCATCTCTGCATCTATATTTACTTGATTAGAAAGGGACATGAGAATAATGTTTTTTCAGACTAAGATAGCAGGGATATGGTATGACGTGGGTTTAAAATGTATTACATATATGTGTCCCTGTTATTTGTCAACACTAGCTTTAGAAAGCCAGCTTTGGCTTCCTGAACTGTTTATTTTGGTTGCGCTAATGACTGTCTTCATTTAATCATTTCAGGGACAACAATAGTGGTTCATGCTGTTGATATAATTGCTTTGTCAAAGGTGACTGATTGTTTCCTCTTCGTGTTTCTCTTGTAGTTCTATTACGATTGCTATAGTTCATGACAATGGTGCTTTGATTTTGATCGGCAGCTTACCTGCTTAGTGCTACCGTAGGAGCACTGCCGTTTGCTCCAGCCTAAGTCAATATGGAGATCGGATGACACAAATGAAACGTGCAGTCTTGTCGAGCGTATACTACACCAGGAACCCATTGAAGTATGTTTCAAATAGTTGCATAGAGGTCGCTTTTTAAGCCTCATTTTTGTGCTAAATTAGTCATGGATTTCCTCTCACGCTTGAATGTTCCACTCGTCCATGGTGCAAATAGGCACGTTTAAATTGAACTTCTTTACATCACATTGTTCAGTATTTATTCACTGGAATCATCATCATGGCTGATAAACGCTACATGACTGTTACACAATACCTGCTTAGTGGTGTCACATGACTATGAATGTTTTCAAAGAGCTGTAACTTAACAGAAATCAGTCAAAGATTAGATGGCCTAATGATATATTGGCTCAACAACCAGTTCTATTAAGAGGTATCCTCTTTTGGAATTATCTATGGATATCACATTTTCCTGTTCTTCCCCATTTTTTTATGCTTCTTGCTGTCCCATAATCCTTTAAGTTGAATCTATAGATATAGTTCCTTTTCACTGTCGATGACGATACCAAATGATTTGTCTCATTGTCCATTGCTTACACAGTTCTTATGTGATGGAATCCAATGCACTACTTGATATGCTTTTTGTTGCTTGATGATGTTAAGAAAAAAAGATTTCTAGTTTCCATGAACTTATTTTCATGTGCATGTTATTCTTGGAAACAAGATTTACATCGCATGCCCATATTTTCCTCTTAAAGGTCTCTAGCTACTGTTTATAGTTTTGCGACACATGCTAAGATTAAATGTGCGACAGCAGACATGTGGTCTTTATCTGTGAATAAGTTGTCATTACATGTTTGTTTTGAAGGTTAACATATTTCAAGGGATCACTTCGCCGGAGGCTCCGAGATTTGGGAAAGTTTTCGACGGGCAGTTCATTGCTCAGGCATAATTAGTTCAGTTTTGTGCAGTTTTGTGCTAAACCAATCTGTGAGATGTGTACACGAAAATTTGATGACTTCCTTTCTTCTAAATTAGTTCAATTTACTGTCACTTTCAGCTCCTTTTTTGTTGATGTTGGTTTGCTGATGCTTGTATTTGGAATGAGTTCATTGGAGGGTTGACTACTCTCAAGGTCATCTATCAACATGGGTATGTTTACCCTACCTATTTCTCTTTACAAGTGAAGTCATTAGTAGTTTTTAGGTGAAATTTTACGATTGAAAGTGCTATTTGTTTCTATTCCTTTGTAGGTCCAACGGGCAACAACAAAGTTTATGTCACTATTTTCTTTGGAAGTAAATTTCAAGTTGGACTGCCCTTAGAATATGTAGATGGAAGGGTCGATGTTGTTGAAGTAGACTTAAGTAAGGGTTCATTATCCAACATAATTGTAGCTGTTGAGGTTCTGTGTGGGCGTAAAATAGAAAAGCTCTTTTATAGAGTTCCTGGAAGTAATATTCTTGAAGATGGAATAACTCTTAGGTACTTATGGGATAACTCTGATATGATAGATCAATTTTATCATCATCTTCACTCTGAAAATATTGAATTATATGTTGAGCATGTCGATGATGAAGAAACGCTTGCTGAGATAGGGGGAGTTGAGATGGAAATTGGAGGTTTGTTTGATGTGAATACGGAAAGTGTTAATAATGTGGCTGATAATGTGTTTGAAAATATAAATGGAAATGCCGATGGTGATGGGAATTAGCTTGAGGGTGAAAGTGGGGGTATGGATGATGAGAATGATGATGCATGTAATTTGGTGGATGTTGAACAGTCGAGTGACGATGATGATTTTGAATTGGTTAATGCAAGAAGAAATTTAAAGGAATTTTCAGTAAGACATAGACTCAAAATTGGAACTAACATTGAAGAAACTTCTCAATTAGACATTGGCTCTCAAATTCCATTATTAGTTGATCCTCTAATGGTGGATGCGTCTAGGTGCGAAACAGAGTACTATGATTCAGATGAAGAAGAAAGTCTTCATTCAAATTTAGATGATGAGAGTGAAAAAGAAGAAAATGATGTTATTTCAAGAAGAAGGAGTAGGTTTCCATCATATGATCGAAATTATAAGAATCCAGTAGTTGTTGTTGGTATGACATTTGAAGATTCAAGTGAGTTCAAAGATGCAATTTTGAGGTACTCGGCGGCTGAGCAAAGAGCAATTAAATACACCAAGAACACCACTGGATTTTTAAGAGCTAGGTGTGCCCAGGCTAATTGTAACTGGATGATTTATGGTGCCCTCGATAGCAAAACTGGATCATTTCATTTGAAAAAGTACATTGATGAGCATATATGTGCTATTACTTTTGAGAATAAGAGAGTTTCTATTTCTGTTTTAGCTAAACACTTCATGATTCTCATTTTTGCAATACCTAAAATTAATGCACCTCAGTTGAAGATATTAGTTAGAGAACAGTTGGAGGTGAATGTCACTGTGAGCCAATGCAGGAGAACAAAGCTAAAAGTGTTCAAGGAATTACAAGGCAATTACAAGAAGGAGTATGCACTGATGTACAATTACTTGAGAGAGCTTTACATTGCAAGCTGGATGAGCACATTTATAATGAAAGTTGAAAGACCACTACCAGATTCCTTACCATTATTTGATAGGACTTACATTTGCTTTGATGCCTGTAGGAAATGATTTTTGGCAGGGTGTCGGAAAATCATTGGATTAGATGGATGTTTTCTTAGGGGATTGATTAAGGGTGAGTTGTTGTGTGCTGTGGGGAGGGATGCTAACAATCAAATGTATCCGTAGCATGGGCAAATCGTAACAATTGAGAATAAGGACACATGGAGCTGGTTTATCAACTTGTTGAAAGAAGATCTTGACATGGGTAATGGTAATGGATGAGCCTTAATAAGTGACCAACAAAAGGTATGTAATACTACTATCGCTCATCTTGAATTTGTTTGCAACAATGTATATAATAATTTCCAATATTAATGTTTTCTTTTCTTTTTTTTATATATTAGGGCCTCATTTCTTCAGTAGTTGAACTTTTGCCAAATGCAGAACATAGAATGTGTGCGAGGCATATATATTCTAATTGGGGTCAAAAATACAAAGGAAAGCAGTTGATGAGACAATTTTGGAAATGTGCTAAAAGTACTAATATGTCAGATTTTGAGGTGCATAAACAGAGATTGAAGGAAATGACTCCACAAGGTCATGATGATCTATTCTAGATTGAGCCAAAGCACTAGTCTAAAGCCTTCTTTGACACCATCATAAAATGTGATGTTGTTGATAATAATCTTAGTGAAGCTTTCAATGGTAGGTGTGTGGAAGTTAGGTGCAAGGCCATTGTGAGTATGCTTGAAGATATTAGAATCATGATTATGAATATAATGCACAGTCAAAGGGATGCATGTGCTAAGTGGACAAGGAATTATGGTTCAAGGATTGTGCATAAGTTACATCAGAATACATTGGCTAGTAGATATTGCCATTTGATATGGAATGAAGATCAAGGATACGAGATTATGGAAAATAGTGACAAATATGTTGTAGACTTCAATTTGAAGACTTGTTCTTGTAGAGCTTGAGAAGTTAGTGGAATCCCATGTTGCCATGCTATATGTGCAATACACCACAAGAAAAATGATCCAGTTGACTACTTAGCCGAGTGCTATAACAAGAACAAATATAAGTGCTTATCAATTCATGATGCCTACTGTGAGATGACAGAAATTTTGGGGCAAAACTAATAAAGAAGCCCCTCAGCCCCCACCAATCAAAAAGATGCTTGGTAGGCCAAAAAGGAGTAGAAGAAAGCAACCACTTGAGCTTATAAGATAGAACATAATGACTAAAGAGGGTAAGCGAATGACTTGTTCTACCTGCCATGTGGTTGGACATAATTGTAAAGGATGTCCTCTGAAAAAGGTATTTCTTAACTAATTGATTTTGTTGATTTTGAGCCTGTTGTCTTGTCATGAATGCTTACTATGTGCTTTTTAGGCCGATGCAAATGCACCTGAAGCTCAATTTTAAGCCAATTCCAATAGATCAAGGCCTAAAAAAAAAACAAGTACTTTGTGATAGATTCATGCATTATAAGTTATAAATGTGAAGATATCGATTTACTAATGATGGATATATATATGCAGGCTAAAGCTACAGCAACGGCAAGTACAACTCAAGGAGGATCCAAAGGCCGTGTCATTGCTTCTGCAGAAGCTAGTGCACTTGTACAAGATAATAGTGGGCAGAAGAATTCTTCAGCCAATGCTTTTGCAGAAGTTAGTGCACAAGTAGAAGATACTTCTACCAATGCTTTTGCAGAAGCTAGTGCACCAATTGAAGATACTTCAGCCAATGCTTTTGCTCAAGTCGATGTGCCAGCACAAGATACTTTAGTCAATGCTTGTAGAAAACTCAGTGGACCAGTGCAAGATACTTTAGCTAATGCTAAAGCTCAATCTAGTGTAAATGAAATAGGATGTTGGGCTACTGCTAATATAAGTGGATGTAGTGGACAAGCTAATTCTTTTGCTGAAGCTAGTGTTAATCAACGACAATGATTTTTTCGTGCTCAAGCCAATGCAATAGCCAGCAGCATACCTCAAAAAATCCCGGTGAGTAATACCTCACCAGCCATGCATTCATGTGTTGTGATTACATTGTCACATTCGATTTTTTCTTTTCTTTTTCAGTTTAAAAGACCTGCCATTGAAATGGAAACGATACAAGGGCAGTCACAACCGAACAAGAAAAAGAAAATGGTATGTTTACACAACTCCTAAAAGCAACCTTCAAATTCTCAATGTGAGTATGTTTTAACACTTTACAATGGGAACTGATTGTCTCCTTGAACTAAAAACATACCCATTCTTTTGTAGCCTGGCTCAACTGATACAAGACTATCGAAACAATTGGACAAAGGAGTAGTTTTAGGAGCTTCAATGGCAAAAGCGCATCCCCAAGCTAGTGCACAGTCTCAATCATCTCAAAGTGCTCTTCAAAAGCATGTTGTTGTGAAGTCAAAGCCACCATTGCAACTCCAGGACAGTTTGCAACTTCAAGCATTAAGAACTTATCCTCGAAAGCACATCGGTGTAAAGCCAAAGCCACCATCGCACCCCCAGGCAAGTTCTCAGCCTCAGTCCCGAAAAATGTTGCCATAAAGCCAAGGCCGAAGCCACCATCACAACCGCCAGTGAGTTCACAGCCTCAATCATCTCATACTTCAATTGCTCCTGCAAAGCCTATTTGGAAGTGAGTCACAGAAGGCACACCATATACAATTAAAAGCTCACGACTTATGAATCAAGCGCACGTTGAACCTGGTGGACCACCCGAGACAGTAGACTTGGATTGACGTGCTTGCTAAATGTGTCAGGTCTCATGAAAGTTGCAACAAGAAATTCTCCTTTAACATTATCTTGGGTGCTGTTTTTGCTGGCCAATTTCTTATATGGTTTGTGGTTTGTAGTGTTTTGTAGCAAAAAAATTTAGTGATTTTGTAATTATCAGAAAACGTGTTGGGACTGTGTTTAATGACTCGTCCCTTTTGCTGTATACATTTGAGAATATCCTATCCGTCTCTTTGCCTCTTGGCTATAGTAGTGCAATGTGCAAATTTATCTGCCTAAGAAAAGAGCAACTTTGTTTTGCATCCGTGTAGCTGAGGCAGCATGCCGTGGTACGTGCATGTTCCTTTTCAATTTCTTTCTTTGAATAGGAGTTTTATATCTGTTGAGCACCTCAGTACAGTCTCCATATATATTCACAACTTACATAATGTCAAAAAGAAGGTTGCGGTGGAGGGAATGTTCGGCCGTTTTGAGTTTTTTAAAAAAAAAAAAAAAACTTCTCTATCTCTAGATACCTTTCATTACATAGTACACACCGATATTATCGAGACAAATCCCCATTAGAGATTATATTTGGCATCTGGAGATCACGAAGATCATCTCAGGATTCCGTTGTTTTTGCAGTGAATCGTCATCTCGTTTCGGCCGATCTCTTGTGGCAGGATGTCATAGCGTATCAAGTGCTGCAGATGCATTGTTGTCTTCAGATTTCATCGCATACACACCGCTCACATCGGGTGGTACCTCGTTCTCATCCACGAAGACATTGCCTTCGTAAGTCACTGCCCCTCCATCTCGAACTCTGCCATTGCCGGTTACTTCTACAATCAATTTCGGAAAACCGACGCTCTCTTCACGAATCAGACCCTCCCTTGCCTCTCCTATCAACTTCTCAGTCCTTTCGCTTTCGCCGGCTATATCATTGTCGCCGCAGTAAGAGTGCTCCTCGTAATATGGTACAGGACCTCCTGCCATGAATCCAAGATTCACCTTACGGCCTAAAAGAAGCGGGCCCGAGTTCGAGATGCTTATGTTCTCCTCGTTTTGGCGATGTCTTTGACTGTCAAATTGATGATTGATCTAAAAGAGCAGCCAGATACTAAACATCGTGGCAACAACAAATTGGAATATTCTCCTAGATCGTCCTGCCCTCTATCTGTGATTGTCGTTGCTGGATTGGTTAGCCATCATGTTATGTTCCTTCGAATTTGAATCGAATCACTAGAAATAGAAGCAGATTCCAGGCAAAGAGAGGTCAGCACGATGACTTAATGGGCCAAAAAAAAAAGTTAGTTGATGAACAAATGAGTCAAACTATCACGAACCAGAAGACCAACTTCGTAATCTCATTTGGGTTTAACCAAACATTAATCATTTCAACTGAATTCATCGCTCAGACTCTAGCCGAAACTAATTGTGCCGAGCATAAGAGAAATCTATTCCCAGCTTAACAAAAATCAATGCAGGATATACTTAAAGAAGACGTGCTCATACAGTCCTATCTAATGCTCTGACTTTGTGATGATGAACTTGAGAACGAAACTGGCATGCTCGAATGCTCGAGGAAAGGAACCCTTTTGAAAGAAACAAGAGAGGACCTGCTCGTAAAGTTCTTTCCTTTCTTTTGACGAAAAGCCAAGAAAGAGAGAGTCGCGCAAGCTAACATTCGTCAGAACGCAAAAGCAGTAGAATTTGTCAAGGCGTGGAAAGTCTCGAACGGGGGGTTTGAAACTTTCGAAAATCCAAAGAGCCGGCTTTGTCACGTAACTCCCTTTACTTCATGCCCCAAAGTACCTTTTTCTCTCCTTTCTAGATGCTTTTGATTTGATGAAGCAAAAGTTCGAAGGGTGAGGGCAGCTTATATAGAGGAAAACAAGCTTCCCAGACTTCATTTCCATAAATACCTGAGAGTGCTCTGTCTTTTTTCCTTTGATGGAACATTTAAAAAATCATCATCCAAATAGCATTCACTGAAAGAACACATGAATTGAATTAAGCTTGTTTACATTTCCACGCAACATAAGTTTCCTAATTTTACAGGGCAAAAGAGAATCGGGATGAAGTAATTAAATACAAACTTAGAAACAAGGTACTATGGAAGACTTAGAAACTTCTCACTGGCTTTCACATTAAATATAATCCCCATAATGATATAACACATGCATAGAAAAAATCCCAATTGATAGAGCGTATTCCCTTTCTTCACTCTTGCAAGCTCTTCCTTTAAAAGTCCATTTTTCGCCTTTTGCGCCTTCATTTTAGCTATCAGTGAGCTTACATAATCATCGTTGCATCTGGATTGGCTTGACTCCGATAGTGCTTGATTTCTTTCAAGCAGTTCAACTATCATGTCCCTCGCTTGATCCAGTATTTTTTGGTCAACCCCATGAAGAAATTGCAGCAACCTGGACTATCAAACTTAGCACATCCATAAAACCTTCTTCCTGCATTTTTCTTTGTTTTTGCAATAAGAAGTGGTGATCGAAGACCACAATAGCAGGTTAACTCTGATTCGACCTCATTAGGAGTTACACCACTTGATTTAGAAGCTGTTGCCCTCATTCTTCTTGTTGCCATATTAAAAAAGCATATCACAGTTGCAAACTAGCAAAACCTACACCATAGGAGAATAAAGGCATGTTAACCTTCAAAAAAAACATGTAATGAAAACTTATTCACAGATAAAGACCACCTATCTGCTGTCCCACATTTAATCTTAGCATGTGTCGCAAAACGAAAATATGGGCATGCGATATAAATCTTGTTTCCAAGAATAACATGCACATGAAAATAAGTTCATGGAAACTAGAAATCTTCTTTTCTTAACATCATCAAGCAACAAAAAGCATATCAAGTAGTGCATTGGATTCCATCACATAAAAACTGTGTAAGCAATGGACAATGAGACAAATCTTTTGGTATCTTCATCGACAGTGAAAAGGAACTATATCTATAGATTCAACTTAAAGGATTATGGGACAGCAAGAAGCATAAAAAAATGGGGAAGAACAAGAAAATATGATATCCATAGCTAATTCCAAAAGCGGATAACTCTTGATAGAACTGGTTGTTGAGGCAATATATCATTAGGCCATCTAATCTTTAACTGATTTCTGTTACATTATTCTCATGTCCCTTTCTAATTAAGTAAATATAGATGCAGAGATGAAGATACGCACATCACCCCCCCCCCCCCAAAAGAACTTGAAGTTTCAAGAGGAAGATGTCGCTATCTAGAACAAATTCTATAATTAGTGAAGTTGTAGATAACTTCAGCCATAGTCTTGAAAGAAATGATCAAACACTATATTATCAGTTACATTAATGGACAAATCACAAATACAATGATGCAGATTAGAATTGAAGAACACCACAACAAGTAATCACAATCTCCAATACACATGAGAGAAGAAACTCAGTATCTCACCGTGGCCAAAATAATGATATTTGCTCAATTTGAAAGCAGGGTCCTCTAAGTCAACCGATCCAGAGACTTCAGCCTGTCATGTTAGCACATAGTAAGCGGGACAATCAATCTCCACAACATATTCCTATGGATGGACACAAGCGTTGCAAACAAATTCACCTTGCCTCCACCGTCGGCGCCGCTCGATCCACCGCCAAGGCTCTCGTGGGACGAGTGTTGCGCGTACTCGCACCAGTGTTTGACGAAGAACTGCAACTCGCGAGGCACCGGTGATCTGCGTCGAGATTTAGGGCTTAGGGTTGCGTTGATTCAAGAGGGGAAGAAGGGAAGAGATCTGCGTCGAGATTTCGGGCTTAGGGTTGCGTTGATTCAAGAGGGGAAGAAGGGAAGAGATCTGCGTCGAGATTTAGGGCTTAGGGTTCGTTGATTCGAGAGGGGAAGAATGGAAGAGATGTCGTAAAGAAACGGAGAAACGGAGGGGGAGACATCGTGAAAAAAAACGGAGGGGAGACATCGTCGTTTTGAGAATGGCAATACCCACAAATCGAGGTTGTTTCGCTTACGTGCACAATTTTTCTTGCCCTAATTGCCACGTAGGAGAGAGAAAGTATTAAAATAAGCCAAATCAGCAATTTCCGTTAATATAAACTAACGGTGTTAACGGAAGGACTGAATTGAACCAAGTTGACAAGTTTTAGGACTTGATTGCACTTTTTGTAAGTTTTAGGACTCAATTGCACTTTGTTGACAAGTTTTAGGACTTGTGCTGAACATATCCCTATTAATTACCAAAGCAGTGAATAAATCATTACTTTTAGAGAAGCTTGACGCCGGATATTAAGTTATGTGGGAAGTAGAGCAAAATGTCTATGCTGCATAAGCTCATACTCATCTTCTTTGGGGCTTTTGCTGTCATATATACCGTGTCTATTACAGATTTTCTTATTTACTTCTTGCAAACATTAGCCCTCCTCTGAAAGATATTAAACTTCACCAGGCTTTTACAGCACTCACAAAAAACCAAATGACCTTGCTTCAGGAAGGACAAACGTCAAGTCTCTTACTCTGTTATTTGCCAAATGTTGGGGCTCAGGCATAGTTCATGCGAAAGTGTGGAACAATGATTGGAAGTCCCTTTCTCTGGTACTCGCTTCACCTAAGAAGTCCCTTCCTCAGGGATATAGTATATCCTTTTCTCCATTGACTGTTGGTGAGGATATCGATCGACTGGGCTAAATAAATTTTGACTGAACAAAAGAACGGTGTGTGTTCTCAGCTATAAGCGTCCCATTCTTGTTGGCAAGTAAGATTGTAGAAGATTTTGCCACATTTACACCATTATAAGACATAACACCTATTTTTCATCTCTTCAACCTGTATAGATTTGTTGTGCATTTGAGCCATATAGAAGAATTATAATGGTAAAATCTTTACAGGTGAAGGAATTTGGGATATACCTTGTTAATTGTCCCAAAATAGCAAAGAAGGTTCAATCCTACAACAACAACCCATGGAAACTTTCCTCTCTCAATGCTTCAGCTTACACAAAGAATGTCTCGGATCAACAAAGGCAGATCACCAGAAAAGTTTCCTGTTGGTCACATTTGCTTGAATCCGAAGAGCAATGCAAGTATGACAAAAACATCCATATTGCACTTTTTCTTGTGCCTCTTTTGCCTGCATAATTTGAGACTTTGTGAATCGTTATGCCCTTCTTATTTTTTCCCCCAGGCATTTGGTTGTATTGTTCATATTCTTTGTTTCTTTGGGTGACAGAAAAATTCATTGTCATTTCATAAAGCATGTCTCTCCTCCACGGGATTTTCTGTTGTTTCACCTTTAGTCAAGGAATATTCTTTTTTGGTCTTTCAACCATCAGAGGAATTATAGGCTCACGTTTGAAACTCCTGAGGTTATGCTGATAGACAAGTGATTCTGCTGTTTGTTAAGATTGTTTTTGGTGCTGCAGCTTAGAGATTCTAACTGGTTTTTTATTTTCATCTTTGTTAGAGTTCTTTCCAAATGGTTATGAAAATAACAACAAACCAAGTCTTATCCCACTAGATTGGATCAGCTATAAATGCTTGCCAAATGCATCTTAAAAACTTTTTCCTGGCGTTTGCTACTAATTTTTCAGTTTGTTTTCTCCCAGATGATTGAATGATGTGAGCAAAGAGAAAGCAGAACAGTTCTTATGTATTGTAAATAGCTTTTAAAAGAAGAAAAGTAGAGATACCGGATTGAAAGTAAGAGATTGGATATTATTTTCAAATTGCTCATTTTGGAAATGCTGTTCTGTGGGACTGATGAGTAAGCAGAAATTGTCCATGCATGGTACATAGCCTTTAAAAGAAGAAAGGAGTTTCTAAAATAAGAGACAAAGACAAGATTTGCTCTCTTGAGGACTTCTAGTTGGAAGCCTGTCTATAACTGGACAGACATGGCTTACTCTAGTTTGGCAACTCTGATGCTTAGAATTGGTCGCAGGCTTCTGTCAAAAAGCTAATCTCAAATTTAAAAGCAGCAGCTTATTCTTGGCCTGATATTAGCCAGTGATGTGTTGTTGTGACCATTTGATCAGTTTGGTGCTCCACTGAATGGTTTTGCGCTTGATTTGCTTTCAGTTCACTTGCCATCATAATGATCTGGTGAAGGTTAATGTTAACATTTTCCGAGTCCACTCATTGTTGTCAGCAAATATGTCATGGCAGGTCGCCTCTTCCTTGATCTGTGGAGGTTCCTTATGTAGCAGGCTATCCAGTCTTGTCACATCCTCACATGTTTCGTCTTCCATTAGATACTCCTGGACGTAATATACATCTTCACTATCTCAACTTAGCTATCTTTCTTTTGCTCTACCTGAGGTAACTTGTCCAAAACCTATCTATTTGACATTTTTTAATTTTGTCTTAATATAGAAACTAAGAAATGCATATGGACATCATCAAAATATTAGCCATTACAGGTTAGACTTGTTTCATCCTATAATTGTTTGTTGAATCAAAAGATAAAGAATGAATGGTTGCATTTTAAAATGAATTTAAGTTTGTTGATTTGCGATATCAGAGTGCTGGTTTCTGTGTTCAATTAAAATTTGACTAATTGACCCAGTTCAGTTGTCTATTATTTATTATTTTCTATCCGATATCTTAGCAAGTAAACTTTTTCAGTATGGATTCCATTATGACTAGTGAGGTTGCTCAACTTTTAAGTTGGATTGAATCACATTACGATTGCTCCACTGGTCCTTTTGAGGATCCACTCAGTTTTATATTTCAAGCTTCTATCTTTAACAGACAATATACTGCCGTTGCAGCTGTCATTTGGCAAGTTCTAGCCTGATGAACAGGCGTGGGTTGACACAATAAAATCAGTTGGAAGTGGAGGCACCGTTAGGATCAGCACGATGGACTGGCTTGGTCAATCACAATATGTTGAGAAACTGTTTATTGGTCATCCATTTCTTCTGCTGTGTCAGAGGTATGCTCCTTTCTTCAACAGTTGCTGCCTTGTTTGTACATGCAAATCCAAATCATCTGATGCAAGTCTATATTGTGTACATTTAGAAGCATTGCAGTCTTGCATCTACCAGATTCCATATTCTTTTATGGAGATGGACTGTGACTTGCAGGAACATTCAAAGATTGAACCAACGAAGCATTTAGTGGCACCACAAATACTGAAGTTTGATCACCGTTGTTGGCTTCTTGTTCTTCAAGTTGTCTGCTTGGAACAGAAAAATGACAATGCTTTGAGCTTATCATAGGCAGTAGTATTTTCCTGCTATCACCATGTGCCACTTTGGTTTCTAAATGATTGAAGGAAAATGGGTAAAGCCTTTGCTGTGATGAACTGCTTACTGACAAAATGGTTAATGACACAGGCTCTTTGTGATTTATCTCTGTTGGAATTTGTGATCCAATTCTAGAAACTTCAAGATAGATTTGAGCTAGAAGATTCAAGAAAAATTCTAGAATTGTCTACAAGCTTATGTGTCTAAGAAAATGTAGAAGTCTCTAGAAGAACTACAATCTAGAATTACCTAGATGAAGCCTACATGGACAACATTCTATAGAAATCTAGAATGTTGTACTAAGGTGTGACTCATGCCTATAAATAGGCTTGAAGTTCATTCACTTGTGTGTGAGAGGTAAACCCTCCACTTGTGTGTGAGGTTTATACCTCCACCATGAGAGGAGCATGAGAACATACTCCATATCATGTAGCTCCTCCACCAACACTTCCTTCAACCATTGTAAAATTACTTTCATAAACTAAAGAAACTATTTTCCCCCATATCCCATGTCTTATATCCTCTAACTATCACATATTGTCTCTTGTCCATCCTCTATCAAATATAAACTATAACATGCTTCCACGCATATTTATATTTTTAACATGGTATCAGAGCCACGTCTTTGGTTGGTGTTGGGCGTTTGTCCTCACCATCATCAACTAAAAGGCCGAGCCCGAGCGAGAGCCAACGAGCTAAAGCCGGAGCCGAGCGGAATCAAAGGCCGAGCCCGAGCGAGAGCCAAGAGAGCCGAGCCGGAGCGAGCGGGAACCAAAGCCGGAGCGAGCCGGTGCCTACGAGACGAGCGAGCCCGAGCTAACAACTACAACTAAGAGCATTTTGATGCCCCGAGACATATGGGACATCACCGAAAAAGACATGCACATTCCAAGGTAGGTGCAAGTGATTCGACAAGAGAATGCAAGGGATCATGGAATGAAGACGACATAAAAGGCATGGGACAAACTACAAGGAGAATTTCAAGGTACGATCGAGGATTTATGATACAAGTCCGGATTATCCCGAAATTGGATCAAGGGGGAGTGTTGGAATTTGTGATCCAATTCTAGAAACTTCAAGATAGATTTGAGCTAGAAGATTCAAGAAAAATTCTAGAATTGTCTACAAGCTTATGTGTCTAAGAAAATGTAGAAGTCTCTAGAAGAACTACAATCTAGAATTACCTAGATGAAGCCTACATGGACAACATTCTATAGAAATCTAGAATGTTGTACTAAGGTGTGACTCATGCCTATAAATAGGCTTGAAGTTCATTCACTTGTGTGTGAGAGGTAAACCCTCCACTTGTGTGTGAGGTTTATACCTCCACCATGAGAGGAGCATGAGAACATACTCCATATCATGTAGCTCCCTCACCAACACCTCCTACAACTATTGTAAAATTATTTTATCCAACTAATGAAACTATTTTTGTCCCATAAACCTTCTCAAAATATCCTATCCTTGTCCCTTGTCCATCCTCTACAAACTATAGCATACACTTGCACACAACGCCACTAACCAAAAACTATAACTAATATCAAAACCATGCTTCCGTAACGCACACATCCACGTTTAAATTTTAACAATCTCTTTTGACCAACTTTGTTCCTCCCATATGGTGTTACTGGGAACATGTTTTCTGAGGTGACATAATTTTCAGGTTGTCACCCACCCCACCGTGGGCGTGTTGGTTTGGGCCTTTCCCCCTCTAATTGCAGAAAGGGGAGATTTGAGTCACTGCGTGCGCATTAAAGCACGACTTAAGCGGAGCACTGTGGGAGGTGGGTCCCCGCGCCAGTGCTCCCTGAGGGTTTACGCTGAGCGCCTGCTGTGAGGCAGTTCCTCCAGTTCCCAAAAAAAAAAAAAATTTCAGGTTGTCTTTTCCAAGCATGCCAAAGTGAAGATATTGGTAGCACATTGGGCGCAATTCATAAACAGCACTGACGTTTACCTGAAATCTCTCCTCTATTCCAATGTCCTCTGCTCCTCTTTGAAATACAACGATTGTTCTGGCAAAATCGAGATCAAGTACTAATGGTGCTGGGTTTTACGCGACTGGAGCTGCGATCAGCAATGGACCAGCATTGGGAATAAGTATCCTGGTGACACCTCAACCATGGGAATTATGCTGTCAGCGATGTGAGAGCCCACATCGGAACGAGCAACCTCATATGGGAATATTTCTATACTACTGCCAGTGTCAGCTTTGGGACGTATGACCAGGACATAATTTCTCAGCTTCAAGAAGTCTTCGATGTTGATTGGGATTCACCATAAGCTGTTCCTGTGGGAGAGTCCAAGGAAGAGCTATCATTTTCGAGCTGACTAGTGCCTACACATGAGGTATGGACTGGCTACAGTTAACACGGAAAGGGGCACGGCGACAAATCAAATGAAGTCTTCTAACGCAATGGGAACGGCCAATAGAGTAGCGCTGCATCTTGAGACGAGGACATTGTTTGGACTTAATTTCACCAGAATGATTCGTTTGTAGATAACCAATGCAATAAAGCATTTCTTTCCACTGTTTAAACTCGCTTCTCCTTGACGATTACAACAGAAAAAGAACCAGCTTCATTGCTTTTGTATACTTCTTAAGACTTCTTAAGACGGCGTTTCTTGAAGCTACACCAACATCATCAACACGAGATGAAAGCGTGTAGAACTTATTAAGAACATAAAGTTGACTCTACCTTAATGTTAAATGCTGGAAGACAAGCATGAATTTGCAGAAAAATTAGAGGGGGAAAAAAACTCAAGGACTCATAATTTAGTAATAGGACTAAATAATAATCCATGAGATAATGACATAAATGATTCTTGAACTTTGATTCAATGTGCATTTTAGTCTAATGTATAATATTGTTCCTTAATTTTTTAATTTGTTCAATATGATCCTTAAAATTTTGATATATGTTTAATCTAGTCCTTGAACTATAAGAAAATATCCAATGTTGTCCCAAAACTTGAACCGATGGAAGAATGACATTGAACATATTAATATAGTTTAGTGACTAAATTAAAAATATATCATAATTTTAGAGACATTAAAAAAATTAAAAGTTGAGGAACAACATTGGACATTAAGATTAAGTTCATGGAGTATTTATGTCATTTTTCCAAAATCAAGGAGGAGTTATTGTTGTGGGAGCTAGGCGTTACGGTCCAAATCTTAGACTGGATCAAACCGGTCCATATAAGCCCATATGACAAAAAGGCCAATCTTAGCCTGAGAATATATATATATATTTTCAAAAATAGTTTTTTTTTTCTATTTTTACTCTAAGAAATAATTTCTGAGTAAAATAAGGTTTTTGATAACTACACAAAATTTATACTTTTGAAATAAAAAAAATAATAGAAATGCATTTGACGAAACAGTTTCTTTTTTGTATTTATTCATTTTTATTCTTGTTCACGGATCGCCAACTGCCGACCGTCACCGGCAATCGGCGGCAGCGGTAGCGGTCGGCGGCAGTGGCAGCGGTTAGCGGTGGCTCCAGCCGATTGGAGGTAGCCGCGGCAAGAGAGAGGAACAAAAGAAAAATAAAAAAGAAAGTTGGCTTATTTCTAGAAATTGTTTTTGAGAATAAGAATCTATTTTTTTTTTTCTTATTTTTGTTCCAAATCTATCTCCGGGCTACTTTTCTATTTCGAAGAATAGAAAAATAAGTTGACGTTACCAAACGGATTTACGTTCTTTTGTTTCTTGCCCAGAGAATAGAAAAATAAGTTGGCGTTACCAAATGAATTTATGTTCTTTTTTTATTTTGAGAAACAAAAGAACGTAAATCGGGAGGAACAGAAAGGTTATCATATGCAGGCCCTAACCTTCCCGAATGGCCGCTTGATCTTTGCTCTGCTCTGTCCTCTATCTTTGCCTTCCTAGCGTATCCCGTTCACTTTCAGCGTTCAGCCGTTCGCTTCTCGTTTTGATGGGGGAGGCTGGAGCGACGGGTTCAGGCATTGCTCCGTGGAAAACGCCCTTCGAAAACCCTTTTATAGAACGTTCTAACAACTGTAAGTGAAGGAAGGAGAAAGGGAGAGATGCATAGCTTGAAGGCTTTGGTGAGAGCCAGGCATTCGCTTCCCAAGCTCGGCGCTGTCCCTCACTGGAGAAGTTTCTCTGCTCAGCCCCATTACGCTAGCTACGACGAAGTCCAAGACCAGGTATGTGTTTCGGTTTGTTGTTTGATGCAACTTGTCCAGGTAGTCAAAATTTGATTCGTTCAGGAACTTGATGGTGTTGAGTCGCAGTGTCTACTTTGGGGATAGCAAAGGGCGGGTTTGTTTAGATTGGGAGCTTACATCTCGATTTCTGTATGTTTTTGGCGTCAGGTTTTGATGGATGGAAGAGCCAACTGAAGAACTGCGATATTCAACCGGCGATCTGCTCTTAATACTCTCCCTACCTCATTGGTTTGGTTCTTCTCCTTTCTCCCCAACTCCACATAATTCCTCACTGACCCTCACCAACCCCAATCAGAACGAAAAGCCGTTTCATTTTTCGTCTTTCCTGGTACCCCGTTCGATTATCTTTTCTAGAATAATTAAAGCTTGAAATTTTATGCTGATATTTTCTACAGGTGGCCAGGCTAAAGAGGCTTTATGAATCATGGGAAGAGAATCCAAACATCTGGTTCGTGTTGATGAAGGTGGTGATAGTTTTGAATGGATTTGTTTTTTCTAGAGTCTATACAGAAGGAGAAATGGATTCACATTTCAGGCATTCCTTTTATTATTGTCAGGGTTCGCAATCTTTGAATTGACATTAACTTTTTTGTCTGATCTGAAGGGTAGGGGCAAAGCTTTCTGCTCCAGTGGAGATGTCGTTACCCTTTATCATCTGCTCAATGAAGGTTGGTCGGTGATTGTTATTATTTGGCTTTCTAATTCTAAACATTTTTTTCTCTGATTGTCATTTTGTTCTTTTTCTTTGCTATTTATTTAATTAGTTATTAGAAGTAGAGGATTGGTTCAAAGGCAAGAATATCATATAGGTGACAATGTTGAGGTGTTAAATATCAACATGTGAAAGTAATTTTATAACTGGAGACGATACCCAATAGGGGATTTGTGGCTGTAGAAGAACGGTCAAATTAGGAACTAGTGTGTTTGAGTGAAACTAAATATTGAATCAGGTGGGATATTATAGATAGATTAAGGTGGAAGGTGTGAAATAATGGCCTTCAAGTGCTGTTCAAAGAGTACACAACTTTGATATCAATCTACTTTTGTTCCCTTGATTATGATCTTTTGGTTCCTTTACTTTTGTTTCCTAATTGTTGTTTCTAATCAAAAAGTCAACATATATGCAGGGAACATTGAGTAGTGCAAATTTTTTTTTGATGCTTTAATAAGTTCGTTTACCTGCAAAACATATTTGAAACCACATGTAAGTACCTCCTTTTAAAGTTTATAAACTGTTAGCTCTTTTGAGATGTAAAATCAGTCTATTGTGCAATGGATAATTTCAGGGCTCAGATATTCCTCTGAATTTCTCTTGATTTGTGTAATGACCTCTTGACACAATATATTATTGGCCATACATCATAGAGTAGGGTATGATTTCTCCTGGCTGGCTTAGAACAGACTTTCACCCTAGATTCCTATGATTTTGATAAATTATATAGTTGATAGTATAAGAATCTCATATTATAGTTTTGAATTGATGCTTCAAGTTTTGTGAATAAATGGTTGAAATATTTTTGAAAGTTAAGGGCGCGTTTGGCAACCAGTCAAATAATAAAAGTTTATATTCTTTTGTTCTCGAGAGTAGATTTGGAACAGAAATCCGTTTAGTAAATTTTTGTTTCTGGGAATAAATTTCTATCTTTTTGTTCCCGGAAATAGATTTAGAACGGAATTAAGAAGTTAAAAAAAGTTAATTCTTTCTTCCTGAGAACAATTCCAGAAGCTAACTCATATTTTTTTTTCTTTTCTTTTCTTCTTTCCTTCTTGTTTTTATTTCTTTTCTCTTCTCCTTCCACCATCACCACCGCCACCACCGCCACCCACCGTTGCCAGTAGCCAGCGACCGGTTGGGAGAAGTTCGGCGAGCTTGCCAGAGACTCGCCCAGCCACCGGCGAGCCTCCCCTGGCCAAGTGAGGCTCAACCGACAAATCGCGGCCTTGTTGGGGGCTGACAACCCTCTGGCGAGGTCGCCGGCCCTCATCTGGCTGGTTGCCAGTCATTCCAAGGAGGGTGAGTGGCTAAGGAAGAAGAGAAAAAAAAAGTAACAAAATTATTAAAAAATTAAAAAAAAATCTCCGGCAAGATTGCCGGTCCTCAATTGGCCAGTTACTGGACATCCCAAGGAAGGCGACTGGCTGAGGAAGAAGAGAAAAAGTAATAAAATTATTAAAAAATTAAAAGAAAATGATTTAAAGTATAAATTTTGAGGACAGTACCAAACGCAATTCTATTCTGGGAATAGAAATTTTAGACAATTACCAAATACCTTAAAATGCTAAGAAATTGTTTTCGGAAATAGCATAAAAAAGAATTATTTCTGATCAGAAACTGATATTATTAAACGTGCCCTAGTTTTCTTGTCATGGATTAAATGCTTGAATCTCACATCTTGCGGTATTACTGGATTCTAGTGATGCAAGCATGCTAATATCCTTGCAAACTACAACCTATGTACACATGCTGATATAAGATATCCTTACATTGTCGATCGCTAAAATTGGCAATCTGAACAATAACCAGTTTGCTATATAATTAGAAAGTCTTTACATGAGCTTTTGAAATCTTGGAAATAACTAGGATGAATGATTATAGTAAAATCCTTACCAAAAAAAAAAAATGATTATAGTAAAATCAAATTAAATGTTTCTCTAAACTCGTAATCATCCGACAAAAAGTGGCAAAAGAAACTTTCTTTGTTACAAAGTGAGTGATGGTGGATGAATCCTTGGAGCTCTATAATGATCTAAATTATTGAAATTAATGAACTTACTAGTTGGATATTGTGCTTCTTGACATGTGATCTAGTCCATTTTGCTTCGGCACCAGTTTCCATAGCATAAGCAGTCCAGGTCACTAAGGTGGACATACTTTGTTACAGATGAATCTTTAAGTAGATGAGATACCTCCGCATTGGTGGCATGATCAGTAAAACAATCTTTGACTAATGATCTGCATGACCACGATCTTTATGTGTAATTATGGTGAGATGAGAGGAGAAAGTAAGTCCTTGCGATTCTTGACATGATTCTTCTCTATGCTTAATTAAGTAAGAGAAACAATTAAAAATCATTTACATTTTCCCTCTTTGTCCCTCGAGTCAAATGTTAAGTGACATTTACTGCAATTTGTTTGTAGTAGTCATCTTATCGGCCCAATTCCTTCCATGTCAAGAGGGATTCCATTTCTAAAATTAATTGCATGATGTACTCCGAGTTGCTTTCGTTATTTATTATTTGGCATTTAATATTCTATCAAAGTGTTTGTTTACTTGACATCAACTTGTAGACCCATTTTCACAGTAAAAACTGCAAGCAATAACCATTTAGTAGGTGTAATATTCAATTTCTGGGATTTAATTTTTAGTCAATCTAAGTTGTTTGAATGTCTCGGCAGTTGTGTTAGTTTCAAGTTATGTCTCGGCAGTTGTGTTAGTTTCAAGTTATGAGTCGGTCACTTTTTATTTACTTCATTCTTGGGCAGCTAGCTATCTTGGACAGTGTCGCTATGGCAAGTGGAGCTGGGATTTCTCTCCCTGGAATGTTTCGATTAGCAACTGATAAATCTGTATGTGGCCTTCCCTAAATACTGATATAGATGTTAACTGCTTTCATATATGTGCTCACTGGGGTTGTGTTTATTCAACTTCCTTTGCCAACTTATTTCTTATCTTAGTGTAAAGTGAGGTTCAATGCCATTGGCTGTCATTATATGTGAATTTGTTTCTGAGCTGGAACATAGGTTTCTGTCGAAACCAGTGAGCTAATTTGTCATGGGATTGGTATCAACACAGATTTTGTATATGGGATAATGGTATGGGAGGTCCTTGGACCTTTTCAACTTGCATTGTCATCCCTCAACTTTTTTTTTTTTTGGGCGCTTTCAAGTCCTTTGAATTATGTGTTTGTTTGTTCAAGTTAGTCCTTCTGTCAAACATCTAGTCTGAATGCTGATATGCCCATCCACATCATCATTCTTCTTGAGCAAATTTCTGAGGAGAAATGAAAAAAATAAAGCAAAGCCTAGAGAGGGAGAAAGAGAGGATGGGGAAGGTCAGGGTAAGGGTGACTGTTCTTTTCCGTGGTGGGTGTGGCCTGCCGGTGGAGGCGGTGTTGCCCAGCCATAGCCAGGGTCATGGTGACCGGGCACTTGCCGCCATCGCCTTTGAATGCCGCATGCAACAGAGAGACATAGCGAGTGTGTAAGAGAGCGTTGACCTTGTGTTTGCACAGCATGAAATCTTCTAGAAAAGAGGAATCAAATAACTGGGTCCACAAACATGAAATAGCAGAAGTCTTGAAACAGGAAGCCAGAACTAGTGGTAACAATGAAACTTGCATAACCCATCTACCCAAATCAAGGAAGCTTAACAAAGCATAAACAAAAATAGCATGAAGGAAATACCAAATTCTTTTCTTTAAGGTGGTTGACTCAATTTGAGCCCACTACAGAAGAACAAGAATATGTGGCTACAATGGCGATGAGCTCTCAAGCAGTGCTCTATGAATCATAGACCATAATTAAAAAGAGAGAGAGAAGAAAAAAATAGGGTATTCTTGAATCCTCTAAATCACAAAGCACTTGTGATTTACTCAATCCTTGTCATCTACTTTTTGTTATTTATTGACAAAGGTTTGGCAATGTTAAAAAAAATTGGGATTCGTGTGCTACGGAAGCATGGTTTTGGTATTAATTATAGTTTTTGGTTTGTGATGTGTGCAAGTATATAATATAATTTGTGGAGGATGGACAAGGGATAAACTAGGATAATTGAAGGACAAAGAACATAGGATATGGGAAATAGTTTCATTAGTTGGATAAAATAATTTTACAATAATTGAAGGAAATGTTGGTGAAGGAGCTTCAAGATATGGAGTATTATCTCCTGCTCCTCTCACACTCTTACATTTGTTGTTCTACTATGCTCTTCCCTCTAGGGTGCTCTACCAACATTCTAGATTTATGTAGAATGTTGTCCACTTTAGCTTAATCTAGAGAGTTATGGATTGTAGTTTATCCTCTCTTCTTCTAGAGAAATCTACACATGTGCTTCTACATTTTTCTCTTTCTTCCAAAAACTTCATCTAGGGAATTCTAGAAGTTTAGCAACTCTAGGAAATTCTAGAAAATGGATCACCATTTCCAACACTCCCCCTTGATCCATTTTCGGGATACTTCGGACATTGTATCATAAAGTCACCGACATACCTTGAAATCTCTCTTCTAATTTGTCACATGCCTTTTGTGTTGTCTTCGTTCCACGATCCCTTGCATTCTCTTGTCAAACCACTTGCACTTGCCTTTGAACATGCATGACTTTTCTTCAACGATGTCCAATATGTCTTGGGGCATCAAAATGCTCTTAGTTATAGTTGTTAACTCGGCTCTGGCTCTGGTTCTCATAGGCTCTAGCTCTGGCTCCGGCTCTGGCTCTATTGGCTCTCGCTCGGGCTTTGGCTTTTGATTCTAGTTCTGGCTCCAGCTCTAGTTCTGTTGGCTCTCGCTCAGGCTCTGGCCTTTTTAGTTGAGGATGGTGAGGACAAACGCCCATAACCATCCGATATGCCTGGCTCTAATACAATGTTGAAAATTTTGGATGTGTGCACAGAAGCATAGTTTTGATAGTATATATAGTTTTTGGTTAGTGATGTTGTGTGCAAGTGTATGGTGTAGTTTATAGATGATAAACAATGGATCAACTAGGATAATTGTAGTTTGTCTCATGTCTTTTAGTCTGTCTTTTTTTTTTTTTTTTTTATGGGGGAAAATAGTTTCATTAGTTGCAGGAAATAGTTTGATGGAGATTGGTGGAGGTCTAAGACCTCTCACGGTAGAGGGTTTTCCCACCACACACAAGGTGGAGGGTTTACCTCTCACACCTTTACATTTGTTGTTCTACTATGCTCTTCCCTCTTTCCTATTTATAAGGTGCTCTACCAACATTCTAGATTTGTGTAGAATGTTGTCCACTTTGGCTTAATCTAGAGAGTTCTAGATTGTAGTTTATCCTCTCTTCTTCTAGAGAGATCTACACATGTGGTTCTACATTTTTCTCTTTCTTCCAAAAACTCCATCTAGGAATTTTAGAAGTTTAGCAACTCTAGGAAATTCTTGGAAAATGAATCACCATTTCCAACAGGCAACAAGTGAATGATTTGAACGCGTGAAATTCTCATGCTTCATCTTTCTCGGACCAATTCAAATCCCAGCAGAACCACTGTAGATCTGATGTGAGGCCATGACCCTTGCCTAGATCTGTTGTGAGGGCTGTGGCCCTTGCCGCTGTGTGCTAACTACTGAGGGGAGGCCGAGGACTAGGACTGCTTTTCCCTCGTACCTCTCTCTCCGGGTGTGTACCTCTGTGATGGATGGGAGCTGCACCATGCCTTAGCTCCATGAAGGTCTGGCCACTGTGACCTGAGCCTGGAAGGGTCTGGCCACCCTTGCCGGTGGCCATCAGTGCATGACTGCCCTCTATTTGCCAGAGCAAGCTGATGATGGTTTTCCTTTTTTTCATTTTTTCAATTTTCTTTTTAAAACCACTACTTTTTTCTTTTCTTTTTTTTTAACTGTGTAATAGCCACATGGACCCTACGTTGCTGTGTAGATGCCAAGGTGGCATGTTATAGCCTTGTGACATCGACTTTGCCATTTTTGTTTAGTTGTTTAATGGGAGGACTAACTCGAACAAACAAAACATATAATGCACCTGGTTTCACTTCTATGCAGCAATTCCGCAAAGTAAATTCTTGAGCTAATGCTTTTGATTGCAGGTTTTTTCCCATCCAGGGGTTCAATTAGGATTTCATCCAGATGCAGGAGCTTCCTTCCACCTTTCCCGTTTACCTGGCTATCTAGGTACATTGTCTATGCAAGCAAAAGGGAGGTCTTGGCTAAATTATGTAATGAAATAAAAAGATCATTCACCAAATTAAAAATAGGTCAGAAGGGTTGGATAATATTAGGCCTCAAATGTTCTGTTGGTGTCTGTAAACTGGAAGTTCTTCAAAAATTTAATCTTTACAGCATGTTTGAATGTTTTACTGTATCCATTAGTTGCCTTCTAGCATGCAGAAATGTTGAAGACCATCCAATGCATTGCACTGAAGGGAAGCCTTTGTCTGCAAAGTATACTTTATTATTGAAACCATGAAGAGATCATATAGTTGTTTTGTCCTTATGTTTTTAATGAAAAGCTCATATAGTTTCCACAATATTTTCTTTGCACGGTTTAGTACTATTCCTCTTTGAATACCGAGTTGTCAATAACTAGCGTTAGGATACTATCTTAGAATGCGGCCTTCATCTTCCAGGGGAATACCTGGCTCTCACAGGGGAAAAGCTTAATGGTGTTGAAATGGTTGCCCACCACTTGGCTACTCACTATTCACTAAATGCAGTTTGTTTTCAATGCACCTTTGACTGCTGCTTCAGTGTTTTTACACTTCATACCTTGATAATCTCTTCAGCTTATGACTAATGACCTTGACAGAGATTGGCTTTGATTGAAGAACATCTTGGAAGACTTACTGATGATTTATATGTTACAGAGACATCCTTTTCACAATATGGTGATCTTGTTTATCCTGACAGGAGAAGTATCATTCGTAAGTAACGTTCAACTCTAATCTTCTGCTTCTGGGATCTTTGTGGCATGATTTTTTACTTTTATCCTCCTCTGTGCGAATGATTATATTTTGGATCTATACAGTATCACTTTACGTTATACACCTGTCCGGGGAACAGACTAGAGAAGTTTGTGATGTAGCTAATAAACGATGTACATTGCGAGTAGATTGCGTTCTACCACACATAACTATAGCTTTCTTACTTTTTGGTGCAGTTGACTATTAGGCAAATAGAATTATTATACGCTTAGAATTTTTGTACCAGCTATTTTCACACTTTATGTGGTTGATTCTGTTTTATTCAAACCTGAGTAGAACTATGAATATGTCATTCTAAACACTTAATTAGTCATTAGTTATGACATGTTGTTAGTTGTTGTGCATATTAGAACTGTGCAAGGGACAAGTAAATATTCCACATAGCATAGTGATTGCTGCTTTTATGGAAAAAAGTTTATTCCTTCTCTGTACAAGTATATTTCTTCTCACCTTTATTAAAGAATGAACCTGCACCTTCCGTTTTACTTACTACCAGGAAGTCTTTTGTTTTCTAATCTCTCCAGTTTTATTTGTTGCAGCTATTGAAGTTTGTATCGAATAATTTTTTAAATGGAGTATCTTTGTCTTGTTCACTTATATTATTTTAGTGTCGACTTAGGATTGAAGTGATCGATAAATGCTTTAGCCATGACACGGTCAAGAAATTATTCATGCACCTTTATTAAAGAATGAATCTGCACCTTTTGTTTTACTTACTACCAGGAAGTCTTTTGTTTTCTAATCTCTCCAGTTTTATTTGTTGCAGCTATTGAAGTGTGTATCGAATATTTTTTTAAATGGAGTATATTTGTCTCGTTCACTCACATTATTTTAGTGTTGACTTAGGATTGAAGTGATCGATAAATGCTTTAGCCATGACACGGTCGAGGAATTATTCATGCACTGGTAGTTGGACGAGAGATCCTAAAAAGGACTCTTATATTTATTGTTGGAAAGTCCATATTGCTTGACATCGTACTGGTTTTTGAGATGGTATCACTGACGTTTTATTTTGCCAGATGACATGATGGTAGAATTGGGATTAATTAACTGAGAAATGCAATGAGTCAACATAGTTAATATCCTAAGTGTTCTATTATTACCATCTTATTAGATTGGTGTTGCCTAGGAAATTGAAGCAGCTGACTTTTATGATGAATGTTGTGCTATGACCCTCAAGAAACTAAAGGAAGCTTATCCACTGAGCTTAAAAGTCACTTTAAGATCTGTGAGTTACCATTCTTTTAATTTTCTTTGTTGGACATAGATTCCCTCAGACATTGACTTGGTTATATTTATTATTTTCAGATTCGTGAGGCAGATTCCAGACTCTTGATCAATGTTTAATTTGGGAATACCGAATATCCCTTCGTGGAATCTTCGGAGAAGTTTCCAGAGACTTTTGTGAGGTACGCAAATCTTGGACCATCCACAGCTATTGTATGATTGAATCTTGTAGGGTTCTTTTTTTTTTTTCTCTCTCTCGTTACTGTCAGATGATTGTACATTTTGCCATCTGTGGGGTTGCAAAGATAGTTTATGTTCTGATTAATAGTGCTCTTTGCCATCTGTAGGTTGTTCGGGCACGGTTAGTGGATAAGGACTTTCCTCCAAAGGTAAAATTGAGCCGAATTTTTCCAACCTTACACATTGTCTCAACTTACATGACTGAAATGATGGTGGGTTTTTTTAATTAGGTGCAGTGGGATCCTCCAAGTTTGGAAGAAGTAACCAAGGAGATAGTCGACTTTTATGTCTCTCTACTTATATCTAAGCCTGAGCTAGAACTACCCATTAGAACTACCCACTGCCTCGCGAGAACCCTCTGTATGACAGATGTATGAATGCTGATGAATCTTTCGGCATCTTCAGTTTTGTTGGTTAGGTATTAAACTCTGTGATTTAATTTTATCTTGGTTCTTGCATACCCACGACAGTTCAAGATATGTCAATCATGTTTTCTTTGTATGTTAAATCATTCTCCCAGAAATTCCGGAGACAAAGCACCAGCACAATAAGATAAGCAGTTCTATCTTAATCACTAGCTCTCTCTCTCTCTGTGGCTTGTCGGTTATTTGTTTATTCACTATCTTCTTCTTTCATATATCAATGCTGCTAAGATTGAAATTACAAGCCCCCGTATTTTAGCGCTATATTCTTCTTCCCTGCTTCATAAAAGCCGGTATGAGGCGACTACCAGAATTATAAAGGGAAAAGCCACGGGAAAAGGATCCAAAGGTACAAAAAAACTGTAGATCCGCCAATGGTAGTGAAATGATAAAATTACCATCTCAATATGACCTTCAGAAATTCAAAATCTGCATGGTTGGTGGAGGGAAAGTCATTCAAATTAGTCTCGCAAGTAAGTCTTAATTTCCTTGTGAAAAAGGTTTCAAACCTGTACAGAGATCTATACAGTTGCCTATGTGGTGGAGGGAAATACATCCCAACCTGCAAAGTTAGGCTAGAATTAATATGTCCAATGCACATTTATCTGTATGACATGATAGTACGTTATGAATATAACCATAGTGATTTCATAAGAGAGTTTAAATCTTCCTATTTTGGCTAAGTTGTTCTTGGTATCCAAGTGGGGACGAGCCAAGAGAAAGCTTGATATCCTTTCTCTGGGCTTGCTTGCTACAACCAAGCAATTCATGAGCACTTCAGCAGATATCGAAGAACTACCAGATTATCAACTTGGGAGGACGATTAACAACGAAAAGTAGACACTTGATGATGCAAAATGACTTATGTACAAAATGGGTGAGGTTCGTTATTTGGGAAGTCGCTGCATTCAATATCAGCCAAGTTTTATTAAATCTCAGCTAATGAATGTTGACAACCTAATCATGGGATGGAAATGTATCTCAGCACCAATCAGCTGCCTTTCGATGCATCGCTTGGTTTATCACATATGCCATCCAAGGTTGAAGAAACTGTCATACACAAGCCAAATATTAGATAAAACTTTGTTAGTTGAACCACATGGAAATCAGTTTGTACGACACTTGGAGAAAGACTTACCTTGGAAAAATGGATAATGAATTCTCGAGGCAGAGGAATATCCTATGCAACATGAGTTCTTGTTTATGGAAAATTTGTCCCTCGATTGTGGTTGCCTTTGAGTTTGATCAAGAGGAGTCTGAAAGTTATCTTTCATAGCCATCACTTAGTTATTCAATCTACCAAAATGACCGAGACTTGAATTGGTTCTCCATCTCCATGGATTCTAAATTGTCCTTCATATGCTTCCTCTATCTCGAACTTCAAAGAATTTCAGCTTTAACGCTAAGAAAGTCGCGATAGCATACACATTCCAATATTGTCGCTAAGCATGTCTTGAACCTATCACAAAATGTTCTGGGTGGAGCAAGTTCATCAAGACCTGCAAAAACAGGTTGTGGTTAAGTTCAATAAATACATCTTCAGTCTGTGTGACATGATAATATTAGATTGAAATATAGACGATAGTGGTGGAAATACGTAAAGGCTTCGAGTCTTGCTCCGTCATTTGATTTTGTTTTTCAGGCAGAGTCCCATCTCTGACATTGTCAACGGGAGGCTCCTCGCTAATTTCATGGTCCGAAGAACTTGTAGAAGAATGGGACGGAAACTGAGGCTCGGTACCAGGCTCTAGGCATCCCCTTCCATTTTAGCCTCCTCCTACGTGAAAAATAAGATTTTCTTTAGCCACTATACTAGGATGAGAAAATGCAGTTGTCATGAAATTAATCTTTTTCTTAACATTGGTTTTGCCTTTTTCACAAACAAGGGTACAACAGACTCATGGCTCCTATGTACAAGACATCATGAATCTATATGCTGCTAAATGATGATTCAGTAATCCATGTAGTGTAAGATCTCCCCCTTTCTTCCTTCAAAGTCGGTTTTACTTTTCCAAATTAAGTTCCTATACGAAACACATTATGACTTTCCATATCCCTCAGAATGTCCAGAAGTGAAAATCTCTAACCTTGAATTTCTTACGTTCATTTATGAAAGAAGCAAAATGAAAGGATAGTATTACAGCAGGAAGCTAAAATAAATATGGACTATATAAGTCAAGACATCAATCACTGCAGACAGTGAGGAGCTATTAATTTTTCAATTTAATCTACAATTGATCAATTACATTTGCATCAGAAATTCAGTCTATGAGTTGAAGTTTAATGTCGGCATGAACAGAACTTGTCGATAAATTCAATGGATGGAAGAATATGACCAAAGACAATGGAAAGGAAAGCGTGATGCCGTTTACCAGTATGATATATCTCCTCTCATATGCCGACTTTTGGTTTGTTATGGTAGGAAAAATTTGAGGATCCTAGAAATTTGCAAGTGGAGATGATTCAATAGACTGGTTGAAGGCTGTCATAATTTTTGGTAAATTTTACGTTGTTGAATCAATTCTTTAACATTCTATAATTTTATCTGAAATATGATAGGAATGTGCAATGGCATGCTTCCAACTACTTATGTTAGAATAAGTTTTAAAAAAAAAAAAAAATTACATCTAGTCGCATTTTAGGCGAAATTCTTTGATGTTACGATAAAATCCTAATTGAGGCTCACCTCGTTTGTCTCTGGTTGAGGGGCACCTTGTTGAGGCATCCTTTTGTAACGCTTGAAAGTACTATAACTTTCTGGTGAACAGTTGAGCGACTCCCTGCACCGGCTAACTTCTATTAGGCACATATCCCTTACTTTCGAGTTCGATCTGTCAAGCAATGTTTCCAATTCAGGACAAGTGAAGACTTCCAACTTAATTAAAGACTCTACTTCGTCAAGGCCCTCAACAAACCGCAGCTTAGGACAATCATCGATGTACAAACTCTCAAGGTTCTTCAAGTTCGATACACCGCTCAGCTTTTTCATAGCTTCGCAATTTGCAATGTAGATGTCTTGCAATGAGGACAATGTATCGATGACTTGAATCTCATGTAGGTTTATGCAGTACGTCAATTTAAGTTTTTCGAGTTTCTTTAAGGTATTGCGAATTAATCCTGGTGAACAACAGGTTGACTCCCTCGAAGAAGACTCTGATTGATTGAGGAGCCCAAGAGATTCTACCTCACTGCATAATACTATCCTTTGAAATGACTTGCATCTGTAAATTGTTAATACCTCCAGTGATGCCGACGTACCAAGAAACTGAATCTCAATCATATTATGGCATGCATATACTTCCAGTCCCCTTAAGCTAGATGGTAGGGATAACCTCTGAAAGTTACAAGACCCCAACTTTAACTTCTTCAATTGCAAAAGTCCATCAAGTTGAATTTCTTGCCTTTGTGAGAAACAAAGTGTCAAATTTGACAGAATTTTCAAGTTGGACAGCCATGATCCTGTCAAGTTGAAATGGTTAAGTTCTAAGGAAAGTAAAGAAGGCGGTAGCTGCCAACACAAATCATGATCTTCTGGATGAGGTGCGGCTATATTGTCAAGATACAGATCTAACTTCTCTAGTTTCGATAGCCTTTCAATCCATCCCAAGTCACACAAGTTCGTTCGATTTGACTGAGGACGAACGGAACCTCTAGCACCATCAAATAGCAACAACTCTATCATACTAGGGTGCTTAGATAGGATCGACTCTATCCGACTAGGGTGATGAGATAGGAACAACTCTATCAGATTGGTAAGCTCTGAGAGATTTGGGACTACTTGCAGTGAGCAAGATATAACACGTAAACAGACTAAACTCGTTGGTAGCTTAGGCAACTCTGTAATCTTATCACACCCTCTTAAGTCAAGTGTCGAGAGGCAAGTAAGCTTGATGATTGTGCTTGGAACTCCACAAATTCCAGTCCCGCGTAAATCTAAGACTCTTAGATAAGATAGAAATCCTATTTCATCGGGAATTTCGCCAACCAACTCTTTGCGATGACAAAGAAAAAGCTCCTCTAGTTTCTCCAACTTTCCAATAGTTTTCGGTAACTTCCATTGATTTCTATTTATATTTGTTTCAATGTCAGTTTTTGAAAGATCCAAAGTGCGCAACGATATTAATTTTCCAATGAAGTTCGGAAGTTGTCTAATCTTAGTGTTTTCTAGACAAAGATGTTGCAATTCCACCAACCCTTCAATTGCATTTGGAAGTTCAGTGATTCCCAGGTTTAGTAGGTTGAGATCTGACAAATGCCCTAGCTTTCTTATGGAATCCGGCAAGCTTGTAATTCCAGTCCTTGAAAGGTCCAACTTCTTTAATGATGCCAAGTTGCCGATGGAGGGGGGGAGTCCGCCTAACATGAGGCAGCTCTTCAAAGAGAAGCACTCAAGCTTCTTTAGCTTTCCCATATCATCAGGCACAGATTTAACACACCCACACCGGGTAATATTCAAGTCAAGCAAGCATGTTAGCGTTGTAATGGAGTCTTCGATTACTCTCAACTTCCGACAATTATCAAAAGTCAACCTCTCTAAAGCCAAGCATTTAGACAAGTCTGGAGTTTGAGTAATGTCATGACATTCTACAAGAGCTAGACTTTTGAGTTTGGTTGCCATCTGCAAAAAGCAAGTAAAAACGTCACAAGAAGCCAAACGATCTACGAGACAATTGTTATAAATTAAGATGTAAACCATACCTTAAGTGAGTCCCATACTTTCGAATCATCTCCGAAACAATTGTCCAATAATTCAAGGACGACTAAATTCTTTAAATGCATATTTGCCACACTACAATCCAGTTGGGGAGAAGACCAGGAAATCCATTTCAACATTGGTAGACAATCGGTAAAATCCCCATGCAAGGTCCCATTAGATAATCTCAGGAACCTCAAACTTTCAAACCTTTCAATTTCTTCATTTTTAATTGAGATATCAGAACTCCTTCCTCGTAAGTCAATTGCTTCAACCTTTTTCTTCCTCTGCCAATAAATAATTAGAGTGATTAGTATAAGTTTGTCAGTAAGTAGTAATTTTATTTACGACTTGAATGACTGAAATGGAACAAAAAATCATGAGTAGAAAGTTGAAACCACAAACGCAGGATGTTACTTTTTTTCATTTTGAACTTGATAGTTGTCTCACCTGCATGGTCCTTACTAAATCAACAACCTCCTCCCTGGTCCACAGCCTACTTCGCCTCCCAAGAATTGTAGGACTTTCTTGACAAACAATTTCTCGTCCCAAATCTCTCAATTGGTCATGCATCCAAAATTTGTTATCCTTTATATTTATCAAGGACATTTCATCAAGGACATCAATTTCTACGTTGGGATAAAATCCACAAGCCTCCCACATGTAATTGGCATTCATCATATCCTCATTGATGAAAAAGCATGCGATATCAAGAAAAATTTCGCGCTGGCGATAGTTTAGCTCCTTATAGCTAATCATCATCGTCTTTTGTACATCTTTATGTGGTATTTTCATTAACTGTTTTAATGTTTTCTCCCATTTCGCTTTGGGCTTTCCACGAAGTAATGAACCTACAACTCTAAGAGCCAAAGGAAGGCCCCCGGTAGTAGAGACAATATCTTTCGAGAGGCTGTCAAAATCATTCGCCAAAGAGCCTTCAAAAAACGCATGCCTCTTGAAAAGTAGGAGTGTGCATGGTCAGAATTCATCTCCTTCATTTCAAAATACGAAATTGGGAGTGCATGGTCAGAATTCGTCTCCTTCATTTCACGAGCCATTCTTTGCTCAACAAACTCCAGTACACTTGCGTTCCTAGTGGTGATAATGACTCTTGTCCTTGGCTGCAACGGACGTTGTCCAATCAGATTCTCGATTTGATCCTTCTCATCAACATCATCAAGAACAATGAGAAACCCAAGTGTTTCCTCATTCCCAGGAACTTTCTCACTGTCCTTGTTTCTGCCAAGTGTGTTCTCTATCCTCTTCCTTCCGTAATCAACATCATTAATAATTTCTGCTGCTTTAAAACTAACAATTTCTGTTAGTAAGTTCTTCTGTAACTTGAGTAAACCCTCCTTCTTTGATGTTTCTCGAACGTCGGCAAGGAAGGCGCAACATTTTTCAAAACGAGAATGAAGTTCATTGTAGATGAACTTAGCTAGAGTGGTTTTACCGATGCCCCCCATTCCATAAATTACGAATAGCCTCACATCACTACAGTTAACATCTAACCGTTTTAGTACTTCTCTTACTGGACCATCAAGTCCAACTAAATCTTCAGTCAGAGTCTTAGATTTTCTCTTCTGCTGACGCAGAACCTTTTGAACTGCCAACTTCATAAGTACCGCTTTGCTGCCACAAATAGAAGCGAGTTCATTAGTTACAAAAGCTATTTCGATCATGTAAATTAACATGTATGCCTCCAAATCCAGAAAAAGGTTTACTCCTTTTATTTATCCTTAATAACCCTTGCGCATGATTTTACCTGTATTTTTTTTTCAAAGATGCGAAGATTTGTTGATTTATTTATCTACCAACGACCCTTGCATACGACGAGCTTGATTCTAAAGCCAAAAAGGTCAAGGATCTTTAGAGCTTACCTTTTACATTTTGCCAACTCCCAGCCCTTGATTTTATCGATCTTCTGAAGAGCGCCCTCCCAGGATTTTCCCTCGTCAGGAAACTTCTTCTTGTGCTCCTCTATGGCCGTTGTGTATAATGAGGTCTTCAGGTCAACATCCTTGGGCTCGACATCATAAAAAATGGGTAGGATCTTTTTCTCCTCTGACTTGGATGCGTTGTCTACCATCTTTGCGAGCTCACGGAGACACCATTTGCTACTAGCATAATTTGGTGAAAAGATGGGTATGTAGATCTGGGAGTCGTCGATTGCTTGCAAGAGCTCTCCACCAATTTCTTCGCCAACTGGAAGCTCTTCGTCATCCATGAAGACATGAATATAATTCTCTACCAACTCTTCATAAAGGAAGTCGGTGAATCCACTTCGAGTATCTCCGCCACAGAAATTTAAGAATACCTGATACTTGCCTCCTCCTGCATTGCCGCCGCTTGTTCCAGCATTTGAATTCGCCATGGCAGCTTCACTTTGCAAATTAAGGTCTCTCTCGATCTCTCTCTGAACGTTCTTCGCTAAAATCAAGTAAAACGAAATGTACAGAGTACTTGTTGAAAACTCGCTGATCTTTATCTAGTCGTCATGGATCCTCTTCTCAACGACTTTTCTTGGAGAAAAAAATGGGCAGCCGGCGCGTGGGTGTGTGCTAGCGCACGTGAGTAGTCAGCGAAGAGAGAGAGTGGCAGCGGGGAACAGACGCGCACAGGGTTAGACGAAAAGCAAAGCTTGTCAAGAGTGGCTCCGCGAGAATTGATTAGATATAAATATATTTGGTTTTACGGTGGAACTCCCTTTATATCGATAAACAGATATAAATTAAATCGAAAACAATGTACTGGGTCTGTAAAGTGATCCCCATTCTAATAAAGTCGAAAAAGAGAACGAGAATTCAAATTTTCACTTAAGGCTACCTTTATTTTATAAAAATAAATGATATTATAAATATATTTCTGAAAATAATTATTTATATTATTTTATAAAAATAAATAAATTAAAAATATTTTTATCGTCCACGACAATATTTAATTGAATCCTCCATATATGAAAGCTATTTCTTTGTACGAGTATAACTAAAACTGCTAGAGAAAAAGGAAAAGAAAATTTTAAGAATGAGAGGACAAATGAGAGCCATGTAGCATTTCGAGTTTAGTTCATAATTAGTTTCTCTAGGACAAACGGCAATAAAGATAAATTTACGAAAGTTGTAATCAAATCCTCCGTTTAGGTTTCAATTTTTTCTCTCTTGATTGCGATAGATTCCACCAAACCATAGATTGCGATAATGCCCGGTCATTCTCTTTTTGTAGGATGCATGTGCTCGGTCGGCTGCTGTCCCATCCCATTTATAATAATATCACGAGGCGAATCAAAATTGGACGCGCGTCTGAATTTGCATCGTCGGAGTCCGACCAGATGTTTCGATCGGAAATGTCGCTAGACGCGATAATCTTCTCAGTAAGAAAATCCTTGACCCAAATTGCACGGCGTTCTCGTCATCCAACGGCCCAGGACTCTTCATGCCGATCGAACGGCTGCTAGGCATCATGTGCGGAAAGCGCAAAATAATTGCGCGCGCAATTCCCTACTGCAACAATATGCGGGACGGGAGGTGCGTGTCTTTTTTACTTGACTTGCCTTTTTCTATTAATAAAGAAAACAGAAAAGACAACCAACGGGCGCGCTCTAGTTTAATGATGAAGGAGCAGGTAATAAAAGCAAAATGTAAAAGAGAGGGTACTTTTTTTTTTCTTTTCTTTTTTTCTTTCTTCTTTTTCCTTACTTTCTTTCTCTACCCAGTGGCCGGGCCTCGGCCGGGAAAGGGAAGCCTCGTAGCAAGGCGAGAATGTCCTCGCTGGCTAGAGGAGAAAAAAGGAAATGAAAAAATAAAATAAAATATTATAAAAAATTATTAATGTCAACACTAACTGTGCTGTATAAAATGATTTATAATTCGATTGATAGAATTAAAAATTTTAAAAGATTTAGATTTAGATTTAGATTTAAAATTAAGTTGATAAAAATATAATAAATTTAGGTATCATTAAATTTTTTCTTTCCACCAGGCACTCCATTGAGGATACTTGAACAATGCTGCGTTCTTGCCATCCAACGGTCCAAGACTTTTTATGCCAATCGAACCGCTGCGATGCATGTTGCACGGAGAGCACAAATAATTGCCCGCGTGATTCCCGCGGCAGCCGTATGCAGGAGGTGCGTGGAAAAGAAGCTTTGGATGGACACGGGCCTTTTTTACTTGACCCACCTTTTCTATTAATAAAGAAAACAGAAAAATAATTAATTGATATCACCATCTGCGCAAGTGGCTTAGTTGGATAAGTGCTCCCATAATCCTTTGCCAGAGGAGAAGAGTTCGAATCCCGCTGGCCGCACAGGATCTTAAGTGCGATATCGGGATGGTGGGTCCTCCGCTAGCATCATCCCAGGGTTTACTCCCCTTACCCTGAGCCTATCGAGCTATCCGTGTTGGTATGATGCGTGAATTCTCTAGGTCAAAAAAATAATAATAATTGATTGATTGAATTAAATTAAATTAATTCTTTTACGGGACATTACATGAAAATGCATTCATCTGGTAGGAATTTCTGAAGAATGATAATTTTTTTTTATTGATTAAATTAGTTCTTTTTGTGTTGCCAATAAGTCATGCCCACATGGCGTGAGTTAGGAGCAGTTGCAATGAAGTGTGACTGCCGTGATTAGTCATTTATTTTTGCACCATTATTTCAAATTTTTAGTGAACAAAATAACAGTTCTTTTTTGGTGAATCAAATAAATGTTATGTTTCGACCAAAAAAATAAATTTTATGTAATAAAGTTGAATTTTATCGGCATCGGATTCTTTTTACTGGCTTTTCTTGGGCCCGATCTGAGCGAGTAGAATATTCAACTTTCAAGTACATCGCGCGCGTGGTTGTGTGCAAAAGTAGAGAACATAAAAAGTAGCGAGTGAAAAGAGAGAGAGATTACGGCCAAAAAAGAAAAGAGAGAGTGATACCGACAAAAAAAGAAAAAGAAAAGAGACAGATGTCAGGTCACGAGGAGGAGTAGGACTAATATAAAAAGTAGACAGTGGCACACATGATGCGATGGGGATAAGGTTCAAAGGGAGGGAAAGAGAGAGTGGCCCACAAGAATTGAATAAATTAAAAATAGTAATTTTATGATGGAACTCGCATTCGGATAAAGATAAATAATTACAATTCTTCATGTGATGCAATTTAATTTTCCGAAATTTTCTCTACTTTTGTCTTGACCTTCCTCATCATTATCATTACTTGAGTATTTTATGTTTGGCGAAACTTCACCGTCTATCTTATTAGATGGAGCAATTTTCTAATCTAATTCAATCAATTCGTCACCTATATCTTCGTAAAAGATTTTGGGATGTGTTCCCATTTGCTAAACTTCCTCTAACACACTCGGCTATATGTTTTGCCTCCCTATCTTACCTCTCACGTTCCCTTTTGTCCAAAATAGATCCATCCCCAACCTTAGTACTCTGTTCAATACCTTTTCCTACTTCTTGTATTTGAGCGCTCTCATCATCTTTGTCATCATTGTAATATTCAACATACTGCCATTATCATGATAGAAGTATCTTAAATCACCTTTCAAGCTTTTCCCAAGATCATGATAGTGCATTTTTTCTATTTTATTACGATACTATATCTCCTACAAAATTAATATATGACGGCCTTCTTGCAACGACAATGATAGTGCGTTCATTTCCACTAGAGTATTTTTATTTATCAATGCTAATAACAAATTCTTCACCACAACAATGATGTCTGCGGTGTTATCTCTCGTGCCAACGGTACACCCAAGAAAAGAAAAAACTTTTGGAACCATAAGGTGAAAAGGACAACAACGTAACAAACAATGATGTCTAAGGTGTTATCTCTTGTGCCGACGCTACACCCAAGAAAAGAAAAAACTTTTGGAACCTATGGAAAGGACAACAACTTTACAAGCGGGTCCTAGAATCGTACCTAATTAATTAAACAATGACTTAACAGTGATTGTTTAGCACACAGAAAACAACAAAACTAGCACTGAATTGAGAAGGCAAGTTGAAGACCATGCAATGACAATTTCACTGTTGCACGATTCCTTCTCTAGCAAGAAGTCTCATTTTTCCTTCCCACACCTAATTTTGGTTTAGAAGCCTTAATTTTTCTCTCCAATTGAGCAACTCAGAGAAAGATGAGGAACTTGAGCGAGGGAGAGTAATAGAAACGGTGAGTGACGGCAACTGCCAGGAAGAGTGGTGCGTTGAAGACAATCTACCCCTATAATATTTTTTGCATATTAATTTAATTTATTAAAAATTAATGATAGATAAAATTTTCATCAATTATTTTTAATTAAAATATAAATGGAGATGATGCCTGGTGAGTCTCTTTTCGCAGGATGCATGTGCATGGTCGGTTCCTGTCCCATTCCATTTGTAATCACATCACGAGGGCAATAAAAGTTGGACCCGCTTCTGAAATTGCACCGTCCGAGTCCCACCAGATCTTTCAATCGTAAATGTGGCCAGAAGCAATTCACATCTTCTCAGCCGTAAAACCCTCGAGCGAAATTGCACTGCATTCTTGCCATCCAACGGTCCAAGACTCTTCGTGCCGATCGAATGGCTGTGATGCATGCTGCACGGAAAGCGCAAAATAATTGCACGCGTGGTTTTCTGCAGAGATGCGTGGAAAAGGAGCTCTGTAGGGGCCTTTTCGACTTGATTTGCCTTTTTCTATTGACAAAGAAAGCAGAAAAGACAACCGACGAGCAACGCTCCTTGCTCCATGATGGAGGGAGAAGGTCAAATTAAAAGGAAAAAAGAGGATACTTTTTTCTTTTCTTTTTATTTTTTTCCTTCCTTTCTTCCGCCTCTATGAAGGCCGGCTAAGGCAAGCCTCGCTAGTGGTAGGTGAGGTTATCCTTAGAAAGTTTAAAAAAAATAAAAAATAAAAAATTCGGAAAAATATTGAAATTTTATTAAAAATCATTCATGTTAACATGGGCTACATCATATAAGACGTCCAGCGTTCATATTAATGATTTTTAACTAAAATTAATTGACTGAACTCAATTGATACAATGCAAAAATATTTATAAAAATATTTAAAACTGAATTTTTGGATTTTTTTTTCTTTTTTTTGACACACAATGCACTATTGTGCATGCTTGAACAATGCTGCGCTCTTGCCATCCAATGGTCCAAGACCCTTCGTGCTAATCGAACTGCTATGATGCATGCTGCACCCAAAGCGCAAAATAATTGCACAAAAAATTCCTTGCAGTAGCCGCGCGCGGGGGGTGCGTGGAAAGGAAGCTTTGTAGGGACAGGGGTTTTTTCACTTGACCCGCCTTTTCTATTAATAAAGAAAATAGAAAATTATTGATTGAATTTATTAAATTAAATTAAATCAATTCTTTTGCGGGACATTACATGAAAATGCATTCTAGGAATTTCCGAGTAGTGATTTATTTATTAAATTAATTTTTTTTGTGTTGCTAATAAGTCATGCCCACAGTGCAAGTTAGGAACAGTTGTTATGATATATGGGTGACTCCCATGACTATTCATTCGTTTTTTCACTATCAATTCAAGTTTTTAGTGAATCACGTAACAGTTTCTCTTTTGTGAATCAAATAAATTTTACGTAATAAAGTTGAGAAATCAAAAGAAAATTCAAAATTTCACTATAAGTGAAAAAAAGGTTCCCTCACTACTGGAAGAACGCGGTTGGTTTCATCGCGATTGGATCCTTTCTACTGGCTTTTCTTTGGCCCATCGCTCGCGCGCGTGGGTGTGTGCAAAAGTAGAGAACATAAAAAGCAGCGAGTGAAAGAGACAGAGAAATGTCAGATCACGAGGAGGAGGACGAAGGGCAATTACAAAAAGTAGAGAGTGGCAGTGGGTGACAGACACGATCTAACGATCTGATGGGGATAAGGTTAAAAAGGAGAAAAAAGAGAGAGTGGCCCACAAGAATTGAATAAATCAACAACAGTAGTTTTATGATGAACTCGCATTCCAATAAAGATAAATAATTGCAATTCTCCACATAGTACGATTTATTTTTTGTGAAATTTTTTCGGCTTTTGTCTCGGCTGTACGAATTTCTCATCATCATCGTCAGTTGAGTAATTTATATTTAACAAAACTTCGTAATCTAATTCACTGAATTGAACAACTTTATAATCTAATTAAATCATTTCTTCATCACCTGTGTCTTCATCATAGATTCTAAGACGTGCTCACGTTTGTGACACAACCGCTGGTGTCTTGCCTCCCTCTCTTCTCTCTTATATTCTCCATTCTCTAAAATAAATCTATCTTCAACCTTAGTATTCAGTTCAATACCATTTTCTACATCTTATACTTGAGTGCTCTTATCATCTTCAACGTCATCGAAATATTCAATATACACTTATAATGATAAATAATATCATTTATACCATTATCTTCATGAAAGTATCTTAAATCATTTTTCAAGCTTTTCCCAAGATCACAATGGGATAGTATATTTTTCACAAAATCAATATATGACGGCCTCTTTGTAGCGACAACGATAGTATATTGATTTCCACTAGCATGTGTTCCTATTCATCGGTGCCAACAACAAACAAACAATGATGTATACACTGTTGTTTCCCATGCCAACGCTGCACCCAAGAAAAAAAAAAAGCAATGCTGAAAGGTTGCAACTTCACATGGAATATTTATCTTTTAGCGGATTGAAAGCAACAAAACTAGCACTGAATTGAGAAGACAAATTGAGGACCACGCAATGGCAATTTCATAGTTGCACAATTCCTTTTCTAGCAGTGTCATCCTCACGGTCGACCAAGAACCTTAATTTTTTCCTTCCCATACCTAATTTTGGCTTCGAAGCCCTTTCCCTCCGAGAGAAACTCGGAGAAAGATGATGAGCTTAAATGAGCGAGAGTAACAGAAACAGCGGGTGATGGCAAGTAAAAGGGAGAGTGGTGTGCTGGTCAGCCAACATTGAAGACAATCTCACCTACTAGCCCTATAACCTTTCCTGCGTGTGATGTTGCTTTTGCTTGGTTCAATCAAGCGTTGTCGTTTTGCACGATCACATGGTCTGGATTTCTTTAACAATATACCAACTCATTTTCATTTTTTTATTATACAGTTATATAATCATTTTCACCGGAAATTTCCATCGAAGGCTCTTTCTTTTTTTTCTTTTTTTGTTGTCAAAGGCAACTTTTATTCATTCATCCATTAGAGTTCCGAAGTTTAAGAGCATACGATTCAAAACATAACAGAACATATTTAAGAGGGTTTGGGAGGCTTAATCAATCAATTAGAAGGGAGATTCACCATTCAGTGGGTTATAACAATTTAATCCGTGACTTGATTGGCTTTTCGTGGGAGAATGTTCTCTACTTGGGCATGAAGGTTCTTACAATCTACAAATAAGCTTTAAATGGACCATGGTCGGTCGCTGTCTCATCCCATTTGTAGTAGTATTACGAGGGCGATAAGAAATTGAACCCACTTTTGAATTCGCAACTGCCCGACCGGTCCGACTTGATTTTTTCAATCGTAAATGTCGCTAGAAGCAAGGTACCTTCTCAGTCACAAAACCCTAAAACCCAAATTGCACCGCGCTCTCGCCATCCGACGGCCCAAGACTCTTCGTGACGATCGAACGGCTGCTAGGCATGCTGCATGCAAAGAGCAAAATAATTGCGCGCCTGATTCCGTACATCAACAACAGTACGCGGGACGGGAGGGGCGGGGAAAAGGACCTCACCTCTGTAGGGGCCCTTTTGACTTGACTTGCGTTTCTCTATTAATAAAGAAAACAGAAAAAAGACAATCATCGAGCATCCTCCTTGTTTAATGATGGAGGGAGCAGGTGAAGATAAAGGAAAAGAGAAAAAACTTTTTCTTTTTATCTTCCTTTTTTTCCTTTTTATTCTTCCTTTCTTCCTCCTTCAGGCTTCAGCCGTTCATCAGGCCTTGATGACCAAGCAAAGCCTCCGCAGTGTAAGGCGAGGTTAGAAGAGACGGAAAAAAAGGATTTTTTTTTATAAAAAAATTAAATATTTTTAAAAATTATTTACATCAACGTCAATTATAATATATAAGACGGTTGGTATCTATATTGATGATTTCTTATCAAAATTGATTGAATGGATTGAAATGATCCAATGTAAAAATATTTATAATTCAATTGAAACAAAAAAATTTAAAATTAAATTGACAAAAAGACTAACTTTGAGACACGAGTCATGACCAACTCTATTGTGCTTGAACATTGCTGCGTTCCTGCCATCCAACGGTCCAAGACTCTTCAAATCGAACCGCTGCTTTGCATACTCCACGGAAAGCACAAATAATTGCACGCGTAATTCCTTGCAGCAGCCTTATGTGGGACAGGAGGTGCGTGGAAAAGAAGCTCTGTAGGACAGGCGCCTTTTTGACTTGACCCGCCCTTTCTATTAACAAAGGAAAGGAAAATAATTGATTGAATTAATTAAATCAAGATTAATTCCTTTACGGGACATTACATGAAAATGCATTCATCTTGTAGGAACTGTCAAGTAACGATTTCTTTTATCGATTAAATTAATATTTTTGTTTAACTGATAAGTCATGCTTACTGCACGAGTTAGGAACGGTTGTAACGAAGTGTGCGACTCCCGTGATTGATCATTTATTTTTTTCATTATCAATTCAAATTTTTAGTGAATCAGATAACAGTACTTTTTTAGTGAATCAAATAAATTTTATGTAATAAAGTTGAGAAATCAAAAGAAAATTAAAAGTTTCACTTAAAAGTAAAAAAAAAAAAAAAGTTGCCTCACTACTTTGAGAAAATTAAAGTTTCACCCTAATCGCCATTGGATCCTTTTTACTGGCTTTTCTTGGGCCCAATCAACAAGCGAGTAGAATATTAAAGTATATTCGCTTGCGTGGGCGTGAGCAAAAGTGGAGGACATAAAAAGTAGCGAGCAAAGAGAGAGAGAGAGAGAGATAACGTTCGCCCCAGTGGCCACCCTTCCAACATGGAAGGGGGAGATGAGGGGTTCAAATCCCCACCTCCTCAGGGGGGATGGGAGTAGGGACGCGTAAGTTTCGAGCGTGGGTTGCGACTCCCACGCCCTGTAAGAGGCAGGGCACAAGTCTGCAAGTGAGTGTAGAGTAGGAATAGAGTAGGACTGACCCAAAAAAAAAAAAAAAAAGAGAGAGAGAGATGTCAGTTCGCGAGGAGGAGGACGATGGACAATTATAAAAAGTAGAGACCGACGGACACGCAATGGCAATTTCACTGTCGTGCGATTCCTCCTCTAGCATCATCGGCCCCACAACTCTTCAAGAACTCTAATTTTTACTTTCAAACCCTAATTATGGCTTAGAAGCCCTAATTTTACCCTCCAATTGACAACTTAGAGAAATATGACGAATTTGAGTGAGCGAGAGCAATAGAAATGACGAGTGATGGCAAGTGACGGGAGAGTAGTGTGATGGTGAGCCAGCGTTTAAGACATTTTAGCCCTACAACCTTCCTTGTGTGCTACCTCGTTTTTGCTTGGTTGGATTGACCAACATTGTTTATGCCATACCCAATTGCATTGGATAGTCGTTTTGTACATGCATGTGATCTATATATCTTTAAAAATATACCTACTCATTTTAATTTTTAAATTATAAATGTCACATAATCATTTTAATGGAAAATTCTCGTCGGAGGTGCTTTTTTCTTTTAATTGAAGACAACTTTTATTCATTCATCTACTTGAGTTCCAAAGCTCAAGAGAACAAGATTCACAGCATAACTTATCCCAAAGGGGTTAGGAGGCTTATTAAGCCAATTAGAAGGGAGATTCACTATTCAGTGGGGTTTAGCAATTGAGTCCACAACTTGATTGGCTTCTTGTTCGTAATGTTGATTGAGGACGTTCTCAACTTGGGCATGAAGGTTCTTGCAATCTACGAATAAGCTTTCGATGACTCATGGGCTTTTTGAGATATCTTCAAGGCACTTACATGCAGATAAGCTATCACTTAATAACTCCACCTTTTGATCAATTCTTGTAAATGATTGTTTTTTTATGTGATTTGATATTTAAGTAAGCTGACGAAAAATTTTGATACTAAAATGAGCGTTGTACAAAATTTTTTGTACTTCTACTGTCATTCTATCAAAAAAATAGTAATATGTGAAAGTGCTTTTTGCATATAAGAAATATTCTTTTTGAGCTTCACTGCTTTTAGGCGTCTTTGTGTTTTTCACCTATTAATATAGTTAAATAGCATCGATACATTATCTGCTTTTTATTCTTCGATTTTAGTTTCTTCTTCAATTGGATAAGAGAGACTGAACCTGTAATGAATTCATTTGCACGTTAATTGATGAGCAGTGTTTTTCACTTTTGCAGGTAAAGACAACATGTATGGACGGCTAATTTCAAAGGACAAATTGAATGCCAAGATGCCAAACTGTCTAGGCAAAGGTTTTTCCTAAGAAAATATAATAAAATAAATTGATCTATAGCGGAATCGTGAAACTCACAATGCACATTAAAAACACCATGTATTCTTTTGTATCTTTAGAATATATCTTAATATGTAATAGTTTTGCTGAAGAGAGTAATTTTCAAGAAAACTAATCACATAAATTTATGAATTAATTGTCAAGTAAAGTTAAGGAAAACATTGAACTTAATCAGCTTTTGAACACAATTCTATAGTTAAAAACTTTTATCTTTATTGTACATATCACCGCCAAAGCTCTTTTCTGATAGCTGTGCACATGAAGAGATGATCGGAAGCAACAAAAACGAGCCCTATCTAAAGATTTTTCAAAAATAAACCCCAATTACTTTCCCCATTACGAAATAGGTTTCCAACTCGCACACAAATCTATATAGTTGGCGTGGAAAATATATCCAAACTTGCAAAGTTAGACTATAATTAATATGTTCAATGCACTTTTATTGGTACGATGACATGATGGTAGATTCAAAAGTAGTAGCAGTGATCTCTTAAAAGAGTTTATATCTTCCTATTTCGGTGAAGTTGTTCTTGGTTCCCACGCGGGAATGAGCCAAGAGAGCTTAATATTTAGGCCCTTAGAACTCATGGCCACAAGTGAAATCCTTTCTGGGCTTGCTTGCTATGACCAAGCAATTCATGAGCAACTTAACAGATATAGAAGAACTCCCAAATTATCAAACTTCTGAGAACGATTCCCTTATGAATCAGAAGTGCATGCTAGATGATGAAGACTGAGTAATATACAAAATGCGTTTAAGTTCAGCTTTTTGGAAGTTGCAGGCAACTTCTATTAAATATCGGCCAAGGGATGTTGACATAGATTACTGCTAATCAGACCACCTAAGCATTGGTTGAAAATGTATATCAGTGCCAATTAGCTGCCTGTTGGTGCGTCGGTCGATTTATCACATGCTGTCGATGGTTAAAGAAACTGTCATAAGCAAGCCAAATATTGGAAAATACTTTGTTAGTTGAACCATACGGAAATCAGTTTGTATTCCACCAGGAGATAAGACTTGCCTCTGACAAATGGATAATGAATCCCCAGTGCAGAGGAAAATCCTATGCAACATGAGTTTTTGTTTCTGGAGCACTTCTCCCTCATTTGCAGTTGCCTTTGAGGTTGATCAAGAGGTGTGTGATAGTTATCCATCACTTAGCTCTTCAATCAATTAAAATGATGAGACGAGACTTGGTAGTTCCATCTCTATGATTTCTGAATTATCCTTCCAATGCTTTTTTTTTTTTTTGGGTTTCAAAGTCAAAGAATTGCAGCTTTAAAGCTAGGAAAGTCATGGTTGCAGACACATTCCAATATGCTCACTAAGCATGCCTTGAACCTATCAGAAATGTTATTGGTGGAGCAAATTCATCAAGACCTGCAAAATTAGGTTGTGGTTGAATTCAATATACACTTCTTCAATCTGCGTGACACTACATCAATTGATCAAAATATAGACTATAGTGGTGAAATACTCTTGAGGGTTTGAGTCTGGCTGACTTGCCTGATTTGATTTTTCCAGGCGGAGTCCCTTCTCTGACATTGTCAAGGGGAGGCTCTCTGCTAATGTCATTGCCATGATCCAGAGAACTTTCAGATGGATGGAACTAAAGCTGAAGCTTGATGTTGGGCTCTTCAGCATCCCCTTCCACTTTAACCTCCTACATGAAAAATAAGATTTTCTCACTAGGATGAGAAAATGCAGATGTCATCAAACAAAGATTTATCTTAACATTGATTTTGCCTTTTTCACAAACAAGGGTACAGCAAACTCATGGCTCCTATTTGCAAGACATCATGAATCTATACAGTGGTGCATCATAATTCAGGAGTCCATGTAGTGTAAAATTTCCCCTTTTCTTCCTTCAAAGTCGGTTTACTTTTCCAAATTGAGTTCCTTCCTGTACGAAGCATATTATGACCTTCCATATCCCTCAGAATGTCCAGAAGTGAAAATCTATAATTGTGAATTTCTTCCATTTAGGTGATTGAACTTGAATGTATTGATGAAAGAGGCAAAAGGAGAAGATAGTATTACTACAGGAATCTAAAATAAATGTGCATTATATGGAACAAGACATCTATCCTTACAGAGAGTGAGGAACTATAAATTTTTTCGATTTAATCTACTATAATCAATTAGGTTAGTGTCAGAAATCCAGTCCATGAGTTGGAAGTTCCATTTTCATGTCTATGAACAAATTTTGCAGATAAAGTCAATGAATGGAAGATTATGACCTGTGAGAGAAGACTAAAGAAAACGGAAAGGAAAGAACGATGCCATTGCCTATTATCAAATAGTCCATGGACGAGGCATATCTGTCAGTTCTCCAATTCAGAGTTCTTGGTCTCTGATTTGGCTTCTGTTGTCACTTGAAGAACGACCTCTCCATAGCGCTCAAATAAGATGTTGTCTTTGTCTGGACTGGATTCAAGTAACTTCCCGCAGTTACTAAAACATAATTGGCATTCATCTGGTTTTTTGGGGAGCACACACCTGTCGGCCTTTCAGTGAATAACACCCGTAGAAACTCAACTCATCCGGAATCTCTAATTGGTTTAGTCCCTTGACAACCCTTACTCTAGAACGTGTCGCGATGGCTAAATGGTGCAGATTCTTGTGTCTGGCAGACCGCCTAGCCTTTCCATAGCATGGCAATTGTAAAGAAGAAAGTACTCCAATGATTCCAACATACCGACAACTTGAATTTCAAGTATCTTTTCACAACTTACCGAACTGCATTCTTTTAGCTTCTTTAGGGTGGTTGATTGAATGGGCGCTCTCTCCCCACAAAAGTTGAACTCACTCAAAGACACTAAATCGTTGCGACTTTAGTACCTAACCTTTGTACCGACTGCCAATCCTTGATTGACAAGTACTGCAGTGATTTTATCACACCAGCTTTGAGCATTTTCACATCCGGGTTTGGATAACGTTCCTTAAACTTGACAGAATGAACAATCTCTCTAGGAGTTTACACCACTCCACAGTCATATTTGTTGACTGTGGAAGCTCTCATGGAGCTGTATTTCTTTCACTTGAGAGCCCTAAAGCGCTAACATCGACAAACTTTTCAAGTTGGATGATAGTGATCTGGTCGAGTTGAAGTTATCAAGCCGCAACTCCAACATGGAAGACGGAAGCTGCAGGAGAGGCTGCAGGTCCAGACTGGACAAAGTAAGTTCTTCCATGAGAAAGGGAGCTTAACTCTGTAGGCGGTGCAAGGTTGTTCCAGAGGCACAGTTCCAACTTGTTCATTTTGGATAACCTCACAATCCACGATAAATCAGAAGTCTGCAGTAGATCTGATTTGTTTGTATATCTGGAGCCAGCAGAAACGAACAATTCCTCCAAATTAGTCAAGTTCAGGAGATTATGGACCAACAGTAGTGAGTGAGATTTGACACGTAAACAAATCAAGCTCATGGAAGCTCTGGCAAATCTTGAATCTCGTGACATCTACTTAAGTCCATCTTTGGAGACTAGGAAGCACGCTGATTATGCTAGGAAATGTGTCTATTCGTGTACCTGATTAGGTCAGGATTCTGACAAAAGCAAGTTTCCAACTCATTAGGAATTTTGCCTTCCAATTCTTTACAGCGGTCACAGCATGTATCTCCTCAGGATTCTCCAACATACCAGTAGCACTAAGTAACTTCCGCCCTTTTCCAGTTGATATAGGTGTCATCTTACACGAAAAACCAACACACTCAGTGATTTCAGCTTTCCGATGGAGATAGGAAACTCTCTAATCTTAGTGTTAATCAGAGAGAGAGAGACTCGAGCTTCATTAGCACACTTCTGGAAGTTACAGTGATTGACATTCTTGATACATGGAGAGTGCACAAACATTTTAATCTACAAATTGAATCAGGTAAGCTTGTAACTCTCATGTTTGGTAGATACAACTCTGTCAAAGATGCTAATTTCCCAATTTAGTCGGGAAGTTTGCTCCCCCTAAAGCAATCTGTCAAAGAGACGTGCTTTAGTTTCACTAGCCCTCTGATTTCTCCAAGACGCAAGCAGTTGTTTATATTCAGTCAATCAGGCACTTCAGTCTTCCAATTGAACAGTCAATTCCCGTCAAGTTGCGCATCTTTCAAGAGTCAAAGTCTCTACCATCAAGCACTTAGAGAAGTCTGGAGTTTTGGAAATACCGAAACACTTTTTGAGAGCTAGAACCTTTAATCTGGTTGCCATCTATACACGATAATCTGTTTGAAGGGCAAAACCATCAGACATTGATATGAGGAGAAAATAAGAGTAGATGTGATAAACACATGAGATACCTTGATTAAGCTCCACACCTATGAATCACCTGTAAAGTGATTGTCAGAAAGTTCAAGTAGAACTATATTGGTTGAATGCATATTGACTGCCCCAAAAATTTGAGGAAGAGAATGCCAAGTAAAAGTAATCCATCTTATCTTTGGAAGACAATCCGAGAAGCCTCCGGCTAAGGTTATGTTAGATAACTTTAGGAAACTTGAACTTCCAAACCTTTCAAGCTATTCATTTGTGATCAAGATGGGAGTATTATTCATCTAGATCAAACGGTTGAACCTTCTTACTTTGCCAACTATTTGCGAGTAAACTTTCATTGATCATTAACTATGTTCATTTTATCACATATAAAGAAATGTTTCATGGTAGAAAACGAAATTCTCAATACTGGAATTTCTAATTTTCTACTTGCAAACTAGTAACTGTTCTTACTTTACCTCTTTTGTTCTTAATATTTCGAGGATCTTTTTGCTTATCCAGGGTCCTCAAACTTTCTATACGAACAATTTCCCTTCTAAATATATCTTAGTTAGTCATGCATCCATAATTTATTAGTATTTAATATATTTATCAAGGACATCCTAATAGGTGTATGTATACATAAGCTATTTCTCTGGTCATCCTCATGCCATCATTAGAATAAGTAATTCTTCTTGTTGCTCTAGAATTAACTATGTCCAATAGTAATTTCTTTTGCAACTTGACTAAGCCATCCTTCATCGACACTTTTTGAATATCTTCAAGGAAGCTGCATCGCTTTCCAAAGTGTGAACATAGTTGGTTGAAGATGACCTTGGCTGGTGCCGTTTTTCCTATTCCACCCATTCCATGAATTCTGATGAGATGCACATCACCAGAATTGATGTCTTGCAACTTCATGACTTCTAACTGACCAGTGAGTCCAACTAAAAATGCTCAGTCACAAGTTTACGCTTTATCTTCAACAACCAATTTGATAAGTTGTCTCTGGCTGTCAAAAAGAAAACCCTTCTATTTCATTAATGACAAAAAAGCGGTAATAAAATTTCAGGATGGAAATAGATTTTTAAAAAAACTATATGCAAATAATCTGATTAGAGTTCAAGCCGGATGCAATGTTTTTTCGTTTTTCCTGCAACTTTCTGGATTTGTGATTTGAATATGTTTAGATAAATAAATATATCGGTCTTTTAATCATTTTTTCACAGAAAATCACATAATTGCAGCACAAGACAAAGCAATATCGATCATGTAGAACAACTCTATATAAGGAAAAACATCACTGAGACGGAATTAACAATGGTTAATCATTGGTATTCTCCAAACATGAAAGTTAAAAGAGTAATGAAATCCTCAGAATCTGGTACTAGGACTTCTTTGAAAATATTAAAGAAAGTACAGTTGTTTCCTCTGAAAATGTATTTTCATGATCGAGTAAAACTTCTATTAAAAAATGAAAATAAAACCAAACAGTGACATGAGATCGTGTTCTTCTTTCCCCCCCAAATAAAAAAATGAGTTTAAGGAACGGAGTTTACCCTTTATCCCTCTGCAGGTTCCATCCCTTGATTTCATTCGCCTGCACAAGAGCCTTCCGCGACGCCTTCACTTTAGGGAACTTCTCGTGTTCGAAGAGGGCATCACTATACAACGATGTATTAAGCTTGATATCAGCAGGTTCCATATCAGAAAAGCTCAAGGAGGCGCCATTTATTAGTAGCATAAATTCGAGAAAAGATAAGTTTGTAGGGTATGGAGTTGTTGATAGCCCGAAGCAGCTCTCTACCAATCACTTCCCTTACACGGAGTTCATCTTCATATCTGAAGACACGAATGCTTGCATCCACCAAGGCGTGATAGATGGAGCCGGTGAATCCATAAGGAGTGTCGGTTCCTCTAAAACTCAAGAACACTTGATATTCACCTCCCGGTGCACCACCATGCTTGTTCCAGCCCCTAGGCTTGCCATGGGAGCTCATTTTACCATCTCCCCCTCTCTCTGATGTCCCTGTAGAAAAATTATGGGTGTGTATACCTAAGCTTAGAGCCAGAGATTCTAAATATATGCAGCCAAGTGAAAGTCACCATTATAATAGTCGAAGCATTAATGCAGACAAACTTGTTTGGTTTGCTTAATCAAGATTATAATATTACTGATTTTCCAGCAGTAAACAATATTTTAAGACTGGCGTTGGCAGCACAGCAACCGTTCAAGGGGTTCATCGGTGATTATGCTCGTGTTCAGGGAAAGTGGTTTATACATAGAGTCGACGACTTAGAATAAAGTGGTCGGTCTTTGAAAATTGTAATGACTCCTTGGAAGACCATGAACTTTAAAGGCAGTTAGTGCTTTTCAAGAATCCAATGAGGAGACGGTAAGGCCTGTGTCTCAGTCATTCGCTTCTTTCCCATGCGACCTTGTCCTTTTGTCTCCGGTGTCGTCAATTTCTATGAGTTTCTTCACATGAGGAGGAGGTATAATATAACTTGAGTATCATAGATCTTGCAAGAGCGAACTAAATTCTGCTTTTGGCAAAAGATGAGAAGAAATATTTTTGGCTGGGAGTTCGACGTTGAGGAAAAAATTACTGTCATCAAAAATATATTTGTATCCTTGAATCTGCTCATCTATGTACTAGATACAAGATGATGCCTACTAAAATTCAACATTTTAGAACTACCGGAAGTGCAGGAATTGAGTCTGCACTTATTTTTTCCTGGTGGACTAGGGTAGGAGGTGAAGTCTCTTCTATGGCATCCAAAATGGAATTACAAGGGCAGGCTCATGTTCTTAAGAAAATTATGATGAATGAATCAAAGGCAAAACTCATGTTGGGTTATGTAGGTGGGTTTTCGTTACTACACATGCGAGAACACTCAATTAGTGAGCTATTCCGCACTATTTAAAGGGTGGCTGAGGTGTGAATGTGATGATTGATTTCATGTTGGATAAAAATTGGGCTCATAAATTGACGAGTTGGAGTCATTGAGTGAAATTCAGCCCACCTAGGAATTTCAAGAGTTCAAATTTGAGCTCCCATTGTGATCTCCCATCACAAGATGTCGAACAGCTGAGACTGAACACTCATCGACATTATGAGCTTGGAACCCCCATTTGACTCAACACACGAGTATCAATGACGAGAGGAAAGACAACAAATCCACCTTAGTCAAAAGCAGATCAGATTTCAGGAGAAAGACTGATAAAACTGAAGACGCCCCACATCTCCTTAACTATTGCGCTTCTACATGTGTCATGTGCCATCAGTCATGTGCTTGTAATTCCGAATAGAAACTTGATTTTAAGAAATCGACACTCAGTAATTAGTCATTAATTTCATTGAGTGCAAAGCATTGGCCTTACTTGCAGTATGTACCTAGCATGTTGAAGCTTGAATCTAATCATAACAAGCCCAGAGGCTGAGCGACTCTAATGATATTACTTTCAGACGCTTGACACTTGATGAAGGAAAAATTGACTGGGAAAAATAAGTCACGAAACTGGTTATGAGTTTTCAAAATCAAAGGTAGTGAACAGAAACATGACCAGTGGAACGAACTTTGGTATCTGCAATGGCAAAATGTACCTTTAGAGTATGACAAAGTCATTTACCAAAGTATTCTTTCAATATATGGATGGACTTACAATTTCAGTATTTCAGACACATATTAGAGCACATTGAAAACAGAAGCAAAACAAAATTGAAGCTTCCATGGACTCCTCATGAAGGGCTACACTACGGGACCTACTACACTAATAATAAAAAGGAATAGATACTTAAACCAATGGAGAATGGAACCAGTGAGATGATTCCTCATCCTCCTCGGAGCAATGACTGTATCTCCTTGAGCTATAAGAGACAGCATAGGAATCTATACCATGGATGCTGCAACAAATAAATTATAAGAAATAAGTAACAGTCTATGGTTTTACCGTCATACATAAAGAAAAAATGGGGTTGTGGAAGTTTTGCATAAATCTAAGCATAAGCAACATTGGAGAATTTTTGCGTTCACATCCCAGGTAATTAGAATTGTTAGATCATTTATTTGGGTAACTGCTTAAGTTAAATTCCTCTGAAAAGACACAAAAGATTGGTGTTAGCACATTCACACTAATGTAGCATAAATGCTATTAAGAGATTCTAAGAGCTAAACATTTTCTCTGGGTCCTTAAACTTAAAACCTTAAAGAAGGCATCCAATAGAAGCCTGCTTTCAAAGGCCAGGTCCTTAAGAGTGTCAGAAAAATCTTGAGAAACACAATTTGTGATCAAAGAAGTAGTGACAGCCAATAGTTGCACATAAAAAGCTTGTAACAAATGAAGCACAATTATCTCTTAGCATCCTCAGATTGTCAGTTCTATGAAAACAAGCCCAAATCTTTTACTTCACTGCTTGAGGAATTGTCCTTCAGTGAGAAGCCCGTGTCAAATTAGTTTATCAGCACTTCTTTGCTTCGAACACTAATAGGTGGTTTTAACTAAACCCAACAGAGGAGATGGCAAAAATATAATAAACTCTAAATGGGACTTTCTGTTCAGATTGGTGTGCAAGCGCTTATCCGACTGCAAATGAGGTTACAGAGTCAGCTGTTGTTTCAAAAGGATTCTACCTTCCTCAAAATGTTGTCTCTAATTCAGCAGTACGCAAATGAGGCTACAGACAAATGACTAGCAGAATTAGTTGTCAACTGGAGACTCTCCCTCTCTAATCAAATTTGAATGGTCAGAGTTTCGCCTTGGGCTGGTGGGTTGGCGGGTTAAACTTGTGGGGCAGTTTCCCTGAAATGACGCTGGTGATTGCCCTGGATTTATGTTAGCTCTATCGTTACTTCTTCCTCTGTACGAGCAGAATCATGGGTTTCCCATTTTCATTTTTTTCATATGGTAGGAACAACAGACTGCAAAGTTGATTCAACATGCCTACTAGACCTTCCTTCAAACAATTAGCAAGTCAGAAGCAGGGCAGATGCGAAAGCAATCCATCTGCAGATTGATTAGCTAACCTTGCTTCTAATCAATATGTCCATTTTAAAAAAATAAATTAACTTTTCTGAAATGATAAAGACATAATATCACATTTGTCTAAAGAAATGCATTGAGAAATGAAGGTTCTTCATACTTTAATTTTTATTGACAACAGTTTCTTTACAGTTGGATTTCTGTGGCTCATTAAATATAGCTGAGACATCCTATTAATTATGTAGTACATATGATATGCCCATTCATGAAACGTAAAGTAATTTGTGTGTGGTAAGAGTGAATAGATTGTCTTGGTAAACTAATGTCTCTATGTTGTCCAAAAAAAGGTAATGTCTTACAAACAGAATGCGAGATGAAATTGTTTTATTTTACGTGCACCACAACATGGTACAAGTGTCTTGATTTTCCTATTACAGTTATTCTCCGATTACCCACCACAGCACACGAGAAATGGTATCAGTTAAACACCCAATAAACATAACAGTTAAAAGTAAAGTACCTTAACCAACAATTGATATCAGAACACAAAAAATGCTCTCTTAAGTGTTACCAGAGTAAAATACTCTACAGAAAAATAAATATGATACGTGGAAGAAATGACAGGTATAGGGGAAAGGGCGAGTTGCACTTGCAACGAGGAAACATAAGCCAGGAAGAGAAGGTGCACCTGGTTTGGTCCAAGAAGAATCCTCTCTCTGTAGAGATTGAATAAGATGCACTCAATTTTACGTGGACAAATCTCACTTACTGAACCACTGCAATCCCAAATTAACATCTCGCATTCATCTGGAATTTTTGCACTCGATACATCAATCCACCTTTCCAATGATCCATAATCACCAACAAGCAATTTACACAAGCACTCCAAATGAGCGAGGCCCTCAACAGCTTGAAGAGCACCGCATTCTCTCATACTTAACAACTTGAGGTTCTTCAAGTTTGATAAACCACCTAATCTTTCCATAGCCAGACACCCATCCACAGAAAATATCTCCAATAATTCCAGAATACCGACAACTTGAATCTCAACTAGCTTTGGGCATTCTACAACACTGAATTCTTTGAGCTTCTTAAAGGCGCTTGATAGAAGGGACAATCTCCCCTCACAAAATGTTAGCTCATCACATCCTTGCTCCGGCAGAAAACTTAAACTTTCAAAAGATTCACACCTCTCAATACCCAATCTCTCAAGCGATTCCAAAACTCCTGGAAAATGAATCTCAACTAGCTTTGGGCAACCAATAACATAAATGGAATTTATGTTTGATGGAAAGGATAGCCTCTCTAGGAGTTCACAGTCCAAGACAGTCAAACTTGCCAATTGATGAAGCCCATCAAGATGAATTTCCATCATCTCTGATCGTGAGAGTCTGAAAGTTGACAAGTTTCTCAAGCTGGACATGGGTAATTCTGCTGAGTTGAAACTGTGGACTCGTAAGTTCAACAGAGATGATGGCAGCTCCTTGAGGGATTGCAGGTCTAGTCCATACAAATTAAGTTTTTCCAGAAAAGAAAGGGAGCCCAGTTCTGTAGGCGGTGCAGGGATATTTAACAGGCATAAGTTCAATTCATTCAATTTGGATAAACTCCGTAACCATCGCATGTCACAAGGTTGTCTTATGCTTGTTGTGCCTGAAACCATAGATGCATCAGAGAGGACCAATGTAACCAAGTTAGTAAGGTTTGAGAGATCAGGGACAAATTGCAGAGAACGGGATTCCAGAGCTAGATTGGTCAAACTAGAGGGAAGCTCTGGCAATTCTCGAATCTCATTACACGCATATAAGTTCAGCATTTGCAGGAGAGGAAGCATGACAATTGTCCTTGGCACGCTAACTATTCTAGTATAACTCAAATCTAAGATTCTCAGCATGGACAACTCTCCAATTTCGGTAGGGATTTCACCTTCCAATTCACAACGACAGGCATGTAGCTCTTCAAGATTCTTCAATGTTCCAAGAGCACGAGGAAACTTATTTATTGGGTTAAAACCCACCCGTATCACTTTTAACATTTTTAGATTTCCGATTGATTCAGGTAATTCAATGATTTCTGCAGATGACAAATCCAACTCGAGCAATAATGCCCAGTTAAGAATAGGTTTTGGGAGTTCCTTTATCTTTGTGAAATTTATGGACAGAAACTCAAGTTTTGGCAGCCCTCCAACAGAATTTGGAAGTTCATTAATCGAGGTATTCGAAATGTCAAAAGTTAATAGGCATCTTAGCTTACCAATAGACTCAGGGAGTTTCCTCAGCCCAAAACAGGTCTTTAAAGAGAAGCGCTTAAGAGTCACCAGCCCTCCAATTTCATCAGGCAACTCTTTGAGGTAGCGGCAGCTAATATCCAAATCAACCAGGCACTTTAACATCCCAATGGAGCAGTCAATTGTCATCAAATTATCACATAACTGAATAGTCAACCTCTCTAAAGTAGAACATCCAGAGAAGTTTGGAGTTCTTGTTATGCTAGGACAATCTTGAAGAGATAGAACTTTCAATTTGCATGCCATCTGCCAAAATAAATGAAGCTTCCAAATGACAAGTCATCTAATGATTTTGAGAAGAGACAATTAGAGTAGAAGTAAACATATAGCATACCTTGATTAGGCTCCATACATCCAAATCATTGAAGTGATTGTTAAAAAGTTTAAGAACAACTACATTCTGTAGATACATATTGGCCACCCTAATATCTGGAGGAGGAGAATCCCAAGATAACCATCTTAGCTTTGTACAGCAATTCACAAAGTCCCCAACAAAGGTTCCATTGCATAATTTAAGAAACCTTAATTGTGGGAACCTTTCAAACTCGTCATTTGCAAGTAAGATCTGAGTATGCCTTCCATCTAGATCAAGTCCTTGAACATGTCCCTTCCTCTGCCCATAAAGACTTAGGATGATGAGTAGAAGTTTTGTTGACAAATGACTATTCTGTTTCACAGCTTAAATAAAAGGAACAGGGGAAAGAAAGCTACTAAGCGGACAAGTGAATTTCTAATAACAGGGAATATAATTTTTCATTTCCAAAGGTACTAGTTATTCTCACTTTACCTCTTTTGACCTTATGACATCGAGTATCTCTTCTTTGATCCATAACCTGCTACGCTTCTCAGGCTCTATCGGATTTTCTTGACGAACAATTTCCCTTCCAAGGTCTCTTAACTGATCATGCATCCAAAGTTTATTGTTCTTTAATATCTTTATCAAGGACATATTGATAAGGACTTTGATCCCACTTTGTGGGAAAAATCTACAGTCCGTCCACATGTAAATGGGATCGGTAATATCCTCACTAACAAAAAGCATGCAATATCAAGAAAAATATGCCATTGAAACTCATCAAGGACATCGAAGCTTATCTTCAACTTCTTTTGGACCTCCTCCTCTGGTATGCTTCTTAGCTTTTCCAATGTCTCTATCCATATTACTTCCTCTTTAGAGTAAAGTAATGAGCCTATAACTTCAAGAGCCAGAGGAAGTCCTCCCGTGACATGGACAATTTCTGTTGAAAGGTGGTTGTTATCATCTGGCGGTGAGTCTCCACAGAATGCATGCCGACTGAAAAGCTGAAGTGCATCCTTAGAATTCATCTCCCGCATTTCATAAGCTAGAATTTCATACTTGAATCCCCTAATCTGCAGCAAACTTCTATTCCTTGTTGTGATAATTATTCTAGTTCCTGAATATAAAGAACTTCCAATCAATTTCTCGATTTGTTCGCTCTTATCCACGTCATCAAGAATAATCAGAGCCTTCTTATTGCAAAGTGTTTCTTTGATCCTCTTCATTCCATAACCAACGTCATCAATTTTGCCTATAACTCTAGAATTAACAATGTCGGATATTAATTTGGCTTGCAGCTTGACTAACCCATCCTTCTTTGACTCTTCTCGGATATCATTAAGGAAACTTCTGCAGTTTCCAAATTCAGAAGACAGTTGATTGAAGATGACCTTGGCAAGGGTTGTTTTACCTATACCACCCATCCCATGAATCCCAACAAGCCGTACACCACCAGCGTGGATGTCTAATGATTTTTTTATGGCTGCTACTCGGTCATCCATTCCAATTAGATGTTCAGTCACATATCTGTGTTTAGTCTTGAGCTCATCCAACACCTCCTCGACAACCAGTTTCATAAGCTCTCCTTGGCTGTCAACAAGAAAACATGTTTTTTAGTGAGAAAGAATGATATATGCAAGTTCTTGTAACCTACAAGCATGTGTATGACAGGACCGAATGCAATCGGATTTTAACATTATGTGTCTCTGATGAGGATTCGAGGAAGAAGTCTGAATATGATACTGGCAATCTTAACCAACAAATAAACAAGAAAATAAATAGACAGAGGGAGAAATTGCTATCATTTCTCCCTCTGTGGTATGGCCATCGGCCAGCATCCACAGGCAAATGAACATAGAATTCATTATCAAATTCAGAGTATGCGAGCAAAAGAACTCACGATACCTTAATACATATGAACTCTCTGTAATAACAAAGAGAACTTTCATATCAGAAATCAAAAAAGGAATACAAAATTAGTTTGACTAGGCCCTCCGCTTTCATCACGAAACTCATGACAATATCCCATCGGGTTGCCTAAAAATTTATCGGACAGGATAGGCCTTGTCATTCCTTACTAATCTTTAAATGGTCCAATTAAACCGAGTACAGGTTGAGATATGTCCCTAAAGCAACACCAACCCCGCTTTGGAGTGACATTATTGTATCAGGGGAACTATAACCAAATGGAAATTTGTTACTCTTGCTGATCCTACAAAGGAACCGAGACGTATGAGACAAATCAGCAAGCTTACAGAACCCACCAAAACTAGTTTCACAACCTCCTGTAACTTTATAATTGCAAAAACAATGTGTAAGACCAGATGGTGGTTTCCTTTGTTAATTGAGCTGAAGAACTGTAGGTCCTGAGTCAAGTGCAGGTCAGTGTCCTTCATTGAACATGCGAAATTAGGATGGCTTATACATTCATAAATGCATAACACAACTTCCCGGGACATAATTTGACAATGCAAGATAACTCATAAGACTCGGAATCAAACCAAAGAGCAAATTCGCCAAATGTCAATGTTTCTTAAGAGAAAGTTTGAATTAACAATATGGGATAAGACAAGAACGAAACTTCATTCCTTTAGACATCCCATTTGCACACACATGGAGATTAGTCTATGAATTCATCATAGAGATGATGCAAAAGAAAGTTAAAGGATCTGCAGAGTTTACCCTCCAAAATTTTTCAAGCTCCATCCTTTAATTTTACCAACCTCTACAAGAGCCTCTCGCCACGCGTTCACTTCATCGGGAAATTTCTTCTGATACCCCACCAAAGCATCGCTGTACAGAGAGGTCTTAAGCTTCACATCGTCGGGTTCGACGTCGAAGAAAATGGGCAGTATCTTCTTGCTCCCCTTCGATCTAGACGTGTCCTCCACGATCCGCGCAAGCTCGCGGAGGCACCATTTGCTGGAAGCATACCAACTGGAGAAGATGGGAATGTACAGCCTGGAGTCGTCGATCGCCCGCAGAAGCGCTCCCCCGATCGTCTCGCCGACGCGGAGCTCGTCGTCGTCTCTGAAGACGCGGACCCCGGCGTCGACCAAGGCGTGGTAGAGGGTGTCGGTGAACCCGCCGCGAGTGTCGGGCCCTCGGAAGCTCAGGAACGCCTGGAAGCCGGCTCCTAGCGCGGTGGCGCCGCCGCTCGTTCCGGCTGCCGAGGTGGGCATCGGAGGTTCTTGGTCAACAGCCACAGACGTCATCAGTATTCGGCCCCTCTCTCCTATCTCTCTCCTTGTTGTCACCCAACGAGAGGATGGTGGGTTCGCTTGCCCACGCTCGGAGCTGACACGAGCTTCGACAAAATCAAGGGAAAGCTGAAACCAACTGGGCTTCTCTTCTTCGTACAAGCTACCGGACAGGAAGCGAAAGTCTTCTTCTGTCACTTTCTTGTCTTTGCCATGGCCAGAGGCAGAGAATCCCAGTTTAATGACGTGTGCTTTGCTTACGAGCTAACGACTAAAGAAAGTGGACCAAAATTCCCGAGTCCGTAGGACTAAAATCGAAAGAATCACCTTGTTTGGCAATACGACTGATTTGGATTGATTTTATCGTTCATCTTGTAGCAAACTTAAATTCTGTTATTTAAGCTTCGTTTAATTTGTAAATAATAAATAATTTGAAAAATAACTTTTTCTAACACAATTGCTTGTATATCTTAAAATTTTCTAAAATGGAGGAATTATGGTATCTAACAAAAGAAAACAAAAAAGACCTTTTTGATCCATTTGATCAATTCTTTGATAATCATTAACCCGGTTTTAGCATTTATCATTGGTATCGATATCAATCCAAGGCTCAATATTGTTGTTTCGAAGATAAAAATCGAAAAATTCTCAAATTTTACAAAAATAAATGAATGAAAATATCCACGAAATTATTTAGATATAAATTATTGACGATAACAAAAATATTTTCATTAACTTATTATTTCAAATGACACAAGTAATTATTTTCAGAAATTTTTTTTTAAATCATTTATTTCCATCAAAGAGTATAATTAGATCTTTAATCGAAGCTAAAAAGAAAGAAACACATAAATTTTCCCAATGCTAATTAAGAACCTTTTGCTTGCGTAGCAAAAGAGACGTTAATATCGTTGTACCAGATTTTGATTTTGTCTTCTTCTTTTTTTAGAAGGCAATTTTTGAATTCGGCTACCCCAAATTGTGAAGAAAGTCACACTAGGAATATGTTTATCCATAGGGGTCAACCATCGGGATATATACAATTCAGATTATATCTATAGCCCTACTAGGAAAGAAATATATTTCAAGTGCCAAAACTGAGTATGGATAAACACATAAGTGCCAAAATTTCCAAGAGGTACAATTAGGTGTCACTTTTAAATAAATAAAAAAAATTAGATAGTTGAGTGCCAACTCCGGTGAGACTTGCCAGAAATCCGGTGTGGCATTATTCTATTTATAAAACTATTTATGTGACTTGCCGGAATGTCCATTCAATAATTCTTGTTCCAAAACAACGCCGTTTTATCCTAAATTTTGATTTTTAATACAAATACTAATTAAATTAAATTAAAAAGACTTTTTTTATTAAAAAAAAAAAAAAAGGAAATCAATGAAGGTCTCCACGACCCTTGCTGTCATCACCCCACCGTCCTCCCTGAAAGGGTTCGGTAACAGTGGGGCAAGCCAGCAACCATGCCCGACCTTAAGTGAAGCCCTGCATGCCCTCGCCTAGATCTTTTAAGTATGGAGAAGGGTAATAAAGCTTTGTCTATGTGGCTTATAGGAATATCCACTCAGTAATCATTGTCCCAAAACAACATCATTTTGCCCCCAAATTTGATTTTTAATATAAATTAAATTAAATTGAAAAGCCAATTTTTTTTTTAAAAGGAAATCAGGGAGGGCCTCCACAACACTTGCCACCCTCGCCCCACCCTCGCTAGAAAGGGCTAGCAATAGTGGGTTGAGGGTCGGTCGGGGTTGCCAAGCCCTAGCCAATGCTTGACAATCATAGCCGATTACAAGCAAGGCCTTGCACAATTGAAATCATGGAAGAGGGCCCAACGCCAATTGTGATTGAACTACCGTTGCCGGAAGAAAATGAAGTGATACTTTTAGAGTCTCCTCCTAAGTTTGATGCTAAAGTAGTACCTTGGACTACAAAACGAATGAAGTGGATGTTGTCACTCATTTAGGTCGCTACTACGCACCTATTAGAGGAATTGAAAAGGAAGTCATAAATGAGGAAGATGCGAAATAGTTCCCAACCGTGGTAAAAACAAGTGAGTTCAATGTTACAAAAATGTTGGCCCAAATCTCCTTGCTAGAGCTATTTAAGTCCTCAAAAAAGCACAAGAACACCTTGTTGAAGGTCCTTAACGAGGTGCACATTCCAAAAAAAATCGACAACACCCAATTAGAGGAATTCGTGGGGACCATCTTGTTGAAAGATTAGATTTCCTTCGTTGACGAAGACTTCCCTACCGATGGTCATAACCATATAAAGGCACTACATATTTCTATGAAACATGATGGTACTATTGTCTCTAGAGCATTAATTGATAACGGTTTTACACTGAATATATGCCCGTTGGTTATGCTCCACCACCTAGGTGTTGAGATGGAGAGAATTCGCAATGCTAAGTCAACCGTTTACACGTTCAATGGGATGAGAAAGGAGGTGATTGAAGAAATTGAGTTGAAATTACTGATTGGTCCTGTGCTATTCCCGGTACTATTTTAGGTTTTAGATATATCAAGTGCCTTCAATTTCCTATTAAGAAGGATTCATACTGCGGTTGATGTCCCCTCTAGCCTCCATCAGAAGGTACGGTTTGTGGCCAATGGTAGGCTTATTACCGTGTACAAGGAAAAAAACTTCAAGGTCTACCATGAAACAATCATCTCGGATGTGGAGCCTAAATGCAAAGGGGAATCAAACTTTCAGACCCTTGAGCTAGTGTCTACAATCCATATTTCCATAAGCTCTTTTATGGGTACTCCTGAATTATCCAATTCAGCTCTAGTGGTTAGAAAGATTATGCTGGCAAATGGTACAACTCCGTAGATGACCTTGGGCTGTATGGACAAGGGATTTGAAAGCCCATGAAAGCTCAAAGAGACTCGAAGAGAAGAGACTGGAGCATGGACAGAGAGCATGGAGCCCGAGGCGAATGGGGAAGCCAAAGCAATTTGGGAGGTCATAGTGAATGTGGGGCCGAGGCAACTGAGGTCGAAGCGAACGTGGAAGTAGCGACGAATGCGAAAGCCGACGGCGCTTCCCTTACAATGGTCTTGAAGCCATTCCTGACCAAAGGACAAACTTCTTCAAATCTGATTGGCAAGCAAAACTCTCTCTCTCTCTCTATCTCAAAGTGAGATCGTGTGGAATAAGAGATAAGTTTGAGAACTCTCGTCTCTCGTTTGCAAAGCTTACAGCGCTTCCCTTACAAGGGTCTTCTTTCCTTCACTTTCGGCCGCTGGATCTCCTTCTAATCTCACGGTGGTGGATTGGTCTGCAGAGTTATAGCCGTTGGAATAAAGAGGGCTAAAAGTTACTGTTTCCATCAAATAAAAATTTAAAAAATTCCTAATTTATTTAGGCTGTCAGTGTCATCTTAGAGGTTAGGGAGGGTCCATGTAACACTCTTTTGGAATTCTCCACGTGACCACAAAGGATATTGGCGGTGTGCTTTTAAAGATAGGGACAAGGCAAAACAAAACGACGCAAAATCACTATGGTGTTATTGAAGAATTTGGAATAAAAAAAATCTTATCAAATATGACCAATCTTCTCGTGTTAAACAAAAATGAGCTAAATCAAGGTAAATTTGTGATTACATCATAGAGATTGAAGCAAAGAAGAATATGACGAGATACGCAAGTGATAAAGAAAAGCAAAATGTGCTCAATTATGCAACTGTTGCATTTTTGTTCGATCATTCTTTCATAGTTTCGCAATGCCTTTCAATTTTAGCTTCAACTTCTGAGCATTATTTATTTATAATTTTGAATCCATTTTCAATTCCCATGTTATTTATATCTCAAGTACGTTACTTTCAAGTCTCCCATTTCATTTACCTTTAGGTTCTGCACCACTTTGATCTCCTTTGATTTTCTTGCCCAAAGCTCTTGCTTTCCATCTAATTTCCCCCTCTCTCACTTTTATTTCCGATTAACTTTATTCATCTTGATGTTTAAATCGATTTCCATCCATTCCATTCACACTTTATTCAAATATATGAGACACCTCAAGATTGAAGGTATCTTACCACATCACTTTTTTTTTTTTTTTTTCATAATTCTTCATAGCAATTCAATTTTACTAAGCATTACTCGAAACAACTAGCTAATCTCCAATGTCCTAGTCACAAGACCCAGCGATCAACTCGTGGTTTGTGTAGCCCCAACAATCGCCTAATTTTGACATAATGATGTCACAGCCGACAAAGACTCAATGGCCCTTGTCAGCGCGCGAGCGGCCCACCAGCATTGCCACCTGCCCTTGCAGCCTTCCCTTTCTTCTATCTCTCTTTTTTATTTTTATTTTTTCTCTCAGGGAATTACGCATAAATACCAACTTGTCCGGTCAATACCAATGTGGCACCAATGTGTCAATCCATGCCAGTATTTTAGTTTTCATTTTAACGAAAAGATGAACTTGAACAAAAATAAAACATATACTTTAAGGATCCAATTGCAAGGAAAAATTCAAAAACCCAATTAAACAAGTCGAAAAGTTTAAGGGCCTACAATGAAATCAAAAAAGATTGTGGTTATATCTGGGTCCCCTCTTCACATCACTTACAATGGGAATCTCTTTATCTTGAGAACTCATGGATGAAAGAAATCGAAGTCAGAGCTTAATATCAGGCTCGTGAGAAGTCACGATCGGAGGTGAGCTATTTATCGTCAGAGCTGTCTCTATCCACCTCCAGATCTTACCCTTCATCGTCCGTTCCATCTTCATCCTACAAGAAATGCAAATTTTCTGTAGTGAACCATAACTAATCTATATCATACTTGCTTGTATTATTTGGCTTTTCATGTTTTGAGTTTTTCCTGACAGATTCAACGAAGAATAGTAATATTATGCGAAGGTGGAATAAGTAAACAAGTTAGATCTTTTAGTCTTCAAGACCAGACTAGTTACGTTATTATAGAGGATAACAAAAAAAGGGCAAGGGCTATGCTACTACTTACGAAGAAGAATAAGGATACCTCGTCTGATGTCTCTAACGGGAGCGACTCTGTAGGAGAGTTTGCTGTTGTGACAATCATGTCCTTGTAATCCCTATAGGGAAGGCCCTCGACATTAGGATAGCCACGGCTTTGTAATTTCCGACACTTCCTAATTGTTATTAGGCATTCATCAGGCAACTTGTTCAGAGGGAATGCTTGCTTAGGGGTGATACATTATGGAAAAGATTGTTGATGGTGATACATTATGGATGATACATTATGGATGCATGACCAGCTTGATTGTTGATGGTGATACATTATTAGGCATTCATCAGGAAACTTGATTGATTCAATCAAATCCTTTCGCTAACTCTATTCAATTATACTAATGAAAAATGCTGACTCATTTTATTTTATTACTTTTTAAAGACACGTGACGACCATACAATACCTAGCAAGTGCCATGCCAGAAAAATATTCAAAATTTTATTAAACATACAAACTAAATTAGATTAAAAAATACACAAACCCCCACCAAGGCTGGCAAGGGGCCGTTGCTGGTAGCTGCTACCACTAGAGAGGACTAACGGAGGTCACCAGAGCCTCAAATATGGTCAGCGACTTGTCCGGGCCCTGAGCGAGGCCTCGTCAGCCTGCGGAGAGGGCCTGCTAGCGCATGCCAGGAGGCATGACCCTTTCCCCAAATTTAAGGGTTGTTGGCCCTTGCTTAGGGGTGGGCAATGCTCGCCTAGCCCTAGGCTCATATGCCATTCACATGGCCATTTTATATGTATTTATAATATTTTATTATTGACTTAGGATTAACGCGATCAATCCCATGTCAATATAAAGATAAGAGCCTAGTGTCCGCCACCTAGTCCAACTTTCTAGTGGATGAATAATTTCGTCGCCTATGTCATTGCTAAAGCATTTCATTAGAGAGTTTCAATTTTCCTATGTTGGCTAAGTTGTTCTTCGTTCTAACGTGGGAACAAGCCAAAAGAAAGCTTGATATCAGGGTCCTTGCAACTCATGGACACGAGTGAAATCCTCTCTCTAGGTTTCTTGCTATGACCAAGCAATTCATGAGCAACTCAGAAGGCATTGAAGAACTTCCAAATTATCTAACTTTGTAGAACGATTCCCTCATCAATCTAAAGGTGAATACAAGATGAAAACTGACATATACAAAATGTGTCTTTAAGTCCAGTTTTTAAGAAGACAATGCTTCCAATATTAGGCAACTTCTATTAAATCTTGGCCAATGAATATTGATAGAGATTACAACTAACCAACCACCTAATCTTTGGTTGAAAATGTATATCAGTGCCGTTCAGCTGCCTGTCATGCGTTGGTTGGTTTATCCCATGCTGTCAATGATTGAAGAAACTGTCATGAGCAATCCAAATATTGGAAAATACTTTGTTAGTTGAACCATGTATTTGTGCTCCACTAGGAGATAGATTTACCTCAGGCAAATGGATAATGAATCCCCAACGCAGAGGAAAATCCTATGCAACATGAGTTCTTGTTTCTGGAGCACTTGTCCCTTGACTGTAGTTGCCTTTGAGGTTGATCAAGAGGAGTCCGAAAGTTTTCTTTTGATGCCATCACTTAACTCTTCAATCAACCAAAATGGCAAGACTTGACTTCGTCTTCCGTCTCCACTTATTCTGAATTATCCTTCATATGCTTCTTCTGTTATGACCTTCAAAGAATTTCACCTTTAAATCTAGGAAAGTCGCGGTTGCAGATACATTCCAATATGCTCACTAAGCATGTCTTGAACCTATCAGAAAATGTTCTTGGTGGAGCAAGTTCATCTAGACCTGGAAAAAAAGGTTGCGATTAAGTTCAATACGTACATTCAATCTGTATGACATGATAACAGTAGATCCAAAAATGGACAATAGCAGTGAAATACTTATAGGGTTCGAGTCTTGCTCCGTGGTCTGGTTTTGCTCTCCAGGCGAAGTCCTTTCTCTGACATGGTCAACGGGAGGCTCTTCGATAATTTCATGATCCCGAGAACTTGCAGATGGTTGGAACTGTAGCTGAAGCTCAGTCTTGTGCTCTTCGGCATCTCCTTTCATTTTAGCCTCCTACAGGAAAAATACGATTCTTTTTAGCCAGTATTCTGGGATGAGAAAATGCAGGTGTCATCAAATAAATTATTTCTTCACATTGGTTTTGCCTGTTTCCCAAGCAAGGGTGCAGTAAACTCATGTTTCCTATTTGCAAGACATCATGAGTCTATATAGTAGTCAAAGTAGTGTAGAATCTCCCCTTCTTCTTCCTTCAATGTCAGTTTTGCTTGGCCAAATTAAGTTCCTTCCTCTATGAAGCACATTATGACCTTCCAAATCACTCAGAATGTCCAGAAGTGAAAATCTCTAACCCTGAATTTCTTACATTCCAGTGACTGAACTGGAATTATTGATGAAAGAAGCACAAGGAAATGACATTGTTACTACAGGAATTTGAGACTAATGTGTACTACATGGAACAAAACATCTATCACTGCAGACAGTGAGCAACGATTTATCTTTCAATTTAATATAACATCAATTAGTTACATTAGTGTCAGAAATTCGGTCTACTAGTTGGAAGTTCCGTTTTCATGTTTGTATAAACAGATCGTGTTGATAAGGTCAATCAATGGAAGAACATGATCAAAGCGAGGGGGCCAAAGAAAAAGGAAAGAAAGCGCGTTACCATTGCCTACTATCAAATAATCAAAGGAGGCATACCTTTTCAGTCTCCAATTCAGAGTTCTTGGTCTCTGATTGGGTGTCTGCTGTTCCCTGAAGAATCATCTCTTTATAACGCTCGAACGGGACATTGTTGTCTCCGACTGGATCAGAGTCCAGTAACTCCCCGCAGTTTGTAAAATATATACGGCACTCATCTGGTATTTTTGTGGTCCACGCATCTATCGGTCTTTCCAGTGAATAACATCCAAAAATATTCAACTCATCCAGTATCTCTAATTTGTCGAGTCCCTCGACAACCCTTAATTGAGAACACATCCCGATGGCTAAATGGCGCAGGTTCTTTATGTTTGCCAGACCACCTAGCCTTGTTACAGCATGGCAATGGTAAAGGAGAAAGTATTCCAATGATTCCAACATACCAACAACTTGAATTTCGAGTAGCTTTCCGCAACTTACCAAACTGCATTCTTTCAGTTTCTTTAGGGCGGTTGATGGAATGGAAACTCTCTCCCCACAAAAAGCCAACTCACTCGTAGACTCTAAATCGTTGGAGACTTCAGCATGTAACCTTTCGACAGACTCACAATCCTCAATTGATAAGTACTGCAGCGATTCCATCACACCATGGAATTGAATGTCAACCAGCTGTGAGCATTTGCACACCCGGATATAAATCAGGTTCTTTAAGCTTGATAGGATGGACAATCTTTCTAGGAGTTCACAACACTCCACGGTCAAATTTCTCAATTGTAGAAGCCCATGGAGTTGTATTTCTTTCACTCGAGAGCCACAGAGCACTAACACCGACAAACTTCTCAAGTTGGATGATAGTGATCTGGTTGAGTTGAAGTTATCAAGCCGCAAACCCAACAAGGAAGACGGAAGCTGCTCGAGAGGTTGCAGGTCCAGACTAGACAAAGTAAGTTCTTCCAGGAGAATAAGGGAGCTTAACTCTGTGGGCGGTGTGGGGTTGTTCCAGAGGCACAGTTCCAACTTGCTCAATTTGGATAACCTCCCAATCCACGACAAGTCAGAAGTCTGCATTAAATCTGATCTGTTCGTATATCTAGAGCCATCAGAAAGAAGCAATTCCTCCAAATTAGTTAAGTTCGACAGATTTGGGACTGACAGTAGCGAGCGAGATTCAACACGTAAACAGATCAAGCTTGTTGGAAGCTTCAGCAACTCTTTAATCTCATGACATCTACTTAAGTCCAGTTTTTGGAGGCGAGGAAGCATGCTGATTTTGCTAGGCACGGCATCTATTCGCGTATCTGATAAATTTAGGATTCTCAACAATAGCAAGTTTCCAACTTCATCAGGAATTTCACCTTCCAATTCTTCACAGCGCTCAGCATGTATCTCTTCAAGATTCTTCAACATTCCAATAGCACTAGGTAACTTCCACCCTTTTCCAGTCAATATAGGTATCATTTTACATGAAAAATCCAACACACCCAGTGATTTCAGCTTTCCGATGGAGATAGGAAGCTCTCTGATCTTAGTGCTAATCAGAGACAAAGACTTGAGTTTCACAAGCGCTGCAATAGAGTCTGGAAGTTCGGTGATCGGCATTCTTGATACATTGAGAGTTGACAGACACTTTAGTCTACAGATTGAATCAGGTAAGCTTGTAACTCTCATATTTGATAGAAACAACTCCGTCAAGGATGCTAACTTCCCAATTGAGTCGGGAAGTTTGCTCACCCTATAGCAATCTGTCAAAGAGAAGCGCCTAAGTTTCTCTAGCCCTCCAACTTCTTTAGGTAACTCTCCAAGACGTGAGCAGCCGTTGATATTCAAGTCAATCAGGCACTTCAATCTTCCAATTGAACAGTCAATTTCCGTCAAATCGTCACATCTTTCAAGAGTCAACCTCTCTAGCATCAAGCACTTGGAGATGTCTGGAGTTCTAGTAATGCCAAAACACTTTTTGAGAGTTACAACCTTTAATTTGGTTGCCATCTACAGAAAGTAATTATATTCCAGATGGAAAAGCTATCAGACATATATACAAGTAGAAAGTTACAGTAGAAGTGATAAACACATAAGAGAAGATACCTTCATTAAGCTCCACACATTTGAATCATCCGTGAAGTGATTGTCAAAAAGTTCAAGAACAACTATATTTCTTGAATGCATATTGACCGCCGAAAAACTTTGCGGAGGAGAATGCCAACAAAACCATCTGATCTTTGAGAGACAATCTGAGAAATTTCCAATAAAGGTTACATCACATAACTTTAGAAACCTTAAACTTCGAAACCTTTCAAGCTGTATATCTGTGATCAAGATCGGAGTATACTTTCCATCTAGATCAAATGCTTGAACCTTCTTCTTGCTCTGCCAAACGAATAATTGCAATTGTAAGTAGACATTCATTAATCATCAACTAGGTCTATTTTATCACATATAAAGGAATATTTCTCAGCAGAAAAGGCAATTCTCAGTACTAGCATGTCTAGTTTTCTACTTGCAAACCAGTAATTGTTGTTACTGTACCTCCTTCGTTCTTAATATTTCCTGGATCTCTTCACTCATCCACAATCTACTACGCTCTCCGGGGTCTGTCAGGCTTTCTTTATGAACAATTTCCCTTCCAAGATCTCTCAGTTGATCATGCATCCAAAATCTACTGTTATCTAATATCTTTATCAAGGACATGCTAATAAGGACATCTATTCCGACCTTAGGATGGAACCGACAGTCAGTCCACATGTAAATTGCATTAGTCATATCCTCATTGACGAAAAAGCATGCAATGTCAAGAAAAATCTGTTGCTGATAATCATCTAGCTCATCATAACTAATCTTCAACTTCCTTTGGACCTCATTCGCAGGTATTTCTCTTGACTTTTCCAATGTCTCACTCCATATTGCTCTCGGCTTTCGATAAAGGAGTGAACCTATCACTTCAAGAGCCAAAGGAAGCCCTCCAGTAGTAGAGACGATTTCCTTAGCAAGGATACGATGATCATGTGAAGGAGAGTCTCCACCAAATGCATGCCTTTCGAAAAGCTGGAGTGCATGATTAAAGTTTAGCTCCTCCATCTGATAACTTAGAACTGTATACTTCAATCCGTTCATCTGCAGCACGCCCTTATTCCTAGTCGTAACAATTATCCTAGTTCCTGGATGCAGAGAGTATTTTCCTAGTAGTTTCTCAATTTGTTCGCCCCTGTCAACATCATCGAGAACTATGAGGACCCTCTTATTGCAAAGAATTTCTCCGATCCTCCTCATTCCATAATCAGCGTCAGGAATTCTTCCTATTGCTTTAAAATTAGTAATGTCAGACAACAATTTCTCCTGCAACTTGACTAAGCTATCCTTCCTCGACTCTTCTCGAATGTCTTCAAGGAAGCTGCATCGCTTTCCAAAGTGCAAAGATAGTTGGTTGAAGATGTTCTTGGCAAGTGTCGTTTTACCAATACCACCCATTCCATGAATTCCAATTAGCCGCACATCACTAGAGTTGATGTCTAGTAATTTCATGACATCTTCTACCCGATCAGGGAGTCCAACTAAATGTTCAGTCACAGGTTTATGCCGTATCTTCAAATTATCCAAAACCTCTTCAACAACCAATTTGATAAGATGTCCCTGGCTACCAAAAAGAAAATCCCTTCTATTTAATTAATGAGAAATAAACGATAATGAGATTTTCAGGATGTAATTTTGACACTACTATATGCGAATGCATCTGATTAGAGTCCAAGCCTGATGCGATGTTTTTCCGCTTTTCCTACAACTTTGTGGATTTGTGACTTGATATGTTTAGATATATTAATTCATCGTTCTTCCCGTCTTTAATTTACAGAAAATTACATAATTGCAGCACAAGACAAAGCAATATAGATAACGAACTGTATTAAGGAAAAACAACATAATTTGAGATGGAACTAAAAATGGTTATTCATTGGACTTTCCCAAACATAAAATTTAAGGATTTGAATTCCTCAGGATATGATACGAGAACTTGTTCAAAGATATTGAAGAAGTGCAGTTATTTCCTCTGAAAGTCTGTTTTCATGATCAAGTAAAAGTTATATTAACAACTGGAGAAAGGACCAAACAGCGAGATGAATTTGTGCTATTTTCTTCACTTCAAATGAAAAAAAAAAATGAGTTTAAGGATCTTAAACGGAGTTTACCCTTCATCCTTGTTCAGATTCCACCCCTTAATTTCATCTACCTGCACAAGAGCCTTACGCCATGCCTCGACTGCCTCGGGGACCTTCTTCTCGTGCTCCAAAAAGGCATCACTATACAATGACGTTTTAAGCTTCACATCATCAGGTTCCACGTCGAAGAAAATGGGAAGTATCTTCTTCTTAATCCCCTCAGATCTATTAGAGGCGTCTGTGTTCTCCACTATCCTAGTGAGCTCTCGGAGGCACCATTTACTAGTAGCGTAGCTTCGAGAAAAGATAGGTATGTAGAGTATGGAGTTGTCGATAGCCCGAAGCAACTCTCCACCAATCACTTCCCCAACACGGAGTTCATCATCGTCCCTGAAGACGCGGATTCCTGCATCTACCAAGGCGTGGTAGAGACAGTCGGTGAATCCATGACGAGTGTCCGGTCCTCTAAAACTCAGGAACACTTGATACTCCCCTCCTGCTGCACCATCGCTGCTCATTCCGGCCTCTAGGTTCGCCATGGGAGCCTATTTTACCAGATCTATCTCTCTTTCTCAGATGTCCCTATAGAAAACTATGGGTGTGCGGGCACCGAAGCTAAGAGAGAGATTTTCAACATAGACAGCCAAGGGAAAGTCACCAGTATAATAGCTGAAGCACTGATACAAACAAAAGAGGTGTAATTATAGGCGTCATCAAGAATGAACTAAACTCTCCGTTTTACAAAAGATGAGAAAGAAATATATTTAGCTGGAGTTGGACATGAGATTCTGCTCGCCTGTGCACGAAATTTAATATGTTGCCCATTAAATTTGACATTTTAGATCTACCCAAATTATAGGTATTGAGTTTTTGCGATTCGAGGGTTGTCACGCTATAATCTACATAGCCCTTCTTGACACTCCCATAAATTTCATAACCCCCTGCAAAGACACATACTAACAATCACGGCTCTACATTCGAGTTAGCAAATTCAATTAGCTGATCTGTAATTTTGCCAAACTTCTCCGTTAACCCCTGCAAACCGTTGGTTTTCTTATTATCCTAAGTAACATTAGGCATCGTGGTTCAGGATGTCGCACCAAACATCTTTAGGCTCCATTTGGGAACCACTTCCCAAAGCCCTTTGGAGGCCTAAAGATCCTTGGGCAAATGCTAGCCCGTTTGACAAAAAATTTTGAACCCCCATTCTCCAAATGCCAGCCTTGTGAAGATGAAAGCCCAAGGCAGTGTCTTCGGCTTTCGGCTTTTTCGGCATGCCCACGCCCCGCACTGTTCATATTTTTTTTTTCCGAAATTGTCCTCACGAATTTTTTGATTTTCCGGGTGTGTGCCCTTGTATGAGCATTGTTCATCTTCTCCGGGCGTAGAGGGACACTGCGACCTAGCAATCGTTGTCAGAGATTCAGGCGACCTCCGCGAGTCGCAGATCTGGTTGCCAAATGCACGCGGTCACCGGCGACCGTTGCCTGCCGCACCGCGACCTCCGCACGGAGCTCGCCGGGGCCGCACGACCCATCTAGTTCCAGGTCTAGTCGCGACTAGATCTGGTGTTAGAGGCTCGAGTGGCGACTAGATCTAGGTCGTGCGACCTCGCCGCCCCCGGATTTGGGTTGCGGCGGCGTCGCACGACCTCCCGTGACTTCGGCACCCTAGATCCGGGTCGCGGCGGGGTAGCGCCCCGGATCGAGGTCGTCGGAGGTTGAGGCGGCGTCACGTGACCTCGCTGCCCCAGATCCAAGGTCGCCTGAGGTCGAGGCGGCGTCGCGCAACCTCGCCGCCCCAGATTCGGGGTCGCCGAAGGTTGTCGGCGACAGCTGCCCTTACCGGTCAATTTTTTAAAATTTTTCTTTTGATAATTTTGTTTTATCACAAAGATCCTTTGTAAATGTAATTCCTCAAACATTATTTTGTTCAAAATACTTCACAAATGAACTTTCAAAGTATAATTTATCAAACATAATTATATTTTGAAAAACACTTTTAATTCAAAAAAATTTTGCATTTTTTCAAAGACTTTTTTCAAAAGTTGTTCTCAAACGCATCCTTAATCTAGGTAGCACGGACACGGCGACACAGACAAGCGACACGACACGACACGCGATATGTCATTTCTCAAAAAGTAGAGAATTTCGACGTGTTCGACACGTTAAATATTAAATAAATATTTTTACTTTTAATTAATTTAATTCAAATTCATAAATAAATAAATAAAGAGTTTACAATAAATTTATACTAATAATATTAATAAGTCTTACACTTTTTTTATTTCATTATCCCAAATTTATATTTATTTTCAATATCCTCCCCTCTCCCCAAATTTACTTTTATTTTTCGAAACCCCCACCCCCCAATCTGCGCCCAAGCTTCCCTTGTCTTTCTTCCCCCAAATTTTTTTCGCTTTCCTTTTCCCTCCACACCACCTGACAACCCAATGGGTCGATTCCCCCCACCCCCAAATTAATTTTTTATTCTTTCCCTCCCACCATCGTCCATTTCCCCCACCTGTCCGTCACTCCCCCCCCAAATACGTACGCATACTCCCATTTTGTTGTTATTTTTGAGTTTCTCAGAAACCCTAACTTCTTTAATCCTCCTCGCCGCTCGCGACCTTTCCTCTTCTCCTCCTCCCTCCTCGCCGCACGCACTACCACCTTCCTCGCCGCTCCTTGCCCGACCCCCTTCCTCCCCGCTCGCCGCTCGCCGCTTGACCGCCTTCCTCTCTTCTTCCTCTCACCTTTGATCCTTTCACCCTCGCAGCTGTAGCCTCGTCCGATCCATCGCAGCATCACAGTGGCGACCCTCGCCTCAATTTATGCTCGGCCGTCTCTCGCCGTCGCTCGCGGTCTGCACCCTCCTGGACACGCGTGTCGAAACGTGTCGGGCAAAGATTGACCACGTGTCGAAAAATCCGACACGCATTAATCGCGTGTCCAAGCGTGTCGAGGTGTCCGACACGCTCCGACACGTGTTGGACACGATACGGAAGCACGGACAACATGTCCGTGCTACCTAGTCCTTAATCCTTTAAGGGGACGGACTCCACATGTATTCACAGTAAATATTCACACTCCACGCAGGCGACGTGACTGCCTAGGCATCAAATACACGATGTTAGGTTGGTAGACTCCCAGTCTCACTCGAATCCCTAAAGTCTTCGCACAATTACTTGCCTTCATATTTTCTGGAAAGGTCACATCAATCACAATCAAGGGTCACGTGGCAAAGTTGCAAGCACTGGTCTAAAGCCTTCAAACCCGTACAAAGCGTGCCGCTTTGAGGCCACCAACAACCTTAAAGCAATAATGGGGATCCAAGGGATCCCTTGTTGCAGTGTTTTTATCATTATCTTGAACAAATGAACGATCAAAAGCCTACAACGACCTTTCGTATTCCATCACGGTTAAAATGTTATTGGAAATGTCAAAAATTATATGCGAATTTATATGTTAAGATTTCAATGCTGTAAGAGCTTCGGATATTTAAAAGGTGTGTGTCTAGGGAATTTAAATTAGAAAAATAGTAAAATGTGAAGGTGCTTTTTGAGTATAAGACGTGTTTTTGGCAGTTTCGCTGCTCTTTGAGCATCAAGAACAGATCTTTGGGAGGAGCGGGTTCTTGGATAGACGATGCGTATGGACGGCAAATATCAGAGGATACATCGATTGCCAAGTTGCCAAACAGTCTAGCTAAATGTTATTCCTAAGAACATAAAATGAAAACAAAATCGATCTGAGACGGAACCGTGAAACACGCAAACATGTAGCGTGGGAGAGGAAGTTAGGCCATGTGCAATCACCATGCACATCAAAAGCACATTGTGTCCCTTTTGTATCTTCAGTTTATATCTCTATCAACATAGATCAAAGATAACTAATAGGAAAGATTTTGGTGACAATAAGTACAACAAAGATAAAAAGTTGATAATATTAGATTGTGTTCAAAAGTTATTTTTCTTAATTATACTTAATAATTAAGAAAAATAACTTTTTGACAAAGTTAAAAGGTTTATGACTGAATTGGTAAGAAGTGAAAATGTTTATGATTCAATTGACAAAGTTTAAAAGTTTAAGACTGAATTGGCAAAAGTGCGATAGGTTTAGGACTTTTTGGATAATTCTCCCGTTGATTTTATTTACCTCCAAAAGAGCCTTCCGCCACGCCTTCAGTTTAGGGAACTTCTTCTCGTGTTCGAAGAGGGTATCACGATACAAGGATGTTTTAAGCTTAATATCAGCAGGTTCCATGTCCAAAAAAAAAAAAAATGGGAGTATCATAGCGAGCTCAAGGAGGCACCATTTATTGACAGCATAATTTCGAGAAAAGATAACTTTGTAGAGTATGGGGTTATTGATAGCCTAAAGTAGCTCTCTACCAATCACTTCCCCTACATGGAGTTCATCTTTGTCTCTGAAGATGTGAACTCTTGCCTCTACCAAGGCGAGGTAGACGGACTCGGTGAATCCATAAGGAGTGTTAGTTCCTCTAAAACTTAGGAACATTGGATATTCACCTCCTAGTGCACCACCACTACTCGTTCCGGCCTCTAGGTTCGCCATGGGAGCTTATTTTACCTCCCCCACCCCCCCCCGCCTCTCTCTGTGTGATGTCCCTATAGAAAAATTAGGGGTGTGTACTCCTAGGCTTAGAGCTAGAGATTCTCAATACATGCAGCCTAGTGAAAGTCACCATTATAATAGTAGAAGCACTAACGCAGACAAACTTGTTTGGTTTGCGTAATCAAGACTATAATATTAATATTACTGCTTTTCCAGCAGTATTCAATATTTTAAGACTGGCGCTGGCAGCACGGCAACCGTTCAAGGGGTTCCTCAGTAATTATTCTCGTGTTCAGGAAAAGTGGTTTATACATAGAATCAATGGCTTTGAATAAAGTGGGTTGGTCTTTGAAAATTATAATGGCTCTTGGAAGACGATACAATTCAAAGGCAATTGGTGCTTTCCAAGAATCCAATGGGGAGACGATAAGGCCTGTCTCTCAGTCATTCCCTTCTTTCCCATGCGACCTTGTTCTTTTGTCTCTGTTGTCCGTCAATTTCTATGAGTATTATAGATCTTGCAATAACGAACTGAATTCTCCTTTTGGCAAGAGATGAGAAAAAAAAAAATTGGCCAGGCGTTCAACATCGAGAAAAAATTTAGCGTCATTAAATATATTCGTATCTTTGAATCTGCTCATCCATATACTAGATTCAAGATGATGCCCACTGAATTCAACATTTTAGAACTACCAGAAGTGAAGAAGAAATTGAGTCCGCAATTATTTTTTTCTCTTCTATAGCATCCTCAATCGAATTACAACGGGAGGCTCATGTTCTTGAGAAATTTATGATGAAGAAGGCGAAACTCATGTTGGGTTCTGTAGGTGGGTCTTCGTTACTACACATGCATGAAGTGTGAATGCAGTTAATAATTTCGCAGTGGATATAAAATTGGGCCGATTGACATATTTGGTTGGCTCATAACCCAACGAGTTGGAGTCATTGGGTGAAAGTCCACCTAGGCAATTCAAGAGTTTGAGCTCCCCTTGTGATCTCCCATCCAAGGTGTTGAACAGCTGAGACCGAACATTCATTGAAAGAATCTCCGTATGAATCTGAGTAAGGACATTATGAGTTTGGAACCCCCATTTGACTCAAAGTTAACACCAGAGTCCTGCAGAGATATTAAGTACTTGACAGATTCTTTAGTTGATAGCCGCAGCTTCTACAATACGCGAGTATTGATGATGAAAGGAAAGGCAACAAATCTAAGTCAAATATGCAGCAAATCAGATTTCGAGAGACAGCAGACTGATAAAAATGAAGACGCCCATCATCTTCTTAACTATCGTGCTTCTACATGTGTTGTGCCATCAGTCTTGTGCTTGTAATTCCGAGTAAAAACTTGATTTTCTTTGCCACCATAAGAAATCAACACTCAGTAATTAGCACGTAACCTTCGTCCTTCTAGTTAATAGACTTGGGATCAAAACAGTTCGCAGAGAATTAGACATGGCAACAGACATAATTATCTCTAGCATGTTGAAACTACAAACGTTAGTCTAATCATAATTAGCCCATAAGTTGAGTGACTCTAATGATATCACTTTCAAACGCTTGACACTTGATGAAGGAAAAATCGACAGAGAAAAAGAAGTCACGAAACTGGTTATGAGTTTCAGAAAACAAGAGTTGTGAACAGAAACATGACCAGTGGAACAAAATTTTGTATCCATAATGGCAAAATGCACCTATAAATTATAACAAAGTTATTGCCAAAGTATTCATTCGATATTTGGGTGAACATACAATTTCAGTACTATGGACACATATTAGAGCACATTGAAAACAGAAGCGAAACAAAATTGAGGCTTCCATGGACTCTTTATCAAGAGTTACACTACAGGACCTACTACACTGATAATAAAAAGGAAAATATACTTAAACCATTGGAGCATGGAATTAGTGACATGACTCCTCTTCCTCCTCGGAGCAATAACAATATCTCCTAGAACTATAAGAGACAGCATAGGAATCTATACCATGGACGCTGCAACAACAAAAAAATTATAAGAAATAAATAACAGTCCAAGGATTTACTGTCATAAATAAAGCAAAAATCGGATTGTGAAATTTTCACATGAAATTAAGCATAAGCAACATTGGAGAATTTTTGCATTCACAACCCAGGTAATTAGAGTTGTTAAATGATTTATTTTGGTAACTGCTTCGAAGTCAAAGGCCCTGTTTGGCAACACTCCAAACAGTGACTAATTCTGATTTTTTGTTCCCAGAATCAGTTTGGGACGAGAATCGCGTTTGGTAAATTTTTTGTTCTCGGGAACGATTTTGGACAAGATTTGAGAATAAAAAAACATTTGATTCTACGTCCGAGAATCAGAAAAAGAATCAAAACGTAAAACCCTTGGTTGCCATCCGCCATCGCCCGCCGCCGTCCGCCACCGCCCGCCGCCGTCCGCCACCGCCCGCCACCGCCGCCGCCGCTGCCCGTGTCGCCGGTTCGCCGCCGGTCGCCGGAGGCTCGCGAAGCGGGCGAGGTCCGGCGAGCTCGCCGGAGGCAAGCCAGCCACCGGCGAGGCTGGGCCTCGCCAGATCTGGCGAGGCCGGCCTCGCCCGGCGAGGCCGGCCGCCCACCGGCGGGGCTAGGCGAGCCTTTCCGGTGGCCAGGCGAGCCTCGCCGGCAGCTGGGCGAGGCTCGGCCTCACCGATCGGGCAAGGTCGGGCCTCGCCGGCCACCGGTGAGGCTCGCCCGGCCCGCCCGGTGGGAGCCGGCCTCGCCGGGGCCGGGCGAGGCCGGCCGGCCACCGGCGAGGCCGAGCCTCGGCGGGCCGGGCGAGCCTCGCTCAGCTGTGGCGAGGCTCGGCCGACGAGGCCGACCTCGCGAGGGTCGGCGACGCTCCGTGAGCGTCGCCGGCCCTCGTTTGGCCCGTCGCCGATCGGCGACCGGCCAAATGAAGAAGAAGAAGAAGAATAGAAAAAAAGGGAAAAAAAAAAAAAAAAAAAAAAGAAAAAAGAGGAAAAAAGAAAAGAAAAAAGTAAAAAAGTAAAGAAATTATTTAAAATTTATTTAAAAATTAAAAGAAATTAATTTGGAACAGAATCAATTAATACGGTACCAAACGCAATTCTATTTCGTAATCAAAAATTTTAAACGATTACCAAACGCGCTTTTTTTACTCAAAATCGGTTAAACGTAATCAAAAATAATCATTTCTAGTCGAATCGCCAGAACGAATCATCACAAACGCGCCCAAATTCTCTGAAAAGATTGGCGTTAGCACATTCACCCTAATGTAGCATAGACATGCTTTTGAGATTATAAGAGATAAACTTTTTCTTTCTTTGGGTCCATAAACTTAAACCCTTAAAGAAGGCATCCAATAGATGCCTGCTTTCAAAGCCAGGTCCTTAAGAATGTCGGAAAAATCTTGGGGTTGGTTGCACGTAAAAAGCTTCTAACAAATGAAGCACAATTTGAGAGAAACTCTCAGCATCCTCAGATTGTCAGTTCTACCAAAACAAGCTTGAATCTTTACTTCATTGCTTGAGGAATTGTCCTTCAGTGAGAAGCCTGTGTCAAGTTAGTTTATGAGCACTTCTTTGCTTCAAACCCTAACCGGTGGTTTTAACTAAACCCGATAAGAGGGGATGGCAAAAATATTATCGTCCCTGAATGGGACTTTCTGTTAGGCAGATTGGGGTGCAAGCTCTTATTCGATTGCAAATGAGGTTGCGGAATAAGCTGTTGTTTCAAAAGGATTCTACCTTCCTCAAGATGTTGTCTCTAAATTCAGCAATATGCAAATGAGGTTACAGACAAATGAGTGGCAGAATAGGCTGTCAACTAGAGACTCTCCCTCTCTAATCCAATTTGGATGGTCAGAGTTTCGCCTTGGGCTGGGGGGTTAAACTTGTGGGGTAGTTTCCCTGCAATGAAGCTGGTGATTGCCTAGGATTTATGTCAGCTCTATAGTTACTTCTTCCTCCGTATGAGTAGAATCATGGGTTTCCTTTTAAAAAATTTTCATATGATTGGAACAACGGACGGCAAAGTTGATTCAACATGCCTCCTAAACCTTCCTTCAAACAAGAAGCAAGTCATAAGCAGAGCAGATGCGAAAGCAATCTGTCTGTAGATCGATTAGCTAACCTTGCTTCAAATCAATAAGTCCACTATAAAAAGGGTTAATCCCACAAAAAACCTCAAATTGATGCACATGTGACAATTTACCCAAAACTAATTTTTTGACCACCAAAAATCTCAAAATGATACACCTTTGACAAATTTACCTTAAACTAGTACATTTGTGAAAAATTTACGTCTATGCTAGTTTCCATTAAATTTTACTATCAAATTGCTGAGTTGGATAATATATGATGGTTGACTGGTATACCAATTCGGGATTTTACTATCCCTTTGACAAAATACCAGTTTTGTGGTTTTTAATGGTATTAATGCAATTTAACGGAAGATATATTTGTTATAAATTTACCAGTTTGAGGTTTTTTGTAGTATTAATCAAATTCAATGGAAGGTATATTTGTCATTTTCTGAAATGATAAAGACGTTATATTGCATGTTCTAAGAAATATCTACCATCTGAAAAAATGAAAAAATGGAGTCTTTGTCTAATGAAATGCATTGGGAAATGATGTTTCTTCATACTATAATTTTTACTGAGAACAGTTTCTATATAGTTGGATTTGTATGGCTCATAAAATATCACCAATTCATGTTATTAATTATGGAGTACACAGAATATGCTCATTCAAGAAACGTTAAGTACTCTGTGTGTGGTAAGAGTGAATAGATTGTCATGGTAAAGTAATGTCTCCGTGTTATCCTAAAAAAGGTAATGTCTTACAGTGTGTGAGATGAAATATTTTATTTTACGTGCACCACAATATGGTACAAGTATGTCTTGATTTTCCTATTACAATTATTCTTCAATTACAACCAGTGTATGAGAAATGGTATCAGTTAGACACCCAATAAATGTAACTGTTAAATTAAAAAACCATAACCAACAATTGATCAGAACACAAAATACTCTCTAAATGCTACCAGAGGAAAATACTCTACAGAAAATACTACGATACATGGAAGAAATAAACAGGCAGAGGGGAAAGGGCAAGTTGCACTTGCAATGTAGAAACATAAGGCAGGAAGAGAGGGCGCACCTGGTTTGGTCCAAGAGGAATCATCTCTCTGTAGCGATTGAATGGGATGCACTCAATTTTACGTGGACAAAACTCACTTAATGAACCCCTGCAATCCCAAATTAACATCTCGCACTCATCTGGTATTTTTGCACTCGATAAATCAATCCACCTTTCCAATAATCCATAATCACCAACAAGCAATCGACACAAGCACTCTAATTGATCGAGGCCCTCAACAGCTCGAAGAGCACCACACTCTCTCATACTTAACGACTTGAGGTTCTTCAAGTTTGATAGACCACCTAATCTTTCCATAGCCAAACATCCATCCACCGAAAATATCTCCAGTAATTCCATAATACCCACGACTTGAATCTCAACCAGCTTTGGGCACTCTACAACACTGAATTCTTTGAGCTTCTTAAAGGTGCTTGATAGAAGGGACAATCTCCCCCCACAAAATGTCAGCTCATCAGATTCTTGCTCCAGCAGACAACTTAACCTATCAAAGGATTCGCACCTCTCAATACCCAATCTTTCAAGTGATTCCAAAACACCTGGAAAATGAATCTCAACTAGCTTTGGGCAACCAATAACAGAAATTTCATTTACACTTGATGGAAAGGATAACCTCTCCAGGAGTTTACAGTCTGAGACACTCAAACTTGCCAATTCGTGAAGCCCATGGAGCTGAATTTCCTTCAGCTCTGACCGCGAGAGTCTGAAAGTTGACAAGTTTCTCAAGTTGGACATGGGTAACCCTGCTGCATTGAAATTATGGACTCGTAAGTACAACAGAGATGATGGAAGCTCTGTGAGGGATTGCAGGTCTAGTCCATAGAAAGTAAGTTTTTCCAGAAAAGAAAGGGAGCCCAGTTCTGTAGGCGGTGCAGGGATATTTAACAGGCATAAGTTCAATTCATTCAGTTTGGATAAATTCCGTAACCATCGCATGTCACAAGTTTGTCTTAAGCTTGTTGTGCCTCTAACCAGAGACCCATCAGAGAGGACCAATCTAACTAAGTTAGTAAGGTTTGAGAGATCAGGGACAAATTGCAGTGAACGGGACTCCAGCACTAGGTCGGTCAAACTAGAGGGAAGCTGTGGCAATTCTTGAATCTCACTACATGTATTTAAGTCCAGCATTTGCAAGAGAGGAAGCATAACAATTGTCCTTGGAACAATAACTCTTTCATTAAACCTCAAAACTAAGATTCTCAGCTTGGACAACGCTCCAATTTCAGCAGGGATTTCACCTTCCAATTTACAATCAGGGGCATGTAGCTCTTCAAGATTCTTCAATCTTCCAAGAGCATGAGGAAACTTCTTTATTGGATTATAACCCACCCGTATCAATTTCAACATTTTTAGATTTCCGATCGATTCAGGTAATTCAATGATTTCTGCAAATGACAAATCCAACTCAAGCAATAATGCCCAGCTAAGAATAGATTTTGGGAGTTCCTTTATCTTTGTTGATGCCATGGACAGAAACTCAAGTTTTGGCAGCCCTCCAACAGAATTCGGAAGTTCATTAATCGAGGTACTTGAAATGTCAAGAGTTAATAGGCATCTTAGGTTACCAATAGACTCGGGGAGTTTCCTCAGCCTAAGACAGCCTTTTAAAGAGAAGCGCTTAAGAGTCAGCAGCCCTCCAATTTCATCAGGCAACTCTTCGAGGGGGCAGCCGTTAATATCCAGGTCAACCAAGCACTTTAACATCCCAATGGAGCTGTCAATTGTCATCAAATTTTCACATAACTGAAGAGTCAGCCTCTCTAAAGTAGAACATACAGAGACGTTTGGAGTTCTTGTTATGCTAGGACAATCTTGAAGAGATAGAACTTTCAATTTGCATGCCATCTGCCAAAATAAATGAAGCTTCCAAATGACGGAACATCTAATGATTTTGAGAAGAGAATATTAGAGTAGAAGTAAACGTATATCATACCTTGATTAGGCTCCATATATCTAGATCATTGAAGTGATTGGTAGACAGTTTAAGAACATCTACATATTGTAGATGCATATTGGCCACCCTAATATCTGGAGGAGGAGAATCCCAAGATATCCATCTAAGCTTTGTATGGCAATTCACAAAGTCCCCAACAAAGGTTCCATTGCATAATTTAAGAAACCTTAAATGTGGGAACCTTTCAAACTTGTCATTTGTAAGTAAGATCTGAGTATGCCTTCCATCTAGATCAAGTCCTTGAACCTTTCCCTTCCTCTGCCCATAAAGACTTAGGATGATGAGTAGGAGTCTTGTTGACAAATAACTATTCTGTTTCACAGCTTAAATAAAAGGTTAAGGGAAAAGAAAGCTACTAAGCAGACAATTGAATTTCTAATAACAGGGAATATAATATTTCATTTCCAAAGGTACTAGTTATTCTCACTTTACCTCTTTCGACCTTATGACATCGAGTATCTCTTCTTTGATCCATAACCTGCTACGCTTCTCAGGCTCTATCGGATTTTCTTGACGAACAATTTCCCTTCCAAGGTCTCTTAACTGATCATGCATCCAAAGTTTATTGTTCTTTAATATCTTTATCAAGGACATATTGATAAGGACTTTGATCCCACTTTGTGGGAAAAATTTACAGTCCGTCCACATGTAAATGGGATCGGTAATATCCTCACTAACAAAAAAGCATGCAATATCAAGAAAAATATGCTGTTGAAACTCATCAAGGACATCGAAGCTTATCTTCAACTTCTTTTGGACCTCCTCCTCTGGTATGCTTCTTAGCTTTTCCAATGTCTCTATCCATATTACTTCCTCTTTAGAGTAAAGTAATGAGCCTATAACTTCAAGAGCCAGAGGAAGTCCTCCCGTGACATGGACAATTTCTGTTGAAAGGTGGTTGTAATCATCTGGTGGTGAGTCTCCACAGAATGCATGCCGACTGAAAAGCTGAAGGGCATCCTTAGAATTCATCTCCCGCATTTCATAAGCTAGAATTTCATACTTGAATCCCCTAATCTGCAGCAAACTTCTATTCCTTGTTGTGATAATTATTCTAGTTCCTGAATATAAAGAACTTCCAATCAATTTCTCAATTTGTTCACTCTTATCCACGTCATCAAGAATAATCAAAGCCTTCTTATTGCAAAGTGTTTCTTCGATCCTCTTCATTCCATATCCAACGTCATCAATTTTGCCTATAACTCTAGAATTAACAATGTCGGATATTAATTTGGCTTGCAGCTTGACTAACCCATCCTTCTTTGACTCTTCTCGGATATCATTAAGGAAACTTCCGCAGTTTCCAAATTCAGAAGACAGTTGATTGAAGATGACCTTGGCAAGGGTTGTTTTACCTATACCACCCATCCCGTGAATCCCAACAAGCCGTACGCCACCAGCATGGATGTCTAATGATTTTTTTATGGCTGCTACTCGGTCATCCATTCCAATTAGATGTTCAGTCACATATCTATGTTTAGTCTTGAGCTCATCCAACACCTCCTCAACAACCAGTTTTGTAAGCTCTCCTTGGCTGTCAACAAGCAAACATGTTTTTTAGTGAGAAAGAATGATATATGCAAGTTCTTGTAACCTCCAAGCATGTGTATGACAGGACCGGATGCAATCGGATTTCAGCATTATGTGTCTTTGATGAGGATTCGAGGAAGAAGTCTGAATATGATACTGGCAATCTTAACCAACAAATAAACAAGAAAATAAATAGACAGAGGGAGAAATTGCTATCAGAACCTCTGTGGTATGGCCATCGGCCTGCATCCACAGGCAAATGAGCATAGAATTCATTATCAAATTCAGAGTACATGAACAAAAGAACTCGCAATACCTTAATACATATGAACTCTCTGTAATAACAAAGAGAACTTTCATATCAGAAATCAAAAAAGGAATACAAAATTAGTTCGACTAGGCCCTCCGCTTTCATAACGAAACTCATGAGAATATCCAATCGGGTTGCCTAAAAATTTATCGGACAGGGGAGTCCTTGTCATTCCTTACTAATCTTTAAATGGTCCAATTAAACTGAGTACAGGTTAAAATATGTCCCTAAAGCAACACCAACCCCGCTTTGGAGTGACATTATTGTACCAGGGGAACTATAACCAAATGGAAATTTATTACTCTTGCTGATCCTATAAAGGAACTGAGACGTATGAGACAAATCAGCAAGCTTACAGAACCCACCAAAGCTAGTTTCACAACCTCCTGTAACTTTATAATTGCAAAAACAATGTGTAAGATCAGATGTTGGTTTCCTTTGTTAATTGAGCTGAAGAACTGTAGGTCCTGAGTCAAGTGCAGGTCAGTGTCCTTCATTGAACTTGCGAAATTAGGATGGCTTATACATTCATAAATGCATAACACAACCTCCCGGGACATAATTTGACAATGCAAGATAACTCATAAGACTCGGAATCAAACCAAAGAGCAAATTCACCAAGCTCATCAAGTCACGGGGAGCAAATTCACCAAATGTCAATGTTTCTTACCGGAAAGTTTGAATTAACAATACGGGAACGAAATTTCATTCCTTTAGACATCCCATTTGCACACACATCGAGATTAGTCTGTCAATTCATTATAGAGATGATGCAAAAGAAAGTTAAAGGATCTGCAGAGTTTACCCTCCATAATTTTTCAAGCTCCATCCTTTAATTTTACCAACCTCTACAAGAGACTCTCGCCACGCGTTCACTTCATCGGGAAATTTCTTTTGATGCTCCACCAAAGCATCGCTGTACAAAGAGGTCTTAAGCTTCACATCGTCGGGTTCGACGTCGAAGAAAATGGGCAGTATCTTCTTGTTCCCCCTCGATCTAGACGTGTCGTCCACGATCCGCGCGAGCTCGCGGAGGCACCATTTGCTGGTAGCGTAGGATCTGGAGAAGATGGGGATGTACAGCTTGGAGTCGTCGATGGCCCGCAGAAGCGCTCCCCCGATCGTTTTGCCGACGCGGAGCTCGTCGTCGTCTCTGAAGACGCGGACCCCGGCATCGACCAAGGCGTGGTAGAGGGTGTCGGTGAACCCGCGGCGAGTGTCGGGCCCTCGGAAGCTCAGGAACGCCTGGAAGCTGGCTCCGAGCGCGGTGCCGCCGCTGCTCGTTCCGGCCGCCGAGGTGGGCATTGGAGGTTCTTGGTTAGCAGCCACAGACGTCATCAGTATTCGGCCCCCCTCTCTCTATCTCTCTCTTTGTTGTCACCCAACGAGAGGATGGTCGGTTCGCTTGCCCATGCTCGGAGTTGACACGAGCTTCGACAAAATCAAGGGAAAGCTGAAACCGACTGGGTTTCTCTTCTTCGTACAAGCTGCCGGACGGGAAGTGAAGGTCTTCATCTGTCACTTTCTTGTCTTCGCCAAGGCCGGAGCCAGAGAATCCCAGTTTAAGGACGTGTGCTTTGCTTACGAGTTACGACTAAAAGAAAGTGGACCAAAATTCCCGAGTCCGTAGGACTAAAAATCGAAAGAATCACCTTGTTTGGCAATACGACTGATTTGTATTGATTTTATCGTTCATCTTGTATCAAACTTAAATTCTGTTATTTAAGCTTCGTTTATTTTGTGAATAATAAATAATTTTTTCCGCCACGACTGTTCATGTATCTTAAAATTTTTCAAAATGGAAAAATTATGGTATTTGACAAAAAAAAAAAAGAAGAGACATTTGTTATCCATTTGATCAATTATTAGATAACCATTAACCTAGTTTTAGTATTTATCATTGGTATCGATATCAATCTTGGGCTCAAATTGTTGTTTCGAAGATAAAAATCGAAAAATTCTCAAGCTTACAAAAATAAATGAATGAAAAATATTTTATCGTCCATGAAAATATTTAGATATAATTTATTGACAATAATAAAAATAATTTTCATTAACTAATTATTTCAAATGATATAAGTGATCGTTTTCAAAAAAAAAAATTCAAATAATTTATTTCCATGAAAGAATATAATTAGATCTTCAATCGAAGCTAAAAAAGAAGAAACACACAGATATTTTCCCAACGCTAATTAAGAACCTTTTGCTTGCTTAGCAAAAGAGACGTTATTATTGTCGTACAAGATTTTGATTTTGTCTTTTTTTTAGAAGGGAATTTTTGTATTTGGCTATCCTAAATTGTGAAGAAAGTCATAGCAACCACTAGGAAATAACCATAGGAGTCAACCAACGGGATATATCCAATTCAGACTATATCTATAGCCTTATTGGGAAAGAAAGATATCTCAAGTGCCAAAACCTGGCATAACCAGACATATAAGTGCCAAAATTTCCAAGAAATACAATTAAATGTCACTTTTTTTGAAAATTGGACAGTTGAGTGAGATTTGCTGGAAATTCGACTCGGAGTTATTCTATTAATAAAACTATTTACGTGACTTGTTAGAATGTCCACTCAATAATTCTTGTTCCAAAATGATGCCGTTTTGTCCTAAATTTTGATTTTTAATATAAATACTAATTAAATGAAATTAAAAGGATTAATTTTAAAAAAAAATCAATAAAGTCACTATGACCCTCGTTGTCGCTGCCCCACTGTCCTCGTTGAATGGGTCCGATGACGGCGGGGTGAGCCGGCAACCATGGCCGAGCATAGGTGAAGCGCTGCATGCCCTTGCCTAGATCTTTCAAGGATGGGGAAGGGGAAGAAAGCTTTGTCTATGTGGCTTGCAGGAATGTCTACTTGGTAATTATTGTCCCAAAACGACGTCATTTTGTCCCCAAATTTGATTTTTAATATTAATTAAATTAAATTAAAAAAAGATTTTTTTTTTTTTTAAAGGAAGTTAGAGGCGGCCTCCACGACACTTGCCTCTGTCGCCCCACCCTTGTCGGAAAGGGCTAGCAATAGTGGGGTGAGGGTTGGCGGGGTTGCCGAGCCCTGACTAGTGCCCAGCGACCCTAGCTGATTGCAAGCAAGGCCTTGCACAATTGAAATCATGGAAGAGGGCCCAACGCCAATCATGATCGAACTACCATTGCTAGAAGAAAATGAAGTGTTACTTTTAGAGTTTGCTCGTAAGTTTGATGCTAAAGTAGTACCCTGGACATAAAGTTACAAAAAAGTTACTAAACTTTCAACAATACTTTTTTTTATTACTTCATTATTGTCAAAATAATGTTTAATTTTGTGGAAAAACTAAAAGGACATAATTTAGTGATGAGTAAATGTCACCAACGAGGAGATTAAGACTCAATTGATTTTTTTTTTTTTTTTTTTTTTTTTTGAAAAGGCTTATGAGTCAATTAACTAAATAGAATGCTTTAGATTTGGTCAACAAATGACCAAAGGCTTAGGGCTCTTATAGCAAGCACATATGTCGTTTTGCTCCATGATGTTCAGCATTCATTGTTCGATTCTTGTGATCTCTTTGACTTATGATTGTGATACTCATGTGCGGGTCTAATCAGATTTCCCTTGTCCATCGGCAGAACAAGATAATGTGCTCTACTATTTCCGAGGCTTGATGACATAACAAGCATAATGGGTCTAGTAGGGGCTTTCTCTTGAATAAATTTCCTTGAGTAGGAAGTGCTTTCTGAAATAGGCTCCACATAAAAGTTTTGATGATTGGATACATATGCACCCCCATGTTTTTTTTTTTCTTCAGAGGGCTTTTGGGGGTTGGTATGAGCTGGATGCTTGGCTTGTAGTTTCTTGTTGGTCAAGCAAGATGATTCCATGACAAGCACTTTTAACTTAGTAGTAACCCAATTTGTGTTCAGTCCATACAATCTCATCCTCCTTTTGATTAGAGCTGATAGGGATTGTCATGATTTCTTTCATTGTATTTTCGTTAAAAAGGCTATTTAACCCATTTTCTTCCAAGCAATTTCCTTATGGTTATAAACTCTTCCGCAAGTTATGGATCATCCCAATTCGCTGGTCCACCAATGGGTTTGCTAGGGAGCCACTTATCTTCCTGGACATTGATTTTCTTACCATTACCCACTGAATAGCATATGTCTGGAGATATCACTTCTATGCTCATTAGTAAACTTTGCCATCCCATAACGGTCTCAAATCTTTCCTTGTCGTCTAGAAATTCCCTCTTGGAAAATAGATTCCTTTTAATAACTGACTTCACAAAGCTAATGGGGATTGTATGAGTCTCCATGCTTGCTTTCCTAACATCGCTTTGTAATGAGGTCTCTAAAGCCTTGACCTCCTTCCTCTTTCTTTTTCTTAAGGGTTTTCCATATCCTCCAGTGAATGCCTGATTTTAATTTATTTTTGTCTCCACCAAAATGATGCTACTCTCTGCTCAATGGCTTTACAAACTAAGATTTGGATCTTGAAGATGGAAATTGGGTATTGAGGTAGTGCTTACACTATTGTTTTGATCAAGATTTCCTTCCTAGCTTTTGTCATTTATTTTTTCCTTCCATCTCTAATTTCATGTTTACACTTGCAAGAATCCAAGCAAAAAGTTGCTTCTTTTCATGTCTCCAATCCAACCGAATAACCATATATTTCCCTGTCTTTTCAATGATATGAACTGTCCGCTCTTTTGCCATGTTTTCCTTCAAACTCTGAGGGTTGCCATTACTGAAGTAGATGCCTCACTTATTCAAGTTTAGGCCTTGTCTTGTAGCAAAGCAATATTGGTTCAACATTGTGACTAGATTTTGACATTCCCTGATTTTTCCATCCAAAAAGAAAGTGGCATCGTCGGCAAACAATAAATGTGAGAGAGTAGGACATCATTTGTTCAACTGTTTTCCTATTATACTGCCATCTTGGAGTGCTTTGTTAATAAGGAAGGAGAGTGCATTAGCCATCAATTTGAATAGATATGGGAAAAGTGGATCTCCCTATTTAATTCCTTGGGACAGTAGAAAGTACTATTAAGATTCCCCATTGAATTTTACACTAAAGGTAACTGAAGAGATGCACTTCATAATCATTGCAACCAATTTTTCATTAAACTTCGTCTTGATCATACAAGTACATTGGAAGTCTCACTTGACTCTGTCATGAGTTTTTTGCATGTTGAGTTTCAAGACTACTTGGAATTTCTTCTTCATTTTCCTAATCCTCAATTGGTGCAAACTTCTTGGACAATCATAATATTGTCTTGTATTTGTCGTCTACTTGGAATTAAGTGTAGGCGTTGCCATAGGTGCACTCTCTTGAAAAACAATCGATGCATATAAGAAGGTGATCCTCATCATCCTTCCACTCCCTGGATCCTCGCAAGTGACATCAAAAAATTCTTTAGAACTCGATTTTATCTTCAATGCAACCTCTTCCCTCCACATTATTGCTAATCCTCTTGAAAACTACTAGATTCTGAAATTGAAGTCCTCTCTTGATACTAACTCTTCCTCTTTGTTTTTATTTATTTATTTCCATCAAGAACACCATATTAAGCCTTTCATGAGTTACTAGGACTCTCAATGCTTGGAATGTCAAAGGTGTGCCTAGCCCCTGACAATTTTGGTAATAGCTTCATTTGAACCCTGATGACTTATTAGGGCTAGCCACCACAACCCATTTCTTTAAGTCATCCACCATAAGTATGGGAGTTTCAAGTAGCAAGGATTCAACCAAGGTGTGAGCTGGTCCCTTAAGTCTCACATAGCATAATATATCTTATGACTTTCTTGTTCGGGAGATTTTTGTTGTTATTTTTCGATTATGAGGCTGTCTCTACTGGATCATTCTCACTTCTCAGTAACATCTTGGGACAAATTCTGGGTCATTTTGTCAATGCATAAAACCAGTGCCAAGTCCTAATAAGGCCTATATACTCTAATCTCTGCTTTTATTTAGCCACTACCCAAACCTTACTCGGCAACATCTTGAGACAAATTTTGGGTCATCTTGCCAATGCATAAAACCAATGCTAGGTCCCAATAAGGACTGTATTATCTAGCCTCTGCTTTTATTTAGCCACTACCCAAACCTTCCTTTGGTGTTCTCCTTCAAGTAGGACTCCCATAAGCCACTTCCTAGCAACATGTTGCAAAATAGCCGATGCTTCCACAAGAATAATGGAAGTGTGGCAGCCTTTAATACTTAAAGTCAAGCCATATTTTTTGGCATGCTACATTAACAAAGGTACCTAATTTTAACAGGGCCGCCAATTCCATATTTATCCTCACTTTACCCTCCCTCTAGCTGCTATTCAAGCTTGACTCATCATAAGCCACTTCCTTGCAATAGGTTGCATAGTAGCCGACCCCACAAGAAAAATAGAAGTGTGGCAGCCTCTAATACTTAAAGTCAAGCTAGATTTTTTTCCATGCCGCATTAATAAAGGTTCCTAATTTTAAAAGAGGCCGTCAATTCCTTGTTTATCCTCACTTTATCCTCCTCATAGCTGCTATTCGCTTTCATTTATATTCTCACTTCCAAAACATCCCCCATTTTGGAAGCCACATCAACCACGATTTTCTCAATTACCATTCCTTGGAGGAAGGCCAAGGATGTGGGCCTAGAATGCACATTGCATGAAGTTGAGACAATGTAATAATGTGTTAGGTTCCCATTGTTTGAGGACTAACAGGTTGCTAGAGAAAGGCCAATGACCCAATTCTAACACTATCTTTTTCTCCTTTTCAATATTAGGTTTTGAGTAAAGTTTCCCTATAAAGGGTTTAATTGCGTTCATGCATTATGTCCTCTGGTATTTCCTCATCCACCACCTCTTCATCATTTTCTGACCAAAGATTACCCGACATTTTTATAAAGAGTTGTCGCTCTTAATGAGTTTTTACTTGACTCCTCCATGTTTGGTGTATAGGTTAAGGACGACCACAATCAAGAAAGGTGACAGCATAATAAGTGCGGAAAAGCTAACAATCGACCTACTTGCAATGCGACAGCCCATGTCACAAAAAGGGTTGGACCAAAAGTTTAGCAGTTGTACAGGAATTATAAGGACAAGACTACGGCCGGGAGGGTGAGTTCATAGTTTAGTGGATGAAGGGAGCTCTATGTTTGGGTAGAAGGGATTTCAAGGATTAGCGTTTGATATATAGGGGTTTCCAAGGTGAGTTTGTGCAGTGGATAACAATCCATTGCTCAAACTCACCCCAGCCCTCTAGGTGAAGCAACATTATAATAGTAGGGACTGAGGAAGGGAAGAATGCCAACTTAGTTTCTATCATAGCTAGACTTCAACCGAGAAGCTAGAAGCCAAATAATCAACAAAGATTTATGATTTCTGCTCTAGTGGCTCGGTCCTAGCAAGGAGAGCACTTACCAGTGACTTTGCAGAGGAGCTAGGGGATGGGAAGAAGTGTGGTTTCCTCCGTTCTTCATAGGTAAAGAACGAGGGAATGAGGTGGAAGATCCGGTAAAAAGGATTGTAAGGTTTAGGTTATTGGGAGCTTCCCTCCATAGGGATAGAGGGAAGCTCTCCATGAAGAGAGTTTTCAGCTTTGGAAATAAATATCATGACCTCGAGTTTGATAATCAAGCAGAGAGATAATGCTATATCTAATAATATAATGTTAAAAAATACGCTGCTAAAATCATTTAAGATTTAGCTAAAATCAGAACAAATTAATCAGAAATCTAGCTTTAAAATAGATGAACTACAAAAACAAACGAAAACCAATGGCGATTGTAGCCGAAAAAAAATTACAATTTGACTCGCAATCTCTAAGTCATAAAATCCCCCACCAAGTGGACATAAGCACAGTTGTTGAAGATCAAGAAAGTAGGATAAAACCGGCAAACACACCCACATGATGGGAGAATCCATCTTAGCAATACATTTTAAATGGTAATGTTGGGGACCTTACATATACGAGAACCAACAACCATTGCTAAACTTGCTGATAGACAGAGACAAAGATGAAGATGTTTGGACCCATGACACCTTGAAAATTTCTCATATAACAAGTACTTCCATATATATCACACCACACATACAACTAGAAAATCCTTGTTTTCAGGAAAAACACGTGCAAAACAGTTGTAACAATTTAAAGAAAACATCTGACAGATATGCAATGCATTATCAAAATGTCACCTAGTGGACACGATTCAAACTAAACACCCTTTGCAATTGTATTACTAACATTGCTAGTAAGTTTAAGGTATCTGAAAGTTAAAGAAATTGTGTTAGCTATATGACAAAGAAGTTAGGAACATCAGTATGTCGAGTAGCTTTTGAGTTTTTCAACTTCTAAATGGTTCGCATTGGCCTCATCAGTCCTGTCAATTTTAAGAGGATGGACATTCTATTTTAGTGCAGCGGAGTTGATTCCATCAAACACATGATAATATGCAATCGACACACATGACAGGCCTCAAAGCTTTTGAAATTTTGTTTTTCTTGGTCGAGCTTGGGGTAGGCATGTGGACAAAAAAGAGGTTGGAAATTCACTAATAAATAAAATGAAAATTCAAAATTAGGCAATCGACATAATAATTTAGTGTATGAATCATGAGACGATGAGGAAGCTATAAGTACGGTTGGTGAAACATGGTTCTGTCCCTTCCCTCAAAAGTTGAGAGTCCATGAAGCGCAGGGAGGGGTTCATCCCGTGATCCATTTGTATGCAATCACAAGGATTAGATGATGGCTTTGGTAGATCATAAGATCATTTACCAAGGAGATGCGCATAGGGCTATTACTTTTTCAAGACTACAGTGAGAGGATCAACAAGAACAGGACATCAAGAAAAGCCCAGAGAATCCTGTGAATCCAACAGGGATTTTCCTAAAGCAAATCACCCCAGAAATTGTTGCAGAAAGAGATTGAATACTGTTCGAAGAAGAAGAGGAGGGCAAAGTCACCCAAAATCTGAATACCTTGCATTGGAACTCGATGAGTCTTAAAGCCATTCCTGACCAAAGAACAAGCTTCTTCGAATCTGATGGGCAAGGCAAAACTCTCTCTCTCTCTCTCTCTCTCAAAGTGAGATCGTGTGGAATAAGAGATGATGGTAAGAACTCTCGTCTCTCCTTTCTCCTTTATGAAGCTGATGGTGCTTGGCAACGGTCATCTTTCCTTCAATTTCGGCCGTTGGATCTCCTTCTGATCTCATGGTTGTGAATCGGCTGAATAATCATAGCCGTTCGAAGAAAGAAGGCTAAAAAGTTACTATTTTCTTCAAATAATAAAAAGGTTAGAGGTCAGGGAGGGTCCACGTACCCCCTTCGGATTTCTCCACGTGGCCACGGAGAATATAGGTGGGCAGGCTTTTAAAGAGAGGGGACAAGACAAAATTAAGAAAAATGAAATGTCTCGAGATGACTCTGATATAATTGAAAGATTTCAAAGAAAAATAATTTTATGAAATATAAGCAATCCGCTCAAATTAAACGAAAAATGAGCTAAATCAAGATAAATTTATGATCACACTGTGGAGAGATTGAAGCAGAGGAGAACATGATGAAATATGCGAGTGCTAAAAAAAAGCAAGAGGAAATGCTCAATTATGCAGAATCTCTACTGCATTTTCGTTCGATTGTTCTTTAATAGATTCACAATGCCTTTAGTTCCTGCACCACTTGATCTCCTTTAGTTTTCTTGCCCAAAAGCTCTAGTTTTGCATTTAATTTCCACGTCTCCCACTTTTATTTCCAATTATTTTTCTTGATGTTTCATCCATTCCATTCACACTTTATTCTATGCTATGGGGCACCTCAAGATTGAAGATATTTTACCACCTCTTTTTTTCTTCATATCTCTATAGCAATTCAATTTCACCTAGCATTACTTAAAACAACAAATTAATCTCCAATATTCTAATCGCAAGACCCGAGCGATCAACAGTTGGGTCAAGCAACCCTAGTTATCGCCTGACCTTGACATGGGCCATGTGACAGCTAACAAAGACTCGATGGCCCTTGCCAGTGCGTTGGCGGCATCGCCACCTGCACCTGCGGCATCCAATTTCTTCGCCTCTCTTATAGGAAATTACACCTAAGTTCCAACTGTCTGGTCAGTGCTCATAAGGAACCAATGGGTCAGTCCACGCCAGCATTTCCATTTCCAATTTACCAAAAAGATCAACTCGAACAAAAGAAAAACATGTACTTTAAGGATCCAATTGCACAGAAAAATTCAGAAATCCGATCCAACAAGTTGGAAAAGTTTAGGGGCCTATGGTGACTCTATACTCTATCCCTTTTTTTTTCCCAGAGTAGGAAGAAACTAAAGATGAAAATCCCTGGTGCAATAAAAAAAGATTGTGGTCATATTGGGTCCCTCATTCACCATAGCTTACAATGGGAATCTCTTCATCTTGAGAATTCGCGGGTGAAAGAATTCGGTGTCAAAGCTCAGTATCAGGTTCATGAGAAGTTATGATGGTAGGTGAGCTATTATCGTCAAAGCTGTCTCTATCCACCTCCAGCTCTTCCGCTTCATCGTTCGTTTCATCTTCATCCTACAAGAAATGCAAATTTGCCGCATCTTAAAATGCTACTTTCTCCAATTAAATATCATCATACTTAATTTTATTATTTGGCTTTCCATGTTTTGAGTTTTCCTGATAGATTTGATGAAGAAATGTAATATGTGAAGGTGGAATTAGTAAACAAGTCAGATCTTATAGTCTTCAAGACCAGCCTGTTTATGTAGAGGATAATAAAAAAGGGGCAAGGGCTATGCTTCTACTTATGAAGAAGTAGATGGATACCTCGTCTGATGTCTCTAAAGGGAGTGACCCCGTAGGAGAGTTTGCCGTTGCAACAATCATGTCCTTGTAATCCCTGTAGGGAAGGCCATTGACATTAGGATAGCCATGGCTTTGTAATTTCCGACACTTCCGAATTGTTATTAGGCATTCATCAGACAACTTCGTGTTAGATACGTCCATCAGAGCTTCCAGTTTCCGACAGCTAGAAACATAGAAATCGCGCAAAGAGTCTAGCTCATCAACACCATCAATAGATTGTAGCTCATGGCATCCAACGATTGACAGAGACTTCAGCATCTGTAAGTTTGATAACTCACATAGTTTGCTAATAGAACACTTTTTAATGGTTAAAATCTCCAATGATTCCAATGCACCAAGACCTGGAATCTCAATCAGCTTCTCACATCCTGAAACCTCCAAATGTGTTAGCTTCTCTAAGTTCGATGGAATAATTAGTTTCTCCAGTGAACTGCACTCATAAACAAGTAATGCATTCAAAGATTCTAAACCACTGAGGCCCTCAACAGTACGGAGCTCATAGCAATCTGATATAACCAAAAGCTTCAGCAACTTTGAGTTTGACAGGTCGTATAACCTTTCAATGCAACCACAATACTGTACATTCATTTCTTCCAAGGACTCTAGGGCCTCCAGACCTTCAATCTCAACTAGATTCGAACATTCTGATAGCCACAATTCTTTAAGTTTCTTTAAGCTTGTCGGGATGAATAACCTCTTGAGGAGTTCACATTTAGTCACTGACAATGCTCTCAGTTGTTCGAGTCCCCTGAGCTCAATTTCTTGAAGCTGAGATTGAGAAAGTCGTAGCTTGGACAAGTTTTTCAAGTTGGAAAAGATTGACCAAGATATTATTGAGTTGAAATTAACAAGTTGCAGCTCCGATAAGGAGGGAGGAAGCTTCGTGATGCATTGCAAGTCTAGTCCGGATAGAATAAGCTCAGTTAGACGAGGAAGAGAACCAAATTCAGTAGGTGGTGCAGGGACACTAGAAAGAGACAGTTCTAACTTCTTCAGTTTGGATAACCTCCTAATCCACCCTAAGCTGGAACTTGGCAACAGATCTGATGAAGCTTGAAGCACATCTTCAAAGCCATCAGATAAGAGCAAATCGACCAGATTAGTCAAGTTTGAGAGATCCGGAACTATGCGCAATGCCGATGATTGAAAATGCAGATAGATCAGACTTTTTGGAAGCTCTGGCAATTCTTGAACCTCATTACAACCTGTCAACTCCAGTCTTTCAAGGTGGAGAATATGATTGATTGTTGTTGGCACTCCAGAAATATGGGCACCTGATAGTTCAAGAATTTTCAAAGATGACAATGCGCCAATTTCCATTGGAATTTCACCAGTTAATTCTTCACAATCACTAGCATGGAGCTCTTCCAGATTCTTTAACATTCCGATAGTATTGGGCAATTTCCTTATTGGAGTATTCTCCATCGATATCACTTTCAATTTCTTCAGATTTCCAATTGAATCTGGTAACCCAGCAATTTTAGTACTGGATAAATTCAACTCCTGCAAAGACTCTAGCTTCCCAATTGAGTCTGGGAGTTTTCTCAACTTAACACACCCAAAGAGAGAGAGAGACTCAAGTTTGACAAGCTTCCCAATAGTCTCTGGAAGCGTGCTAATTTGTGTGTACCTTAGAATAAGGACAGACAGAAACTTCTTATCACCAATAGAATCAGGAAGGCATTCAATTTGTATGTTTGACAGATCCAACTCCTTCAATGATGTCAATTTCCCAAATGAACCCGGGAGTTTCAGAAAACATCCACTAGAAGCAAGGAGCTTCAGATTCGTAAGCCTTCCAATTTCTTCAGGCAAATCCTTAAGAGCGAGGCACTCTTTAAGATTTAAGTGAATCAAGCGCTTTAGCTTCCCAATGGAGGGGTCGATCTCAACCAAGTTTATGCAATTATAGAAACTCAGCCTCTCTAGACTGAAGCATCCAGAGAAGTCTGGTGTTCTAGTTATGCCTTCACAACCTCTGAGGTTTAGAACTTTCAGATTCTTTGCCATCTAACAAAAATGATTCACCATCAAGAGAAGAAAATAGTATATATTACATCATATGCCAATCAGAATCAAAGCGAATGCATATCATACCTTGATTAGGCTCCATCCGCTCCAGTCATCTGTGATGCTGCCTGCAACGATCTCAAAGACAACCAAATTCTTCATAGATAGATTGGTTACCTCAAGATCAAGGGGCCTAGGAGAATACCAAGAAATCCACCTTAACTTCGAAAAATCATCCCCAAAGTCTCCGGCAAAGGTTCCCTCCTCTAATTCAAGGAACCTTAGGTTGGGCAACCTACTAAGTTCGTCATGTGTAATTACAAGTGGTTGATAATCACTTCCAGTTAATATGAGTGCCTGAACTTTTTTCTTTCTCTGCCAAAGCGAACACAAATGAACAAGCATGAATTTAAAAAATATATATATTAGTAAGAATTTGACAAATTTTCAGATTCTCGTTTGGGGTAAAAGAATCGAAAGGCCTCTAAGTGGATATGTAAACTCTTTTCTACATGTATCCAACTCATCAAAACAGTGAATTTTGTTTACCTGCTTTGTTCTTACAATGTCCACGGCTTCCTCACAAATCCACACCCGGCTACGCTCTCCAGGATCATGCAAGCACTCCCTTTGAACAATTTGCCTCCCAAGATCTTTGAGCTGGTCATGCATCCATAATACATCACCATCAACAATCTTTACCAAAGACATTTGCATAAGAACCTGTATCCCAGTCTCAGGAAAAAAATTGCAAGCTTCCCACATGTAAATTGCATTTGTCTTTTTGGTGTTGTTGACAAAAAAGCAAGCAATGTCAAGAAAAATCTCCTTTTCCTCATCCTCTAATGCTTCATAACCGATCATCAACTGCTGTCGGACATCCTTATGAGGTATTCTTGCTAGCCTCTCAACAGTCTCTTTCCATATCTCTTCTGGTTGACGATAGAGAAATGAGCCTATGACCTCAAGAGCCAAAGGAAGGCCTCCTGTTGTGACAACAATTTCTGATGCAGGAATATCGTATTGATATGGTGGAGAATCTTTTCTAAAAGCGTGTATGCAGAAAAGCTTAAGAGCTTGATCAAAATTCAGTTCCTTTAATTTGTATATCAAATCCTCATCTAGGACTTTTAGAGTAGCTTCGTTCCTAGTTGTAATGATTATCCTACTTCCTGAACCAAACCAATCTCGTTCCCCTGCTAACTTCTCTAGTTGTTCTTCCTTATCAACATCATCCAAAACGATGAGAACCTTTTTGCTGCGAAATCTTGTCCCAATCTGGTTAATCCCATCATCAATGTCATGAATGTTGTCCACGAATCTAGAGTCGAGAATGTCAGAATACAACTGTTTCTGTAAATTTACTAGGCCCCCTTTTTCTGATGATTCTCGAACATCTCCAAGAAAGCAGCAATCATCAAAATACGAACAGACCTGGTTGAAGACAACCTTTGCAAGAGTTGTTTTGCCAACACCACCCATCCCGTGGATACCAACAAAACGAACACCTTCACAGTCAACATCCAACAGCTTCATTATGTCTTCTACACGATCATCCACTCCAACCAGCTGATTTTTCACGTACTTATGCTTTATCTTCAACTTAACCAAAACCTCTCGGATGATCAATTTAATAGCTTCCCCATGCCTGCCACATATACGAACTGCCTCAATTGAAAAAAGACGGTAAATAGAGATGTTATCATTTCTCTCAAGTCAAAGCAAAAGTATTTGGATTTATGCATAGATGATTCACAAACAAGGAGTCAGTTCAAGAAACATGCACATGATACGAAGGTAAAATTTTACACATGAGACGGAGTTCCGATGTTTTATACCTCTTTCCCAACAATATAAATATGTCTTCACGCTTTCTCTATTTTTATTAGTTCTTTTTATACTATCAATAGGAATGCAACTTAAGCTTAAAGTTCTTCCAGCTTCATGAATGATTTCCAAGCTAGATTGAGCAGGATGGAATAAATAACTGGACTTGTAAGTTCAATTAAAAGAATTGAGTTGAGCCAGAGCAGAAAGAAAACATAAAAGGAAGAACTGATGAAAAGAAGTTCAGAAAAAGAGTAGAAAATATCCAGTGAAGGGTAAAAGAGGGGCGAGGAAAAGGAGGCAGGTTGCTAAAATAAAGCATTCCTCAGAAACCACTAGTTGCTTCACTCCTTCAAACATCAGCGTACGGATGTGATATTAGATTTCAGACAAGGCATAACATACAGGCAAAAGTCTTGAATATCTTGGAACTTGTATGCACCCTCAAGTATTTGTAGGTTCTAGAACTATGGAATCCACATGTATGACAGAGGAGGTGTGCAATATTATCTCATTGCAAATGCCTTCTTTATACGATGCTTAATTATGATTTACCCACTTGATGTTTTTTGTTTGGTCTCTGTTTGAACTCTACTCTGAAGTTAGAAATTGCATTCTAAACTAGCCAAATGACTGAAATTTTTTTGAGGAACTTCCTATTGTGGTTGGTATACGAGTGAGCATGACCAAAACGGAGAGTTAATCAACTCATCAGTTTGCTCCTACCGGTTACCACTTACCACTGATGGAAAGGCCGATCAAAGTCGGGAACAGAATACAGATTCCTTAAGCTCATTAATCTTGAAAGTTGGTCATTGACTACTAAAATGGAGCCTGCCAGATTTCATGAGTCTATACATCAATGACCACGCCAGATACAGAATATACTAGCATCTAACTGAGACCCCAGACAATGTACAATTACTGCCAACTTCTTCCCGCATTTCAAACTGTCGAAATTCCCAGAAATCTTACCTATGCAGAAAATGGCAAAGACTGAGGAATTCAAATTGCACATTCTAATACGACAATCAGATTGCGTATAAATGACATGAAAATAATATCAAAAGAACAGAAAATCGGAAAATTAGTAATTACCCTCTCGTTTTGAGGTCCCATCCCTTCAATTCAGCGACTTCAACAAGAGCATCCTCCCACCTCTTCACTTCCTCAACCCCGAACTTCTTCCTGTGCTTGGCCATGGCATTCCTGTACAGCCCAGTCCTGAGCTTCACATCCGAAGGCGACGCGTTGAAGAACACCGGCAAGATATCCTTATTCCCCTTCGACCGAGCCACGCAGTCCACCATGTGGGCGACCTCGCGGAGGCACCACGAGCTCGACGCGTAGTCCTTGGAGAAGATGGGCACGTAGATCTTGGACACGTCGAGCGCCCGCATGAGCTCGCCGCCGATCTCCCTGCCGACGCGGAGCTCCTCGTCATCTCGGTAGACGCGGATTCCAGCGCCGAGCATGTCGTGGTAGAGGCAATCGGTAAACCCCGTGCGAGTATCAGGTCCCCTGAAGCTCAGGAACACCTCGTACTCCTCGCCGGCCGGCGCCGGCGTGTCGCCGCCTCCGGCCGCGGCTCCGGGGTTGCTCGTCTCCTCTCTCTTGACGGTCGCGGTGGGTTTGCGGAAGATTTTAGACGCTTTCGATTTGACGAACGCGAGCACGGTAGGAGCGAGCAGTCCCAAGGCCCTGACAAAGATGCAACGAAGTTTGAAGGCTGGCTTTTTCATTTCCATCTTTTGTGTTTGGTGAGCTTTGAGGCGGAAGAGAAAAAAGGAAGAGTAAGAGAGCGGCTTACAGTCCGCCGAGCATCATGGCGGCGAACATGGCGGACACGCCGCGGGGCGTGCGGTGGTAGCCGAGCGGCGGCGGCTGGCAGGACGAGCACCACGCGAAGGAAGAGCCGCACGTCGTCGGAGAACGACACGGCGGGGGCAGGATGAAGTTGAACCCCATCGCGATCGCGGGTCAGCTCTGTATTCGCTTCGGATCGGATGTAGAAGAGGAGACGATCATCCAAAGAGAGATGTGCAGTGATCTTGGCGTTCGGTCTGCTCAAAGAGTTGACTTTGGGAATGTCGATGTGCTTCGGGACGAAGCAATATGTCCAGCAGGAGAGGCAGAGGGGAGGGAATTTGTTCCAGGGCCAATTGAATCTTGGCCGCTGATCTTGTGGGCGGCGGGTGGGCCCGCCCTGTACGTTGTGTCCGAATCCCAGGTAAATATTTCTCAAAAGAGGGTTGGGGGGGGGGGGGGGGGGAAGAGAGAGCCAAATGGATTTTAAGAATTAAAAAGCAACTTGCATTCGATACAAGTCAATAATTTCCCATAAATACGGGCTTTTTAATACGTGTACACCTGTTCAAAAAAAATACGTGTACACAACATTATCATAAGATAAATTGAATGAGAATCATTAAAAATGGTGGGCTCCATCAGATTTACATTTTTGTTTTGGTCAAGAATTCCATGAAATCTGATAACGAGTTATTATTCACATTTATCTGAATACTTTTTGCTTCATATAAAATTTATTAGACACATTGAAAGTCAATTTTATTTAAAAGAAAATATTCGTTATTCACGAGTTAATATTATTAGTGAGTCAAAAATACCTTAAATACATGAAAGTTTATTACTTTTTTTGTATAAAAACTAACCGAGCATTGAAATACACAGAGTTTTGGAGGGATTTATATTAATGACCTTATAATTCATCAACAGGAGTGCATCTCTTACCATCTTTCTTCCCAAAATGCTATTAATATGTTACATTGCCTTCTTTTATGAACCAATTTGCTATATTACTTTATTTTCAAAGGTTTTCTCAAGTATGCATAGGAACCTTCTTGGTTCTTCTTCCCGAAGTATATCAAAATCCAAAATCTCAAATCATTCATCTCGCGTTCCTTTTTTTTTTTTTCCTTGGCGGATTTTAATTCTTTCTAGGTGAGAACAATGTGAATGAATGAGACCAAATGAGCTTCAGTTATAAGTCTATAGGATTTTAATCCTTATATTTTTCATGTTGCAACTACTTGGTTGATGAGAGCTAGACAAAATGATTTGAATAAGGTGTCACTTCTAGCGAATTTTAAAGATGGTGAAGGGAACATGACAAATTGAATTGTACATCGAACAAGAGGAAGAGCATTTCCTGATCATATGTGGGATATTGAAATCAACTCAAAAGAGACTAACATTGTGGTAACATTCAGCACTGGAATTAAAGCTTAGACAACCTTTTGAGGAAGTGTCTACCTGTATACCAAAGCACAAAATCAATTGCATTCAATGTGAGATCGATCAACACAGGCAATTTCTTCGGTGTGTTAAGTTAGAAGTGTGCTAAAAGCTTCTTACAACTCTTCAACAATGCTTTAGGAGAGAGCATATCTAAGTAACAAATTCATTTTTTTCTTCCACCTCTTGACTAATTTTGATGCCATCATATTGCTACTTCACTAATGCTATCCATTAGCTAAGCAACAATTTTTGCCGCGAGACTAATTATTACTGCAAGGGAGCTTTATGTACAGCTACAGGAGCATGGCAGAGAGACAGGCGATGGGCATTTCCGCCAACCCACCGGCGTTTGCGTAATTCGGTAATTTTTTAAATTTCTTCCTAAATCACTATGAATGCGCTCGTCTTTTTGATATCGTTGTTTCAACATTAGTAACATCTAAATTTTCACGAATTGAGAAGTCATAATCTTTGCTCGCATTTAAGTTTTGGTTATATGTTTAACCGGTTGATTCTAAAGTTACCTCAAAGAAAGGCCTCATTTATTCTTGTGATTTTTCCAATTTTTTTCATCCTTGAGAAGGAGAGGCTTTGGCAGCAAATGCAGAGAATGAATAAAGAACAGACTGGACGTCTTTCAGCTTGTTAGATCGAACGTTATGTCTATTACAGAAGTTAAAAATTCATGTGCTATAATTTGAGAAAAGAAAACAAAAACCACCGTCTTGGTGAAGCTTTCATCATCACCATACTATAATCAACTCCGGGAAATTCGGGAACCCGACGACTTGATTAACTCGAATGAAGAATGGCAACACTGGAGGCGGTGTTCAGGATGAATTTCACCAGCAGAGCTGACGAAAGCACAGGCCCGTGATGGCTCACGATTACGGAGTCCTGGCAATGTCGCCCATGTATGCTGGATCTTATTTTGCTTCTTCGTTTTCTCTTTCTCATCGCGATCGAAGAGCTGAGCGGCAGTGGATGGCTTTTGGAGGATTCCTAGAGGCTACAAACAACAGTAAACGGTGTTTTGGTGAATCCCACCTTTGAAAGCAGTACAGATAGAACACTGACAATATACGCAGCAATTCAAGTATGGGGGTTACCTTCTGCAATGGTTTTGATGCAAGATTGTTGATGCCACTACCAATCGCCCAGTGCCAAGAATTTGCCCGGGGTATCTTGTGACCCTGCACAGATCCAGTGCAATATGCACATAAGGACTTCATGGAACCGATAAAATCCAACTTTGTTTCGGATAAAAAGAATCGTAAACAGAATTGGAGCATGTACCTTAGACTAAAAGGAGATGTCCTGTCGAAGACTCGAAAGTACAACAGCAGTTCGTACAGGACAGAGACTATTAAACCGCTGGGCATATGTCCAGTTCAACACGCTTGGACAATTTTGGTAGTCTGGGTCCATCTTCAAAGATACCTTTCACCTTCCTGAGACGTGGTAACTCCTCGAGTCCGTTAAGGTTTGTCACACCTCCGCAATAAGAAATTGTCAGGACTACCAAACTTTTAAAATTTTTAAGACCATCAATCTCTGCTAATTCGCAGTGTTTTAGTTCTAGTTCTGACAGATGATGTTGCAGACTAGAAAATGTTGGCTCCGGAATCTTGCAGTATTTGAGCCGCAAAGTCAATAAGCTTGAGGAGGGAAGTTGTGTGAGGTCTAGCTCCTTCATGTAGGATAAAGAGAGTTCCCGGAGCTGAGTAAGGGCACTAAAATTCCCAGGGAGATTGGTGACCTTTGAAACGGACAATTGCAAGGTCTCTAGACTTGGTAATCTCGCGATCCACTCAACGTTTGGGGTCTGACTCGATGACCCCGATTTCAAGCGTAGCTCTTTCAGATTTGTCAGATATGACAAGTCCGGGACTGCCATGTCTCTGGATCCCCAGCGGAGACTGAGTAAACTGGGGGGCAACGCTGGTAGTTCTTTAAGTTGGTTGCATTTAAGGATGTCAAGGATTTGGAGGCGAGAGTGATCGCAAATGCCCCGAGGCAGCTCAGCCACATTGGATGACTTCAATCTCAAAATTCTCAAACAGGATAATACTGAAATATCACAACAAACTTGGCCCCCTAAACTTATGCAGCCAGAGAAATCTATCTCTTCCAGTTTCCCTAACTCCACAATATATTCAGGAAATTTTTGTAGGTGTGTGTGTTCCATCTTCAGCGTCTTCAAATTTCTCAATCCCTTGACTGACTCTGGTAGTTCACTGATTCCAGTGAATGAGAGGTCCATTACCTCGAGCAGCCCCAGCTTCTCGATCGAAGGTGGAAGTTTATTGAACCTACGACATTCCCTTAGAGAAAGTCTCTGAAGTTTCTGAGGAAATTCAAAAGTTTTTGGAACACGCACCTCTTTAGCACCATCCAGAGCAAGACTTGTGAGACTGTCTAGGCAGCTGATTGTGGATATATCTTTCAACTCTTCACAGCCACAAGCACTAAGTTTTTTAAGACACTGCAAAGAACCTTTCTGGATATAAATTATGTCGATGCCAGTTCCATCAATCAGAAGTTCCTTCAAAGATTTCATCTGGGTCAGTTCTGGGGGCAACTTCTTGACTTGCCTGCAGTTTCTCAAATTTAAGGAACTTAAGTTCTCCAGTCCACGAATGAATGTCCCAATTCGAGAGAGCTGAGTACAATCTTCCAATATCAAAATCTCCAACTTGATTGGAGCTTGAAAGTTCAACGATGCATGTAACTTATCACATCCTTGTAAATTCAAGACTTTCAATTCCTCCAACTTCTACAATGCTTGAGCAAAAGAAGATATCAAACTTCACTCGCTTATATCTATCATCTTAACACGAGATTTAAAAAGCAATTATTGGCCATACCTCTGCGATTTTCTTCCAGAATTCTGAATCTTTGGTGACCGGACTCCAAGACAGATCGAGAATGACTAACTCCTTCAAATGCATATTACCTAGCTCAGGAATCGAATGACACTCTCGCCAATCAAGCCACCTCAAACTTGAAGGAAGCTTCGTAATATCTCCCTGGATTTTAGCCTGATCCAATCTGAGGTAAATCAGATTCGACATTTTCCAAAATCGTTCACATTCAAAACTGTCGGGGCAACCCTTTTCAACTGTGAGACCGATGCCTTTGACACTTATAGTACACTGCCAAGCGTCGGTTGGGGAAAAACGTACGAGTAAGTTGAAAAACTCTAATTTCTCTTACTGCTTCTAATGGAGTGAGACAAATCAAAATTATAAAATCATTAGGTATCCACTACGCGTTCTAAATTGTGTTAGGAACAAATCCCTTTCTCTTCCCTTCAAGATTAAATCGTAGAGTTTTGCTAGCATAACAACCTTTAAGTTACTTAACAATAATAGCTTGTTTTGAGCCACGAATTTTAGAATGAATATAAATCACAGCAATTTATAATTATTGGTGATTTGGTATTTTGTGGTTCAAAACAGACTGTTATTCTTACAGTAAATAAAAAACTGTTAACCGATCATTTTTCTTTTCAAAAACTTACTTGAAAATCCTCTGCAACGGGAAGGGCAACACTCTGATTCCAATACCTGCAGCGCTTACAACGATCTTTGTCCTTGACAAGCTTCCTGCCGAAGTCTCTTACCAGATCGTGCATTCTTAATTCATTATTTTTGCCAATTTCCAATAAATGCATGTCGCAAAGGTCTTCTATTTCTCCAGGAGGACAGCAACCACAAGCCTTCCACATGTAAGAGGGAATCCTCTGATCCTTTCCAATAAAAAAACATGCTATGTCCAGGAATATCTCCTGTGTACCAGGATTTAAAGAATCGTAACTGGCCCTAAAGGCAGCTTCTACTCTTCTCTCATCGGGATGATCTCTTAAGGAATCCCGAGTACTACTCCATATATCTATGTTCTTTGTCTTCTTTAAATATCCTGCCCGAAGCACAATAGCCATAGGATGCCCTCCAAGAGCTTCGACGATGTCCCTGGAATGGGAAACGTACTTGGGGTCATCTGGGAAAGCAGCCCCTCGAAAAGCATGCTTACAAAAGAGTTGAAGAGCATGATGATCTCCCAATCGACTAACCTCATATTCTTCAGCTTCTCTGTCTTTGTCTTCTTCTCCAAAGTCGAAATGCTTTATAAAATTTCTTTTATTTGTGGTCACAATAATTCGACTTCCTGGACCAAACCAACTAAACTTCCCGGCTAATGCTTCAATTTGCTCACTCATACACACATCATCAAGCACGATGAGAACTTTCATTTGTTTAAATCGACTTGATATTATTTTAATACCATGACCAGAAGATCTCAAGGATTCAGGTTTTTCTTTTTGAAGGTCAGCAATCAAGAATGTTTGGGAATCCTTGATTGGTTTCGAATTTATATCTTCGAGGAAGCTACATTCATCAAAGAACTCATGCAACTTGTTGAAGACAACCCTTGCAAGAGTAGTCTTTCCGACACCCGGCATACCACATATGCCGATGACGCGTACGTCTTCTCCACATACTCTCGTTGCTTTTCCCTGGCTGTGGACAGCACCAAGTTTTGTCATCATCTCTTGAACATGAAGATCAATTCCAACTAGTTTGTCGGTTACAAGCTGGTCATCCTTCTTCAACACCTGCCAGACACGCGTAAAAACTTTGTCTACGAGCTGGGACTCATGCCTGCAAAACATAAGTGATGAAGCACGGGATCGCAACAAAGTCAATAATGAGAGAGAGAGAGAGAGAGAGAGAGAGAGAGTGAGTGAGTGAGTGAGAGTGAGTGGGGAATGAACCGACAAAAATTAGATCAACCAACGGGAGCAGGGGAATCTTCACTTAAAATGGAAAGCAAGTTTTAATGCATCGTCCAATTCCCTTTCATGCACATACCAATTTCGACATTGATATCATGCGATCTGCAAAACAAAACTTCTAGCCATGAGGAACGAACAGAGCATGATGGACCAGGTCGGTTGGTCTATCTTAAGTAAATTCATTTTCAAATGGCCACTTTAATTGTGTGACTGGTCCTTCGATAGACATATAGAACTTCAACCTGTTAATTTACCGATCCATTTCAGAAGAATAACCTTAAAGATCTCTGTAGCATGCATCATCATCGATATGCTCATGTATAATATTTGTTGGAAAACGTAAGGGTTCATTCTCACATCATCTTATACATTTTTTTTCCATTTATCTAGGAAAGGAAGTAGAAGCCAGAAATAAAAGAATTACCCCCCATTTATGTTCTCCCGATTAAATCCGCTTAATCCCCCGATATTCCGGAAAACATCCTTCCATCTTTGTATGGTATCTGCGCTGACTCCATTCAGCTCGTGTTTCTCAAAGGACCTTCCGAAATCCCCAGCCTGGCGTTTTACATCGTCGGGACTAACATCATAAAAAATCGGGATGATAGTCTGTCCATTCGATTCTCGGCACTCCCACATTTGTACCACCTCCATGAGGCAACTTCTACTGGAAGCATAATCCTTGGAGAAGACGGCTATCGAGATCGTCGACTGCTTGATTACTTTTTTTAACGTCGGATGGATCTTTTCTCCAGCACGGAGCTCTTCGTTGTCTCTAAAGACTTTGATTCCTGCCTTTGTCAATCTGCTATAAAGGTGATCCGTGATCGTTTTGCGAGTATCTTCACCTCGAAAACTCAGGAATACTTCATAATTGATTTTACATGATAAAGATGAAGATGATTCCTGTCAAATCAAGGAAACTAAAGTAAACATAGTGTTCCAGACCAAGTCTTTATGGATCTGGTCCAAAAAAAAAAAAGTTTCATGGTTCCGATGGAGCCGAGCCTAACACAGCAAGCTGACTGCAACTGAATCTTGCAGGTCATGCATTTTGGCTGTTTTAAGACCCATAATTTTCAGAACTTTCGTAATACTCAAACGTTGATTAGTGAATTCACACGTAATCTTTTCATAATTTTCTCAAATTTAAATGGTATCTCAAATTTTAGGGGAAAGTAAATCAATACTTAACAGACCCAGCGTACAACATCAAAAGTGCTTGGAGTTTTGATACGATCTGGTGATTTTGATTTGATTCAATCGTTCACGTCAAGGGAGAATTGTAACATTTCAGACGATGTTTAGCAATTTGTGGGGCTGAACCACAAGCAGAGGATCGATACCACCATATTCATATCGAAGAAATAATAATACAAATCCCAGAGATCCAGAGGAAACGAACCGGGCATTTTCTCTTCCTTCCAGCAGCCACATCTTCAGGAGCCATAACTCGGAGAATTATTAGAAACGCCCCGCCCGGACCAATTCGCTCTCTCTCTCTCTCCCGTTCTAATGCAGAGGGCATAGGAGGTCTATAGATATTTTTAGACAACACTATAGATTACATTTTACCGGCGACCGAGACCGTTGACTTGTGGGCACCCGCTAAGCGCTTGGGGAACGTTAGGGAAAATTGTCGTGTTGTCCCGCTCACTCGTGATTTAACATTACAAGAAGTCTTTCTCCATTACAAAAAGTCAAGAAAAAAAAAAAAAGAGACGAAAAGGACTTTTCAGTGGTTAGAATCGATAAAGCAGATACAGTGAACTGATTGGTGGCCCTCTCAAGTCAGTTCCATTCAATCGGATCGACAAAGACGATGCAATGAAGTGATCGGTTGTCCTGTCAAGTCCTGGTTTTATGTTTTATTTTTACTTTCTCACCTTGGCAAACGAGGATGGATTCCACGCAGGTCTCACAGTACGACTTCTCCAGTCTGGAGCTAAACTCGGCCAGGGTCCTCCAGGTGGGACCCAAAGTTGAATATGCACCGTTCGAGTCCGAGTCCGAGTCCAGGTAGATTCTTTAATTATAAAAGTTGTTAAAGCACAGATATCTTGGTAATACTTCAAACCACCGGAATATCTAGCTTTGAGAAAATATTGTGTACACAAGAGCACCACATCATATGAGGCCCATCTGTAGAAATTTTGAAAACGCCTCGACGTGTCTGTCTCCTCTCTTCGTTCAATGTGCCGTGAGAGGGTCCCACCTGTACTGTAAAGAACGAGGCACTCTCTCTCTCTCTCTTCTTTCATATGCATTATTTTCTCCCAGAGATGTGAGAGAGAGAGAGATAGACAGAGACAGAGGGAGAGCGAGAGCCTGGTCATGGCGGAAACCATGGAAGCCCCAGGGCACAACCCTAAAGCTCCTCGAGCACGACCGCGCCATGCTCTCCATTGCCACGGGCCAGTGAGGTGTCTCACTAGACGTCTGCGAGGTCGAGACCTCACCAGATCGGTGACTTGAGCATCGCCAGCGCCAGACCTCGGCAAGCTCGGGCTTCGCCAGCGTCCAACGAGCTTGTCCCTCGCCTGGCTGGTTGCCAGCCACCAGCCGACCTAACGAAGAAGAAAGAAAAAAAAGAAAAAAAAGTAAATAATTATAATTTTGATTTTTTAAAAATCTTTTTATAAGCCTGGTGTTTTGGAAATGGGTTTTAAACTCTAATTTAAACTCATTTATTTTAGTCTTAAAACTCATTTACGATAAACACTTCAAAATCGGAGTGATTCATGGTTCATTTATATTTAAGATTCAATCTGACAAGTCTAGAGAAGATACAAATGCCTTCAGAGAAAATATTGTGGGCAACAGTGAAGGGCGAGGCAAAGGACGAGGCGAAGTCGTGAAGCGCTATCAAAGTCGATGACTTCCAAGGTGGAGCTTGTTTGATGGCAATTTCCTCATGAATACTTGTTGCACATTCTGATCAGGAAAGGTTTGCAGCGTTTGGCGGACTGCTCCTCATATTACGTAAAAGCATCTTCTAGGTGAGACGACATAGGAAAAAATTCTAAAAAAAAATCTTAAATATCTCTAACAATCTAAAATTAAAACACTTATTCTTGAGTATATTAGACCTGGATTGTGGGTTAAAAAAAGAGAGTAACAGAGGAAGCTTAAGGAATTGATGGGCAGTTGAGGAAGAGAGAGAGATTACGGTATATATACAAATTTTATGATTTGTACACAAGCTCCTAAAGTTTCTCCTGTAAATTTATTTGTCCATTGACTTTCAAATACTCGTAAATTGTTCTTGGGAATAGAATAAAAAAGAATAAGTTCCAAGCAGAAACTGTTTCCGAAAACAGAATGATTATCAAATACATCATAACTACCGATGCTTGAACTTTAGCCAACTAATTCAAGGTTTCATTTTTTAAATGTACCAAAATAAATAAATAAAATAAATATGAAGAATGCCCAATTCGTCCATTTTCCAATTTGCATGAGTCTAATTCATCGGACCTCAGCCTAGTATGCTAGGAGAAGGGCTTCACGGGAATAAGGCCGGGGGACCCGAATTAAGGGTGGTCCGGATCCCACGGTTATCGTTACCTCATTTTACTGTTGGGGTTGACTCCGAGAACAAAAACAGTTTAAAGACTTGCTTAGGTCCTAAATTCCATCACTCTTACCAACCGATAAAAACACCCGGAATCCAAATCGTAATGATGTACAGCTAATTCAAAGAGCATGCCGGTAGAACTTTGGATTCTTTTCAAGTTGAACAACGGACGATATGAATTTTGCCGACAAATCGAGAACTCAGCAGGACAAAATGATCTAACGCGCCTTCAACTTGCAAAAGGCACGGCGAAATCCCATCTGGACACTCCATGAGGCCGAGGATGAGGTGGGCATTAAAGGTTCTGCAATCTAAAACATTTACATTCTGTGATGCTCTCCATTGTGGACATGCGGGGTTAATTGTCCTACATTGGGACATCACACAGTGTATGCCATCTTTTCTGAGTTGAAACAATGCATTTCCTTCCATTGTCTACGGTAGAGGAACGCAACAGAGAAAGATTGAACCAAGGGGGTCCGGCACCTCAGAGAAGAACTTATCATATATGTCACGCCCCGATCATCAGGCACGTGCACATCCTTCTATTTGGTCGATTTTATAATGCGATATCCCAGGACAATGTATCGCCGACCCTTTCAATTTTTAAGCACATGCGGAAGCAGTTAAAATCTCCAGACAATAAAACGATGGGATAGAAAAGCAGGGCCATATTTTTCATATTGAAATTTATAACCAAACTTTTATACAAAACACAAACCAGTTCAAAACTATTCACATCAAAATGGAGATCTCAAAAGAAGACAGAAACTTAGACGAACTGGGCCGTACTCAAGGCCCCTCTCAAGATTGCCTTCTTCCTCCAAAAATCTTTCTCCTTAAGATTCGCCTCCGAGTCCTCCTTCTCGGATTCCTCCTTCTCGGCTCTTCGCCGGGGTCCTGAAATGGTTTTCCCCAAACCGGAATGAGACTACGTCTCGCGAGTTCTACCCCACTAAGCCCGATTAGATAAACCATTATACTAAAGGCTGCCTAAACACGCACAGGCGGAGGACTTACCTTGGCCTCGATCTCACCGCAAGTCAGTACAATTCATAATAGACACCCATTTACTCAAAACAAATAGAACCAGTCGATTACATGCCACACAAATCACTCTCCACGGAGGAGTATCTAAAAGCGAGGCCACGTGCATTCTCTAGGACGACATTCCAAGTCTCCGAGTCTATGTGCCTCGAACCTTGGGCCCACGTGTATTCTCTCAGGCGACCTCTTCGCCAAAGTGATACATCAAGTCACCGAGCCCACGTGCCATTTTAGATGCCTGGGCCCACGTGCATTCTCTTAGGTCTATCTCACCAAAGTGATGCATCAATTCACCGAGCCCACGTGCCCTTTTACGATGCCCGGCCCACGTGCATTCTCTTAGGTGCTATCTCACCAAAGCGATGCATCAATTCACCGAGCACACGTGCCATTTTAGATGCCAAACTCTGTCACCGAGCCACGTGCATTCTCCAGGACGACATACCGAGTCTCCGAGCCACGTGCATTCTCTCAGGCGACCTTTTCGCCAAGGTAACATATTCAACCACTGAACTCACGTGCATTCTCCAGGTGACATTCCAATTCACCGAGCTCACGTGTCCTCTTTCAAGTGGTTACCAATCTACTTTCAATACCGACAACCAATGCCCAACGATTTCTCAAACAAATAATTAAATCAACTCAACAAAGCATTATAAATGCTGAATAACATACTTGGCCATTTACCAACCAATAATTCAATCTCAATCAATTCCAATCAATTTAGGGTAAATCCCTAAAATATCACAATTTATTCAATTCCATATAACGTGGAGCTCAAATAAATAAACGGACTACGCCACGACGATCAGCACGAGATTTCGGTCGTCGGCCATCAATTTCTTAATTTCCGAAAAATAATTAATTAATTTATTAATTTCGAAAATTAAATAATTAATATTAAAAATTCAATTTAGCTCAAAATAAAGTCCGATCAAATAAATGGACTTCACCATAGTCATCAGCATAATTTTCCGGTCCCGGGCCATCTCCGTTGAATTTTCGGAAAATAAATAATTATTTAATTTAATTCCGAAAATTAATATTTAAATACAAAAAAATCCACTTAGGCCCGAAAAGCCTAATTGGAGCTCACTAAGGGTCGGGAAAAATCCCGAGTCACTTCCAATAATTAGTAGACCACGTCTACTTGCTAATTACACATTCAATTTATCTAATTCGCATAACAATTGGCTAATAATTGCTAATTTATTCTAATCTAACAACCTAAACATAATTAATTAAATCTAAACCAACCTTAAGCATAATTAGCCAACTAATCCAGGATTAGTGAGATTACTCACCAAATCGCGCGCAAATCGGATCAATCCGACGGCGGTGACGCGAGGAACGATTGTTCCCAAAGCACGGCTCGGGTTTGGGGCCGGGAAGCGGCCCAAAAGCGGGCCCGAAGTGCTGGATACCCACTCCGTGGGCTTGCTGGTCGGGGCTGAACGGGGCCGCTCCGGCGGCTAGGGCGGCGAGGGGAAGCCGGCGGAGGACGAGGGGGTCGCGGGGGAGGTCCGGCGGGGCTAGGCGGTGGCCGGAGGTGGCCGGACGGGGGGCTGGTCGGTGCGGAACAGGGGTGAACAGCGGCTGGGTCACGGCTGGATCACGCGGCCTGGGCGTGCGCGGACGGTGGGACGGCGGCGGGCGCACGGGCGCGGCGCGGGCGGCGGTGCGGCGGCGGGACGGCGGGACTGGCCGGCGACGGCTCTCGGCGAGCTGCGATTGTCGGCTCTTCTTCTGCTCCTGGTTCGCTCGCTCGGACGTGCGAAGGAGAAGAAGAAGAAGAAAGAGAGAGAGAGAGAGAGAGAGAGAGAGAGAGAAATAACTTTTGACTAGTCAAAGGAAGAAGAGAAAGCAAAGAAGGAAATGGCAAGGGGGAAAAGAGGAGAGAGGAGAGAGAAAGAAAAGAGAGAAAAAGAAAGAAAAGAAAAGAGAGGGAGAGAGAGGAAAAAGAGAAAAGAAAAGAGAAGGGAGAGAGAGAGAAAAAGAAAAATAAATAACCATACTTTTCTTATTTGATTTTCTTTTCTCTTTCCCTTTCTAATTTCTTTTCGGACTTCAATTTTTCTTCCGATAATTTCTTTATTGAATTTTCGAATCAATAAATTGACGAGCGATGAGACAGATCCTAAAAATAAGAATTATGACGCGCTTTAAAATTCGATTAAATCGAGTTCAATTTCGTGGTTAAAAATCGATCGACTTGATTTTAGCTCAATCCAACCAATTAGGTAGCTTTTAAGGATTTTATAGCGATACATCCCTTAACGGCTTCACCCAATAGGTTAGTTAACTCGTGAGTGATCATTTCGAGAAAAAGAGGCCAAAAGACGCCGCGAAATAAAATGCCCATTTCACTTTATCGAAAGCGGAGTCGAATTTCGGGATGTCACAACTCTTCCTCTTATAAAAATTTCGCCTCGAAATTTAAACCATTACACTTTGCTAAAAAAGGCGGGAGTACAATTTGTCTCATTGATTCTTCAGTCTCCCAAGTCGCTCCTTCAATGCCGTGGTGTTGCCAGACCACTTTGACCAACGGGATGGTCTTTGTACGCAGAACTTGATCTTTACGATCGACAATCTGGACCGGGCTTTCAACGTATGACACATGGTCATCCACGTGCAATTCCTCGAAATTGAGCACGTGGGTCGGGTCAGGCTCGTACTTCCTTAACATCGACACGTGAAAGACGTCATGCACTTGCGCCAATCTTGGCGGCAACGCAAGACGATATGCTAGGTTTCCGATTCTTTCAAGAATCTCAAATGGACCTACATACCTCGGACTCAGCTTGCCTTTCTTACCAAAGCGCGAAGTTCCCCTCATTGGTGACACTTTCAGAAAAACGTGATCACTAACTTGGAATTCCAAAACCTTCGACGCTTATCTCGCATAACTTTTTTCGCTTTTCTCGCGCTGTCTTCAATCTCTCGATCATCGCCACGGCATCCACCGATTGCTAAACCAACTCGGGCCGTTATCTTCCTTTCTCCGACTTCATCCCAACACACCGGAGTTCCCCGCATGCTCGCCATACAACGCTTCAAATGGAGCCATCTTGATGCTCTACTGATAACTGTTGTTGTAGGCGAATTCCACTAGATGAAGTTGATCCTCCCAACTTCCTTTGAAGTCTATTACACACGCTCTTAGCATGTCTTCAAGAGTCTGAATCGTCCTTTCCGACTGGCCATCCGTCTAAGGATGATATGCCGTACTGTACTGAAGCTTTGTACCTAAAGCACTCTGCAAGCTCTTCCAAAAAGCAGTAGTAAACTTCGGGTCTCTATCAGATGTTATCGTAACCGGCACTCCATGCATTCGAACCACTTGACGCACATATAGGTTTGCGTGCCTATCAAGATTGAGGTCCTTTCGAACTGCAATGAAGTGAGCCGACTTTGTCAGCTTATCGACTACTACCCAAATCGAATCATTTCCTCTTTGACTCCTTGGTAGTCCAGTCACGAAATCCATCGTGATATGCTCCCATTTCCACTCTGGGATCGCGAGAGGTTGCAAAAGTCCTCCCGGCTTGCAATGCTGGGCTTTTACTTGTTGACAAGTCAAACACTTGGCCACATGCTTGGCGATGTCCGCCTTCATACCTGACCACCAGTATTGTTGACGCAGATTCTGATACATTTTAGTACTTCCAAGATGAATGCTGTAGCTGCTATGATGTGCTTCAGATAAAATTTATTCTCTAAGCTCTACATCGTCAGGTATAACCAAACGTCCATGAAGTCTCAGTACCCCATCATCAGAAACTTGAAAATCAGCCTTTCTTTTATCGGTATCCTCTTGAAGAATTCTTTGTACGTTTGGATCTGTTGGTTGGAGTTGCTTGATTCTGACCTGGACATCCGGCTCAATTCTGAGGGTGGCCATAAGACTTGAAAGGTGGCCTACCTCAAATTTGAGTTCCGAATCTCGAGCTCTCTCGATTAAGTTCCACTCCTTAACCATGATCCGTGCCACTGAAGACTTCCAACTCAATACATCGGTGACCTTGTTCGCTTTCCCGGGTGATATAGAATATCACAGTCGTAATCCTTCAATAATTCCATCCATCAGCGCTATCCTATGTTCAACTCCTTCTGAGAGAACAAATACTTGAGACTCTGATGGTCCGTGAAAATCTAAAACTTTTCTCCGCACAAATAGTACCTCCAAATCTTCAATGCAAATATGATGGCTGCGAGTTCTAAGTCATGCGTCGGACAATTCAATTCATGAGGTCTCAACTGCCGGGAAGCATATGCAACAACTCTGTCATGTTGCATCAGCACGCAACCCAATCCCCTAAATGACGCATCACTATAGATCTCGAATCCTCCAGGACCAGATGGAATCGTCAGCATAGGTGCGGTAGTCAGCTTTTCCTTCAGCTCTTGGAAACTACGCTCGCACTTGTCTGACTATATGAACTTCTCATTTTTCTTCGTGAGCTTTGTCAGAGGCGACGCTATCGATGAGAACCCTTTCACAAACCGTCTGTAATAACCTGCTAACCCCAGAAAATTTCTGATCTCTGTCACTGGTGTCGGTCTCGGCCACTTGATCACGGCTTCTATCTTACTCGGGTCGACGGAGATTCCTTCTCCGGAAATCACATGACCTAAGAACGCAACACGAGTCAGCCAAAACTCGCATTTGCTAAACTTAGCATATAGCTGATGAGTTCTTAAGGTCTGAAGCACTAATCTCAGATGATTCTTGTGCTCTTTATTACTTCTCGAATAGATCAGGATATCATCTATAAACACGATCACAAACTGATCTAGATATTCCTTGAACACTCTGTTCATCAAATCCATAAATGCAGCTGGAGCATTCGTCAATCCGAACAGCATCACTGTGAACTCGTAATGCCCGTACCAGGTACGAAATGCTGACTTAGGAATATCCTCTTTCCGAATCCTCAGCTGATGGTATCCTGTCCTCAAGTCGATCTTCGAGAATATTGACGCTTCTTGCAGATGATCAAACAAGTCATCTATCCTCGGCAATGGATACTTGTTATTGATCGTTACCTGATTGAGTTGCCGATAGTCGATGCACAAACGCAACGAACTATCTTTCTTCTTAACAAATAGAACTGGTGCTCCCCAAGGTGATGCACTAGGACGAATAAATCCCTTATCCAGTAATTCTTGCATCTGCACCTTCAGTTCCTTCAACTCAGATAACGCCATTCGGTACGGTGCCTTTGAGATCGGTTCTGTCCTTGGTGCTAGCTCGATTACAAATTCAATCTCCCTTTCTGGCGGTAACCCTGGCAATTCTTTTGGAAAGACATCTGGAAACTCCTGTACCACTGAAATATCTTCCATTTTCAGCTCTTCAACTGTCGTATCCACGACAGTCGCTAAGTACCCTCGGCAACCCTCGTCTAACAAACGAGCTGCTTCCGGCGACGAGATTAAGGAAATCGAAGGTCCTCCTCGATTTCCAACAAACTCGAAGCTCTTACCCCCTAATGGGTCAAACTGAATCGCCTTGCGATAGCAGTCCATTTTAGCTCGTTGATTGGTGAGCCAGTCCATGCCAATTATTAAATCAAAATCATACATGGTTAGGACTAACAAATCAATTTTGCCCACTCTCTCACCAATCTCTAACTTGCATCCCGAACATCCCAAAGCAGTAATAACTTTATCTTTCAAGGGTGTAGATATGCAAATTGCCGATTCCAACAATACAGGATTCAATCCTAGCATCCTAACATATTGCTCGGCAATGAAAGAATGGGTTGCTCCCGAATCAAATAAAGCATAAGCAGGTTGGTCGTTGAGCGAGACCGTACCTGTGATCACGCCAGGCGCAGCTTCTGCCTGACCTTGGGTAATCGCGTACACGTACCCGAGTTTGGAGGTCTCTCGCTATCCTCCTTGCAGTGCCTTCTGAGGGGCATACCCTCCTATCTGTCTCATCGGTGGCGGCGACGGCAACTGAGGCTGTCCTCTTTGCTTCTTTGGACAAAATCTGGCTATGTGGCCCTGTTGGCCACATTCAAAACATGCACCCGTCCTAGCTGGGCACGGTGCTGTCCCATGTCTTCTCCCACACAAGCTACACTCATCATTCCTAATAGGTCTTGACCTATTGAATCCACTCTTCTTACTGGGCGGGCTTTGGAATCTATTTCCAAACATCGGCCTCTTTCATTGCTCCGATATACCTCTCTCTATCATCTGAGCCCGACGGTAGACTTCACGATAATCTACCAAATCCAATGGTAATAGAGGTTGTTTCAGTTCTGTACGAAGACCATTCCTAAATCTCCGAGCTTTCTCCTCGGGGTCCTCGATCAATCTTGGGGCATACCGAGATAGTTCGCGAACTTAACCCCATACTGATCGACAGTCATCGATCCTTGGCGAAGGCGTTGGAACTCCTCCATCTTCAACTCTCGGGCAGCACTCGAAAAATAGTGATCATTAAAAGCTCTGAGGAAGGTGTTCCACACCCTTGGTACTCCTTCCGGGAACACAACATCCTTGGTGGCTTTCCACCAAATGTTGGCATTATCTTGAAGTTGATACACATCTAGTATCACCTTTTCTTCTTCATTACACATCAAGACTGCGAATGCTTTCTCCATATCTTGTACCCACTGTGATGCAGCTTCAGGGTCTCCAAGACCCCTAAACCTTGGTGGATCTAGCCTTCGAAAGTGCCCCACTAACTTACTTATTGATCGTTCGCAACCACTATGGGGCCGACCTTCAACATTCATTGCGGGAGGGACTATGGCGGGTGCGGCGCAGTGTGGCGCAGGAGCGGCCTGAGCAGCGGCGGCGACTACGGCATTAGCGGCGGCCTGAGCGACGGCTTCAACTGTCGCGGCTTGCTGATCCATTCTGGTACCCATCGCTTCCAAAACACGCAAGATCCCATCCACTCTAAGATCATTAGGGGCTGCTACCCCGACATCAACGGCAGGTGGATTCACTCCACTCGCGCTAGCCTGTGCTGGCGCTCGACCACGTCCGCCTCGGGTTCCGACACGAGTCGGAGCTCTACCCCGAATAACGGCCCTACTGGTCCTCTTTGCAAGAGTTCTCGGCTCCTGATCGCTCATGGTGTAGCTTTACTCAACTAACACCTGTTTCCAATTCCACACCGAATTAGAAACAGAGCGATCCAAACAACAAACAATTTTAGCACTCAGCTAATAAAGACATGCATCAGCATGAATTTAAAGGCCTTTCCTACTAACTATCCCATGGTCATCGCTCCTTATCACTCCAATCTTCAACTTCGCTCTGATACCACTTAAACTGGATGTCACGCCCCGATCCTCGGGCATGTGCACATCCTTCTATTTGGTCGATTTTATAATGTGATAGCCCAGGACAATGTATCGCCGACTCTTTCAATTTTTAAGCACATACGTAAGCCAGTTAAAATCCCTGACAATAAAACGATGGGATATAAAAGCGAGGCCATATTTTTCATATTGAAATTTATAACCAAACTTTTATACAAAACACAAACCACTTCAAAACTATTCACATCAAAATGGAGATCTCAAAAGAAGATTAAACTTAGATTTAGGCTGGGCCGTACTCAAGGCTCCTCTCAAGATTGCCTTCTTCCTCCAAAAATATTTCTCCTTAAGATTCGCCTCCGAGTCCTCCTTCTTGGATTCCTCCTTCTCGGCTCTTCGGCGGGGTCCCGAAATGGTTTTCCCAAACTGGGATGAGATTACGTCTCGGCGAGTTCTACCCCACTAAGCCCGATTAGATAAACCATTATACTAAAGGCCGCCTAAACACGCACAGGGCAGAGGACTTACCTTGGCCTCGATCTCACCCGCAAGTCAAGTACAATTCATAATAGGCACCCATTTACTCAAAACAAATAGAACCGTCGATTACATGCCACACAAATCACTCTCCACGGAGGAGTATCTAAAAGCGAGGCCACGTGCATTTCTAGTGACGACATTCCAAGTCTCCGAGTCTACGTGCCTCGAACCTTGGGCCCACGTGCATTCTCTCAGCGACCTCTTCGCCAAAGCCGATACATCAAGTCACCGAGCCCACGTGCCCTTTTAGATGTGCGCGCCCACGTGCATTCTCTTGGTGCTTTATCTCACCAAAGTGATGATCAATTCACCGAGCCCACGTGCGCCTTTTTTACGATGCCGGGCCCACGTGCATTCTCTTAGGTGCTATCTCAAGAAAGCGATGGATCAATTCACCGAGCCCACGTGCCCTTTTAGATGTCAAACTCGTCACCGAGCCACGTACGTCATTCTCCAGGACGATATCCGAGTCTCCGAGCCACGTGCATTCTCTCAGCGACCTTTTCGCCAAGGTGACATATTCAACCATCAACTCACGTGCATTCTCCAGGTGACATTCCAATTCACCAAGCCCACTTGTCCTCTTTCAAGTGGTTACCAATCTACTTTCAATACCGACAACCAATGCCCAACGATTTCTCAAACAAATAAGTAAATCAACTCAACAAAGCATTATAAATGCTGAATAACATACTTGGCCATTTACCAACCAATAATTCAATCTCAATCAATTCCAATCAATTTAGGGTAAATCCCTAAAATATCACAATTTATTCAATTCCATACAACGTGGAGCTCAAATAAATAAACGGACTGCGCCACGACGATCAGCACGAGATTTCGGTCGTTGGCCATCAATTTCTTAATTTCCGAAAAATAATTAATTAATTTATTAATTTCGAAAATTAAATAATTAATATTAAAAATTCAATTTAGCTCAAAATAAAGTCCGATTAAATAAACGGACTTCACCACGGTCATCAGCATAATTTTCCGGTCCCGGGCCATCTCCGTTGAATTTTCGGAAAATAAATAATTATTTAATTTAATTCCGAAAATTAATATTTAAATACAAAAAAATCCACTTAGGCCCAAAAAGCCTAATTGGAGCCCACTAAGGGTCGGGAAAAATCCCGAGTCACTTCCAATAATTAGTAGACCACGTCTACTTGCTAATTACACATTCAATTTATCTAATTCGCATAACAATTGGCTAATAATTGCTAATTTATTCTAATCTAACAACCTAAACATAATTAATTAAATCTAAACCAACCTTAAGCATAATTAGCCAACTAATCCAGGATTAGTGAGATTACTCATCAAATCGCGCGCAAATTGGATCAATCCGACGGCGGCGGCGCGAGGAACGATTGTTCCCAAAGCAAGGCTCGAGTTCGGGGCCGGGAAGCAGCCCAAAAGCGGGCCCGAAGTGCTGGATACCCACTCCGTGGGCTTGCTGGTAGGGGCTGAACGGGGCCGCTCCGGCGGCTAGGGCGGCGAGGAGGTCGCGGGGGAGGTCCGGCGGGGCTGGGCGATGGCCGGAGGTGGTCGGACGGGGGGCTGGTCGGTGCGGAACAGGGGCGAACAGCGGCTGGGTCGCGGCTGGATCGCGCGGCTTGGGCGTGCGTGGACGGCGGGACGGCGGCGGGCGCACGGGCACGGCGCGGGCGGCGGTGCGGCGGCGGGACAGCGGGACGGCCGGCGACGGCTCTCGGCGAGCTGCGATCGTCGGCTCTTCTTCTGCTCATGGTTCGCTCGCTCGGACGTGCGAAGGAGAAGAAGAAGAAGAAAGAGAGAGAGAGAGAGAGAGAAATAACTTTTGACTAGTCAAAGGAAGAAGAGAAAGCAAAGAAGGAAACGGCAAGGGGGAAAAGAGGAGAGAGGAGAGAGAAAGAAAAGAGAGAAAAAGAAAGAAAAGAAAAGAGAGGGAGAGAGAGGAAAAAGAGAAAAGAAAAGAGAAGGGAGAGAGAGAGAAAAAAAAAAAATAACCATACTTTTCTTATTTGATTTTCTTTTCTCTTTCCCTTTCTAATTTCTTTTCGACTTCAATTTTTCTTCCGATAATTTCTTTATGAAATTTTGATTTCGTCAATAAATGACGAATTACGATGAAACAGATCCTAAAAATAAGAATTATGACGCTTAAAATTCGATTAAATCGAGTTCAATTTCGTGGTTAAAAATTGATCAGGCGTGATTTTGGCTCAATCCAACCAATTAGGTAGCTTTTAGGGATTTTACATTTGATCGATACATCCCTTAACGGCTTCACCCATGGGTTAGTTAACTCGTGAGTGATCATGCAGGTCCCGAAAAAAGAAAAGACGCCGATTGAAACGCCCATTTCACTTTATCGAAACGGGGTCGAATTTCAGGATGTCACAATATAACCTGAACAGAGAATTTCACTGACAATCAAAGACATGAAGATGCTCATGCTTCAAGAGCTACAAGATGAGCAGAAGAGTCAACGGGAGGAAGAGGGAAAGAAGAAGATAAACATATAAACGAAGAAAGAAAATGAAAAAGAAAAAAGGTCTTTGGACTAAGATGCCCCTAATTATGATTTGGAAAGTGGCATGTGAGATATGCATGCTCACTAGATTTTTATCAGAGACAAAGTCCACCATGATTTTTTTTTTTTGGTAAAAAAAAATGAGCTCACTTTAAGTTTTATTTGAAATTTTTCGGGTGTTCTTTCGTCCAAAAAGATGAGATAAATAATTATTTAATTGGCATATAATCGAATAGCAACATTGTTAAAGCTTACTAAGACGTTAGATTGTTAACTTTAATGACAGGTGATGTTGCCTTGCTAAAAAATATCAAATAAATGAGTGTGTTTGGACTCAATGAAGGAAAGGTAAAGCAGTTTCGATGTATTTTGGAACCCACCTAATGCTTACAACAAGACAAGCCACTCGCGAATTGAAAATTAAAGAAGGCAGAGGGTAAATATGGTAGATGGATACCAGGTGACAGAACGTAGGTCTTTACCCGACTTATAATATATGTCAAAACACATTCCCCGCATTTAGGCCACAACTCCTGGATACTGCGAGGATAAATCTGAAAATAGAAGACATGATCATGGAGAAAGCACTTTAATCTGTCTATTCACTTGTTCTCTTTTAACTATTGAACTAAGACAAGCTTGAGACATAAACATCCTACAAGACATAGCAAGCCTCAAGAAAGATAAGTTACTTGCCTAATAATTATGAAATGGCCAGAAAAGAGTACTCAAGTTGGTTTCTCTTTTTGGATTATTGCTTGCTAATGGATCACACTAGATTTCCTAATTTCTCCCTTTCTTTCCCCTTGTCTACTTCTAGTGCGACTTTGGGAGCGGAAGAACCTCATAACACAGTTGCAATCAACAGTTTCAGGGATGGCCATTCTTGGACGGCACTGGAATGTCATGATATTTTTATGAGGCTCCGGAACTCCTCAAGTTAGAAGCCGTACTACAATAAAACAAAACCTATCTGTCAGTCGGTATCAATCTTATGGGACTGAAAGTGCTGAGAAAGGACACGGTAGAGGTTTCTACGCAATATAAACAGAAAAGAGTGTTAAAATAGAATGTTTTCCAAGACCTTTTATTCTTTTTTTTTTTTAATGTTCTAAAAACAAATTTATCCTTTCTCTGAAACGCCTATATCTAATATAGGCCTAATTACCCCCCACCAAAAAAAAAAAAAAAAACCACCAAGATGAACGTGCCTTACTTGGTTTCTCCCGCACCTAAGTCCCAATGATAAGAATGAACTCACCAAATTAAATAATGGAAAGAGTAGTAGAAGATTAGATAAACAAGAAAAAAAAAGTGAGAACAGATGACACCCCATTAGAGACTCTGCTAATCTGTAAGTAATCTGCCTTCTGTATTCATGGGCTTTAGGGTGTATAATGTTCTGAATGCCGGGTTGGGAGTGGGTGGAGAGAGAGAGAGAGATGGTCAGCGAGAAAATTCAGAAGGAAAAGTTAATGGCGATCGCCCAGTCCCGTCTTGTTTGTTGTTCTTCACTCTGTTATTTGGAAGGAGAAGTGAGCCTATCATTTACATGTTCTCTTCCTCATGATTTAGGTTGTGGAATACCGATATATATTAGTTTTTATATTTTGAAAACCCTAAGTAACTCTCTCTCAAGGTCGGTGCGCCTCCTTCAGTCCTCAACACTCCTCAGGCACTTTCCCTCAAAAAGAAACCCTAACCTTTGGTCCACTCTTAATCCTCCTCACGCATGATCCTCTTAATTCTCTCGCCTCGTCTTGCTCTCAGTCGCCTCTCGGCTAAACTTTCACCTTCAGCCCTCTATCCCTACATCACAGTCGTGGCCTTGCATACGACCCTCCCTCGCGGTCATGACCTCACCTCTCTTGCTCTCGACTCAATGTAATGGCCGTTCTCTTGCTATTATTGCTTGAATTCTGTCGCTGGAATGGGATTTCATATGGGAACGCGGCGTTAGTTATGCTAGAAATTATCCAACACTCAATTTGGTGTCTTCTCACTTTTATGGGAAAAGTTTCGCAGTCTTTTTTTCATTCAATTTCTTTTACGTTTCATAAAACATGGAAAACTAAAGACATTGAAACACACACTAAAAGTCAAACAAGATATATCAATATGACATTAATAGAGTAAGAACCCGAACTTTGTCGGGCAAAATTATATACCGCCTTTACATTAAGCCTTGAACAGGATTCCAGCCATGCCCGACATAAAAAATGCAATTAGTCTAGGCTAATGAATGCAAATTTCCCTAAACTTTGGCGATAATGAAATGTTAAACCTAGATATGAAATTGAGTTTAAATAAACTAAAATACCGTGATGAAATTCTTACCTAAATGCAATTCCTTTTTTTTTTTTTTTAATCTTTTTCATCTCCAATATTTTATATGAATCTAAGATAACACCCAAGGGAGACACGGACCAAGGCCCAGTCCGGATGAGGGCGCACATTACACCCTCAATAAATCACACAGGATAGACTTGTGTCATGGACAGGATTCTCCCGTGCTTAAGTATCCTTGTGAGTAGAGCTTGGTGTGATTGAAGTGAAGAATGAGTGATGTAGAAGGGACAATACAACTAGTTCTTAGGAGTGGCGTCAGAGTATTTGTGCTAGGAATTTTATAATAGAACAATTATAACTACCGGGAGTTTTAAAAGCAGGTTTGGCCTCCTGTGTATAGACTAATCAATAGTTGATGTTGCTTTCCCGATGAGACCATGGCAAGCTGAAATCACTTGTTGCACCTTAATGTTTTGTGTGTCTCGCGCAAAACATTGGATGCCTGAGCCCAACCAAGTGTGATGCAATCCTACGTGATGATGCAATTCGCCATACTCTGCTTAGGAACAATTATAAACGGACTAGCTAGTCCAGTGTTTTCGACTCACTAGGTGCTGCAAAGGCTGTTTCATGGCCAAGAAACTATCGGTCCATGACACTTGAATGCCGATTGCATAAGTGCCCAGTGCAAAATGAATGGGCGAATACTAAGGCTTCATTTGTTTCACAAAAAATAAATAATTCAAAAGATATTTTTTTCTTCTAAAAATGCTCATTTGTATAACTCGAAATAATTAATTAACAAAAAAAATTAATCAATGATCACAATTCATGTCTAGATATTTTTGTGAATGATAAAAAATATTTTTCATTTATTTATTTTTGTAAGTGATAAAAACGATCAATTATAAAAATTGTTTTTCGAATAGTTTATTTTTCGCAAAATAAACGAAACCTAATTCTAACATCACTAGACATCAATATAAACACGGATATGAGAAAATCAATTAACTCGACATGATGAGGTTCACCGCTAAGGGGGAACACGGCTTTGAGGCAAATTCGTTGTTTTTGGGTAAGCAAACATAATGGCCGGTTTTGATGAGAACATTAAGATGCAAGTATCACAGGTCAATAGTTCCTTGGCCATGGAATACCCCGTGTAGCGCTTGAGGAGTGAAATTCGCCAGGCCAACCTTCATTCTATAATTGTTTCAATGAACAATACGATGAATAGTATTTTTATACGAGATTGTATCATACCCAACTTCACTTGAGCGTCTAGTCCATCGAGTGAGACAACAGATCTCTTTAGGCTCAATAATTGATTTCAACCTCTCATGGCCTCATCAAGAGAGCGGCATCAACTCTCGACTAGTATGTGCATGGGAGGCTAACTCCGTCTTCAAAGCTCCTAAGTAATATAATCATTTATATCCTAGAACTCTTTGCACCAATCATCCTGACCTCACTCTTAGTTGTGTTTATCCTCTTTGCATCCTCACTCTTTATTCGATAACCCCCAGCTTCACTGCCAAAGGTTCACCGGTATGGGAGAATCACAGACTGTGACACAAACACATGATTTAAGCATTAAACAAGACATAATCAAACCTCATATCCAGGCTAATCAAACTGGTGGGACCGAGATAATGAGTTTGCAACACCCAATAGGGCGAGACAGACTGACATACTTGGCTTTAAACTACGATTTCGCGCTCGGCAGATCTGATGAACAATAGATGACAGGGAGCACACGAAAAACATTAGACTCCTACATTAAATGATGGAAGGAAATAAATGAACAAGCCTGGATGGACCTCTCTGAAATTTCTCACTCTCGTTTCCTTCTCAACTCAGTCTCTCGTGCTCTCACGGCCAAACTCACTCTCATTCACTCACCCACGGTTTGGGAGAGCTGTGAGAGATGTTCTCCAGCTCATTCTCTATTTCCCTCACTCCCTCTCTCTTTCATGGATTGAATGGTTACGAAGTGAAGGAATTTATTCTTTATACTCCCCACTCCCCATTTATATGCTCACCGTTTGGACCCATTTTTGGGGTACAATGGAGGTCCTTGTCCAGGCTCCATATGGTGAGGTCTTTCGTCCGATGGTTTGTACTATGCATGGGGTTATTGGCCGGTCAAAGGGGAGAGGATTTGTCCACTGGTTCGTGCCATACTTAAGGGTTATAGTCCATTCAAAAGAGGACGCCCTTTTGCCTAAGGGTTTGTACCATGCTTGGGGTTCAAAGGAAGTCTATTGCCCCTTGGATTTAGAGGTGTATGGCCGACCAAGGAGATCCTATCTTGACCAATTTGGTTCAAATTTAATGTGCCATTGTTTCCCTATACGGTATACCTAAAAAAGCCTTATTTGCTTGTCCAATATTTTCCTATTTTATCACCAACGTATCTTTCCGATCAGGACGTAGACAAACTGCAGGTCGATCTATGCGCTTTCTCTAAGTTCTGCCGTTTGTTCGTTAGCTCCTTAGGAATGAAGGGGAAGACATAAGGACGGGCTTTTCGGGCTAAGGTAAGAAAGTCAGCCTTTACTACTGTGAAAGCAATTCCTTCGTGGAACTTGGATTAGCAGCATATCAACAAAGGAGGCAAATTAAAAGGGTTAATAATGCGAAAATGTGAAGCAAAATGGGTGATTCGAGAGTGATCATTATTTGGACGAATTTTAAAAGTAAAGGATCCGCAAAAATGAGATATATGAACTCGAGTCCACGCAAAGTGCAATATGCAAGTTTATGCAATATAGATATTTTTGGTTCGGGATCAAATTCCAAATGAATTCGATCCCTAATTTTTCTTATGAAAAGCACAAATAGTCTATAAGCAAAAATTTAAGTGTAAACACTATATTTAAATTGAAAGAAGAACCAGAAAAGTTGAACAGCATGTAAAGAAAAATAAATGTAAAAATTAACCACGTCACTCATGTCAAAAGATGCAAAACATCCTTCCCTTTCAGATAAGCCTACGACAGCATCGATTTGGCAGGGGAATTCATAAACTTGATCTAGAAGTGAGGAGACACATGGTAACTAAAAATTTGACAAATCAACTAAAGGCGTAACGTCATAAACCATAGGTAAAGAAAGAATGACTCCAAACATCAAAGTGACCCAATATTCTAAGTGACAAATCTGCCAGAAAGTAGCATACACTTGAGGCGTTACAGATTTTGCCAGCTGAATTTTTTTAGGAGAAAATCAACCGGTGCACAACTTTCCTTTCGGAAGAGACCGATGTGCTCACCCGGAGGGGCTGCTTTTTGCTCACGGCGGTTGATTTTGGCCTCAACTTGTCTTCAGGGGGAATTCAATAGAATCAAGCTTGAAATTGACTCCAACGAATTTGCCTAATTCGCCTGCTCCCCTAGCTTCCCTTAACAAGGTGGATGGCCATGCACAGATATCAGTTAGAACTGAGGAGAATCCAGCATCACGTATTTGGAAAACGAGCCATTACATACTTCAATGCATCCTGTACTTGCGCCGACTTCTCAGCCGGACATTCACTGATATTCAGCTTTTCCAAAGATGTTAATTTTTCTAGGCCTTCAATTTGACTGATCTTGTTGCATCGAATGATCTCTGAAACTTTCAGCGACTTCAAGTTTGATAGATCAGGTAAACTGAGGTCATCACAGTCAGATAGAATCAAACTCCTCAGTGAGGTTATCTGGCCAATCCCATTGAGATTTTGTATTTTGCAGTTTGATATATCTAGCCTCTTCAGGGCTTTAAGCCCTTCAAGCCCTTCAATCTCTTCTATCGCAGAGTGGTAGAGCTTGAACGCTAACAGCTTCTTGGGAAGCTCAGATACATCTCTACAGCTCAAACCAGGGAGGGTAAGCGTTTTGAGCCTTTTGAGGGGAGGAATATCCGTAGGCCCAAACTTCAGCTTGATAACTTGCGAAAGAGAAAGTTCTAGTTTCCTCATTCTGGGAAACGATATCGAGAAGGATTGTTTGTCAATCATTCGTTTCACGTTGGATTCTGGCATTGGCAGTTTGGAGGGAGGTCGGCGTGCCTCCCAGTCCCCATCACTTAGGCACAGCTCCTCCAACTCCTTCAAATCTTCAAGAAGGGGTATCGCTTTCATCCTTTCAGAACTCACACGCAGACAAATTAGAGACGGGGGAAGCTTCGGCAACTCTTCAATTTCATCGCACTGAATTAAATCCAGGGTGTGAAGACCACGGATGGTGGAGATTGCAGGGGGTAGGCTAGATATACTGGAATGGCCCAGCGTCAACGATCTCAGACAATGTAGTCCCTTAATATCATGGGGAATGGCCCCCTTCAAACTCCAACACCAGGACGCATGTAGTTCTTCGAGCTTGGTTAGATACCCAATCTGCCCAGGAAATGCTCGAATGAAAGATGAGTCCATTCTCAGCACTTTCAAGCTTTTCAGATTTCCTATTGAATCTGGGAGTTCAGAGACACTAGTCGATATATCCAACTCCTCTAATGACCCAATTTCACCAATGGAATATGGAAGTTTCTCCAAACAACGGCAATCCCTCAATGACAAGCGTCTTAGCTTTTGCAGCTTTCCCAGTGAGCTCGGGAGCTTAGAAATTTTGGCACCTTCTAATGAGAATTCAGAGAGAGCAGTCAGATAACAAATTGAACTGGGCAGGTGAGTCAATGGGAAGCAATTTAAGCCACTGAGAATTTCGAGTTGCTTCAAATTGCCTATGGAGATGGGGATCTGCCGTACAGAAGTCCCGTCAATAAAAAGCTCTTTCAGAGCTGTCGTACAACCTAGTTCCACTGGCAACCAGTTCAATTGGGAGCAGAACTTCAAATTCAGGTAAACTAAGGGTGCGTTTGGGAAGGCCTTTGGAAAAAGCCTTTGAGAAAATGCAAACACCTTTGAGTTAAAAGTGTTTTTTAAAATGCAAATGGTGTTTGGTAAATTGTACTTTGAAAGTCCATTTTGAAGTAGCTTGGGGAAAAATAGTGTTTGGAAAGACTACATTTACAAAGGACTTGGTGATTAATAAAAAAAATAAAAAAAACTATCAAAAAAATAAAAGAGTTCACCGGCGAGGGGCAGGAGGGCCGGCGAGACAGGAGGCCGCCGGCGAGAGGCAGGCAGCCGCCGGCGAGACCCGGAAACGACTAGTGAGGGCCGCCTAGGGTCGGGCGACCTCCGGCGAGGGTTGCCTAGGGTCGGGCGACCTCCGGCGAGGGTCGCCAGGGTCGGACGACCCTCGGCGGCCCTTCGCGCAGGTTGCGCGACCTCGCGATGATCGACGCGACCTAGATTTGGTCGCCGGAGGTCGCGCGACCTCGCGGCGACCAGATCCGGGTCGCGCCGATCGGTCGCGCGACCTCGCGGCGACCGATCCGGGTCGCGCCGATCGGTCGCGCGACCTCGCCGCGACCGGATCCGGTCGCCGGAGGTCGCGCGACCTCGCGACAACCAGATCCGGGTCGCCGGAGCTCGCGCGAGGTCGCGCGACCTTCGGCGACCCGGATCCGGGTTGCGCTCGAGGTCGCGTCACCTGCGTTGCGCCGAGGTCGCGCGACCTCCGGCGACCCCAGCCGGGTCGCGGCGACGCGACTTCGCGGGGCGGTTGCCGGACTCGCGAGCGGTCGCCGGGTCGCGCGATCGGCGGTGATGGTCGCCGTGACCTCGCCGACCTCAGCCGAGTCCATCGCCGGCCTCTCGAGCTCGTCCGCGCCGCTGGAGAAGAAGATGAACAGTACACGGATGAACAGTGATGAGGCATTCCGAGAATGCTGAAAGCCCAAGGCAGCCTAGGACCCGCTTTGGGCTTTCAAATTTGCAAATGCCAGCATCTCCCCAATGCGCCTTGCAAAGTGGTTCCCAAACACCTCTATTTTGGCCCAAAGGCCTTTAGCCCCCCAAAGCCCCTTCCAAAGCAGTATCCAAACGCACCCTAAATGTTTCAAATTGCCAATTGAAGGATCTAGCTTCACCAAATGAGAACATCGTTCAAGAATCAGGATTTCCAAATCTTTGTAATCAGAGAAGTCAGGAGTGAACAGTAAGTCAGAACACCCGGTAAGATTCAAGACTTTCAATTTCTTCATCTGCAAAGCCAAAAGGGAAAACACGCACATGGTCAATTCGCAGATATTTAATTCAACAAAGCAACTATAAAACAACCAAATGAATACCAAACCACCTTGATTTTACTCCAACCTCCCCATTCTTCCGTGACTTTGCTCCAAGACAGATCAAGAATAACTAACTCTCTTAATACAAAATTTTCTGCTCTAAAATCCAGAGGAAACCTTTGCCAACAAAGCCACCTTAAACTCGGAAATGCACCTGCAAAATCTCCAGAAACTTCTGCACCATCCAACTTGAGAAAACTTATGGCTGGCATGAACGCAAAATTTACAGCTGTTAATATGCATAAATCACGAGCTTCAACCTCTCCGATTCCCTACATATAAAATAAGTATCATTATCATCAGAAGCTGTAAACCAAAATACCAATCAGGAAAAAAGGATGCTTTCCTTGCCCCGCATGCTAAATAGTACATACATAATATTATTCCCTCAGAAAATGTGACATAAAAAGAAAAATGCAGCCCATATGTCAAGATGTTTGTTTGCCGAAGACAAACTGAACCAAAAGTTTTTACCTTCTCCCTGTTCATTGCTTTTCGAATCATATCCTGTGTGAAAAATCTACGTGAACTTGGATCTCCAGATCCCTCTTGCTTAAAAATTCTTTTGCCAAAGCATCTCAGCAATCTGTGCATCTGCAGTTCATTGTTTTCTCCAATTTTTGCCAGGGGCATTAGAATGCAACCAGAAGATGGAAGGTAACAATTGGGCCACATATATGAGGCAATTCGGGCATCCACACCAGAGATAAAACATGCAATGTCCAGATATATATCTTTTTGCCGATGATCCAGTTCTCCGTAACATATATCCAATAGCTCTTGAAGGCCAACCATAGTCTTTTGAGAACTCATCGGACGTGCTTTCATTGCCTTCTCCATATTTTCCCATTCTTGTATTGATTTACCCCGCAAAAATGAACCGATGACTTCAACTGCTAATGGTAGTTTCTTTGTAGCATCGACAATGCAGTTTGAGAGTCCATCATAATCAGGCATGGAAGATTGCATCCTGAATGCATGCTTGCAGAAAAGTTCAAAAGCTTGACCATCATCCAACTCACTAACCTTGTAGGTGGGAGCCTTGTCGGAATCATACCCTTCGAGAATTTCCTCATTTTGAGAAGTCACAATTACTCGACTACCTGGACCAAACCAATGAAGCTGGTCTCCTACAATAGCATGGAGATCGGATGGCTTTTCCACGGCATCGACAACTATTAGAACTTTCATTTCACAAAATATATCCATGAAATCTTTTATTGTTTCATCAAAAGAAGGATCTTCATGATCTCGTTCAAGGATATCACGTATCAACTTATTTTGCAAAAACTGCATTCCACCAGAACTTTGTGTGGTTTCTTCGACCTCTGCAAGAAAGCTACAACTGTCGAAACAAGAAGAGATCTGGTCGTATACAGCCTTGGCGAGAGTCGTCTTGCCAATTCCATCAGTACCATAGATTCCAATAATGCGCACCTCATCATTACCTTCCATCTCCAGTAAGTCGGTGATTTGTTTGGCACGATCATCAATTCCAACCAAATTCTGAACAGCTGCAATTGCATAATTCCTATCCGAGGCCCTCATGTCTACTGTTCGCTGTCCAGCTTCATCTTTCATATTCTCCATGCTCTGCAATAAAAAGAGAATTTCTTCACCAAAGTATTATCATAGATGGAAAAAAGAACAAACGTCACCTGATCAGTCTCTTTTTTAACATTGCATCACTTCCACACATGAGATTGGAAATCATTTTCCGAATGAGATTTAACCCTAGGAAACATTTCCCTTAACAATTTTCTTGAAAAATTTCCCAGAAAGGTTTTTTCCATCGTCATGAAGTTTTCCCCCAATAAACGCACCCTTAGACTCAGTTCGTTTGGTGGAAAATGTGACATTTCTGGAAAATGCTTTCCAAGAAAATGATAATACTTCCTGATGTTTAGCTGAAACATGAAAATGGAGTGAAAAATATTTTCCGTTATTCGGTAACGAAAATCATTTTCTCCATGCACTCAATAGTTAGAGAACAAGTTGAAGAGATCGACGGATGCGGTCGGCAAGGGAGAGAAGGCCGTGAACAGGGTCGACGCCGATGGGCTGTAGCTATTGTTCGGGGGCCAGAACGGGCTCAAGTCTTGCAACATGTGGGGCTCCGTCGCCGGCGGGCCGCCGGCGTCAGTATCATCAGCCCGTCGTCGCCGGACACCGCCGACGGCCTGCCCATGAACAGGGTCGACGCCGACGGGCTGTTGTAGCTGTGGTTCCTGCGCCAGAACGAGCTCAAGTCTTGCAACCTGTGGGGCTCCGTGGCCGCCGAGAAGAAATCCGCGGATATCGTCGGCGGGGCCGCCGGCGTCAGTATCATCAGCCCGTCGTCGCCGGCCACCGCCGAAGGCCCGCCCATGAACAGGGTCGACGCCGACGGGCTGTTGTAGCTATGGTTCCTGGGCCAGAACGGGCTCAAGTCTTGCAACATGTGGGGCTTCGTCGCCGGCGAGAAGAAACCCGCGGATATGCCGGCGGGGCCGCCGGCGTCAGTATCCCCTGACTTTGGGCCAGTTGGACGTCTCCCAACATACACATCAGCTCGTCGTCGCCGGCCACCGTTGACGGCCCGCCCATCTCCGCGGCGGCGGCGGCAAAGCCCTTTTCCCTGCCCGTCGGGCTAGTCCGCTCTATCGCCGCCACTCTGGCCGCCGAGGACACGTACCAGAAGGAGGTGGAGGAGGACCCTGTGAGCTGCTGGACGATGGACATGAAGTTCCGCTCCTCGACGTGGATGACCTTCGGCGAGATGTCGAAGATGATCGTGGGCCGCTGCCGGTCCGCCCCCGCCGCCGCCGCCGGCAGGTTGGTCAGGCGAGGGGCCCACGAGGATGAGGACGCCGGGTGGGGTAGCCGGTGAGGGCGGGGCGGCTTCTGGACGGCGTGGGACTGCTTGGTGACCCGGAGCGGGGAGGGCCGGGGGCCCTGGAGGGGGAGCTCCTTCTTGGGCTGCGACGGCAGCGGCGGCTGCCTTCCTCCGCCGGAGGGATAGGAAGGCTCCATGATTGAGGCTATATCGGGTCGGTCTTGATGGGGGAGGAGGAAGGAAAAGGAAGTGGGGGATGAAGAAGAGGCCGAGATTTGGTGGACAGCGGTCAAAATGGATGTCGAAGCTAAGAGCAGAGCAGAGGAGAGAGAATAGAATAGAAAGAGAGAGAGGGAGAGCATTACATTTATGACTGGAGAAAAGTCAACAATTCATCGAAAGGGTCCTCCTGTAATTTTCCAAGGCCCCGCATTCGTTGTTTTTTTTTTTTTTTGGTCAGTCCTACTTTGTTCTTACTCTACACTAACTCGCAGACTTGTGCCCTGCCTCCTGCAGGGTGTGGGAGTCGCAACCCACTCTCGAAACTTACGTCCCTACCCCCATCCTCCCGAGAAAATGGGGATTTGAACCCCTCACCCCCCCTTCCATGTTGAAAGGGTGGCCACTGGGGCGAACCCCAGTGGTTGCATTCGTTGTTTTGTTATTATTGGCACTGAGCTTATGCAAGGAGGATGATGGTTGGCTGAGGTGGGCAGAACGCCCCTGCTCATTTCATCAATGGGGCGCACCGTCCTCCTTCTAGAGAGATTAAGGAAAGATTAGAGCTTTCCACATTGATAACCCGTTTTTGCATATGAATCCAGACTGATCCTTAATAGGCTTAAAGGAGAAAAAATAGGAGAAATAACTCATGAGGGATTGAACTCCCCAATGTAGCTTTCTGTGTATTTTCATCTGAATAGGAAAGAGAAAAATCTAACTTTGTTATAATTGGAGCATATCTAACTTAGCTATAAGAATAAATAAGTATGATTTCTTTCTCTCTATTAAATTATATCTCGAGTTTGAATATTTACAAAAATGTGATTCGCTTGGACAAATAAAAGTTCATGAGACTCAGTGAAGATTTACAAAAGAAAATAATAACAAAAATGAGGAAAGTTCTTTGCTACGAAGCTTGTGGAATCCGAAATGAAGAAAAGAAAAGTGAAGTCCCTGTACGTGGTTCCCTTCAACAATCGAAAGATTGGTTAATGGTGGGGTTCAAGGTCAAACTTTTGACTTCGGGCACACTCGTGCACACACACGTTCGGTGTGAAGTCCTCTGCATGCGTAAGAATCCAAAAGTGGTGGTGGGCCTTTGACCTGGGCCCACATATAAAAACACATATAATTTCCTTCTTCGAGTGAGTGTATGGCGTGGCCGAAGACCTACGTAAAAGAGAGAAGCCCCACGCCACTTGAGAGGACGCCGCTGCAGCTTTACGTAGAAGGGAGCCGCGAAGATTCATAAGCTGCCCGTGTGAAGCTTTGATTAAAACGCGAAGCCATACGTAGAGCGTTTTCTTTCAAATTTGAACGTATGGTAATTTTATGTCATGAGTTTAAAATCAAGTGATTTGTTTATTTATAAATAATTTTGATTTGAGGTTAAATCTAGGTATGGGAAACACTTGAACGTTTGAGCGATTGTAAATTCTGATATTCCGATTATAGTGGATTATTTACTACTGACTCTTTCTGTGGACGTAAGTACCGATACTCGGATCGAACCACGTAAATTTCTGGCGTCCTTATTTTTCTCGTTAATTTCTTCGATGATTTCGCATTGACCTAAATTACAAGATCCTATCATTTCCACATATTATATCCTAATACTCTCTCTTCCCATTATGCTAAAATCAAAGTTCTAGCATATGGTAACCAGAATTGGAAGAGCAACATTCATTTCCCAATCAGTTTGACCGGTTTGATGTACCCTTTTGGAAAACAAGGATTTCAAAACTAAAAAAATTACCAAATTCTGATGAGGAAGTAAATATGGCCAGAGCCCATGTTTAACTGTATGCCGCCACGCCATGGGAAAATTCTTTGTTATTACCTTTTCCAATTGTTCGGATCTCTCTCGTTGTCGTGTATAAGAATATCTAATCAAGAAATGCGGGAGATATTATGTCTAGTTTCGAGGAAGAGGAGGCCGTCTGGACCTCTCTTTCTTTGGCCTCCCTCATAATCTTTTTATGTACTTCGACCTGTGAGCTAAAAATTTAAAATAATTAAAAACTCAATTTTAAAAAAATAAAAATAAAGGGAAAAGGTGTTTGGTAAAAAAAAAAAACTTAGATATAAGTGAAAGAAACAAGATCTAGAAAATAAAAAACATTTTTCCCACTTATGTTTTTTTTTTCATTGGTAGAAAATATTTTCCTTGACTAGTTTATTTTCTCGTAAACCAAACGGCAAAAAATCTAGCAAACGTTTTCTTGAAAGTTATTTTCTATTACAAGCCTTCACATGTAAGAGGAATCTCTCATCCTTTCCAATAAAAAGGCAAATTATGTTGAGGAATATCTTCATTGTATGAAAAAACAAAGATTTGTAACTGACCTCAATGGCAGCTTCTACTCCATCCTTCAGCTGGTTAACATCTTTGAGCTCATTAAGGATTGTTATACCGCTGCCTCGAATAATATTCAGGACTGGCAAAAGCTTTAAATTTTCGCATACGTCCAATGCAACAGGATGGGAGAATATTGGTAAAGTCGGACGAGAAGAAAAGATACCTTCCACCTTCCTGAGACATCGTAAGTCTTTGAGCCCATTAAGGTTTATTGTTCGTTTGCAATGAAAAACTTTCAGGACTTCCAAAAGCTTTAAATCTTCGAGACCATCAATCTGTGCTAAATCGCAGTCCTCTAGTTCTAGTTCTGACAGATGTTTCAAACTAGAAAACTTTAGCTCTAGAATCTCGCAGTGTTTGAGACGCAGAGTCCATAAGTTTGAGGAGGGAAGTTGTGTGAGATCTAGCTCCTTCATGTAGGATAAAGTGAGTTCCCGGAGCTTGGTAAGACCACGAAAATCCCTAGGGAGATTGGTGACATTTGGAAGGGACAATTCCAAGGTCTCTAGCCTTGTCAATCCCATGATCCACCACATATTTGGGGTCTGATTTGATGACCCCGCTTCTATCTGCTCATCAACATTCAAGCATAGCTATTTCAAATTCGTCAGATTTGTCAATTTGAGGTCTGCCATAATTTTGGATCCACAACAGAGAGTGACTAAATTGGAGGGCAACTCTGGTAGTGCTTGAAGTTGTTAATGTTGGAGAAAACTTCCTTATTTGTTTTGAAGTTAACAAAATGTTTTTATTAGTTTAGTCTGAAGATTTGCAGACTCTATTGTCAAAGTCTGAACACCTCCATACTCAAGATTTAAAGTCTACCCTCACTGATAGTCTTCAAACCGATGAAGAAAAGATTTATTCGTTGAAGAAGATTTATCCAGATGCGAGTATATCTTTAAGGATTTAGTTCGTACGGTTGAAGAAGATCTCACGGCTGGAGATAGCATTTCGTGATCAATTATTCTAATTGAAATCAATTCGGATAATTAGATCTGTTGATTGGCGAAGTATACTTGGAAAGTTCTACTTATGGAAACCTAGATCCTAATTGTATGGGCGAACATGATTGGTGAGCTATCATCACATTCCTTAAATAACTCGAGATTTCCCTAATTGATTTTGTCCAATGGGTAGATTGGAAGAACTTTTTTGGAATGTGCCAATGGTTAAAAAGGCATGGAGGAGTATATAAGGAGAACGCTCAAGTTATTCAAGTGTGCGTAAAAGAAAAATTCCAAAATCTGAAACTCCTAGTTCTTTGCTGTTACAATTGTTGAACTTAAGTTGTACTCAGAATAGAGATTAAATACTTGTGAGACCTTGAGGAAGTGTAGCAGAGTTTCTACACTGTGGAATCAAAGACGTAAGACTGTAAAATCTCTTTTGATTTTTAGTGGAATTCAGCCCGTGGGTTGTCAGTGCAAGAGAATGGACGCAGGCTTGGTCTAAGCCGAACCAAACCTTATGTTTCAATTCTCTTTCCCTAATCTCTTTACTTTAATTCGTAATAATATATATATATATATATGTTTGTAGTCTTTTACATCTTCAGTCTATTATCCTTAAAAGACAATTTAATTTGTTAAGTCTTGCAACAACTTTTTTTGTGACATTCACATTTTCGGGTTTTAATTGCAATTTGATAAATTGGGTATTTCATTGACGCGACTACAGTGTTTTTCTCTGAGTTGGCCACTCATGAGATAACTAGACTAGCTGAGTGAGTTATTAAGAACTTTAAGGTAAATAGACTTGGGAATTCGATTAGAAATCGATTTCTCGACTGTAATTATCTTTAGAGATCATTACGGCTCAATTAAACATCGAATTAAGATCAAAGATAGGTCAATTCGACTAAGATGAATGACCAATCGTGGATGACTCCACTAAATTGGAAAACTCTCGTTGACTGGCATTAATTTGATTTTACTGTCGTTTTGATACTCTGTGTCCGTATTTAAATCCTTCGAGATTTTCATGACAACCGAGCATCGACAATGTGTTAAGTGGGTTCATTGTAGCTCGAAGAAAATTGACCACGGGTCATTTGTCCTAAAAAGTTCTGAAAACTACCTAATAACCTAGGTCATGCTAAAAACGCGTTAGAGTGAAATTAACCATCAATTTAAGTTCGATTTCAGAAATTGGAAGTTCTATAGTGTCACGAGCTATTTTAGGAAGGTCGACTCAGTTTTAGAAGATTTTTCGGAGATTCTGAGATTTTTACGAAAAATCATTGTGGACAATTCGGAAAATGAACGGAAATTCGAATTGGCTATTTTGAAGAGATTTTTGACATCTGGGGTAAGTGACTCGGTGAATGAAAGTTGTTTGGGTTTTTTCTGAATTCAAATTGGACCTCAATCGGATTTGTTTGTTCAGAAAATCGGATACCGAGAAAAATGAATTAGAATTTGGAATCGAGGGAAATTCGTGAGACTGAAGGACCGTCTCATTTTGGTCTTTAATTGGACTTCGAATTGGAGGAATCAAAGAAGAAATTGAAGCCGAAATTGAGTGCCAAAATTGTGAAATTCGGATTTAAGCTTGGGGCTGTATTTTTTACATTTAAATTGGATTATTTATGAAATTTCAGGCTAGAAAGAATTAAGGGACAAGGAGATATGCATGAAGACTAAAGGGGGACAAAGCTTTAATGGATTAAGATATTTCTTTTGACTTTTGGCATTTTCCTCCTAAGCTGCTCACGCATGGCTCTGCTGGCCGGTCTCCTTCGAGTGGCTTCTCTTTCCTTTCCTTCGGCTTCTCTCTCTTATCTTTTCTGTTCTGTTTTTACTTTCATTTGTTCCTCTTTCCCTCGAGCAAAACCGAAGCACCATCTTCCTTCCCATCATCGAAGCAACCCATCCCCATGTTTCCCTTAGCTTCATGCATTTCCATTCAAATTCAAGTCTCAGCCAGCAGTTGCCACATGTCCAGCGTGCGCCCATCTTCAGTCAACAATTATCACTCGGTTGACCTCCCAAAGAACCCCACCAAGTGGACGTCAGCTGCTTCTCCATAATCGAAGAGTCCAGCGCTTGCAAGCTCACCGAAGTCCAGCTTCTTTGGCCACGTCTTCTCTCGGTCAAAACCCTTGCCGTGGAGCTCCATCGAAGACCGCCGAATCAGCTCATGTTTAGCTGCTGCCACCTGCTCGTTTGCCATCTTCTTCGGTCAAAGCTTCTCCAAACTTGCTTTGATTGAAGACCGAGCAGCTTCCTATCGAACCGAAGACCGAATCAGTTCAGCGCCTTCGCGCCCGCGGCCTACCTTTCATCTTGCCGTTCCCTTCCATCGAGGCCTCAACGAATCGGTCCAACTTCACGTCTGAAAATTGCAAGCCCAGCAGCGAGCTTGTAGGCTGATTTCGGCCCCGGTTTGGGCTCAATTGTCGGAACCGCTTTGAAGAGAACCAAGCTTTGTCGCATGCTTGTTGATTTGATCCGAGAAAATTTTTAATCAGGTGAGTTTTACTCACTATTGCCTTCTTAGTTTGCTAATTATACTTAAATGTTGATTAGATTTAATTAATTGTAATTAGGTGGATAGATTAGATTAAAGTAATTAAATTAAAGACTCATTGATGCATGTTCATTAAATTGATTGTGCATTTAACTAGTAAACATGTCATATTATTTATTAGATGCTTCTTGGGATTTTTCCCGACCTTTATCGGGTGTTAATTATGCAATTCGGGCCTAAGTGGAATTTTTAGTAATTAAATATTAATTTTCGAAATTAATTATTTAATTATTTATTTTTCTGGAAATTCAACTGGGATGGCCAATGACCAGGATTTTATGTTGATGATCGTGGTGTAATCCGTTTATTTAATTGAGCTTTATATTGTGCTAAATTTGAATTATTGTATATATTTATTTAATTTTCGAAATTAATTATTTAATTATTTATTTTTCCGAAAATTCAAATGGGATGGCCGGTGATCGGAATTTCGTACTGATTGTCGTGGAGCAGTCCGTTTATTTATTTGAGCTTTAATTCGTATCGAATTGATTTAATGGTGCATTTTGAAGTTATGTTCTTAATTAATGCAATTTTGACTATGTGATTAAGAATTGATCGGGTATTGGTTGTCAGTATCGAAAGTGAGTTGGTAAATCACCTGGAGAATGCATGTGGCCTGGTGAATTGGAATGTCACCTGGGAAGGACACGTGGCTCGGTAATTGGATATGTCACCTTGGCGAAAAGGTAGTCTTAGAGAATGCACGTGGCTTGAAGACTCGGTATGTTATCATGGAGAATGCACGTGGCTTGGTGATAGGGTATGACATCATAAAATGGGCACATGGGCTTGGTGATTTGATGCATCACGTTGGCTGACTTGGCGCCTAAGAGAAGGCATGTGGGCCCGGGCATTGTAAAAAGGGCACGTGGGCTCGGTGAATTAATGCATCGCTTTGGTGAACTAGTACCTAAGAGAAGGCACATGAGCCCAAGGACTTAAGTGTGGCATCATAGAAGAGACATGTGGGCTCGGTGATTTGATGCATCACTTTGGTGAATTAGTGCCTAAGAGAATGCACGTGCGCTCGGCATCTAGATATGCATTGTGGGGATTGTATGGTTTGTCTGATATGTAATCGACTAGGTCGATTGATCATTGCTTTGATATAATGTTGTGAATTGACTGATTGAATGGAAATAACCGTGAGTGGTCTTGTTGGCGTGTAATCGACTAGGTCGATTTGATTGATGCTTCGATCAGTGATGTGATTGATTGGATGCCTATTTGATATGTGCTAATATGCATGTGTAATCTGAGGCCAAGGTAAGTCCTATGACTCATGTTGTGTATAGGCAACCCTAAGGTGTATTAGTTTACTAATCGAGTCTTAGGGGGTAGAACTTGCTGAGACATAATCACATCCCGGTTGTGGGATTATATTTCAGGCCCCTAGATTTCCCGAAGACGAGTCGACATTTGAAGCCGAGGATGAGCGAGAAGAAGGAGATGAAGAGTTTGAAGAAAATGAGCCTAGTGGTGAAAGATCGGAGGAGGATCAGGATAATGATCCCGAGCATGACTCGGATGAGAACTGAGATCCTATCATCTTTTGTGAACCCTATATTTGTGTGGTCGTGAATTTCATTATGAAAATTATGGCTTGTTTTTTTATTCCATTGTTTTATTGTCTGGGGATTTATAACTGCTTCCGCATGTGCATATATAAATGAAAGAGTTGACGATACATAGTCTCGGGATATCACATTTTAAAATCGACCAAAGGTAAGAGATGTGCGCGTGCCTGAGGATCGGGACGTGACATCTTTAATACTTATTCACCCTCTTCTAGGTGTTTTTACTAGTCCTATCGGTTCACATTTACATACGTCAAGGGTTTAGAGAGAGGGAGACTGCAAATGCCCCAAGGCAGCCTCGCCACAATGGATGACGATAATCTCAAAATTCTCAAGGAGGATAGTCCTGAAATATCACAACTATCTTGGGCCTCCAAATTTGTGCAGCCAGAGAAATCTATCTCTTCCAGTTTCTCTAACTTCACAATATCTTTAGGAAATTTTTGTAGGGGGATGCATTCCATCTTCAGCGTCTTCAAATTACTCAAATCTTGACTGACTCTGGTAGTTGTGTGATTCTAGTGTCTGAAAGGTCCATTTCCTCCGGCTCCTTTAGCTTCCCAATGGAAGATGGAAGTTCACACAATTTCTCACACTTCCTTAGAGAAAGTCTTTCAAGCTTCGGAGGAAAATCAAAAATTTCTGGAACCCAATCAATATTAGCACCATCCAGAGCAAGACTTTTGAGTTTCCTCAGGTGGCCAATTGGGGATATGTCCTTCAACTTTTTACAATTACGAGCACTAAGTACTTCAAGGTTCCTCAAAGAATTATTTTCGATATGAATTGCTACGACGTCAGTTTCGTCAATAAGAAGTTCCGTCAAAAATTCCTTGCCACTCAGTTGTAGGATCGGCAGCTGGACTGCCTTGTAGTTTCTCAAATTCAAGGATTTCAAGCGCTTCAGTTGCCTGATGAACGCCCAAAGCGTAGGTGACCGAGTACAATCTTCCATTATCAATATCTCCAAATCAGTTGAAGCTGAAGACTTCAACGATACCTAATGCAGATCACATCCTTGTAGGTTCAAGACTTTCAATTCCTCCACCTTCTGCAATGAACGTGTAACAGAAGATATCAGACTTTACTCACTCACACCTAAAATCTTATCGTGAGATTTAAAAAGCAAATATTGGCCATACCTCCATGATTTGCCTCCACTCTTGTGGATATTTGGTGACCGGACTCCTAGATAGATCGAGAATGAGTAACTTCTTCAAATCCATATTACATAGCTCAGGAATGAAATGGCACTCTCACCAATCAAGCCACCTCAAATTTGGAAGAAGATTCTCAGACTTTCCCTCAATGGTAGCCCCATTGAGTCTGAGGTACCTCAAATTCGATTTTTTACCAAGTGCTTCACTTGTAAAACGGACGGTGCCACCCTCTTCAAGTGTGAGACGAATGCCTTCGACACTTTCATTATGCTGTCAAGTGTCGATGGGGGAAAACGGATGAGTAAGTTGAGAAACTTTAATTTCTTAATCCTTTTAATCAAATGAGACAAATTAAATTTACAAAAATCAAGTGGGTATCCATTTCGCGCTCCGAATCGTGTTTAAGAACAAATCCGTTTTTTTCCCTGCTCCAGAGATTGAATAGTTTATACTATGAAGCACGGACACTCTCCTGAGCCCTTCCGTGTCGCGACACGCAGTGAGTTCCGGCATGCACGTGTCACAGGGTAGAGGTAGCGGGGGTTGGTGTTCTTGAGGGAGGCGAAGAAGCGGGAGGTGGAGGACTCGTGTGGGCGCCGCGCCCAGCGATGAGTTCCCACCCAACGCCTCCGCCGCTGCAGATCCGATCTGGCTGGCTAGATCTGCAGCAGCCGCCATGGCAACGACGGGGGAATCTCTACGGAGCCCAATCTCAACCGATATCTCGATCTCGCCTGTTTGGGCCATGGACAAGCCGGTCGAGGCCAGGAGCCGTCGGAATCTCGACCTCGCCCATCGCGGCCATGGCCAAGCTTTCCACTGGAATGGCATCCCGTGCTTCCACTTGGGGCTGCCGCCGCATCCCTTGACGGTCATGCGAGCTTCTTGGTCTGGAAGACGAAGCCGCCGCCGACGACGAAGAGAGGCAAGGGACTCCAGGAAGAGGGCGAGAGAGATGGTGGTCTGAGCAGATTTTTAATTTTCTTTTTTTATTTTTTTATTTCACACAGTCCACGTCGACAACGCTGGGTTTTGGTCGGGCAGTTGCACGGGGCGGAGCGAGGGTCTCACCGGGTTCGGGCACGATGTTCGCCTGGCAGACGGGACACGTGGTTTGCATCAGCGCCACGTTTGGATGCGGACGCAGTCGCAACACAAATCATTTGCTAAATATATTATTATATCGATTCTTTTCAAAAGAATATATAAGAGAATTCTGCAGTATCGCGTTCAGCATAAGGAAAAAATCGATGTTGAGAACATGTGTTTGAATGAATTACCCAAAAAACATGTGCATTAGAATCAAACAAAAATAATGATAATTTATTATGTATATTTAAAAATATTCATTTATTATATAATGTGTCATTACGTATCGAAATTCTTCATTTTCTTGAAAAATGACATATCAACGTATTATGTTGCATGTCGATACTATTTAAAAGTTATGTTATTTATGGATAGTTTATCTGAACGTATTCGTGACCCTCTAAAATAAATTTCTAAAAGCTTTTGAAAACTTACCTAATTGTCATTTAGAATGGAACATGCGTCGCTGATTTTAAATCCTGCAGTGCTTTCGAAGATCCTTCCCCTCGACAATTTTCCTTCTGAAGTCTCTTATTAGTCTGTGCATTCTTAATTCATTATTTTCTCCATCTTCCAAGAAATGCATGTCGCGAAGTTGTCTTGTTTCTAAAGGAGGATAGCACTCATAAGCCCGCCACATGTAAGAGGGAATCCTCTCATCCTTTCCAATAAAAAAAAACACAAAACACGCTATGTCAAGAAATACCATCTTTGTCCTCTCATATAAAGATTTGTAATTGGCGTTCAAGGCAGCTTCCACTTTTGTCTCATGTGGATCATCTCTCAAGAGATCCCGGGTACTTCTCCATATCTCTATATTCTTCTCTTTCTTTAAAGAATTTGCCCAAGTCACAATAGCCATAGGAATCCCTCCAAGGGCTTCGACGATGTCTCTGGACAAGGAATCGTACTCGGGGTCATCTGGGTAATTTGATGAGCATTCCCTTGTGAAATATGCTTGCAAAAGAGTTGATGAGCATGGTAATTTTCCATTGGTTTAACCTCGCATTCTTCAACTGCTACCTTGTTACTTGTGGTCACAATAATTCTACTTCCTTGACCCAACCAAGAAAGGTTCTCAGCTAATGCTTCAATTTGTTCAGGCCTATGCACATCGTCAAACACAATGAGAACCTTCGTGTCAGTAAAGATACTTCTCATTTTTTTAATACCTCCACCAAAACGTCTCCATGGATTATGTTTTTCCTTTTGAAGTTCAGCAATCAACAGATCAGGGGAAACCTTGACTCCATTCGAATTTATATCTTCAAGGAAGCTATGCCTATCAAACTAGTTACGAATCTTCTTGAAGATAACTTGGGCAAGTGTAGTATTTCCGACACCTGACATACCGCATATTCCGACGACACGTACATCTCGTCCACATACTTTCTTTGCTTCTCCATGGCTGTAGACAACACCAAGCTTCGTCATCATCTCTTGAACACGAAGACCGATTCCAACTGGTTTGTCGGGTTCATCTTGATCATCCTCAGCCAACACTTCCTCGACTCGTTCATGTTTGTCGGGTTCATCTTGATCATCCTCAGCCAACACCTCCTCGACTCGTTCATGAACTATTTCTACGAGGGCAGCCTCATCCCTGCAAAAAAACGTGAGTGATGAAGCACAAGGATGACAACAGACTTGCCAAATATATTAAAATGTAGATAAAAATCTAGTGGGGAATGAACCGATGAAAATTAAATCAACCAACGGGGGCAGGGGGAATCTTAAATTAAAACGGAGAGCAAAATTTAATGCACATAGCAGTCTGGATATTGATATCATGCTATCTGCGTAACAAAAGATCTCCAAGGGGGAAAAACAGAGCGTGGTGGACCCGGTTGGCTGGTCTAACTCGCAGTTACGTCATGAGTCGAGTCAATTTTCAGCTGACCCCTACCGATTACTCTATAGCTTCAACCTGTTAAATTATCAATTAATTTTACAGGAATAACCTTGAAGATCTCTCTAGCATGCACCATCATCCGTATGATTATATACGACATTATTTAGAAAAAGGCTCGGGTTCATTTTCACATCATCCTATATCTTTTTTTTTTCCCATTATCTGGGGAAAAAAGGAAGAAACCTGAGGCAAAAGAACTACCGCATGTCCGCCAGCACATATCCGGTTAATCCCCCGACCCGTCGAAGGACCTCCCTCCATTTTTGGATGGTATTTGCGTCGACTTTGCCCTCCTCCTTATGTTTATCGAAGGACGTTCCAAAATTTCCAGTCTGGTGTTTAACAGTGTCGGTACTAACACCATGGAAAATAGGGATGAGAGTATGTTCATCTGGTCGTCTGCACTCCCACATCTGTTCCAGCTCCATGAGGCAATATTTAGCAGAAGCATAATCATTGGAAAAGATGGCTATTGAGATCCTCGACCGCTTTGATCGCATCTTTTAGCGCCTGACCGATCTCTTCTCCACCGCGGAAGTTTTCATTATCTTTAAAGACCTCGATCCCTGCATTTTTTGGTTTCTCATATAGGTGACTCACGAATCCGATGCGAGTGTCTATACCTTTAAAATTCAAGAATACTTCATAATTGATTCCTCCATACGATGACGGTGTGGCTGAAGACGGGTGCATTTGTTTATGTTTATGTTTGTTCAAAATTGTTTTTAACGTAAATGAAAAATGAATAGAAACAATTTTTAACCAAACATTCGAGAATAAAAAATGAATAAACACGCGTTTGGAAATTTGTATTCTTTTTTTTGTTTCTTTTAATTTTTTAATATTTTTATTTTCTTTTTTCTTTTTTTTCTTTCTTTTTTTTTCTTCTTTTGGCCGGCCGCCGGCCTCGACCATGGCCGGCGACTAGCCGACAAGGGCCGGCGGCCTCGCTCAGCCACGGCAAGGCTCGCCGGCCCCCAGCGAGGCCGAGCTTGCCGAGCCACCAGCGAGGCTCGGCCTTGCCGGATTTGGGCGAGCCTGAGCTCTCCGAGCCTCGCCTCGCGCCGACGGGGCTCGGCCTCGCCAGGGGCCGGCGACGCTCGGCCTCACTGGGGGCCGGCAACCCTTCGGCGAGGTCGCCGGTGACCCTCCGGCAAGGTCGCCGGCCCTCGACGGCTGGTCGCCGGCCATGGTCGAGACTGGCAACCGGCCAAAGAAAAAAGAAGAAAAAAAAGAGAAGAAAAGAAATGAGAGAGAAAATTTGTTCTTCAAAAGTGTTTTTTTTAACAAAAAAATAACTTTTTTTTGTTTCTTATTTTTGTTCTAATTTTGTTCCCGGAACAAAAGAAATAGATTTTGAACAAAAACGCAAACAAACGCATTTTTTTTTTTTTTTTTTGTTCCCGGAAGCAAAAAAAACATAAAATCTATTCATGAACAAAAAAAAAAAAAAGAAACACAAACCTGCAGGCCCGACTATTCCTGTCAAATCAAAGAAACAAAAGTAAACATAGTGTTTCAGACCACATCTTATGCTTCTTCTTTTTTTTGGGGTAAAGTCCAAGTCTTATGCTTTCAGGCCAAACGAACGAACAAAAAAAAAGAAAAAGAGAGAATAGCAAAGTTTTATGGTTCCGATGGAGCCGAACCCAACGCAGCAAAGCTGCCTCAGAATCTGAATTTAGCAACTCATGCGTTTTGACTGTTTTCAGATCCAAAATTTTCAGAACTTTCGTAATACTTAAACGCTGGTTAGTGAATTCACACGTAATCTTTTCATAATTTTCTCAAATTTAAATGATATTTCAAATTTTAAGCCAAGCAGTAGTTAACAGACCCAGAGAACAACATCAATAGTGTTTGGAGTTTTGATAGGATCTCGTGAATTTGAACATACATTGGTTCAATCGTTTACGTCAAAGGAGATCTGTAACATTCCAGACAATGTTTAGCAATTCGGGGGGTTGAACTACAAGCAGAGGATCGATTCCACCACATTCATGTCGAAGAAATAATAATACAAATCCCAAAGATGCAGAGGAAACAAACCGGGCATTTTATCTTCATTCCAGCAGCCCCACCTGCAGAAGCCATAACTCGGAGAAATCCGAGAGACGCCAAGGACGAATTCGCTTTGCTCGCCCTCTCTCTCTCTCTACCGTTCTCTCGCAGCTCGTCGAGAAAATATTCATTGGTTTCTAACCACCACGTCACTTGCCTACCTGGCGTGCGTGTTCCATTCAAATTGCGCCACATGCCCATGATGTAGAATTAAAAAATTTGAATCCTAGTGCTGGTTTCTCTCTCCCTGCGAAAAAATATTTAGTAGTTTCTAACCACCACATTGGCGTGCGTGTTCCATTCAAACTGTGCCACTTGCCCACAACGTGAAATTAAAATATTTGAATCCCAGCACTCGTTTCTCTCTTCTGTAGACTAAGTAAATGACTGACACAAATAACAATTAATGCATTGTCTTCTCTCTCTCCTCTTTGTAGAGATGAGGTCCTCCTTCCGGGCCCCTCTCTTCTGCAACAAAGGCCTCCATCTCCATCCTCTCTTCCTCTCCCTTCCTCCTTCTTCTTTGCCTTTCTGTCTCCTCGTCATCTTTCCATCTCTGGCTTCAAAAACAAACGACCGGCCTCTTGAACTCTCCTTCATCTTCTACGCTTAGTTCGATTCTGATTTCCGGCTCGGATACGTCGCCAACGATTTTGAAGTGGAACTAGGCTGCAAGGAGGAGGTTGGATATTTCGGTGGTGGCGCTGAGTTTTGGAGTTCTGGCTTCAGCCGCGAGGGATAGTGTGGCAGAGGAGCCTCTCTCTCTCTTGTTCTCTTCTTCGGTGGAGGAGAGAGAGAAGTATGGCAAAGCCATTAGCCTTCGACTATGTTCCGGCATATTCCTTTCCCTCTTTCCTTGGCTGGACTGGCTGGTTTCTCTAGTTTTGGTGGAAACTTATGTTTAGCATGGCTTGGACTCGTTGCTCCAATGGTGGCCGCGTCGATGGCATGAATGGAATGAAGCGGACTTGGCTTGGTTGGGAGGAGCAGTGATGTCGTGGCGGCACGGAGCAGTGACCATCAAGGCCTAATGGCGGAAAAGGCTGGGCGAAGTGAACATAGAATATTGGCCATGTCTCCTCTTTCTTTTTAGGAATTTTGTGCTTAATTGCTGAGAATTTCTTTCAAAAGTTGGAACGAATCTTCTCTTTTCCTTGGTTGAGTAAACAGGTGCCTTGTTAGTTTGCTTTTGCCATATCTAATACTGAACTCTTTCCATGTACGCTTGGTCATTTGAAGAAGATTCATCACTATATGCTTCCTTGTCTTGACCGTATTTATATGGCCAAATCCTTGACGAGAGGAAATCACGAGGCCACAAATTTAGCCCATATCCTCAAGAAAAATATTTGTGGTACTCCTATTACGCATTCCTTAAATATGCGCTCTTCCTTTTTTTGACAGTGCGTCCACCATCACCTCTATTGGTGATTAGCCTAATCTGTAAACTTTTGATTTTTAGAATATTATGACTCCATTATTCTTTTTAATCATGTATCATTGGTGAAATTTTATAATCCGGAATAGCTTTGTAGAAGGCCAAAGTATTAACTTGAACTAGTGATCATCCCCTTTAAGCATCACTTTTGTGGCTCTTGTTGCAGTAGTATCACTACCGCTCAAAATTAAGACTAAGTGAAAGCGAATTTCAAATTCTTTTCAGCATTTTTGTGTATGTCCCAAAATCAAGCTCCGTGATTCCACCTGCTTATAAATACTTCTTAACATTGAGCAGGGAAGGTAGATTTTTTCTGTAGAATCCTCACGTTGAGAAAAGGAAAAACAAACATAAAACTTAGAGATACTTCTTAACATTGACCAGGGAAGGTAGATTTTTTCTGTAGAATCCTCACGTTGAGAAAAGGAAAAAAAAACATAAAACGAGAAAAAATAATAAAAATTAAAAGAAGGGCTCCGACTAAAAAACAAGAATGAAGGATAGAACTGTTTTGCATCACCGCTTGCAGACCTAGCGGATGATGAAGCAAACAAAAAAGAAGTTTAAGCACATCACATATCTTCATGCCCGCATATGTTTTCCATAATCCTCTCTAGCCCTCCTCTTCAATATCCCTCGCAGCCATTGCCGAAACCCCAAAACTCAGCACCACCACCGAAATATCCAACCTCCTCCTTGCAGCCTAGTTATGCTTCAAAATCGTTGGCGACATATCCGAGCCAGAAATCAGGATCGAACTAAGTGTAGAAGACGAAGGAGAGTTCGATGCTGGTCGATTTTTTTGAAGCCGGAGACGAAAAGACGACGAGGATACGGAAAGGCGAAGAAAAAGGAGGAAGGGAGAGGAAGAGAGGATGGAGATGGAGGGCCTTTGTTGCATAAGAGAGAGGTCATGAAGGAGGACCTTATCTCTACAAAGAGGAGAGAGAGAAGGCAATGCATTAATTGTTACTTGTGTCAGTCCTTTACTCAGTATGCAGGAGAGGAGTAAATATTCAGTGGTTTCTAACCACCACGTCACTCACCTACCTGGCATGCATGTTCCATTCAAATTGCGCCACGTGCCCATGACATGGAATTAAAAAAATTGAATCCTAGCGTTCGTTTCTCTCTCCTACAGACAATGTTCTCAGTTCTTCGAGTCCACTAAGCTCAATTTCTTGAAGCTGAGATTGAGAAAATCGTAGCTTGGACAAGTTTTTCAAGTTGGAAAAGATTGACCAAGATATTATTGAGTTGAAATTAACAAGTTGCAGCTCTGATAAGGAGGGAGGAAGCTTCGTGATACATTGCAAGTCTAGTTCGGATAAAATAAGCTTAGTTAGACGAGGAAGAGAACCAAACTCAGTAGGTGGTGCAGGGACACTAGAAAGAGACAATTCGAACTTCTTTAGTTTGGATAACCTCCTAATCAACGCTAAGCTGGAACTTGGCAACAAATCTGATGAAGCTTGAAGCACATCTTCAGAGCCATCAGATAAGAGCAAATCGACCAGATTAGTCAAGTTTGAGTGATTCGGAACAATGCGCAATGCCGATGATCGAAAATGCAGATAGATCAGACTTTTTGGAAGCTCTGGCAATTCTTGAACCTCATTACAACCTATCAACTCCGGTCTTTCAAGGTGGAGAATATGATTGATTGTTGTCGGCACTTCAGAAATATGGGCACCTGATAGTTCGAGAATTTTCAAAGAGGACTATGTGCCAATTTCAATTGGAATTTCACCAGTTAATTCTTCACAATCACTAGCATGTAGCTCTTCCAAATTCTTTAACATTCCAATAGTACTGGGTAATTTCCTTATTGGAGTATTCTCCATTGATATCACTTTCAATTTCTTCAGATTTCCAATTGAATATGGTAACTCAACTCTAGCTTCCCAATTGAGTCTGGGAGTTTTCTCAACTTAATGCACCCAGAGAGAGAGAGACTCAAGTTTCACAAGCTTCCCAATAGTCTCTGGAAGCGTGCTAATTTGTGTGTACCTTAGATTAAGGACAGACCGAAACTTCTTATCACCAATAGAATCAAGAAGGCATTCAATTTGTATGTTTGACAGATCCAACTCCTTTAATGATGTCAATTTCCCAAATGAACTCGGGAGTTTCATAAAACATCCACTAGAAGCAAGGAGCTTCAGATTCGTAAGCCTTCCAATTTCTTCAGGCAAATCCTTAAGAGAGAGGCACTCTTTAAGATTTAAGTGAATCAGGCGCTTTAGCTTCCCAATGGAGGGATCAATCTCAACCAAGTTTATGCAATTGTAGAAACTCAGCCTCTCTAGACTAAAGCATGTGGAGAAGTCTGGTGTTCTAGTTATGCCTTCGCAACCTCTAAGGTTTAGAACTTTCAGATTCTTTGCCATCTAACAAAAATGATTCACCATCAAGAGAAGAAAATAGCATAAATTACATCATATGCCAATTAGAATCAAAGCGAATGCATATCGTACTTTGATTAGGCTCCATCCGCTCCAGTCATCTGTGATGCTGCCTGCAACAATCTCAAAGACAACCAAATTCTTCATAGATAGATTGGTTACCTCAAGATCAAGGGGCCTAGGAGAATACCAAGAAATCCACCTTAACTTCGAAAAATCATCCCCAAAGTCTCCGGCAAAGGTTCCCTCCTCAAATTCAAGGAACCTTAGGTTGGGCAACCTACTAAGTTCATCATGCGTAATTACAAGTGGTTGATAATCACTTCCAGTTAATATGAGTGCCTGAACTTTTTTCTTTCTTTGCCATAACGAACACAAATTAACAATCATGAATTTTACAAATATATACATTAGTAAGAATTTGACAAATATTCAGATTCTCGTTTGGGTAAAAGAATTAAGAGGCTTCTAAGTGGGTATGCAAACTCTATTCTACACGTACCCAACTTATGAAAACTGTGAATTTTGTTTACCTGCTCTGTTCTTACAATGTCTAGGGCTTCCTCACAAATCCACACCCTGCTATGCTCTCTTGGGTCATGCAAGCACTCCCTTTGAACAATTTGCCTCCCGAGATCTTTGAGCTGGTCATGCATCCATAATACATCACCATCAACAATCTTTACTAGAGACACCTGCATACGAACCTGTATCCTAGTCTTAGGAAAAAAATTGCAAGCTTCCCACATGTAAATTGCATTCGTCTTTTTGGTGTTGTTGACAAAAAACAAGCAATGTCAAGAAAAATCTCCTTTTCCTCATCCTCTAATGCTTCATAACTGATTATCAACTGCTGTTGGACATCCTTATGAGGTATTCTTGCTAGCCTCTCCACGTTCTCTTTCCATATCTCTTCTGGTTGGTGATAGAGAAATGAGCCTATGACCTCAAGAGCCAAAGGAAGCCCTCTGGTTGTGACAACAATTTCTGATGCAGGAATATCGTATTGATATGGTGGATAATCTTTTCTAAAAGCATGTATGCAGAAAAGCTTAAGAGCTTGATCAAAATTCAGTTCCTTTAATTCATATATTAAATCCTCATCCACGACTTTTAGAGTAGCTTCATTCCTGGTTGTAATGATTATCCTATTTCCTGAACCAAACTGATCTCGTTCCCCCGCTAACTTCTCTAGTTGTTCTTCCTTATCAACATCATCCAAAACAATGAGGACCTTTTTGCTGCGAAATCTTGTCCCGATATGGTTAATCCCATCATCAATGTCATGAATGTTGTCCACGAATCTAGAGTCGAAAATGTCATAATACAACTATTTCTGCAAATTTACTAGGCCCTCTTTTTTTGATGATTCTTGAACATCTCCAAGAAAGTAGCAATCATTGAAATATGAACAGAGCTGGTTGAAGACAACCTTCGCAAGAGTTGTTTTGCCAACATCGCCCATCCCGTGAATACCAATAAAACGAACACCTTCACAGTCAACATTCAACAGCTTCATTATGTCTTCTACACGATCATCCACTCCAACCAGCTGATTTTTCACATACTTGTGCTTTATCTTCAACTTTACCAAAACCTCTTGGATGATCAACTTAATAGCTTCTCCATGCCTGCCACATATACGAACTGCCTCAGTTGAAAAAAGACAGTAAATAGAGATGTTATCATTTCTTTCAAGTCAAAGCAAAAGTATTTGGATTTATGCATAGATAATTCGCAAACAAGGAGTCAGTTCAAGAAACATGCACATGATATGAAGGTTAAATTTTACACATGAGATGGAGTTCCAATGTTTTATACCTCTTTCCCAACAATGTAAATCTGTCTTCAAGCTTTCTCTCTTCTTTTTTTTTTTTAGTTCTTTTTATACTATCAATAGGAAATGCAACTTAAACTTAAAGTTCTTCCTGCTTTATGAATGATTTCCAAGCTAGATTGAGCAGGATGGAATAAATAACCGGACTTACAAGTTAAATTAAAAAAATTGAGTTGAGCCAGAGCAGACAGAAAACTTAAGAAGAAGAATTGATGAAAAGAAGACAGAGAAAAAGAGTGAAAAATATCCAGTGAAGGGTAAACGAGGGGCACAGAAAAGAAGGAGGCTTGCTAAAATGAAGCATTCCTCAGAAACCACTAGTTGCTTCACTCCTTAAAACATCACAGTAAATTTGTGATATTAGATTTCAGACAAGGCAAATAACATACAAACAAAAGCTTTGAATATCTTGGAACTTAACACACCCTCGAGTATATGTAGGTTCTAGATCTACGGAATCCACGTGTATGATAGAGGAGGTGTGTAATATTATGTCATTGCAAATGCCTTCTTGATATGATGCTTAATTTTCATTTACCCACCTGATGTTTTTTGCTTGGTCTCTGTTTGAACTGTACTCTGAAGTTTGAAATTGCATTGTAGACTAGCCAAATGACTGAATTTTTTTTGCAGAACTTCCTGATTTGGTTGGTATACGAGTGAGCATGACCAAAATGGAGAGTTAAGTAACTCATCAGTTTTCTCCTATCGATTATCACTTACCACTGATGAAAGGCCGATCAAAGTGAGGAACAAAATAGAGATTATCCAGGCTCATTAATTTTGATAGCTGGTTGCTGACTACTGAAATGGAGTCTGCCAGATTTCATGAGTCTATACATCAATGACCACGCCAGACACAGAATATACTAGCATCCAACTGAGACCCCAGATAATGTACAATTACTGCCAACTTCTTCCCGCATTTCAAACTGTCGAAATTCCCAGAAATCTTACCTATGCAGAAAATGGCAAAGACTGAGGACTTCAAATTGCACATTCTAATACGACAATCAGATTGCGTATAAATGACACGAAAATAATATCAAAAGAACAGAAAATTGGAAAATTAGTAATTACCCTCTCGTTTTGAGGTCCCATCCCTTCAATTCAGCAATTTCAACAAGAGCATCCTCCCACCTCTTCACTTCCTCGACCCCAAACTTCTTCCTGTGCTTGGCCATGGCATTCCTGTACAGCCCAGTCCTGAGCTTCACATCCGAAGGCTACGCGTTGAAGAACACCGGCAAGATCTCCTTATTCCCTTCGACCGAGCCACGCAGTCAACCATGTGGGCGACCTCGCGGAGGCACCACGAGCTCGACGCGTAGTCCTCGGAGAAGATGGGCACATAAATCTTGGACATGTCGAGCGCCCGCATGAGCTCTCCGCCGATCTCCGTGCCGACGCGGAGCTCCTTGTCATCTCGGTAGACGCGGATTCTGGCGCCGAGCATGTCGTGGTAGAGGCAATCGGTAAACCCCTTGCGAGTATCAGGCCCCCTGAAGCTCAGGAACACCTCGTACTCCTCGCCGGCCGGCGCTGACCCGTCGCCGCCGCTCACCGCGGCTCCAGGGTTGCTCGTCTCCTCTCTCTTGACCGTCGCGGTGGGTTTGCGGAAGATTTTGGACGCTTTCGATTTGACGAACGCGAGCACGGTCGGAGCGACCAGTCCCAAGGCCCTGACAGAGATGCAAAGAAGTCTGAAGATTGGATTTTTCATTTACATCTTTTGGGTTGGTGAGCTTTAAGGCGGAAGAGAAAAAAGAAGAGCAAGAGAGCGACTAACAGTCCACCGAGCATCATGGCGGTGAACATGGCGGACACGCGGCGGGGCGTGCGGTGGTAGCCGAGCGGTGGCGGCTGGCTAGACGAGCACCACGCGAAGGAAGAGCTGCACGTCGTCGGAGAACGACACGGCAAGTGCAGGATGAACTTGAACCCCATCGCGATCGCGGGACAGTTCGGTGGTCGCTTCGGATGGGATGTAGAAGACGAACGTCCAAAGAGAGATGTGCAGTAATCTTGGCGTTTGGTCTGGTCAAAGAGTTGACTTTGGGACTGTCGATGTGCTTCGGTACAAAGCAATCTCTGTCCAGCACGAAGGAAGGGCGGGTCGGGAAAATTTGGTTCCTGGACCACAATTGAATCTCGGCCGCTGATCTTGTGGGCTGGCAGGTGGGGCCCGCTTGGTCCACACGTGGAGATTAAGGCTGAGCATGACAAAATTTCTGATACAGAAATTAATTTCTGACCAGAAATCAATTTCTTAATTTATATTCCCAGACAAGTTTCCGAGCAAAGAAACCCGTTTGATAACGACTCAAAATTTCGATTTCTGAAACAAAAATCCGTTTAATAACAGGACAAAATTTCTATTTCTAGGAATAGAAATTAATTAGATAACAACATAAAAAAATCCTCAAATACAAAATAATAGTCGAAATAATACTAAAACAACATAGGAAATCCTCAAATACAAAATAATAGTCAAAATAATACTAATACATTACAAAAGTTGAAAATACAATTTCATGGAATTTCCGGCATATTATTATCCCTTACCATTTTATTAGCAATTGTTTTCCTAAGTGTATTTATTTGGTTTCCTCCTGGCCAACGTATCGTTTGCAAGCTCATCCCGCGCGTAGGTTCGACAAAAGATCGGAAGCATGAATATGGGTGCCATCAATGGCTATACAGCCTTGTCATTTTATCAAAAACTAGTATTATACAATATTATCAACAAAATAAAATTAATGGTGTAAATGAATATATGAGAATTCTACCTTAAAGTAACGTTTGTAGTTAGGAACCAATCGGGGGAAGGTCGGTTTATTTTGATTCTCGAATTGAATCAGTCTAGTTGCTCATCCCTAATTTCTTTATTGTTGCTCAATGAACCTTTAATGGCCATTGCATAGCAAAGAGAGACATTCTCTTGAATCTCTTGCCTTCGAATTAAAATTTAAGATTGTGTAACAATCTAATTATTTTAATTTTGCAAGAATTTTGAATCCGTAAAAAAAGTAAGGTTAAATTTCTAGGCACGTTTTTTATTCATCTATTACGTAAGAACCTTTTCTTCAACTAGCTATGCGCGTGCCTTTTCTAGGAGGAAATAGCCCCATTGTTTTTAAGTAAGCATTTAAGAACTTTGGTCGTTTTTTTAAATTGGGGACTAATTCGATTGCCTTTCATCTTAAAGAGGAAGTTATCAAAAAAAATTGAAAAAATGCAAAAAAAAAAAAAAAAAAAAAAACACGAGCAAAATAAGAAAAAGAAAATTAGCAATAATTTGTGAAGTTGTGGTTATGAGTGAATTAAGTTAGCAAGAAAGCGCAATGTTCTTTTATATGGTTTAATTTCAGTTTCTGATTTCTATTTCAGAAACTGAGAAGTTAAAAATTTCATGATTTCTTCAATTTCTCTATTCTGGAATAGAAATCTGTTTCAGAAATAGAGAAATTAAATTGCGTTACTAAACGGATTTCCGTTCCAAACCTGTTCCGGGGAACAGATAAACAGAGAAATCGAGAAACATAAATTTTGTCATGCGCGCCCTAAGAGCCGTGATTCATTCGGTACATTGTATTCGAATCCCAGGTAAATAATTCTCAAAGGCTGCGTTTGATCGACCGGATAAAAACCAGGATAGTATATGTTTTATCCTATCTCGTGTTTGGTAGTTGTCTAGGATAGGATAAGGTCGGATATAGACGGGATATAAACTGGATAAAAAAATCCGAGGGGGGAGGTGGGATAAGGTCGGATAGGATTTCTATTATCCGAAACCTAAAACCCTGTCGTTCACCCACATACGACTTTCTATTTCCAAAGTATCGACGTTGAAGCCTTCTCCTCAATAGCTCTCCGATTCTCATCAAAATTTTACGAAAGCTTTCTTCCTCCGCCAAGGTAAGACCCCCGTCCGCCGCCGATCGCCCGCCGGTCACCCTCCCAATCGATTCCCCCACTCGTCTGGTCACCTAGGCTTGCCGATCTGCCCATGAGCCCAGGTCTGAATTGCAGATGCAAATCCGGTTGCTGGGCTGATGCCCCACCGATGGTCACCGAGGGTGGCCGAGGGTGGCTGAGGTTCGCCTAGGGTCTGGGTTCGCTCGTGTGGATCGACGAATGCGGGGCTGGATCGCCTAGGGTCTGGGTTTGCCATGTTCTCTCTCTGCTTTGTCTCCATTTACCTGCTTCGCGAGGATGGCGATGTTAGTTGTTAGCTTGTTTCGCTCTGTGTACTAGTTCGACCAAGGCTCATTTCATTGGTTCTAATCAATTAGCGAGTCTCGCGTGCCACAAATTTAGAGTGAGTGGTTTTAATTTATGGCTCTTGAGAGAGAGTATGTATTCATCCACACCCATTTCTCAGAACAGGAGGATGAAGCTAAAAATTCTTTGTTGGGTTTTCTCTTCTGCAGCTTCATCACTGCAATTTCTTATTTGGGTTTGTTCTGTCTTACGGTACTTTTTCTGTACAGACCCATTGTTTGCGGGTAATTTTCAGCTCACTCATTAACATGTGTTATGAGTTAATTGATCAATCAATTTGTGATTTTTTTTTCTTTTTATTGGATTTATGAAATTTATTTCAAAGGTTATGTAGATATAGATGATAGCAGCTGTGTTTTTGGGAGAGGAAGAGGCGATCTGGTTACTGATCCGTTACTTGAATGAGTTCTTATTGAAGCTCTGGGGTCTTTTTTCCCCGCTCTCTGGAGACCCAGGAACCACAATGAAATGTAATGTACTTTATAAATGCGAATTGTTCAAAAATCGTTCGTTAACGTGATTAACTGTCATTACATTCTCGTGACATCTGGAAAAAAAAAAAACGAATGACTTTGGACTTTATGCTTTGTTCTAATTGGGCATTTGTTTGATTTGGTATTGGACCTGCAACAAAATGGAAACAAATGAAAAACTTGTAAGAGAGAAAAAGAATTCATGTTTCAAAATGAATATATTTAAATTGAGGTTATTCTAAAAACGTTTGATTTGAAGGGGTATCCAAAAGATTAGTTCAAAGGAACGGAAAAGATTATTACGATGCGTAATCATGAAATTTGATGAGAATCTGTTAATTTGAAAAAGATATATTGTTTTGGATGATTTTGTGAATATTAAACCTGTAAATTTGTACTTGCCTAAGTTATTGTTTTTAAAATATCCGAATTTAAATCCGTAGTTCACCAAACCATAGATTTGATAAGATATGAGGATATCCAATTTTAAATCCGTAGTTCACCAAACAGTAAATTGGATAGGATATGAAGATATCCGATTTTAAATCCGTAGTTCACCAAACAGTTGATGAGATATGAAGAAATCCATGGATTTTTTTATCCTATCCTATCAAGTCCTATTCCATTTAGAAATCCGGACGACCAAACGCAGCCAAAGAGTTGGTGGGAGAAGAGAGACAGCCAAATGGATTTTAAGAATTAAAAGCAACTTGCATTTTATACAAGTCAATAATTTCCCAAAAACACGGGCTTTTTGATACGTGTACACAAAATAATCATAAGATAAATTGAATGAGGATCATTATAAATGGCGGGCCACATCAGATTCTTTTTTTTTTTTTTATCAAGAACTCCATGAAATTTGATGCTAGTAACTTTTAAAGCTTCATAAAAAAATATGGCAAATTATTATGCACATTTATCTGAATACTTTTTTCTCTATAAAAAAAATTACTATGCACATTGAAAGTCAATTTTATTTAAAAGAAAATATTTGTTATCACGAGTTAATATTATTAGTGAGTCAAAAATACTTTAAATACATGAAAGTTTGTTACTTTTTGTATTAAAAATAACCGAGCATTAAAATTGCAACATGAAATACACAGAGTTTTGTATGAATTGATATTAATGACCTTATAATTCATCAACAGGACTGCATCTCTTACCATCTTTCTTCCTAAAATGCTATCAATACGTTATATTGCCTTATTTTATGAACCAATTTGCTATATTGCCTTATACGGTGTTTTTTTTTTTTTTTTTTCAAGTTTTCTCAAGTACACATAGGACCCATCTTAATTCTTCCCCCTGGAGTATATTGAAATCCAGAATCTCAAATCATTCATCTCGGCGTTCCTTTGTTTCTTTTTTTTTTTTTTTTTCTCAATGGATTTTAATTCTTTCTAGGTGAGAACAATGTGAATGAATGGGACCAAATGAGCTTCAATTATAAGTCTATGGAATTTTAATCCTTATATTTCACGTTACAATGACTTGTTCAATGAGAGCAGGACAATAAAGTTTGAATAAGGTGTCACTTCTAGCAAATTTTAAAGATGGTGAAGGGAACATGACAGACAAAATTGCACACCAAATAAGATGGGAGCATTCCCATATCATATGCGGGACATTGAAATCAACTCACAAAAGATTGACTTTGTGGTAACGTTCAGCATTGGAATTTCAATTTATGTCTAGATTAGATGAAGCTTGGGAGGTCATTTGAGAAAGTGTCTACCTATGTATTAAAGCATAAAATCAATCACGCTCAATGTGGGATTAGTCAACATAGACAATTTCTCAGGTAAGTTAAGGCCTGTTTGTTTTCATTCTTTTTTTTTTTTAACAAAATTTCTGTTTTTTTGTTCCAGGGAGCAAAAAAAGAACATAAACGTGTTTGTTTGCGTTTTTATTCCAAATTTATTTTTTTGTTCCCAGGAACACATTTGAAACATAAACGAGAAACAAGAAAAACATGTTTCTTGTTTCTGGAACGATTTTTAAAAACAAATTTTCTCTCTCCTCTCTTTTTCTTCTCTTTTTTTTTTCTTCTTTTCTTTTTCTTTTTTCTTTGGCCGGTCGCCTGCCTCGGCCATGGCCGGCGACCGGCCGTTGAGGGGCTAGCGATGCTGTCGAGGGCCCGCGACCTCGCCGGAGTGTCGCCGGCCCCCGGCGATCTCGCCGGAGTGTTGCCGGCCCCCGGCGAGGTTGAGCATTGTCGGCCCCTGGCGAGGCTCGGTCTCGCCTTGGTTGGGCGAGCTCGGGTTCTCCCAGATCCGGCGAGCCTAAGCTCGCCCGAGCTCGCCCAGCCACCAACGAGGCTCGACGGCCTGGCGGTGGCTCGGCGAGGCAGAGCCTCGCTTGTGAGTGGGCAAGCTCGGACTCGCCTAGATCCGGGGAGCTTGAGCTCGCCCAACCTTGCCTCGCCGAGCCTCTCCGGCGTGGGGCAAGGCTAGGCGAGCTTAGGCTCGCCGGATCTGGGCGAGCCCGAGCTCGCCCAGCCAAGGCAAGGCCGAGCCTCGCCCAACCACGGTGAGGTCGTCGCCATGACCGAGGCCGGCGACCGGCCAAAAGAAGAAAAAAGAAAAAGAAAGAAAAATAAAATAAAAATATTAAAAAATTAAAAGAAACAAAAAAAAAAAAATACAAATTTACCAAACGTGTTTATGTTCATTTTTTATTCCCGGAACAAGTTTATCAAACGTCTTCGTCTGTTAAAAAATTGTTTCTCGGAGCATAAATAATTCTTTCTATTTCTGTTTCCTGGAACAATTTTTGAACATAAACGTTACCAAATGCGCCCTTAATTTAGGAGTGTGCTACAAGCTTTGTACCACGCTTCAACAATGCTTTAGGAGAGAGCATATTTAAGTATCAAATTTATTTTTTCTTTCCCCTCTTGACTCATTTTGATGCCATCATATCGCTCACGTCACTATACCATCCATTAGCTAAGCAATAATTTTTGCCGCGAGGCTAATTATTACTCCATGGGAGCTTTACGTACGGCTAAAGGAGCATGACAAAGACGCGGGCGATGGGCGTTTCCACCAAGCCACCGCGTTTGTGTAATTCGGTCATTTTTATATTTTCTTCCTAAATAATTTTACGCGATGAATTCGCTTGTCTTTATGATATCTTTATTTCGACATTAGTAAAATCTAAATTTTCACAAATTGAGAAATCATAATCTTTGCTCTTTAAAGTTTTGGTTATATGTTTGGCCGGTTGATTCTAGAATTACCTCAAAGAAATTTCTCATTTATTCTTGTGATTTTTTCAATTTTTTTCATCCTTGAGAAGGAGAGGCTTTTATAGCAAATGCAGAGAATGAATAAGGAACAGATTGGACATCTTTTAGCTTGTTAGATCGACCATCATGCCTATTACAGAAGTTAAAAATTTTATGGGCAATAAATTGAGAGAAGAAAACAAAAACCTCCGTCTTGGTGAAACTTTCGTCATCACCATCTTATGATCAACTACCGGAGATTCGGAACCAACGACTTGATTTACTCGAATGAAGAATGGCAACAATGAAGGCGGTGTCCATGATGAACTTCACCAGCAGAGCCGACGAAAGCACAGGCCCATGATGGCTCACGACTGTGGAGTCCTGGCGATGTTGCCCATGGCTGCTGGATCTTATTTTTCTTCGTTTTCTCTTTCTCACCGTGATCGAAGGGCTGAGCGGCAGTGGACGGCTTTTGGAGGATGCACCCTACAGGCTACAAATAACAGTAAACGGCGTTTTGGTGAATCGCACCTTTATAAAAAAAGTACAAATAGAACACCGAAAAAAATATGCAGCAATTCGAGTGTAGCTGTTACCTTCAGCAATGGTTTTGATGCAAGATTGCTGATGCCGCTACCAACCGCCGGATGCAAAGAGTTTGCCTTGGGTATTCTGTGGCCCTGCACAGATCCAATGCAATATACACATAAGGAATCATGGAAACAATAAAATCTAATTTTGTTTCAGGTAAACAAGAATTCTAAACAGAATTCGAGCATGTACCTTAGAGAGGTCGCCCTCCAGCTTCTTGGACTAAAAGGAGATGTCATGTCGGTACAACAGTAGTTCCTACAGGAGCTGCGAAGTCCCGTTCAAATGTACATTCCGATAAATCTGATATACTGGCCGGATCATAAGGGAAGACTTTCACCTTCCTGAGACGCCATAGTTCTTTGAGCCTATTGAGGTCTGGAATGCTTCTGAATGGATAAATTTTCAGGACTTCCAAAAGCTTTATATCCACAAGAGCATCAATGTTTGCTAAATCGCAGTGATCTAGTTCTAGTTCTGACAGATGTTTTAGACTAGAAAATTTTGGTTTTCGAATCTTGCAGTGTTTGAGACGCAGAGTCAACAAGCTTGACGAGGGAAGTTGTGTGAGGTCTAGCTTCTTCATGTAGGATAAAGAGAGTTCCCGGAGCTGAGTGAGGGCACTCAATTTCCGAGGGAGATTAGTGACCTTTGGAAGGGACAATTCCAAGGTCTCTAGACTTTCTAATCTCGTGATCCACCCCATATTTGGGGTCAATAGATTCAATAACATCATGAGCCCTCCGGCTTCTGGCTGCTCACCATCTGTCAAGACTAGCTCTCTTAGATTCGTCAGATCTGACAAGTCGGTGATTGTCATTTTCATGGATCGCCAGCGGAGAGAGAGTAAACTGGAGGGCAGCCTTGGTAGTGCGTGAAGTTGGTTGCAGTCAAGTATGTCAAGGGTTTGGAGGCAAGGGAGATGGTAAATGCTCTTAGGTAGCCCGGCAACATTGGATGATGATAATGTCAAAATTCTCAAAGAGGTTAGGTTTGAAATATCACAGCGAACTTTGCCCTCCAAATTACTGCAGCGAGAGAAATCTATCTCCTCCAGTTTAGCTAACTTCACAATATCTCGAGGAAATTTTTCTAGGGGAGTGCCTGCCATCTTCAGGGTCTTCAGTTCCGTCAATTCCTTGACTGAGGATGGCATTTTCTTGATTCCAGTGCCTGAAAGGTCCAGTACCTCCAGCACCTTCAGCTTGCCGATGGAAGTTGGAAGTTCAGCCAAGTTCCCACAATCCCTTAAAGAAAGTCTGTTAAGTGTCTGATGAAATTGAAAAGTATCTGGAAGCCCATCAATAACAGCACCATCCAGATCAAGACTTGAGAGCTTGCTTAGGTGGCCAATTGTGGAAATATCTCTCAAGTTTATACAGTTACAAGCGCTAAGTACTTCAAGTTTCTCCCAACAACCAATCTGGATTTGAATTTCAGTTATGCCACTTCCATCGATCAGAAGTTCTGTCAAAGATTTTATGCGGTGCTGTTCTGTGGGCAACTCCTCGACTCTCCTGCAACGTCTCAAATTTAAGGACTTCAGCTTCTTCAGATTACTAACGAATTCCCTAATTTCAGATAACATAGCGCAGCCTTCCAGTTTCAATATCTCCAAATTGATTGGAGCTGGAAAGTTCAACGCTTCACCTATCAGATTACATCCTTGTAGGTTCAAGACTTTCAATTTCTCCGCCTCCTGCAATGTATGTGCAAAATAAGATATCAAACTATACTTGCTCATATCTATCATCTTAACATGAGTTTAAAAAGCAAATATCCACCATACCTCTATGATTCGTCTCCAGACTTGTGGATCTCCGGCGACCTGACTCCTAGACAGATCGAGAATGACTAACTCCTTCAAATGCATATCACATAGCTCATAAATCAAAGGGCAGGCTGGCCATTCAAGCCACCTCAAATTTGGAGGAAGCTGCATGTTATCTCCCTGGATTATAGCCCGGTCCAGTCTGAGGTACCTCAAATTCGACATTTTCCAAAATTGTTCCCATTCAAAACTGTCGTTGCCATCCTCTTCAACTGTGAGATTAATGCCTTCGACCCTTTTAGTACCCTGTCAAATCTCGGTTGGGAAAAAAACCTATTAAGTTGAAAAACTTAAAGTACTCTTATTCCTTTCAATAAAATGAGACAAATCAAAATTACATAATCAGTGGGTATCGACCACGCGTTCTCAATCGTGTTAAGAACAAAATCCACAAAATCCTTTCTTTTCCGTTCGGGATTGAATAAAGAAAGTAAGTTTATAATAATAGGAATGGAAGGTTTATCTGAACACTCTTGTAACCCAGTAAAACATATCTGTCGAAGGGGCACCGCCTCTCTCTTCCTTTCTCTCTCTCAACCTATCCAGAATTGTGTCATATTTTCAACAAGCCCCAAGTTGTGGGAAGACAAGTCAAAGTCGGCCTCCATATCTTAGTCAACTTGCTTAATAAAGGACGAAGAGAAAGCGGGCCAGTGGCCGCGAATCACTGAAGCACCGGGCTGTCACTTTTAGAAAGCAAGTTGACGTCAACTTGCTTAAAAATTAGGGAAAGTCCACCGACCTAGCAGCAGCATAAATAGGTAGTTCCCCTACGCATTTGTAGTGACATAGAGAGATGAGAAAAAAGTAGAGAGGTCAGAGAAAACCTCAAGATCGAGGGTCTCACGGATATAGAGAGAGTAATCAGTCCGTGAGTGAGAGAAAAATAAAAGAGTAGAGTGTTCGTAGGAGGCAGTGTCCTCAAGAGTATTGTAGGAGCTAGTTTGCTCCGAGTGTTGTTTGTGGTGGGAGAAAAGTATTGTAATTGTGAAAGTGAGATTTTGAGTGTTATAATCGTGTCACCATTAATATCTAGAGGTTTTGGTAACTTACCGTACGATTTTCTAGAATGAACCGTGCATCACTGTGATCCCAAAGCCTGCAGCGCTTGTGAACTAATTTGCTCTTGACAATGTCCCTGCCAAAGTCCCTTATCATATTGTCCATTCTTAAATAATTATTTTCTCCATTTTCCACCCAATGCATGTTGCGAAGGGGATCTATTCCCATAGAAGGATAGCAATCACAAGCCTTCCACATATAAGTGGGAATCCTCTCATCATTTCCAACAAAAAAGCATGCTATGTCAAGAAATATCTTCTTTGTACGATGATCTAAAGATTCATAACCGATGTTAAAGAGAGTTTTAGCACCCTCTGGTGGGTGTCTTCTTAAAGAGTCCAAGGTGTTTGTCCATGCTTCCATGTCGTCCCCTTTCTTGCTTAAATATGAAGCCTGATTCTCAATAGCCTTAGGAAGCCTTCCAATAGCTCTGACGATGTCTATGGACAAGGAATCATACTTAGAGACATCTCGTGGACCATCCCCTTGAAAGGCATGCTTACGAAAGAGTTGAAGAGCATGGTGATCTCTCATCGGTTCGACCTTGTAGTCTTCAACTGCTCCATGGTCAAAACTATTTAAAACATCTTTTTTATCTGTAGTCACAATGATTCTACTTCCTGGACCAAACCAAGTGAGCTCTCCAGCTAATCCTTTGATTTGTTCAACTTTACGCACATCGTCAAGTACAATGAGAACCTTCATCTTTCTAAATTGACGATTCATAATCTTAATTCCGTGATTATGAGAATCAAGTGCTTCACGTTTACGTCTTTTTAGGGAAGCAATCAACCTTTCTTGTGAAGACACAACTCCTTCTGAATTAATATTTTCAAGGAAGCTACATTCCTCAAACAATATACGCATCTTGTTGTAGACAACCCTTGCAAGTGTAGTCTTCCCGACACCTCGGATACCCCATATTCCGACAACACGCACGTCTCCTCCACGTACTTTCTTCGCTTCTTCTTGGCTGTAGACAACAAGAAGCTTTGTCATCATCTCTTGAACTGTAAGTATAGTCTTCCCGACACCCCGTATACCCCATATTCCGACGGAACGTACTTTCTTCGCTTCTCCCTGGCTGTAGCCAACCCGGAGCTTTGTCACCATCTCTTGAACATGAAGATCCATTCCAACTAGTTCGTCGGGTACCGCTTGGTCATCCTTCTTCAGCACCTCCTTGACACGTGTAAGGACTTTTTTTACGAGCTCGGACTCATGCCTGCAAAACATTGAGTGATGAAGCACGGATGGAAAATCAAGTGGGGAATGAACCGACAAAAATTAGATCAACCAACGGGGGTCGAGGGGAAATCTTCAATTAAAATGGAAAGCAAGTTTTAATGCATGGTCTAATTCCCTTTCATGCACATACCAATTTCGACATTGATATCATGCTATCTGCAAAACAAAAGTTCTAGCCATGGGGAACGAACAGAGCGTAGTTATATTATAATCCATTTTAAGATGGCCACTTTAATCGAGCCACTGGTCATTTAATCGACGCACAAAACTTCAACCCATTAAATTACCGATCCTACGAATAGGCATGTGGTCCTACTGGTAAAGGGATTTGTTTTTGGAGGGGGGAGGGGGTAGGTGTGGGGTTTGACTTATATGCTCTACAAAGAGACGAACAAAAAGACAGTGTGAGGAGAGTTAGAGATAAGATAAGACCAAAAAAAAAATTGCCGATACTTTTCATAAGAATAACCTTAAAGAGCTCTTTCGCATGTATTGGAAAAATTGACCCAAAAATCCTAAACCTAGTATATTTTTACTAATTTAATTCTAAAATTTTCAATTACTTTTTAAGTCATAAACTTATTCATGTTTTACCAATAAAGTCTATCCTATCAATTTTGATTGGGTTGACGTTAATGTGGACAAATTTTTTTATTATTTTTTTTATATTTTCAAAATTTTTAAAATTATTTTAGTTTATATTTTTAATTTCTTTTTTTCTTTTCCTTTTCTTTATTATTTTTTTCCCTCTTCTTTTGCTGATCGCCCAGCCTCTGGTTACCAACCAAAGTCTATGATTATTGATGGTCAACCAACCTCTCTGGCCTTGGGCAAAGCTCACCCTCACCGAATATGGCGAGGTCACCTCTCGCCTACTTCTAGTGAGTGCGAGGTCGAGCCCCACCATCATTGGCCTTCAGCAAGGGCAACCTAGCCAACTTTTGGCAAGGCTCGACATCGCTTGAGGTTGGCGAGGTCACCCCTTGCTCGAGGCTAGCGAGATCACCTCTTGTCAGATCTTGGTGAGGATGATCTTGCTTAAGGCCGAGCAACCAACAAAGGAAGAAGAGGGGAAAAAAGAGAAGAAAATAAAAGAAAAAAAAAAAAAAAAAAAACTCAATTGGTAAAATATGAAAAGGTTTAGAACTCATTTGATAAAATTGAAATATGTAAAACTGAATTGACAAAAATTTTCCTGTCATGAATATGCTAAACATATGATATTTGTTGGAGAAGGTTCCGGTTCATTCTCACATCATCCTATCCCATTCTTTCTTTTTCCATTTATCTAGGAAAGAAAATAGAAACCCAGAAGTAGAAGAATTACCCGCCATTGATGTTCTCACTCTCATATCCTTTTATTTCCCCGATCTGTCGAAGAACCCCCTTCCATTGAAGAACCCCCTTCCATTTTTGGATGGTATCTGCGTCGACTTCTTTTAGGACATGCTGATAGAAGGACCTTCCAAAATCCCCAGTCTGGTGTTTTACATTGGAGGGAGTAATATCATAGAAAATAGGGATAATGATCTGTCCATTTGATTTTTTGCACTCCAACATTTGTTTCAGCTCCATGAGGCAACTTTTACTTGAAGCATACTCTGCAGAGAGAATGGCTATTGAGATCTTCGACCGGTTGATTGCTTCCATTAGGCTCAAATGGATCTCTTCGCCGCCACCGAGGTTTTCGTTGTCTCTGAAGACCTCGATCCCTGCATCTACCAATTGGCTGTAAAGGTGATCTGTAAATTTTTTGCGAGTATCTGCACCTCTAAAATTCAAAAATACTTCATAATTTACTCCAGATGATGAGGTCGAAATTGATTCCTGTCAAATCAAGAAAAAAAAAAACAAAGCTTTATGATTCCGATGGAGGCGAACCTAACACCATGTATAGCCTTAGCAACTGAATTTTGCGACTCAAGCATTTTGATATCTATTAGATTCAAAATTCTCAGAACTTTCTTTACAATCAAATGTCGGTGCGTGAATTCACAAGTAATCTTCCCATAATTTTCTTAAATTTAAATGATATTTCAAATTTCAGGGGAAAGCAAAACAGTACTTAAAAGGCTTAGCGTACAACGTCAATAGTGTCTGGACTTTCGACAGGATCTCGTGATTCTCAACATTCAGCGTTTCAATTGTTCATGTTGAAAAAGATTTGTAAAATTCCAGAGGATTTTTAGCATTTGTTGGATCGAACTGCAAGCAGAGGACTCATTCCACTGAATTCACGTCTAAGAAGTTCCAAACAAAAACACAAATCCCAAAGATATAGAGAAAACTAACCGGCTTTCTTCTCATCATTCCAGAAGCAACTATTGCAAAATTAATCACTGCTTGAAAAATTAGAAACGCCGTGGACCAAGCCGAAGCCAATGTAAATAGCAGATTCATCCCAGCCAGGATTTTCACCATTGAAGCCATCGCTCTCCCAGCCAGGATTTTCACCATTGAAGCCATCGCTCGCTCGCTCTCTCTCTCTCTCTCGCTCTGTCTGTGGCGTCTTCTGCAAGAGCACAGGAGGCCTGACATCATTAGACAACACTGTAGATTCCTTTTTTACCCATGACCAAGACCGTTGACTCGGGGGCACCCGCAACGCGCTTGGGCAGCGTGCCGGAAAAATTGCCGTGTGGTCCCGGTCCCACGTGATTTAACATCACACGGGTCGTCACCAAAGCTTAAGTAAAAACGAGACGAAAGGGATTTATCAGGTTGCACGGACACGTTACATATACTTCCGTGTTGTGTCTGATAAGGGTGTCAGACACGTCGACACGCTATCACCTTTTGTCGACACGTTTCGACATACGTGTTTGAAAGAGAATGGAGAGTGGAGGCGAGGACAAGGGAGCAGAAACGAGGACGTGAGCGAAAGCGAGCCTGTGACAGCGAGAGATGGTCAAAGAAATAGCAGAGACTGAGGCGAGGGCCGTGAGGAGGAACTTCACGAGGGAGGCGCGTGGGGGAGGGCGGGATCGTCGAGTGGGGCGGCGGCGGCGGCGGCATGGGGGAGGAGGAGGAGTTCGCGGCGGTGTGTAGCCTCTCGGCGCACAGGGACCGCGCGTTCCATCCCTGGCAAGCAGAGATCGAGAGGAAGAGGAAGAGGAGAGGAAAGGCGTCCTGCGGCGAGGAGGAGGAGAAGAAGGCGCTGCTAGGGTTAGGGATTTGAGAAGGAAAATAGAAAAGGGAGGGGGAAGTGACGGCTGATAGCCGGTCAGGTGGAGGGAAAAAAGTAGTGAAAAAAATTGGGGGGTGGGGAAAGTGACGGGCTGAGTGAAGGGAAAAGAAAGTGAAAAAAATTGGTGGGTGGGGAAAGTGACGAGCGAAGGGAGTTTGGGCGCTCGCGTGGGGGGTTTTATTTAAATTTAAATGAAATTAAAAAGTAATTTCAAAAATTCAAAGTACTGTATGTATGTTGAGTGATTAGCATAAATCCATTGTAGGTTTTTTTAAATTAATTAATTATTTATAAATTTGAATCAAATTAATTAAAAATAAAAATATTTATTTAATATATAACGTGTCTCAACATGTCGGAATCTTTCATTTTTGAGAAATGACATGTTAACATGTCGTGTCATATCGTGTCGCGTTCCGTATCGCGTGTCGGTGCAACCTAATTTATCAGGGCCAGAGTAGCTAAAGACAATGCAATAAACTTAATGGTAGTCCTCCCATGTCAGTCGATTCAATTGGACCCTCCTTATGTGAATGAAGTTCCGTTCTTTCTAATTTACGTGAATGAAGGATATTAACATGTAAGTTTTAGAGAAATTTGTCGAGGTTGAATCACGGCGTATCCCATGAACTTTCCACAAATTACCTTCAGACGTAAAGTTCTTAAAACCTAACTAATGACGCAATTAGCTTAAAAGAACCTGCAAAGGTAATTGCCTCTCATCGAGATTTGTGAATTGGCTGCATAATCAAATATTGTTTGCTTGCGTCCTCTTCTAAGCGCCACAAATGTATTTCCTATCTTGTGAGTACGAGCCACGAAGTGCGTTCCATCTTGTTTTGGTTCTCCTTGAAACTCTCTCTCTCTCTCTCTCTCTCTCTCTCTCGTAGACATCCACAAATGCACGACACCGTCCCGGAATTTATCATTCTCATGGCATTAATATACTCAACACTTATATTCCATATTTATTTTAAATTAGGGATAATAACATAAATGGTGCCTAAACTTCGATTAATATATAATGTGATTCATAAATTTTTAATTTGTTTAATGTGATCCATAAACTTTAATATAATATTCACTGTGGTTCATGAACTTCAGATTTGTTCAATATAGTCTCTGAATTATATGAATATGTTCGATGTGGCCTTTTTATTAATTCAAAATCAAGAATAATATTGGATATTACATAAGACTAAATTGAACATATATCAAAAGTTCAGATACTACATTGAATAAATTAAAAATTCAGGGATCACATTATATATTTAGTCAAAATTCATGAAATATTTGTGTTATTTTTCTTTAAATTATCATATCGTTTCTTCAGCCTCTTTCCTCGGTTTTGTTTCTCTCCCCACACTAGGAAGATATCATGAAGTTATTTCTTTATAGGCCCGTTTGGTTCAGCTTTCTCAAATGAGCTTTTAGCCTTAAAAGCCTCTTGGGAAAAAAATTTGATATTTTGTTTAGTATTTGGAGTTTCCTTTTTTCAAATGTTGGCCTTTGAAATGCTGAAAACCCGAAATAGGTAGGGATTTGCTTTGAGCATTTCAACATTTTCGACATGCTGATCCCCTTATTAATGAATTTTTGCCCATGACCAAGCCGAAGCCAATGTGAAAAGCAGATTCATCCCAGCCCAGCCAGGATTTTCACCATTGAAGCCATCGCTCGCTCTCTCTCTCTCTCGCTCTGTCTGTGGCGTCTTCTCTTGCAGAGGGCACAGGAGGCCTATAGACATTATTAGACAACACTGTAGATTGCTTTTTTACCCATGACCAAGACCGTTGACTTGGGGGCACCCGCAACGCGCTTGGACAGCGTGCCGGAAAATTGCCGTGTGGTCCCGGTCCCACGTGATTTAACATCATACGGGGTCATCACAAAAGCTTAAGAAAAAACGAGACGAAAAGGATTTATCAGGGGCCGGATCAGCTAAAGACAATGCAATAAACTTAATGGTAGTCCTCCCATGTCGGTCGATTCAATTGGATCCTCCTTATGTGAATGAAGTTCCGTTTTTTCTAATTTACGTGAATGGAGGATATTAACAGGTAAGTTTTAGAGAAATCTGTCAAGGTTAAATCACGGCGTATCCCATGAACTTTCCGGAAATTGCCTTCAGACATAAAGTACTTAAAACCTAACTAATGACGCAATTAGCTTAAAAGAACCTGCAAAGGTAATTTTCTTCTCATCTATGTTGCCTAATTTTCTGCGGTTCGAAGTCGGATCTGGCCATCTACGTTGCCTACACTAGCAACGGAAGAAGTCTGCATCGTGAGGTTGCAGTAGCGTTTTAATCAAAGCGATGAGTTGAGTCGATTCTATATATTGCATCATCGGCTGTATGTTTGCAGAGAGGAGACAAAGTGCTTCCATTGCGAGCAATTAGTTGCCATGTTTTGTGATAAATGAAGAAAATAGTCTTCAGACCCAAAAGAAGAAGAAGAAGAAGAAGAAAATAGTCTAGAGGAGGTGTACTTCTACCTTTTGCCAGCAGCATGGCTAACTCAGAGCAGAATCCTTGTACAATGGGCTGATTAGAGATATAGATGCACCAGGACAGATGAAGATAAATTTTAGGTGAGAGAAAATTTTCGGAGGTTTTTCATTCTGCTGTTAAGAGGGGCTTCTTTGTAGCCCGACTATCACGGACTTTTACCACTGCTAAACCTTCCATAACTCTCTACATTTGGAATTCTGAAATGGAGTTTGCTTTATTTATCGGTTATACTCCTGTTTTTAGGGATTGCGTTTTGACCCTTATGATGGTAAGGAAGAACTAACCTATATGGGACTTGATCTGCTGGAATTCCATGCCGTTGAAGGCAGACATTCATGAATCGCAGACCCAAAGCCCAAACTTCGAGCTCGAGTGGCCATGGCGGCCGTGAGCGTCGAGGTTGGATCTGGCTTCGAAGCCCGCGGCCAACATGGCCAGATCTGCCAAGTGGTCAGGCAAGGGCCGAAAAACGCCGTCGGAGGTCTAGGCGATAGTGGGCAGCGATGGACACGAGCTTTGGCCGGATGATGGCGAGCTTGATGTCAATGATAACTTTGACGAGAATGAAAAGTAACTGCGGTTAATACTTCGCAGTTTCCTTTTCTTTTTATCTTTTTTCTGACATGATGCTGGCAGCCTGGCATAGCCCACATTGGCGCCTCGCCGGAGTCACGACAGATATTTAACAGTGGTTTTTAACAAGATTCTAATGTAAGGTTAACTTGTCAGTTAAGTATAAGTTTTAGAGACAGGATAAAAGTCATCGTATCCAAGTTTGGTTCCATCCAAAATATGATAAGACCGGATACAAAAACGATATAGTTCGAATAAAGATATCCCACTTATATCCATGGTAAAAAATTTATTTTTCTCGAATAATAAACTTCTTAAATAATAAATTAAAATAATAATTAAATATACATATTATTTGAATTTTAATTAAAAAAATCAAATAAATATATTTTTCGTTTAATTTATTTCTACTTATATATATTTGAATTTATTTTCTTTGTATAATATAGATTATATATATTTATATTTATGACATATTTTAGATACGTGATTTTTTTAGGTATATTAGCATAATTTAGTATTTAATAAGATTTTATAAAGGAATTATGGAAGGGAATAAAAAAATTAAAAATAAAATATTTTTTTTAAAAGAGAGGGAACAATAATAAATGAATAAATAAATAAAATGAAGTAGAAGAAAATAGATTTTAAATGAACAAATTCAAACTTAAAATTAACTTTCTAATTCTTGAAAAATGAGAGGCGATGAGAGTTCTAAAAAACCCAACTCTCTTCATCTCCTTTCTCTTTGTTTTTTTTTTTTTTGGTTCATGTTGAAGTTTTAAGACTCCTCTGTAATTCTTTGGTTTACCTTAGTACTCGATGAAAATGGTGAGAGAATTGAAGCTTCTTCTCCTTTTGAAAAGTTCGTGAATGCAATAAGAGAGTTGAAACTCCTTCTCCTTGATAGCTTTATAGTTTATGTTGAAACTTCACAAAAGTGGTGAGAGGGTAAAAGTACTGTACTTTTTATAATTGCGAAGGTGAATGATTATATTTTCTTTCTCTTATTAGATTTGGCAATTGTTGTTTGAACTACCTCACTAGTATTACAGGTACTCATTTATATTTCTTGTCATAGTTGTAACGGTAGGTCTGGAATGCTGCAATGAGCTCATTTGCTTTTTAAGATAAAAATCGTACATAATCTTAGATTGATTGATGGAAGTTATTTTTGTTTATGCATTCGTGGGTTTCTTTAGCAGTGAATTCTGAGAGATTTTTACTATATTCATGGGTAAATTTTCATATTTATTTATACTAATATGCCATTAATACCAAATAATGTACATTATATGATATGAAAGTATTCGATTTTATTACAACGATTCATCGAAACAACAAATGGATTTTTTTATCTTATTCTATCCAATCTTATCTTGATTAAAAATTCAGCCCAAACGCAGTTTTGAAATTTTTGGTGTCATAAAAAAGTTTAGGTTAATTATGTTACAATGAACATAATTTGAGGTTTTTTTTTTGTGATTTTTTTTAAGCCACATTGATTCTTGGAATAATTTATACTCATCCCCAGGTCCTTTTGTGGAGTATCATAGGAGCCGACGTTTCGAATTCGTAATTACTTTCATGTGATAATCATAATGTAATAGTATTTAATTTCATTTGGAAAAAAACCTAACGTCTAAAAAATGGATTTATCTTCCAATAATAATGTTTATTAAAGAATAAAGGACGCAATAGATAATTAAACTGTAACAACTAATCACGTAAAAATTAATTGATATCTTGTACATGGTAGTATGAAAAAAAGAAGAAGAAGATCTATTAGAACATCTATTTGAATGTAACAATTGTAGGTTGTCCTCTCCTTTAGAAAATCATTTCCAAGATTTGATAAAATAGAGGCGAGGAAAAACTCTCTATTAGGTTCGAAAAACATAATGATACAAGTCTATTCAAATATCATAATATAGCACAAAGCTAAGTGAAAGGAAATACAATGGCGTTAACATATGAAGCGTCAAGTAAGGATATGTTATGTCTTATAGAACAGAAAAATAACAACAGAAATTGCGATTTGAGAGTCATTTTGTCTTCTCCCCCACAACTCTGTCATTCGCTTTTGCTAATCGAACATAAAAGTTTCCCAGCTGATCGTTGCATCAATGGAAGATAATTAAATATAAGGTTAATGCATAAAAAATCTCAAACCAATGCACATTTGATAAATTTATCCGAAATTGATACATTTGTGATAATTTTACGCTATATTTGTTGATTAGTATACTAGTTTGTGATTTTACTCTCCGTTGTTACAGTTATATTATTTTTTTATGACATTAATCTAATTTAACGAAGAATATATTAATCATAATGTACTAATTTGAGATTTTAAAGGTCACAAATTAATTTTGAAGTAAATTTATTATAAGTATATTAATTTATAATTTTTTTGGTCATTTGAATTTATAGGTATATTAATTTGAGATTTTTTATAATCGAAAAATTAATCTAAGGTAATAATCCTTGAATATAAGATGCCCAATCAATTGCTGATGAGTGTGAGGTCACAAGCGTCAATCGGTGATGGGGCACTTTTTTTCATGTCCAATAATAGGTTGCCACGTGTCTACTGAGATGGAATTAAACAAATAAAAAATTTGAATTATATCTTCTTTTTCCTCCATGTTAAAGTGTCGCCCCTCCGACCACCATCTCCACTCTTTCCGACGTTGCTTACCGTTCATCCTCCTCCATCACAGAGCACCACCCCTCCAGTCACCATCTCCCCCAAGCTACGCCTCTGTCATCGCTCGCGATCAATTCCAATGTTGCTTGTCCAGATCTGGCGCCTCCCTCCGCCGTCTCTACCAGTTGAGTCGCCATGGATCTCGCCTTCAAGGCTCGCCGCCACGGACAATCTCCCATTTGAAAGTTCGCAGTCTTCGTGCTCGCCTACGTCAAGGGTCTTTGCCAAATCTAGAAGCTCTCCGTTGTCCTTGCTCGTCCATGTTCAGTGCCTCCAGATCTGACTCGGACGCGCGGTCATGCTCCAAGTCTATATCGCAGCCATGGCTCCGTGGCCATGGCTTCTCGAGCTTGAAGCTCTTGCCAGGGTAGAGCTCGAGCGGCTATAGCTCCAGATTTGTCGCTGTCGCACTTCGTGGAAGGGAGGACGATGGAAGAGGATTATTATTTGAGGCGGAGGAATGGACTCGCTGCGGCAGCCATGGCGGGGAGGTGGGTGTTGAAGATGGAGGTTACAGCTCCTCGAGCTGTGGCCATGACCAAAGTTGGGCGGCGGATTCTCCAGCGGTCGGAGAGAAGGTGGCTGTGAGGGAGATGATGAGACAAAAAATCTGTATTTTCAATTTCTAATTAAGACGTGTCAATTTTTAATTGCAATAACTTATATTAATGCATGTCACGTCATTCGATGACGTGGCATTCGGAAAACACTTAATAATTTCTTGCGGTGAAGGACAATTATTGCAAGCGCCCGAGACGCTTCATTTTTACCGTTGCATTGAGTGCTGAAAGACAATTATTGCACGCATAATTTACGCTGAATTGCGCGGAAACTTACGAGAAAATATTAGGTATCCTAATAGTGCCACGCAATACGTACTCTGATCCATTTACGGGTCGACACCTGTCCAGGGACAGGTCCACATTTGCTTTCTCTTCCCGTTGCTTCTTTCCTCCCAATAACTCTCAGTTCGGCTGGTGGCTCGGCTCAACTGACAGACGAGAGGACGGATGAATGGGTAATAAATGCGCAGCACTCCCGCTTAAAATTTCTCTCTCCTCACTTAAATTTTCTGGGTTTTGTCTCTCTCTCCTCGTGGAAGAGCAGACAGTCTTCTCTCTCCTCTTTGCTCTCTCTTTCTCCTCCGACACTCCTTCCAGTCTAGCGATTCCTCCGATGACGGTCGCTCCCTCCCGACGACGGCCTTTCTCTCTCCACTCGACGGCCTCATCTCAGGGCTCCATTCTCTCGGCGCACTTCTTCCTAAATCACGCTCTCTCCCGACGGCCAATTTCGCTTGCCTCTCCCACGACCTCCACGCTTTTGGCGGTTCTTCCCTTGCTGTTCGGTGAGGTCTCGGGTATGCCCTCATGCTGCGTCTCTTCTTCCTTGCTCAGTAACACCATACTGCTCTCTCTCTCTCTCTCTCTCTCTCTCTCTCTCTCTTAGTGTGTCTCTCTGTGCATTCTTTCATCCATGAGGCAAGCATTTCGACTAGGGTTCAGGGGTTTCGCCACCCCTTCTTTGAAGTTCGTCCGGGTACTCTTATTTTTGCGTGAACCCAGTGTGAATTTTATAGTCTTTCTTTCCAGATCGGTCCTTCAGCACGTTGCTAACTTTTTTGCACGTTGTAGCTTCGCGGTTGCTCCGAGATTTTGGGCTGGTCGTTCTATTGTCTTGCTCGGAACAAGCGAAATGGTGTCCAAAAGGGTCGTGTTGAATTCGTCGACACCTGAGTCGGCGGCGACTTTTGAGGACAAGAAAGGGAAGAAATCGAAATGATCGGTGGCTTCAGTTCCTAGTTCTACCAAAAGTCATGTCAAGGTATTGTCTTTTAATTGAACCTATCGTTCCACCCTTGTTTTGGGGACTTGACCATTTCGCATTCATTTTTTCTGTAGAAAAATTTTGGTGCAAGCATTGGTGAAGTCGTGTTGCCTAATAATGACCCAGCCAAAATTGAGGCAATGACATTTCACGAATTGAGAGCTACATTGAGGTGGGGATGGATTGTTTTAGTTGCAAGCGTGTGATAGTCGTTATAATGTTTCCTGCGTAACCTTTACAGTAAGCAAAAATCAAGTTTTTCTATTTGATGCTTGCAGGGGAGATTATTGAGCAGGGAAGTGAATATTACTGATGGAAAACCATGAGGTCTTGAGAATTTGCCTTCAACAAAGAGCAATTTGTTTATGAAAATGAAATTTTTTGCATCACGCTTTTTCTGAAAATGATAGTGAAACCTGTAAGTCCTTTTTTGTCTTTCTATGGTTGTTTCTGAGGCTTGTAAATTGTTATTGTAAAGCATGTGGGAAGAGTACATGGAACGACTGGGTTGAAGGACTGGCTCCCTACCTACTGTTGCAGTTCAGAGGCATTCTGATTTGTTACAGCAAGTGCATTTGACCCCAATGAATTGTCATATTTTGACCAAGAATGTCGGAGTCTATATAGACATTCTGATGTTTAATCTAGTTAATTGATATAATAATATGCCTGTAGTAGAGTTAGCCCATTTGCGTTGTGTCTATTCGAATGAAATGCTTCTCATCTTAAATAAAGATCACAGCCAATGATCAGTTAAGTTGCTTATGAGATATAATTAGCATCTCAAGTGATGTTGGATGAATAATAAAATCGACATGAGTTGCACTTTGTATGCTGTGAGTTCCACCTGAATCTCTGCAGAAGCATAGTCACAAAAAACAGGAGAGAATTAAGTCTTGATCTCTATTCGATAGATAAATATCTACTCCAAGCAAAGAGAGAAATTATGTTACTTAGTTGAATATATTTAAGATAGCATGGTCCATAGACTCTGTGCTTTGAAATGGCCTAGCTAAAATGTGACGAAAGATGATCAAATTGTGATATACTTTAAGCCCAAGTATGATAATTTATATTATTGGGCAATTAGAGTTTTCTTTCATTATTGCGAGTGCTTTTTCTCACATCGATCTTCCTGGTACTTAGGACCTTGCAGGGGAAGTCGCTCAAAATCTGCACGAGTATTTTAGAGCTGTATACAAGGTTGATCATATTCTACCTGGAATGACATCTTTCTGATGTGAATGACATTCTCTTGCATGAATATCTCTAGGTTTGAAGTTATCTGACATGGCTTCATCCAGGTGGTTATTGAAGCAGACATCGAAGAGTTTGAGGCAAACTATAGAGGTTCTGATTCTGAAAAGAATGATCTTATTGATCTATACGAGAAATTCAAGGGTAACATGAACAGGTGGGGTTGATATGTCCTTTTTCCTCTCTTTTTTCCTTTCTTACAGATGCCTATCTGACATAAAAGTATTTGAAATCTTTTGTACCTTTTCCTTCACAGGCTTTTCTGTTCGATGCTCTACTTAGATCCCAAGCTTGATTCCCACCGCTTTAAGGATATCATTGATGATGCAATATCAGCAGGTTGGTTTTTTGACAATTTGATCTCTTCTTGACCGTTAGATTTACTCTTAAACCTCAGTCAGAATTTGAGACTTCAAGCAGGGCTGGGCTTCATCGTGTTTTATAGAGTTTAATAACAGCGAGGTCAATATTTAAAAAATAATTTTCTTTCACAATGATAAAATTTAGCACAGGGTGCTCATTTACTTTTATGGAGAGCATCCTTTTTTGTCTTTCTATGTTTCTAAATAATGCTGGTCTGAGGATAGTGGTGTTTAGTAGCCTAGATCTTATGCGTGCTTGATAATGTAGCGTACACTATCCTGATATAGTGCTTAATGCATGCTCTGTTTCTCTGTGTCCTACAGGAACGTTGAAGGCAACCAAGGCATACGAGAAGTGGGCAAAGCAAATTTCCAAAATTGAACCACCTACAGATCCTCTTAGAAAGAGGGGGAAGTGAGTGACACAGCTGCACTGGGCTTTCTATTCTACATAATTTTTGCTTCGATTTCTTGACTGTACTGTTAGTAGTATGTTCTTCTTTTGAATTGGAATGCTATCCTTTGTTTCCCATTTCTGATAGAGCGAAGAAGTCAGACAATCTTCTTCCAATTATATCTCAGCGCCGTAGCAAGCGAAAGGAGCATTTTGATTCCATGTTTTCATCTCTGGTGAATAAATATGGTGGTGGAATGCAGAGTTCAGAACCCAGTGAAGAAGAGTTTGAGGCTGCAAGAAAGAAACTTGAGAGCCGAAAGTCTGCCAAAAAGTCCAGGCAGAAATAACAGGAACATGTGATGTATTGGATTAACTGTGTATAGCTTTGGTTGCTTTGAGCACTCTCTTATGCTTCTAATTTCTGTAGCCAAAATTGGTGTGTTTGATTTCCCCTTTGTTTGAATGATATTTTGGGATGACAGATGCTCAATGCACTCTTGGTTTGTTTCCTTATCTTCTGTTAGCGCAAGAACTACATTTGTTGTAATACTGCAAATTGCTGCCTATAGTTTTGTGCATGCTTAAGTTACAGGAACTTTACTTTCCCAAATGGGATTGAACTACTTTTCTACCAAATGGCTGATCATTCTCCAGGGGTTCATTTGAACATTAAAAAGACTGCCAATGAATGTTCAGCAGCTTCTAGATGAAGAAAAACTAGAGAAGCTCAAGTTTTGGATTATGAGTATGGTTTAATTCATTCTGCTTTCTCGATTTCATCAACGCCACCTATTTAATTTTGGTCTATCGCATAAGGTGATGGCATGAACGAATTGTAGTAAATATTATTTTAACATGAACTCAAGATATCGTTCATTATCCTTGAGAGATTAGTTTGAGTTGATTCCATATTTATGCTATCCTTGAATAGAAGGGGATGTACATATGATCTTTTGAGCAGAAGACTTGCTCAGTATACTTCATCTCAATTGTCATAAAATAGTGGAGCCAGATTTTAAGTATATAAGATTGACTTGTTCTCAAATCTCTTTGTTTGCTTGGCAAAACAAAACTCGTTAATGCTTCCCGCAAAACAAGTAGGTATCAAGCAATTTTAGGTTGCACTAAACTCTCAATTCTGAGATGAATAAGGTCAAAGCTTTATGCGATTCAGTCCAAATTCTCGATTGCAACTTCAGAGCAATGTCTTTGTCTAATCAGATTAGAACGGATCAAGATTTTAGTATAATGCCATGGCCGCATCTTGGGGTTAGGAGCAATAGGTGCGTTTGGGAACCATTTTTGAGGAAAGTCTTTGGGAAAATGCAAAGACCTTTGAGTTAAAAGGTGTTTTCCAAAATGCAACCGTGTTTGGTAAATTGTACTTTTGAAAGCCCATTTGTGAAGTACTTTGAACAAAATAGTGTTTGGGGAATTACATTTACAAAGGATCTTTGTGATAAAAAAAAAATTAGCAAAAGAAAAATTTAAAAAAATTGACCGGCAAGGGCAGCGACCGCCGGTGACTTTCGGCAACCTCCAACGACCTCCGGCAACCCCGGATTTGGGGCGGTGAGGTTGCGCGACGCCGTCGCGACTTCCGGCGACCTCGGATCTAGGGCGGCGAGGTCGCGCGACGCCGCCTCGACCTCAGCGACCCGGATACGGGCGGCGAGGTCGCGCGACGCCGCCTCGACCTTCGACGACCTCGATCCGGCGTCGAGGTCGCGGAGGACCTTGCCGCCCGGATCCGGGTCGTGGCGGGGTCGCGCGACGCCACCTCGACCTCGGCGACCCCAGATCTGGGGTGGCGAGGTCGCGTGACGCTGCCTCGACCTCCGGCGACCTCGATCTGGGGCGTCGAGGTCGCGGGAGGACCTCGCCGCCCTAGATCTGGGGGCGGCGAGGTCGATCTGGGGTGGCGAGGTTGCGAGAGGTCGAATGGCGCCGCCGCGACCCAGATCCAGGGGCGGCGAGGTCGCGTGACCCAGATCTGGTCACCACTCGAGCCTCCGGCACCAGATCTGGTCGCGACCAGACCTGCGACTAGATGGGTCGTGCGGCCCCGGTGAGCTCCGTGCTGAGGTCGCGGTGCGGCAGGCGACGGTTGCCGGCGATTGCGTACGTTTGGCCACCAGATCTGCGACTCACGGAGGTCGCCTAAATCTCCGACAAAGATCGCCTAGGTCGCGGCGTCTCTCTACGCCTGGAGAAGATGAACAGTGCTCGACAAGGGCATGCACTTGGAAAATCAAAAAATTCGTGGGATAATTTCGAAAAAAAAAATGTGAACAGTGCGGGGCGTGGGCAATGCCAAAAAGGCCGAAAGCCCAAGGCAGGTCTCTACCTGCCTTGAGCTTTTAGCCTTCACAAGGCTAGCATTTGGAGAAGGAGGGTTCAAAATTTTTTGCCAAACGGGCTGGCATTTGCCCAAGTATCTTTAGGCCTCCAAAGGGCTTTGGGAAGTGGTTCCCAAACGGACCCAATGTGTCCTACTTGACTTAGCTGGAAACAGCTGAAAGGAGAACTAGAATTTAACTGGGTGTCCAGCGTAAGGACTATCAGCAAGTTGGGAATTGGATATCCATTTTGTGCAGATTTTGTTTGCAGAGCCTAGGCCAGTTCACATGCTAAAATGCACAAGAGACGTTTTGCATGCTTACGATTTGCCAAATCTTAACTAGTAATAATCACAAATTTTTACAACCAGAATGACACCATCCATCCGAGATTCCGAGTGGCATGTCATTAGAGACACAAATTCCGTACCCAGCAACAAATAAATTGTGCTATCATAAGCTGTGTTGCAAATGCTGTTTACATGAGAAAATGTCCTCAATGCTAAAGCTTCAAGACATGAGTCTGGCATGCTGCGCTCACAGGAAGTCAAACTAGCATCAGACTAGTCTGAGACCCTTCAACGCAGCTCCCGCATTCTAAGATATTATCAAGTTCTTATTGCCTTGATGACGGCTGGGGATTCCTTTAGCAATAGCATCTTGGGCAGTGGTCCAGTGATCAGAGGGGCAACCATGCATATCAGAATAGTGATGCTGATGCACCATCTCGAAGAGCAACCGCAGGTCATCCATCTAATCTCATCTATTTAGTGCAAACTGCTTTGGATTAGGGCCACCTGCATAGGTCAAAGGTCTAGATTTAATCAGTTCATGAGATTTGTCTTTATTGCATGGTCTCCAGGTAGCTGGATCTTCTCACCCGTGCTGAATTATAGGAAGTTGCTGCACCTGCAGTTGAACCCGATCAAATCCACCTGCTTTCATCAGGCAGTGCACCCAGTAGGTCCAAAACTTTTGAATAACATTATAGCTGAATTACCACTTGGATTGGATTTTGGTGAACTCCGATTGAGGAGACTTTGATATCCAGCGCAACCCTTGCACAGCCCTTGCACCAGCAACTGTGTGCTTCCCACTCTTGCCAGAGCTTCCCGTGACAATGCTGCTACCAGGACAAGCTGCAAGCTTAGCTTGTTCTTGCCTCGGCAGCATGTCCATGTGGCACTTGGAAGTTGGGAAATATATTGGTTGTGGTGGCACTTCCAAAAAAGCCTCAGTTATTGATGGAAAGGATGGGATCTTTTGTAGTCTGGCATCTTCACTTGCCATAAAGATTCCTATAGAGTGAGAGAGAGAGAGAGATAGTAAATAGGGGCTTCTGCATTCTTAAACCTGGATAATTCAATCTGAACATAAAAATCATTGATCACTCAATTCCCCTTGACTAGATTATATGACAGTTTCTTTTATATGTATGATTTCGAGTGCTTCATCTCAAATCATAGTGAATTCTTTCATTGGTCTAATCATTAAAAAAGGCCCCACCCTTTCGCACAGATCATTGATTGGAAGAAGACAAGAAGTAAAATGAGTTTTTAACTGCTCCCAAGCACGAGAGCACAACGGCTTTGAAATGACAACTCAAAATTCACAAGAAAGCATCAACATAGGTATTGCTAGTCCCTAACAGAATATACCTAGAGCGTGCAAGCTGATAAACAGAAAGACTGTAGATCCAACATAATAAGTTGATAGCAAAGGCAAACAAATATTTCGCAATGCCTTACTTCTTAATCATTCTTGCAAATATGATTTGTAACAGCACAGAAAATACTCTCCCAACACTTGTACTAGACAGTTGCCTTCTCAGTTTGAATTTTATGAGTTCAGGAAAAAAAAAAAATCCTTGCTTATTGTCATTTCGTAGACTTTCTTTCATTCTAAAAACATCAATATAATTCTTAGGGGTATCTTTTTGTTGTGGGTGCAACTTCAGACAGTCTTGAGAATATTTTTCCTAATAGTATGTTTAACCAGAAACAGCCTCTTTTTTTTTTTTTTTCTCTTTCCATATTCTGTGATTGAAACTATCATTTTTTTGAGTCCCAAATTTTAACTCTACCAGAAAAGGAACAACAGATACGGCAACAACTCACTGTACATTATGAGCATGGCCTGCCCATGAATGGCCCTAAACTCTAGAAAGCACATCTATTGTTGAAAACACGAGGCAAGCAACTTCAATTCGTGTTTCCCCTAAACTTTATGTAGCAAGAACCACTGCAGTCTCTTCCTCCCTACAGGCATCCTCGACACAATTTCACACAATTTATTCCAAAGAGTCCAATGCCCTACATCTTGGGATGGCAATTGCAACCTGTTCACGTGGCGTCACCTTTCCTCTCACTTGAAAGCAGACGTTCTATTGCCAACACCCCCAAAAGCAATTAATCATGCTACTCATCATCAAACAAGTCGGGCACACGACATCTTCATCTTGTGCATTTGCAAATGAACCGAGCACTCCATCTAAATCTGACCAAAGGAACTACCCACATGAAAGCATTTGAGAAAGACCAACATAATGGAATTAGGCGAGGGAGACGGACCGAGTTCTCTGTAGACCTTGCTTCTGCCGTCGACGGAGCTACAAGCCCGGACCATACAGCGCGAGACCATGGACTTGTGCGGCTGCGGAGCCCACCATCTTGACCCAAACGAAGCAGATTCTCAAGACCTTGCTCTTTGTTGAAGGCAAATTCTCAAGACCTCATGGTTTTCCATCAGTAATATTCACTTCCCTACTCAATAATCTCCCTTGCAAGCATCAAATAGAAAAACTTGATTTTTGCTTACTGTAAAGGTTACGCAGGAAACACTATAACGACTATCACACGCTTGCAACTAAAACAATTCATCCCCACCTCAATGTAGCTCTCAATTCGTGAAATGTCATTGCCTCAATTTTGGCCGGGTCATTATTAGGCAACATGACTTCACCAATGCTTGCACCAGAATTTTTCTGCAGAAAAAATGAATGCAAAATGGTCAAGTCCCCAAAACAGGGGTGGAATGATAGGTTCGATTAAAAGACAATACCTTGACATGACTTTTGGTAGAACTAGGAACTGAAGCCACTAATCCTTTCGATTTCTTCCCTTTCTTGTCCTTAGAAGTCGCCGTCGACTCAAGTGTCGACGAATTCGACACGCCCCTTTTGGACACCATTTCGCTCGTTCCGAGCAAGTTGATAGAACGACCAGCCCAGAATCTCGGAGCAGCCGCGAAGCTGCAACGTGCAAAAAAGTTAGCAATGTGCTGAAGGACCGATCTGGAAAGAAAGACTATAAAATTCACGCTGGGTTCACACAAAAATGAGAGTACCCCGACGAACTTCAAAGAAGGGGTGGCGAAACCTCTGAACCCTAGTCGAAATGCTTGCCTCATGGATGAAAGAATGCACAGAGAGACACACTCAGAGAGAGAGAGAGAGAGAGAGGCAGTATGGTGTTGCTGAGCAAGGAAGAAGAGATGCAGCACGAGGGCATACCCGAGACCTCACCGAACTGCGAGGGAAGAACCGCTAAAAGCGTAGAGGTCGTGGGAGAGGCGAGCGAAATCGGCCGTCGGGAGAGAGCGCGATTTAGGAAGAAGTGCGCCGAGAGAATGGAGCCCTGAGATGAGGCCGTCGAGTGGAGAGAGAAAGGCTATCGTCGGGAGGGAGCAACGGTCATCGGAGGAATCGCTAGACCGGAAGGAGCGTCAGAGGAGGAAGAGAGAGCAAAGAGGAGAGGGAAGACTGTTTGCTCTTCCACGAGGAGAGAGAGAGACAAAACCCAGAAAATTTAAGTGAGGAGAGAGAAATTTTAAGCGGGAGTGCTGTGCATTTATTACCCATTGATCCGTCCTCTCTTCTGCTAGTCGAGCCGAGAGTTATTGGGAGGAAAGAAGCGACGAGAAGAGAAAGCGGACATGGACCTGTCCCTGGAAAGTTGTTGACTCGTGAATGGATCAGAGCACGGATGACGTGGTCCTTTGAGGGTACCCAATATTTTCTTACAAGCATCACATTCTCACATGCAAGACTCTTATTTGAGGTTTACCCCGACTAGACTTGACTTCACTTGCTTTTTATATTAATAAAAAAATGAAAAAGGAAAGCAAGGAGCAATAAAGATCCTCCTAGTATGCTCCACCAGCTGAATTGATAGAAGTTCCATCGTGATGATGCCCAGTCTCTTTTTGCAATAAAGATGCTCCTAGTATGCTCTACCAGTTGATTTGATAGAAGTTCCATTGTGATGATGCCCAGTTTCTTTTTGCAATAAAGATGCTCCTAGTATGCTCCACCAGTTGATTTGATGGAAGTTCCATCGTGATGATGCCCAATCTCTTTTTGCAAGATTGATGTGCAGGGTGAGTTAACACACTTTGATAACGATTTTATTTTTAAAAGTAACTTTTTATCAAAAATGATTTTTTTATTCCCCAAAATAATTTTTGAGGGTAAGAATAGGCTTGGTAACTACACAAAATTTATATTCCCGGGATAAAAATGCGTTTGATAGAATTGTATAATTTTGTTTCTTTTAATTTTTTAATAATAATAATATTATATTTTTTCTTTTTTCTTTTCTCTCATTCTTCCTCCTTTGTGGTCAGTCATCGACCGTTGGGCGAGATTCGGCGTGGTCTGCGAGCTTGCTAAGCCAGGGCGAGGGTTGGCGAGCTTGTCGGAGGCTCGCCCCTTGCCCAAGCGGCACAAGGTCGGCCTTGCCTTGACTTGGTGAGGCTTAACCTCGTGCTGGCCGGCAAGCTAGAGTTTGCCTAGATTTGGCGAGGCCGAGCTCGCTCAGCCACTGGTGAGGCTCAGTGACGTTGGGGGTTGGCGACGCTCCGACGAGGTTATCAGCCATATTTCATAAAGATAGTTTATCTTAGAAGTAATTGACACACGAAAATCTCTGAAACTCAACTTCTCTTTATGAACCCCTATTCCGCTTTTGCTAAACCCATCTCATCATTGTCTCCTATCTGCTCCATCCTACAACTCATCTGCCAAACTCCGAAGGAAGTAAAGGAGTACGTTCAACCTTCCAAGTTTGATCAACATCTCATTCCTGCCACTGAAAAGGAGTATTTTGTTACTTTTCAAATTCCTCCAGAGTTTCCTAGGCAATGGACTCAACATGGATATTCTCATGTCCATTATGGAGCTGTTCGTCTTGCTTTTGCTTTTCATGGTCGCAAGGGCTTTCCAGTCGTGGCAAGAATAGCGTTATTAGATACTCGGTTTCTAAAATACCAGCATGCTTGCATTGGTATTGTTCAAACCACTTTAAATGCTGGAATGGTCTTTGTGACTTCATATCCAAATTTCAATATCGCTCTTTTAAACCCCCAGCTACTTTTGTTTCTAAAAGTCTAAGTCCAGCTCACTGGAGCTCTTCAAATTGCTGACTCTATTGCAGCAACACTACACTACTGGATGGTTTATCTAGTGCAGAACCATGCTTTTAACTTGAATTTCCACAATGGAAATGAAGATGCTTTATTCATCTTTATGTAGAATGATCAAGCATCCTGTATTCATGTTCCTAGCCAAATCCCAAAGGAAAAGCTGGCCAAGCTCCTTCTGAAGATATGGATCACCAACTATGAAAAGTTACATCAGAATAACAAGCCTTTCTAGTCTTCAGATTTCGAATTCGTTAGAAAAAATGATGGCACTGTTTCCATCAAATTTGGCAAGGAAAATGAAGAAAGTCATTTTATCTTCTAGACCCTCTTCATGATTGAACCATGTGCTCCTCAGTCAATTTCAGAGCCAAATCCCAAAAAGCTGGTTCAATATTTCCAATATTTCCAGAGTAATGGAAATCCTGTCCATTACTACAAGGACCGGTATGATCACTGCTTTTGGGATCCTTTTTGTCAATGTTTTTATTGTACAAATTCTCCCGCTGAAGTAGACCCAAATGTAAGACCCCGACGAAAGCACAAAAAGTCAAAGGATACTATGTACCAAAGGTACTTGAAAGGAGACTCCTCCGTTGATACTTTTGGTGAGTGTGATAAATTCCAATTTATGATTTCTTATGCTCCAACTCAACCACCAAAGTTCACTGCCCCACCCTTCGTTTCACCGACTCCACCACCATCACCTCATCCTTAGAAAAAACCAGCTATTTCCCCGTTTTATAAGCCAATCCTAAAGTGGGCAAAAAAGCATTCCTACCCACTTGAGGCTTCGAAAGAAACACCATCTAGTTCTTCCATCACCATGTTCCAAGAGACAGATTTTCCTCCTCTTGTTCGAAAAAGTTCGAAACTTTCGTTCTCTGCTTTAGAAGAATTCATTAACCCACAAGGTAGATATCGGCATGCTCCCAAGATATCTGCCCCCACTGATGTGGATGAACAGTGATAGTGACAGTGAACAGTGATTTTCCTAGCCTACTATTACAATAATGCTACAGTGACTTGCTACAATGATATGCTACAATCAGCGGTCTCGTCCGTCACGAGCATTGTAGTCATAGTCTGAGTCATCATAACTATGCATTTGTGCTAGAAGATGTTCTTCATATTTTTGCTCAAGTCCTGCAAGTGAATATGGTGAGAGAATTTGGATATTCCTCATGTTTGTCTCGTTTGACGATGATGCTTCCTCTTGATTCTTGAATGTCCCTGTAGTGTCGGTAGGAATGTTTGGCTGAGGTCAATTGGATGGTTGAACATAGTAGGATGTGTCCATGCCTAGAGATAATGATAAAGATTCTTGATCATAGGGGTCTTGAGAAAGAGGACCTCCTTATTGTACATAAGGGTCTTGAGAAGATTGTGTAGGGTCATCTATATCTCTCATTTCTTGCTCCTGTGATGAGGCAGCTTGTCTGAATTCCTCGAGTGCTTCCTTGGCTTTTGGTGCAAGGCTATAATGATCCCATGTAGTGGGTACATTATAGTTCCATACATATTCATGAATGGCTTTATTTTCCTAGCACAAAACTCTTTGGAGTTCTCGATACTGGTGTTCACAGCAATCAACAGATCCAGGAAAAGATTTGTAAGTTCGAGCTTCTGTAGTGTGCGGCTGAGGTTTATAAGATATGGTCCATATAATTTGTGGAGCATTGGTGATGTTGCCATTATATTTTGCAAAAGCCCATGGACGTCGGAAGAATGGAATAGTGTGGACTTCAGGGTTTGGTTAGATGGTTCTCAATTCTTGCTATAAGAGTCGCTTCCAGTGAGTAAGAGAATAAAACCAATTGAGGAAGGCTAAGAGATTTCTATCACTTTCCTTCTCAATGTTTCGACCGAGTCTGAATATCCTAGTGAGGTTGGCAATGAATCTTCTGGTTGGAATTTCAATAGCTATTAAGTACTTATTGGTTAAGTACCATAATAGCCATCGCAACTGATTAGGAAAGTCTTCTTCCTTCCATATTAAAGGGCGTATGAACGGATAGTCCGAATTTAATTTAAAATGATAAAGAATTGAATATCCATGGAGTCTGAATAGATTTGTGTGGCATTGCCACATGATGTTTTCCAGATTTTCAGTGAGGTTGTCATTATGGACTTATTCAACAATCTCCTAGGGGTATTGCCAGCTTGGCCAATCTTGTATTCTTTCAATCTTATACTTTTCATTGGGATGAAGAGTATGGAAAGCATGTTTCATGATGTACATGTTGAATTCTGCTGGTGCCTTTGGTCTTGACAAGAAGTCAGTAAGCACGTTCTTCTTTCAACAATGTGTTTGGTTTCAAAAGAGTATTTTGAAAACCATTCAGCTCATCAAAGTAGTTGAGAATGTGGAATTTGCTTCTGTTTGAACTTGGTCATCTAGGAAAAAGATGCCATGTCTAACTCTACCAGGAAGTGATGGTCGATGAGATGTAATTCGAACTTTTTTATTCCATTCTTCATTGCCAAGATTTCTTTGAAAGTGGAATGATAATTCATTTTAGCTTGGGAAAATTTTCCACTTTAGTAAGCACACATGTGTCTCTTACCATCAATTTCTTCGAACAAGATGGTTGCTTAGTATTCATCACTGGGGTCAGTCTGGAGAATTCTCTTTCCTATTGATGAGATTTATAATGGAGGAAGAGTCTGCATGATCTCCTTAAGTTTAGCGACTGCTTTAATATGAGATTTTCCTCAAGGTGGAGGATTCTTCTTTAGCATTGATTGTAGTGGAATCAATAGTTTGGCAATGTTTGGAACAAAGTCTTTGAGATAATTAATTATTGCAAGAAATTGTTGAACTTGCTTTGTCGTGAAATTCTCCTCAGGAAACTTCAATAAATTTTGAGTAATGTGTGGCCCTGGATAGTATGTACCTTTATTAAGGTGCATATCAAGAAATTCAATTTCTGTCTAGGCAATATTCATCTTTTTTTGAGAAAGCATAATCCCATGTTGTTTTACAATATCTGCAAACTGCCTAAGAAGTTGGCAGTGGGATTCCTCGTCAGGACTGTAGAGTAGGATGTCATCAAAATATATAGCTGTACTCGATAGGATTGGTTGAAAAATTCGACACATGGCCTTTTGGAACAAGGATGGTGCTACCTTTAGGCCAAAAGGAATAACTTTCTATTGGAAATGTTGATTCGGGATACAGAATCCCGTTTTGGGCCTGTAGTCAGGATGGATACCCAATTGCCAAAATCTGGCTTTGAGATTGAATTTGGAGTAGATTTGGGCCTTGGATAATCCGGTAAAGAGGGAATTTCTAGAAGGTAAAGAGAATTTGTCATATTGAAGGAAGAGGTTAAGAGGTTGGTAGTTTATTACCAGTCGCATCTTTCCTCTATTTTGCTCGGCACGCTTATTGATATAAAAGGCTTCACAAGCCCATTGAGAATTGTAGATTTCAATAAGGCCTTGTTGTAACAATTATGAGCATTCATTATGAGCAGAGACTAGGTGTTTTGGCTTCATTCTCATATGACTCACCTTAGTTGGATTGATGTCTTCATTTTTTTTAAGGGAAGACGAACAAAGAATTCCGGGTTTTTCCATAAAGGATGAGAACACTTTTGAGATAATTAGAATGGGATTCTGAATAGGATTCTAATAACTCTACATGATTGGGTCTAACAAATTTATTTGGATGGAAAAAAGTCTTTAACTATTGATGAATTCAGAGAATTGATCCTTATACTTAAGATATTTTTCTAGAAATGATACGAAACTGAGAAATCTGAGTCATGATGTCCCAACCAATAATCAAATCTTTGTTGGGAAGACTGGATTCGAAGATTTTTGTGGTTATGGAACACTGGGGAAAAAACTGGACAGTTATTAGGATAGTTCTTACATTTGTAGAAAAAGTATCTCCTGAAGCAGAATTAAAATATCGAACGCAAGAAGTCCAATATTCTTCATGAAGAACTTTAGCGTCTAAGATTGAAGAACTTGCTCTAGTGTCTATGAGAGCAATGACATGATAATTTGAAAAAAAAAAAAATCTCCATAAGTGTATGAAACTCAAAGGGGTTAAGCAATTGATCACTTGTAGTGTTTGGGATAAAGAAATAAATTGCCCCTCATCACTTCGGTCATCATACCTTTTGCGAGAGAACTCTTTACCTTGCGGATATAGAACTTTTACACTCATGTCACAAGTGTATAGGTAGGGGACTGTGTATAGGATAAAGCTTGCCTTTCATCATCCTAACACATCTCATTTCGCATTCTTAAGCATTTGATATCACTCTACTGAATTGTCCATCTTGACAAATCTCTACATGAAATTGGTGAGTTAAATAAGTAAAATCACTATGGAAATTCTCTTTTCAAAAGAGTCCAGCAACCTTAAGCTTTTATGACTTTGAAACAGACAATTTACCATACTCAAAACATGATTTTAAGCATCCATTCAGGGGATTGCCCCACAAAGGGATTGCCTCGGCAACGGATGTCCTTGGATTGTCCTTATCAATCAAGATTGAAAATTTAATCTTTGATTTGATAAATACTCCATTCTTGCTTTTGTCCCTGCACAAGAGAACGCGTATGAATAGGATACTAAGCAACCTCAAAGTAAATTCAAATTACACATCCATTTTGGCTCAGATCGATATTTTATCTCAATCATGTCACTACTAGAATCTGTAGTGCCCCCAATTCGTCATATTAACTTTTTAGAAATGATACTAAGCAACATCAAAGTAAATTCAAATTACACATCCATTTTGGCTCAGATCGATATTTTATCTCAATCATGTCACTACTAGAATCTGTAGTGCCCCCAATTCGTCATATTAACTTTTTAGAAATGTGTTCTCAAACTTGTTAATTAACAGTTGAGCCATTTGATCTATCATTGCAACTTGATGTGCCTTTTTCAGATGCTTTCTTATCAAGCTAAAAAAGTGATGCTCTGAAACATGAAGTAAATGAGTCAGAAAATTAAACAAGCTAACCTAATGCATGCTTTTGGAAATGGCTTGAAAAATGATTTTTTTATTCTTTTTTTTTTTTTGGAATATTTTGGATGAGGAAGCATGAAGAAGCCCAGTCCTCAGAATTCTCCTTAGATGATATTTTATTTTCATTGTTGGATATCATCACCAAGCTGGATTAGTGTACCCCATCATGTCCTCAAAACAAAACTTGTAATTTTATTGATATTCATCAATCGAATTACATTTATTGGAATGAAAAATGTGATATTCAAGCACTAAAAGAAAGCGAAACAGAAGAAATTGAAACCAATCCCTAAAAGTAATAAAAATTCCCACTCAGGGGAAGGTGCAACTAAACATGCCCCTAATTAAATAAGAAAATCGAACTACTTAAGACCATGAATCATGTGTGCTTAAGTTCTTCACCCTCCTTGGTCTTGTGATGTGAACCCTCCAAGTCAGATATTCTTCCTTCCAAATGTCACTAGTCTCTTCATGGTGGCATCAAATTCGGCTACCTCAGGAAACTGAGACAATTCAAAAGTCATCTTGGCTCTCTTCTTCAAGTCGCAATTTCTCATTGAAGATAGAGTATCTATGCCATCCTAGCACTTGCTTGACGAGGTAAGCCATAGTAGCAGACAATTCATTGACTTGACTTTGGAGGCGTGCAATTCACTTGTCCATGTCATTGTCAATATCAATGATACGGTTCAGCACCTCGTTTTGATCCGCCATTTTAGCTCTCGACCGTGTATGGATGGGTGAGTGGGATCACTCCATAATCACCTAATTCAAATGAATGGGAACATGTAAGCATGATGTGTAAATAGAGAGCCAATACATGACAACGATCTATATTTTTTTCTTTTTTTGTCACGAAAAGTCCACACATGAAGAGAATTTCCTAAAAATGGACTAGGAAAATAAAGACATGGGACACCCTAGCATGGACTGGAAAATAAGGATATTGAATTCCTGAACATGAACTAGGAAAAACAAAAGTTTGAATCCTAATAAGAACAATAAACACATTAATAGAAAACAAATTGTCCAAATTTTTTTTTGTTGTTTTCACAACTCATTCCATAGCGATTTTCTCATTTCATTTTTGATTGACAAAGGAATTAGATCAAATGACCTACCTAATATGACAAAGTAAGTAAATTACAGAGTATAGGGATAAAAGACTTACTTCACCAAGGAAAATCAATGGCAACCATATAGACATGCACATGGGGTTCGATTTCTATCTAGATGGCTCAACTAAGTGGAGTTAAAAATGTGGGATGACTAATCGCAGCCTCGCATACTAAGTCAAGTCCTCTCAACTCCGACTCAGTCAAGAATGATACCCCAATGCAGCGCAACCTCGCAAGCAAAGGTAAACATTCTCAACACCACGAAATAAGCTTTCGGGATTGAGTTGGGCAACCTCTACTACGTGGCCTCACGGTCAAAGTCATAACCAACTCAATACCATCCTAAGTATCCTGGTGTGGCCCAGGTCCGGCGGCAGGTTGTGTGTGCAATAGTGTAGTGTAAATGCATAGGCATGCACAACAGTTTATGTCAAACAACACTTCATATATGAAAATAAACCATACATTCATGCACCTCCTTGCAAAACAAAGGATAGCAAACACTTCTCCTTATACCTCCCATCCTGCAAGAACATTTAACACCTTAAACGTTAGGGACGTACCTCGGATCCTCGCTTCCAAATAATAAAAAAAATCAAAAAGAAAATTAGCCTAAGTCTACTAAGAGTTTCAACTCAAGTCCCCCGTGGAGTCGCCAAGCTGTCGCGACCTAACCTCGGGTGAACGACCTAAGGTTTGGCTAATGGATTACTAAGTATAAACTTAGCTCGGGCTCTCCCAAGCCCATACCAATTCACAACTTAGGTTCAAGTTCTCAATACGCCATTGATTTTTCAATTAGGAGTCGCCACTAATATATTTTTGGTGGATCAATTAGAAACCCAAGTAAAATAATGGGAGATTTACTTTACTTATACGAACTAGAGATTGTGAGTTCGGGGACTTGGTTACACTAGATTTCTCAAACGCCATTTCAGTACCTATCTCTTTTATTTTGAAAAAAAAAAAGTTTTGCAGGCAGCTTGAATTGATTTTAATTTATTTTCCTAACATGTAAGATTATCATGCGAGTGCACAAACCACCAATTTAACAACCAAATAAAGTAGTGAATAAATTGCAGGACTTGCCTCATGGCATCGAAAGCGTCCGCAATATTATATCAAAATTCACATCGACAGTCCTAGATATGATTTTTAATTAACACGCAATTACTTTTTTTTGTTTTCACTTATTTAATGAGAATCATGTTTTATGCAATGCAATGTTACTAATCTAACATGAAATGATATGACATGGCAATATGACCTAAACTATATGATATAAATGAAATATTTTGTTTTTTCTTAGTGAGCATGCAATCTATCCTTGAGAATGAAATTAATTTATTCTAAGAATATTTTTTGGTATTTTCCATGAAATTCGAAATTAGAAAATCGCGAAAATTATCTATTCAGATTAAGATCTCATCCAACTTATATTAAGAATTAGGTTAAGCCAAATCTTAATTTAAACTAGGACATTATCTCAACTTAGTATTCCCTAACCTAAAATGCAACCTATCTAGGAAAACTTATAATTAATTAGAAAATAAACATTAAACATGTAATCTTATCCTAATATGCAACGGCGTGCAAAGAATGCCCTAATTCTAGTTTTTTTCTTTTTCTTTTCTATGAAATTCGAAATTAAAGCATAATTAAACGTGCAACTTAAATTTTTAAAAAAATAACATCTTAAATGAATGCCCTTTTTTTTGGATTTTTATTTTTCAAAAATTCGAAATAAGTAAATTTCCTATTCTAAATATGCAAAATAACTCTAAAACTAGAAATATTCTAAGATGAACCTAATATGAACTCAAATACATTTTTTTGGGTTTTCTTTTATGAAAACAAAATCGATTCAAATAACCCAACAACAAATCAGGCAAGATAAGATTGATATCCATAAATTGACGAATCAGAGATCGGATTGGCCAAGTTTAAACAAAATTGCAAATCGAATCTCGAGTGTGAGATGGGATTGGCAATTTTTTCATGCGATTGCGAGTCAAATTTCAGGCGCGAAAATTGGACCGTCAATCGTATGCACGTTGTGAAATTAGGGATTGATCTCTAACTTAGAAAGCTACTCGAGTTGCGAATATTATGGCATGTCGGGGGTTTCGATCATGCATCAAGAAATATTTCAAATAGATAAACAAAATATTTGAAAACCCAAAAATACATGATTTTTACGTAATTTGAGTTTTGGTTTCCAAATTCGGCCTAGCGAACGGTGGCTCGTGGATCACGATGGAGGCTCGGCGCGGCTCGAGGACAGGTCGCTTTGATGGTGGGCCGTTGAGGGTGGTGATACTTGGTTAGTGTCGGAGAACGTCGTGGAATAGGAATGCCGAGGCTGATGACAGGCTCGTCAGGGGGAGCGAAGGTCTACGGTTGTTAGTTGATTGGATCAGTAGCCAAATAAACCTCAAGCGGCCTGCAAAACAAGAAACTTAACGTTGTAGGGATGAACATCGACTTGGTCACGACTCGGGGTCTGCAAGGATGTCACTGTGACTAATCTCATCGGCATAACATGGGGCAACCGCGGGAGCTTTCGACATGGCAAGATTAAATAGCCATTGGAGGATAGTGAGCGATGGCGTGATGGTGCAATGGGAACAACAGGTGCTCGTAGTTGATTCAGGGCAGCAACCATGCGTCGCAGAGTTAGACCCAACAACAGCAACGTCTTCGTGGATTGACACTAACTCAGCTAGGTGGTGCGGTTCAGGCGCTCGTTGGAGTACGTGGTCACAGCTGACTTTGCTGGTCGCTTCGCCAAGAGACGTGTCTCTCTCTACTGGTTGTGTCGACCTTTAAGCAGTGCTGGTCAGATCATGGGATAACCATACGACCACCCATGATCATGAGGAATAGTAATATGGTGGAGAGAAAGAAAGAAAAAGGCAGAAGCCCGAATGTGGTTATGGGAGGAGAGAAATATTTAAAAAAATTTGAATTGAGGTCGTGCTTCTCTCTCGGTCTCTCACTCTCCAATGGCTGCCCTCATGAAACCTCACCAGCAAAAAGCCAATTTTTCCCTTTGAGTTGAATTTTTTCAGCTCCCCCCCTTTTTTGTAGCGTAGCAACCTTTTTATAGGTGAGTAGACTAGGGGTTTATTTCCTTCTTCAAATTAACATCCACGGAGATCACCTCCCAAATGCAATATCCTCCACCGATTTTACCACATATTGCTAAAGATTCAAGATTGTGATAAGATTTTTCTCAAATTTCAAATCTTGCAAAGATGAGCTCATAATATCTCCTCGAGGATTTTGAAAAATCCACCGTTATATCATCAAAAATATCAAATCTCAATTTCTCACGAGATAATTTTCGGTCATCAAAATAACGGGCTCGGGCTAATTTGCTCCCTTCGTGGGCTTAGTCCAACTTGTCAAATTAAAGCTCAGAACTACCAATTCGAACCCATCTGTCACCAGTCCGATGCAAATGCAAAATAAAGAAAAATGCCCCTAAAACTATACGCTACAGAATTTAGTTCTATTATTTTTTAGGGGTTAAAAATTAATCCCTAATATTTATTGTAATAAATAAATAACTAGATCGCCAAAATTTAGGTGTCAACAAGGTGGTACTCGACCCCATCGTGGATGTTGATGTTTTGGAAAATATCGCGGTGAACCAAGGGCCCGAGTCTGAAGGGCACGGAGTAGAGGTAGCTAATCCTCTAGACATCGACATCCCTAATGGTGTCATGATAGACCTGAATCCCGAGTAGGTAGGGTCCGGGGTAAGATTGGCTTAGTAGCTTCTTTTTGAATATAAATCTCTGTATGTAGACCTGTAAGACTGACTAAGCATGTATATAGGGTGTGGTTTATGAAACTGTTGTCTTGTTTTTACTATCCCTGTGTTGTTTGTTGTCTAGGGTTTATTAGTTCGCTTCCGCATGTGCACAAAATGAATGAGTCGGTGACATATCTTGAGAACGTCGCAATTTAATTGACCGCTGAGGGATGCGCACGTGCCCGGGGTTCGGGCCGTGACAGGCAAGGTTGGGCCGGTCTAGGGTTGGTCCATGATTGACTCTAAACCGATGCTCACCCCTACTAAATTATATACCTATCAATGCAAATGCTCCTAACATCTATATGCTCATGCAATTTAATGAAAATTATTTTTATGTTACGAATTAAAAATTAATTCTTAATTTTTTATGTAATTAATGAATGATTAATTAATTACTAAAATTTAGATGTCAATATCCTATTATTAAAATCTTTATCAGTGTTTGCTAAAATCTTGAAAATCAACCATATCGTCGTGGTTTTTTACGAAAAATCATCAAAATTCCACAAGAATCTTTTCCATAGAGAAATCTTTTTTTGTTTTTTTAGGTTGTTTCCCTCGTGATATTATAAATCGGATGGGTTAGGCTTTGTTTGGTAAAAATAATTTTTATTTCTCAAAACAACTATTTCTGTTCTTTTGTTCTAGAGAACGAAAAAAGAATAGAAACGTGTTTGGTAAAATTTTTGTTCCCGGGAATAGATTTGGAATAAAAACAAAAAGTAGAAAAAAGTAGCTCATTGTTCTCGGGAAAAAAAAATTCTCTTTTCTCTTCTTCTCTTTCATTTCCTTCCTCTTCCTTTTGGTTGAAGTAAAGTGAGTGTTTTGATAAACTCTCTCAATATTTTTCTAAACACCTCTTCTTCTCCATTCTGGTAGGATCCTCTGAGAAATGCAGTTCGGATGGTTAGAAATGCTACTATCCCGGCATCAGTATGAGTGTCTCTAGGCCCTGAACAAAAAGTCTGAGTAGTTTTCTGCTAAAAGGCTATCCCTGAAAGGGCTTGAACAAGAGGTTCACCCACAATGGGATTGCATACCTACAGGAAACTGACTCCGTCTTCCCTTATTCTAAGCCTAGTGGTCCATTCATGGTATCAGAGCCATGGTTTTGTTTTTAATAAGATTCATTCCATGCGCTTAGTAGATGAATCCAATGCTGAGAAGATCTCTTCACATCATGACTGAACCAGAAATACTAGAAGCATCTATTTCTCTCGCCTCATCCCCATCTTCCTCAACCTTTTCAGATTTTCGTGTCAAATGCTTCTAAGATAGACTATCTTTATGAAGTCTCTCTTAGCAATGAAACCAAAATCTCCGAAACTCAACTTTTCCTTATGAACCCCTATTCCGCTTTTGCTAAACCCACCTCATCATTTTCTCCTATCCACTCCATCCGACAACTCATCCACCAAACTCCAAAGGAAGTAAATGAGTACTTTCAATCTTCCAAGTTTGATCAACATCCCATTCCTGCCACTGAAAAGGAGTATCTTGTTGCTGTTCAAATTCCTCCAGAGTTTCCCAGGCAATGGACTCAATAGGGATATTCTCATGTCCATTATGGAGCGGTTCGTCTCGCTCTTACCTTTCATGGTCGCAAGGGCTTGCCAGTCGTGGCAAGAATAACGTTATTGGATACTCGATTTCTAGAATACCAGCATGCTTGCATTGGTACTGTTCAAACCACTTTAAATGCTGGAATAGTCTTTGTGACTTTATATCTAAAGTTCAATATCGCTCTTTCAGACCCCCAGCTACTTTCCTTTTAAAAGTCGAGGTTCAGCTCACTAGAGCTCCTCAAACTGCTCTATTGCAGCAACACTGCACTACCAGATGGTTTATCGAGTGCAGAACCATGCTCTTGACTTGACTTTCCACAATGGAAATGAAGATGCTTTATTCATCTCTATGTAGAATGATCAAGCATCCTGCTTTCATGTTCCCAGGAAAATCCTAAAAGAAAAGTTAGTCAAGCTTCTTCCAGAGACATGGATCACCGACTATGAAAGTTACATCATAATAACAAGCCTTTCCAGTCTTCAGACTCCGAATTCGTCAAAAAAAACCATCTTCATGATTGAACCATGTGTTCCTAAGTCAATTTCCGAGTTAGATCCCAAAAAGCCGGTTCAATATTTCCAGAGTAATGGAAACTCTGTCCATTACTACAAGAACCGGTATGGTCACTGCTTCTAGGATCCTTTTTGTCAATGTTCTTATTATACAAATTATCACGATGAAGTAGACCCAAATGCAAGACCCCGACGAAAGCATAGAAAGTCAAAGGATACTACGTACCAAAGGTACTTGAATGGAGACTCCTTCGCTGATACTCTTGGTGAGTATGATAAATTCCAATTTATGGTTTTTTATGCTCCAACTCCATCACCAGAGTTCACTGCCCCACCCTCTGTTTCATCGACTCCACCATCATCTCCTCCTCAGAAAAAACCAGCTATTTCCCCATTTTATAAGCCAATCCTAAAGTGGGCAAAAAAGCATTCCTACCCACTTAAGGCTCCGAAAGAAACATCATCTAGTTCTTCCATTGCCATGTTCCAAGAGACAATTTTTCCTCCCCTTGTTCAAGAAAGTTCAAAACTTTCGTTCCCTACTCCAAAAGAATTCATTGACTCACAAGGCATATATCAACATGCTCCCAAGATACTTGTCCCCACTAATGTGGATGAACATGGAAGACAGAAAAGGTTGCTAAAGCCGTCCTGAATTGGCAATCGAAGACTCTTTTAGCACACTACAATGCGTTCAAAGCAATTGACTCCAAAATTGTGAATGTGCAACAAGATCTTCGAAGACATGATAAAATCACCAAGAAGATGCTTTCAGACTTCCAAAATAGGATTCATGCCTTGGAATCCGGACAACATTTGGGGTATCATCATCTTGAAAGCCAAAAAGTGGAAATAGAAAAGCTCAAAAAACATATCAAACTCCTTGAAGAAGGAAGATTAAATCCTTTCGACCCATTTTCGACTACATTGTGGTCAGAGCATTTGCCTCCTCCACCATCCTAGAATATGTCTATCTTTGCTACTCTCACAGAGACTCCCATTAGACAAGATAAGACATATGTGGTAGAAATGCGAAATCGCTTCAAAAAACTGGATCGAATAAGGAAGGAAAAGAGAAAAGATAAGATGCCTGAAGAATCCTCGCTTGTTATGAAGGAAAAGCCAAACCAAATGATGCTATCAAATCCGTTAGAATCATTCTTGAGAGATTTGGACAATCAGGAAGAACAGCCTAATCTGTCAGTTTGAAAGAACAAATCCTACTTCCATCAAAACCGATTTTTCCAGATAACTTGGACACTGAGTCAGACTCGGTGTCCTTCTCATCCTCTTCATCCCTCTCAATCACTGCCATCGATTCCCTTCCTACTGCACCAGTAACTTCATCAATATTCATGGCCGACCCTCCGGACCAAGATATGAAATCCAACCCTTCTGAACCAGAAATTGTTCAACCAAACAATTCCTCTCGGCATTTGACTACCTCCTCCAAACAGTTTTTCACTGTTAATGATATTCCATATTCCAAATGGCCAGAAAGATTTGAAGAATTCCATACTTAGTTAAATGCCCAAACTCTTACCAATCAGGATAAGTATGATGTCATTTTTGGTTTTGTCACAAGGTTCACAAGTAGCCTTAAACATTGGTGGCAATTAGTGATAGAACAAGACCAAGTTCAATTTTTACTTTCACTAGATTTTAGCCATGCCATTACCCTCTTATACCATTTTTCATTGGAAAACCTTATGACCTTCATGAGCTCAAAAGAAGAGAATTCTTTGAAAGAAAATGTTGTTCTCTCCAGAAAAAGCATCTCGATAAACACTATGGGGAAATGCTCAAGCTTTTCTATAGTATTGGAGCTAATCCAAACCTAAAACAAATCTTTCTGACTTCCATTCCCAAAGAGTTATCCCAGCAGGTTGAGAAATCTTTTCTCAGCAGACAGAAAAGAATTATGGATATTCCTTTGGGAGAAATACAACAGGAGATCAATTTGTGCCTTGATGATTTGTGTTTAAAGCGCCAAATAGTTAAAACCTATCTCACGAACAATAAAGAACTTGATAGAGCCTGTTTTCTCCATGAATTGAAGATCAAATGCTCTAAGAAAGATTGTGATGGTTCTTGCGAAAAGTCTTCTAGAAAAAAGAAGCACTTTAAGAAATTCTAAATAAAAAAAATCCATACATGGTTCTAAGCATTTCAGAAGAAAGAAGAAATGGCAATTCCTACGAAAAAGGAAAGATCGTTCAGGTCATAAGAAATCAACTCAATGCTTCATCTACAACTAAAAGGGTCATTTCACCAAAAACTACCCCTAGGCAAGAAAATGTCAAAATCATTTGATAAATCACATAGAAATTAAAACAGGCATTTCACTCGAAAATGATGATGTCGAATCTCTATTATGTGCAGATGAAGAACCATCTAAACAAACTCTTTGTGTCATCCCATGTTACCAAACTCCCAGTGAAACTGATTCAGATTCAGAATCTGAAGACCTTTTTTCATATATCTCACTTCTTCGAAACAAAACCTTGATATATTTTCAAGCCAAATCCATTGTCCTCATTTTCACGTAAAAATCTTCACTTCAAAGTTTGTCAAACATATCACCTGTCAAGAACCACCCCACATTGAGGCAAATTAGAGGTAAGACAGCATCATGAGGTGAGGAAAATGAAAAGAAATTTTCTTGCTCTCACTTGCATTAATCTTCAAGTCGTGCTATTACATTGAATTCATGTGGTAATTTAAGTGCCTTAGGATGACAAAGATAATTTATTTCTCTATCCTGCATATTTATATCCTTTGCACAGCCTACTTGAGCTTGCAATTTCATTTCTTCAAATCCAGTTGGTGATCATCCCCCACATTGGGGCAAGGCAAAAGGTAGATGAAGACCTTTGTGTCATTCAAAGTGTAATTGCTTGACGTATGCATTGTGCGTAAGAATCAAAATCAAAATAGAACTAAAGGGCATGAAAAAGCAGTGTGCCTGGTAAATGCAAGGCCAATGCCCATGAAAAAAGAAGTGAAGGAAAAATGAATGAGAACTAGGGGCATGAAAAAGCGATGTGCTTGGTAAAAGCAAGACCGATGCCCATAGATGAAAAAAAGTCAAGATAGGTGACTATCATTTGTAAAAGGTTGTATCCCTAATGGAGCTGTATTCAAAGAGCACAATATCGAGTTTTTATAGTTAGTAAAGCACATTGCCTAGACAATCCCTGGTGAAGAAGACTTGCGACAATAGCAAGATGATCATCAACTCTCACCCTTTACACATATTTTGAGCTTAATGATCCTTTTGTTTCTCAACCCATGAACCCAGCCTATGTTACGTCCCTTACAAAGTATCTTTAGATTAGGGCATTTGAATTAACATGAGAGTTCATATGTTTATAAGTATCGCTCGAAGAAGTGCGAGCAAAATTATTTCTTTCTCATTTTGCAAGGTTCTTGATTTGTAAACTCGGAGATGATTATAGAATTGTTCTTTCAATTGCCTTAACTCAAAGAATCCCTTTATTAAGCCATTGACCAAGCCCACGTTACAGTCCTTATTAAAGACCTCTCAGATTGGTAAGATTGTACTGCTTGCGAGAATACTCGGGCCCTTGTTGGTATAATGATAGTGAGATGGAGTGATTCTCCTAAAATAACCCTTCTGAATGAGAGTGAGTGAAAGTCATTTCTAATTGAAAGTCTCTCATTTAGTATTCTTAAGAAATCCATGTCATTGTCTTGAACGACAATTCTCTCCTATGGAAATTTGGGTGATGCAAATATGGTAAAGTCATTATGCATAAACCTTGATTGAATTGATGAAAACCTCACTGAATTTTGAAATGTGCATTTTAAAGTAGCTTAGATTGTCTACCTCTTCGATGAATGCATACCGGTTTTTGTTCTAATTGTGTCTGACAGATAATGTTTCTTCGAAGACTGAGTAATACTTGATGTTCAAGTTGCTCCTTGAAGCCTCGAGATTCGGCGTGCTTTTGTAGCTTGAAGCCCTTTTTCGCTACCCGGCGTGCTTCTATAACTCGGTGTCTTTTACATCAACTCGACGTGCTTTTATAACCCGATGTCCCTCTTTTTCGATTCGGCGTACTTCCATAGCCCGGTGTCCCTTTATATTGACCTGGTGTGCTTTCGTAGCCTAGAGTCCCTTTCATTGAACCAGCGTGCTTCCATAGTCCGGTGTTCTTTTATATTGATTCGGCGTGCTTACGTAGCATGGTGTCTTTTTCATCGACTCAGTGTGCTTTTATAGCCCGATGTCCCTTTTTATCGACCCGGCGTGCTTCCATAGCCCGGTGTCCCTTTATATTGACCCGGCTTGCTTTCGTAGCCCAAAGTCCCTTTCATCAAACTGGCGTGCTTCCACAGCCCGATGTTCTTTTATACTGACTCGGCGTGCTTTCGTAGCCCGGTGCCCTTTTCATCAACTTGGCGTGCTTTTATAGTCCGATGTATCTCTTTATCGACCTGGCGTGCTTCCATAGCTCGGTGTCCTTTTATATTGACGTAGCGTGCTTTTGTAGCCCAAAGTTCCTTTCATCGACCCGGCGTGCTTCCATAGCCCGGTATCCCTTATCCCTTTATATTGACTTGGTGTGCTTTCGTAGCTAAGAGTTCCTTTCATCGACTTGGCATGCTTTTATAGCTTGATATCCCTCTTGATTAACCCAGCGTGCTTCCATAGCCTAGAGTTTCTTGATATGACCTAGCGTGCTTTTGTAGCTCGGAGTCCTTTTCATCTACTCGGTATGCTTTCATAGCCCGATGTCTCTCTTTATCGACTCGGCGTGCTTCCATAGCCCGATGTCCATTTATATTGACTTGGTGTGTTTTTATATCCTAAAGTCCCTTTTATTGACTCGGCATGCTTTCATAGCCTAATGTCTCTCTTAATTGACACGGCGTGTTCTTGTAGCCCGGAGTTCTCGACCTGGCATGCTTCCCTAGCCTAGAGTCCTTTTCATCAACATGACATGCTACTGTAGCCCAGAGTTCCCCTATCAAATCGACGTGCTTAGGAGGTATTGTCTCTCAAATGCACTGACACTTAACTTGGTCGAGCTGTCCCTCAAAGATTTTTCTCCAGATTCAGTTTGATTAAGGTGACCGAAGAAACGTTCAGGTCCTGGTTAGATAATTCATGCTGTAATGCTAGGCGATTGAAGAAAGGTTCGAGTCATAGCCAAGCAAAACCTCATTTTAGGAGACCGTAGAAAGGTACGGGTCCTAGACAATATTTATTACTCTAACAGGCGATCATAAAAAGGTACGGGTCTTGGAAGAGCAGTTTCCCTATCTTGGCGATCGTAGAAAGGTACAGGTCCTAGCAAAGCCGTTTCTCATTTAGGTGACCATAGAAAAGTACGGGTCCTGGAAAGTGAGTTCCCGTTTAGGCGACCTTAAAAATGTACGGGTCTTGGAAAAGCAATTTTTTATGTCAAGGCAACCGAAGAAAGGTTCGAGTCCTAGACAACCAAATACTGTCATACTAGGCGACCGTAGAAAGATACTAATCTTAGAAAATAGTCTCTTCACAAAGCCTCATTACTATTCTGGGCGACTGTAGAAAGGTACAGGTCTTGGACATGTAACATCAACTATCTTGAATTACTCTACCCTCCTTGAATGTAAGTTATTTTAGGTAGGTTCCTTTATCATTTGTATTAGTATTTCCATACATCATATAAATTGCATTCCAAAATGGAATTTATTTTCCAATAAAAAATCATTCATTGTGTGCATGATCAAAATTTAGGTCTCAATTTATCTTTGAAGGCAACCTCTACAAGCTCACTTTCAAAGAGGGGCAGTTGTTGAAACCTAAATTTTGGTGACCTAATTATTTATTTATTACATAAAAATTATGAATTAATTTTTAACCCCTAAGAAATAATAGAATTAAATTGCGTAGCATATAGTTTTATGGGCATTTTTGTTTATTTTGCGTTTGCATCGGACTGGTGACAGATGGGTTTGAATTGGTAGTTTAGAGCTTTAATTTGACAAGTTGGACTAAGCCCACGAAGAGAGCAAATTAGCCCGAACCTGTTATTTTGATGACCAAAAATTATCTTGTGAGAAATGGAGATTTGATATTTTTGATGATATGACGGTGGATTTTTCAAAATCCTCGAGGAGATATTTGAGCTCATCTTTGCAAGATTTGAAATTTGAGAAAAATCCTATTACAATCTTGAATCTTTAGCAATATGTGGTAAAATCGGTGGAGGATATTGCATTCGGGAGGTGATCTTCGTGGATGTTAATTTGAAGAAGGAAATAAAGCCCTAGTCCACTCACCTATAAAAGGGTTGCTATGGTACAGAAGGGGGGGAGCTGAAAAAATTCAACTCTGAGGGAAAAATTGGCAATCTACTGGTGAGGTTTCACGAGGGCAGCCATTGGAGAGTCAGAGACCGAGAGAGAAGCACGGCCTCAATTCAGAATTTTTTTAAAAATATTTCTCTCCTCCCATAGCCACATTCAGGCTTCTGCCTTTTTCTTTCTTTCTCTCCACCATATTACTATTCCTCAAGATCATCGATGGTCGTATGGTTATCCCATGATCTGACTAGCATCGCTCGGAGGTCAACACAACCAGTAGAGAGAGACATGTCTCCTGGCGAAGAGACCAACAAAGTCAGCTGCGACCATGTACTCCAATGAGTGCCTGAACCGCTCCACCTAGTTGAGTTAGTGTCAATCCACGAAGACGTTGCTGCTGTCGGGTCTAACTCTGCGACGCGTGGTTGCTGCCCTGAATCAACGACAAGCACTTGTTGTTCCCGTTGCACCATCACGCCATCGCTCACTTTCCTCCAATGGCTATTTGATCTTGCCATGTCGAAAGCTCCCGTGGTTGCCCCCGTTATGCTGATGCGATTTGTCACAGTGACATCCTTGTAGGCCCTGAGTAGTGACCAAGTCGACGTTCATCCCTACGACGTTAAGTTTCTTGTTTTGCAGGCCGCTTGAGGTTTATTTGGCTACTGATCCAATCGACTAACAACCGTAGACCTTTGCTCCCCCTGATGAGCCTGTCATCAGCGTCGGCATTCCTATTCCACAACGTTCTCCGACGCTCACCAAGTATCACCACCCTCAGCGGCCCACTACCATAGCGACCCGTCCTCGAGCCACGCCGAGCCTCCATCGTGATCCATGAGCCGCCGTTCGCTAGGCCGAATTTGGAAACCAAAACTCGAATTAGGTAAAAATCATGTATTCTTGGGTTTTCAAATATTTTGTTTATCTATTTGAATTATTTCTTGATGCATGATCGAAACCCCTGGCATGCCATGATATTTGCAACTCGAGTAGCCTTCTAAGTTAGGGATTAATCCCTAATTTCACAACGTGCATACGATTGACAATCCGATTTTCGCGACTGAAATCTGACTCGCAATCGTATGAAAAAATTGCCAATCCGATCTCACGATCGAGATTCGATTCGTGATTTTGTTTAAAATTGGCCAATCCGATCTCTAATTCGTCAATTTATGAATATTTATCTTATCTTGTCTGATTTGCTGTCGGGTTATTTGAATCGATTTTGTTTTCATAAAAGAAAACCCAAAAATATATATTTGAGTTCAAATTAGGTTCATCTTAGAATATTTCTAGTTTTAGGGTTATTTTGCATATTTAGAATAGGAAATTTACTTATTTCGAATTTTTGAAAAATAAAAATTAAAAAAAAGGGCATTCATTTAGGATGTTAGTTATTTTTTTTTAAATTTAAGTTGCACATTTAATTATGCTTTAATTTCGAATTTCATAGAATAGAAAAAGAAAAAACTTGAATTAGGGCATTCTTTACACATCGTTGCATATTAGGATAAGATTACATGTTTAATTTTTATTTTCTAATTAATTATAAATTTTCCTAGATAGGTTGCATTTTAGGTTAGGGATTACTAAGTTGAGATAATATCCTAGTTTAAATTACAATTTGGCCTAACCTAATTCTTAATATAAGTTGGATGAGATCTCAATCTGGATAGATAATTTCGTGATTTTCTAATTTCGAATTTCATGGAAAATACCAAAAATATTCTTAGAATAAATTAATTTCATTCTCAAGGATAGATTGCATGCTCATTAAGAAAACACAAAACATTTCACTTACGTCATATAGTTTAGGTCATATTGTCATGTCATATCATTTCATGTTAGATTAGTAACATTGCGTTGCGCAAAACATGATTCTCATTAAATAAGTGAAAAGAAAAAAGTAATTGCGTGTTAATTAGAAATAATAGCTAGGACTGTCGATGTGAATTCTGATTTAACATTGCGGATGCTTTCGATGCCATGAGGTAAGTCCTGCAATTTATTCACTGCTTTTTTCTGGGTGTTAAATTGGTGGCTTGCGCACCCGTATGATAACCTCACATATTAGGGAAATAACTTAAAATCAATTCAAGCTGTTTGTAAAACATTTTTTTTTTCAAAATAAAAGAGAAAGGTATCGAAATGGCGTTAGAAAGGTACCAAGTCCCTGAAATTACAATCTCTGGTTTGTAAAAGTAAAGTAAATTTCCCATTACTTTATTTGGGTTTCTAATTGACCTATCGAAAATAAATTAGTGGCGACTCCTAATTGAAAAATCAAGGCATGTTAAGAACTTGAACTTAAGTCGCAAATTGGTATGGGTTTTGGAGAGCCCGAGTTAAGTTTATGTTTAGAAATCCATTAGCCAAATCCTAGGTGGTTCACCCGAGGTTAGGTCGCGACACACCTCATACTCGGTATCGATGGTAGGTTCGTCAAAACCATCCAAGGGGCCCTGCCGAACCCCGTTAGGCCCGTTACGGAACCACGCTTTGAAGTAATGATGTACCAATTGAGGTAGGCCCTCATCGACCCAAATAGTGGTCACTATGAGTTCACGGGTCTAGGTAGTCCCGTGGATGGGGAGAATGGTACGCTTGGTCTCCGCCTCGTGGCCACCCAAAACGGACATGTCGCACCTCCATCTAAGGACCTGAAAAAATTTAAACCACGACGGGGTGAGACAAAGTCTCAGCGAGTTGACATCCTAAACCCTGATTAGGATGAAATTTCACTCAGAGGCAGCTTAAACATGAACCATATAGGACTTACCTCGCCTCAGAACCTTCCTACACATTAGTACATCTCATATATCATATGCATACACCAAACATATTCAATAACTGAAACACTTTATCTCATTCATCAAATATTCACACGGGTCCTAATTATAAGACCAAATCGTTATGACACGTCCCATTCCGTGCCACACAATTTTGTCCCATAATCAGGCGGTTATCTCAATCACTCAAGTGTCCCAGTTTCAGTCGGCGGTTATCCGGCATAATTGGGCGTCGTCCTGTTTTATCGGGCACGACAACGTGTACATCTAAACGACATTCCTGAAGGAGCATCGGTCCAGCCTCTACTGCGACCGGCATCCGTTGTCAAGGGCATTCGAACTTAATTAGGTATCGCCTCCCTGACTTTCTTCGGGTGACGGGTTTCGATAATGACCACATACACATCCATGCTTGGCAAAAAATATCGTGCTTTGCACTCAAATACTTCCATTTCAAATAATGGATTTGGCCAATTTTCTTCGTTTTAAAAATAACCGATAAAATAATTGTGTGGTCACACATTCAAATTGGACCAATTAACGTGGTACTCTCCCTTTTAAAAATTCCACGATTTTATATAGTACATAAAATATTTTTGGCGTAAAAAACCGACATCCAGTATTTGTCTAATTAAATACTCATAAAATCAATTTTTGCAATAATAATAAAAAATCATCACCAAGCACCCAATTGCATAATTTAGCAATCAATTTCACAAATCAATACAACCATGATGATCAGTGTAAAATTTTGATAACCGGCTATCCCGGTATAATTTACGCTAATTATAATTAAATAAATAAATTGCAGATTATTTAAACTAAAGCACTTAATTAATTTAAATAAACTAACCGGACTAACCTAATTGAACTAATTAAACTAATTTAGCTAGGCTAACTAATTAATCTAACTAACCTAACTAACCACCTAACTAAACTAATCTAACTAACTAAGTTACTCTAACTAAATTACTCTAATCTTATTTAAGGCTAACTAATCCCCTTAATCCTCAATTAAGCTTAAACTAATCAAACTAAGTGAAATTAACTTCCTAATCCAATATTAGGGTATTAACTCACCAGATTAGCGAGAAAATGGGTTCATGGCGACAGTGACGCGAAGACGGTGAGATCTCGTGTCTACAGTGGCTCCAAATGAGGCCCGGAAGAGGCTGAGTTCAACCTAACACGGCTCAGCCACAAGCTGAGATTCGGTTCGGAAGGGTTGGAGCAAGGGCTAGTTGGGGTTGAGCAACGAGCCGGACGTGAGGGTGCGACGGCTGGACGGCTCGGGCTAGTTGCTGGAGCGGTGTAGGCGAGCGGGCGGCCTGGTCGAGATGGCGGTTGAGTAAGGGCTGGCTTCGGTGGACGACAGCGGCTTAGCGAGCTAACGAGCTGGACGCGGGTTTGGATTAACGAGCTCTGTGTTAGTGTAGGCGGCTGGCAATTGTGGGACTGGACGGCGCGACTAGCGGTGACTGGTGGCTTCGGTGGGGACTGGAGTGACACGCTCAAACGTTCGATTCCCAAAACCCAGTTAATTTCGTGGTTAAAATCGACCGGATGCGATTTTAGCGCGACCTAATCTACCAAGTAGCTTTTAGGGATTTTAGCGCGTTTGACCCGTGATCGACAATTTAGATCCACGTTTGTACATTTCCGACTAGTCGGCGACTCTCGGTTGTCGTAAAAATTTTAAGATTTCAATTACAGGTACTGGGTATAGAATAAACAGAAAATCGGGTTAGTGTCATTTGACGCAAATTTTGCAATCATGTGGAATCACCAACAATTTAATTACATCATTCCATCGAACCGACCTATATCCAATCACTAATCGATTATAACGGTGCCATATTGACCATTGCCAATTATCACAGTCGAGCAGTTGATTTCTGATCGAATTCTCAAGTATGTCGCGTTTATATCCCTTAATGACTTCACCTGATAGATTAGGAGGTGTATGACAACTGCTTATTTCTATTCCAGACCTATTTCTGAAATACAAATCCGTTTGATAAACCTAATTCATTTTTCTATTTCTGAAATAGATTCTTGTTCCAGAAATAGGTTTGGAATAGAAATCAGAAGTAGAAATTTTCTACTTTTTTATTTCTGAAACAGAAATGAGAAACAAAAATTCTTCTCATCATTTGTTAACCGGTCCTTCATCCGTTGCCGTCGACCACCGTTTTTCGGTAGTTGCCCGTCGCCGCCGGTTGTCGATCGCCGCCGGTTGCCGACCGCCGGCGGTCGCTGGCCACCCCTGCCGATCGTTGGCCGCCGCTGCCAGTTGCCGCCGGCCGGTCGTTGGCCACCGCCGCCGCCGGTCGCCGGTCGCAAGCCGTCGCCGCCGGTCGTCAGCCGCCGCCGGTGGCGGTCGCCGGTCCACCGTCGTTCGGAAAGAAAAAGTTTTGTGTTGTGATCAAACGAATTTCTATTTTTAGAGTAGAAATTTTGTGTCGTTATTAAACAGTTATTTTTGCTTAGAAACTCTTCTAGAAATAGAAAAATCTATTTCTATTCCAAAAATTATTTCTAGAACAGAATGCGGGTCATGTGCGCCCTTAGTTATCTCGTGAGTGATTAATTCAGAGAAAAATGACTATAGGCACATTGACGGAAAGCCCATTTTGTATTATTGGGATGGGGTCGAAATTTAGGATGTGATAATTTTTCCCTTATTATAAAAATTTCGTCATCGTAATTTAAACCATTACAATTATTCTTCAAAAAGGTGCGGGTATTGACGTCTCATCGAGTCTTCGCTTTCCCACGTTGCTCCTTCTGTCCCGTGGTGTTGCCAGACCACTTTGACCAAAGAGATCGTCTTGTTGTGCGGCAATTGCTCCTTTTGATCCGTGATTTGAACTGGTCTCTCTACGTACGACACTCTCTCATCCACGTCTAATTCTTCAATGTTCAGCACATGAGTCGGGTCAGGCTCATACTTCCTTAACATCGACATGTGGAAGACGTCATGCACTTGAGCAAGTGTGACATCTTGAAAATTCGACCTTCTTTCGATTAAATGGATTGGATTTTTCATTGACGTGCCTTTGGTCCTTTTCTCTGAGCTGATCACTCACAAGATAACTATCTATCAGGTGAGGCCATTAAGAGATATAAATGCGACAGATTTGAGAATTCGATCAAAAATCGACTGTTCGACCGTGCTAATCGGCAATGGTTAATATAACATCGTTATAATCGATTAGAGACCGGAGATAGGTCGATTTGGCAGAAGAACGTAATTAAATTGTGGGTGATTTCACCTAATTGCAAAATTCGCGTCGAACGGCACTAAATCGGTTTTTCTGTCGATTTTGTACTCGGTACTCGTAATTGAAACCTTGAGGTTTTTACGACAACCGAGAGTCGCCGATAAGTCAAAGATGCACAAACGTGGATTGAAAATTATCGACCACTGGTCAAATGCGATAAAATCCCTGAAAGCTATCCGGTAGGTTAAGTCATGCTAAAAACGCGTTCGATCGAAATTGACCATGAAATTGAACTCGGTTTTAGGAATTGAAAGTTCGAGCATATCATGATTTATTTTTAGGACCTTGTCCCATCTTTTGGGAATTTTTCGTCGAGCCCAGAATTTTGGCGGAAAATTGAAATTTGGCAAATTAAATTCAAGGAAATTCGGAAGGGCATTTTCAAGTTGATTTTTGGTCGTCAAAGTGATCTAGTCGGTGAAGGGAATGCATGGAATTCGTATGGGCTGAGTGGGTGTGATTTTTGGCCATCAAATTGAAGTATTTTGTGGAGAATTGAGAGGAAATTAAATGGAATTCGTATGTAGCTGAAGGGGGGTTGTTTTGGCCTTCAAATTGGCCTTGGTTGATGAAGATTTGTGAAGAAATTAGCCATTGAGTGACCTATTGATCAAGTTGGCTGAAGATAATGGTGAAAAACACTTAAGTGCAAGAGATATTTAGCCTTGACTTGCTTGTCCCCTTGTCCCCCTCTCTCTTCCCCCTTCTTCCCCTAGATGCTCGACTAGCCCTCCAGCAGATCAGCCTTGCTTTCTTCTTTTTCTTCATCTTGTCCTCCATTGTTGTTGCTGCAACATAGATCCAACAACCACCAGCCCTCTGCACCATCCTAGCTGCTGCACCGACCTGCGCTAGCCATAGCTAGTCGAGCCACCCGGTCCAGCAGGATCACTCGTTCCCAAGCTTGATCGCCCATGCACCGTCCACTAGCCCTACTACTGTCTCACTGCCTTAGTCGCAGCCTCAGTCGCCCGCCATTCTAGCTGTCCAGCCCGTCAGCACCCATCCAGCCCATCCCCACGCCGTCCGACCATTGGCACCGCAACCAGCCCCTTCGGCTCCCTCAACCAGCTCCAAAATAGAACTCTTTTCTAGCTTGAGTTGTGAGCTTGCTGGGCCATTTCCAGCCCTTTCCGAGCCTCCCTTGGAGTCACCGTAGGCTCGGGTTTTAGTTAGTATAAGTATTTAGTTGGTTAATTTAGTTAGATAATTAGGTAGGTAGATAGATTAGTTAGTAGCCTAGTTAGATTAAGGTGATGATCCTAGCTAGATTAGTTAATTAGTTCAATTAGGTGGTTAGATTAGCTTATGTAGATTAATTAGTGGTTTAATTTAAATAATTTATAATTTATTTAATTAATTATTAATTAGCGTAATTTATACCAAGATAGTCGGTTGTCAAAATTTTGCGCTGATCGTCGTGATTGTATTGGTTTGTGCAATTGAGTAATAAATTATGCAATTGAATGCTTGGTGATGATTTTTGATTATTATTTCAAAAATGTGAATTTATGATATTTAATTAGAAAATATCAGGTGTCGAATTTTGACACGAAAATATTTTATGTACTATATAATATCGTGGAATTTTTTAATTGACTGTGTGACCACGCACGATTATTTTACCAGGTATTTTTAATATGAAAAAAATAGGCCAAGTCCATCATTTGAATGGAAATATTTGAGTGCACAGCACGATTGATGTGTGTGCGTGATCACTTAAGTACCCTGATGCGTTTACGCAGGGTAGTGAACCCGTCCTGATGTGTTTACGCAGGACGATACCTGATTAAGTTCAGATGCCCTTGACAATGGATGCTAGATCGCGGTAGAGGCCAGACTGATGCTCCTTTATGGAATGCTGTCCTAACACGTTTACGCGGGACGTTGCTGTGCTCGATGGGGCGAGATGACGCCTGGTTATGTCGAATGACCGCCAACTATTAAGTTGGCCATGGCCGTTGGGTCATAATCAATTGGGACACGCTTAAATGATTGATATAGCCGCGCTTGATTATGGGATAGAATTGTGTGGCACAGAATGAGACGTGTTATAACGATTTGGCTTTATAATCGAGACCCTTGTGATTGATTGATATAAGAAAGTGAAGTGTTCCAATTATTAAATACATTCATTGTATGCATATGTTATATGAGCTGTACTAATGTGCAGGAAGGTGTTGAGGCGAGGTAAGTCTTATATGGTGTATATTTAGGCTGTCTCTAGGTGAATTCTCGTCCTAATCGGGGTTTAGGGTGTGGACTCGCTGAGACTTTGTCTCACCCTATCGTGGTTTAAAAATTTCAGGTCCTTAGATATAGGTACGTCATGTACGTTATGGGGTCTCGTAGGTGATGGACTTTCAGCACTCTTAATTCCCTATTCCTGGGACCAACCTGACCCATGAGCTAGTTGAGTCCACGGTCTAGGTCGATGAGGGCCTAATACCTCACCGATTCATAGCGTGGTTCATTAACTTTCTTAATGAGGGTCGGGAGAGTCTCATACAAGGTTTTGACGGGCCTTCCACCAGGACCGGGGAGTGGGAAATAAGGAATCCTATGGATATCGACACCCCTGATGGTGTCGTGGTGGACCTAGAGCCCTAGAATGGAGAGCCTAGAGCTTAGGTGGCTCAGTAGCTCTTTTTGACTTAAACTCCTGTACATGAACCTTAGGTTTTGCTTGATTGTATATAAACTTGGGTTGTTTATAAAATATGGTTTGTGATATTTGGTTGTCCTACTTCTACTATCCTATGTATTTGTTTGTTGGTTGGGGATTTATTAGTTCGCTTCCGCATGTGCATAAATCAATTGGGCGTGACTGCAAGTCTTGGCGGCAACACAAGACGATAAGCTAAAGTCCCTATTCGCTCCAAAATTTCAAAAGGAATGACGTACCTCGGATTTAACTTCCTTTTCTTGCCGAAGTGCAAAGTACCCCCCATCAGTGACTCTTTAAGGAAAACGTGTTCACCAACTTGGAATTCCAATGGTCTTCACCGCTTACTAGCATAACTCTTATGGTGACTCTGAGCAGTCTTCAATCTTTCTCGAATGACTTTAACAGCGTCGATTGACTATTGAACCAACTCAAGGCCGGTGATCTTCCACTCTCCGACTTCATCCCTACAAACTGGAGTTTTGCACGCTTTGCCATACAACGCTTCAAACGGTGCCATCTGAATGCTTTGTTGATAACTGTTGTTGTAGGCGAACTCAACTAAGTGAAGCTGTTCCTCCCAGCTTCCTTTAAAGTCTAGCACACAAGCTCGCAGCATGTCTTCGAGGGTTTGAATCGTCCTCTCAGATTGGCCATCCGTCTGAGGATGATAGGCCGTATTGTACTGGAGCTTCATCCCCAAAGTAGTATGTAAAATTTTCCAGAAAGCTGCGATGAATTTTGAGTCTCGATCTGACGTAATCGTCACTGGGACACCGTGCAAACATACTATCTATCGTACGTACAATTCTGCATACCTATCCAATGCAAAATCCTTTCGTACGGCGATGAAGTGAGCAGATTTCGTCAATCTGTCAACCACAGCCATATGGAATCATTACCCCTCTGACTTCTTGGTAAACCCATCACAAAATCTATCGTGATATGTTCCCACTTCCACTCGGGAATCTCGAGAGGTTGCAAAAGTTCTCTCGGCTTGCAATGCTGTACTTTCACTTGCTGACATGTTAGACACTTGGTGACATATATGGCGATATCCGCCTTCATATCGGTTCACCAATAGTGTTGACGCAGATTCTGATACATCTTTGTACTACCTAAATGAATGCTGTAATTGCTATGATGAGCTTCTGACAAGATCTCCTCCTTAAGCTCTGCATCGTCAGATACACACCATCGTCCACGAAACTTTAGTGTCCCGTCTTTAGAAACTTGAAAGTCAGCTTTTCTCTTTCCCGTATCTTCCTGCAGGATTTTCTGGATCTCAGGATCTATCAATTGAAACGTCTTGATCCTTATCTTCACTTCCGGTTCAATTCTGAAGGTGGCCATAAGACTTGAAAGGTGGCTTACCTCAAATTTGAAACCGAATCTCGAGCTCCTTCGAGTAAGATCCATTCTTGAATCACCATCTGCGCAATTGAAGACTTCCGACTCAACACATTTGCAACTTTGTTGGCTTTTTCGGGATGATACAGGATGTCGCAGTCATAGTCCTTAAGAAGTTCCATCCAACGATGTTGCATCATGTTCAACTCCTTCTGAGAGAATAGATACTTTAAACTCTAGCGGTTCCTAAAGATCTAGAACTTTCCTCTGCACAAGTAGTGTCTCCAAATCTTCAGAGCGAAAATAATCGCTACGAGTTCTAAGTCATGCGTTGGGTAATTCAACTCATGAGGCCTCAACTGACAGGACGCGTATGCGACGACTCTCCCATGTTGCATTAAAACTTAGCCCAGTCCTCTAAACGACGCATCATTGTAGATCTCGTATCCTCTAGGACTAGACAGAATTGTCAACATGGGTGTGGTAGTCAGCTTCTGCTTAAGATCTTGAAAACTACGCTCGCACTTATCTGTCCATGCAAACTTCTCTTCTTTCTTCAGCAGTCGAGTCAAAGGCATGGCTATTGTAGAGAATCCTTCCCCGAATCGTCTGTAATAACCTACCAATCCCAAGAAATTTCTTAACTCTGTCACTGTCGTCGGTCTTGGCCAGTTAATCATGGCTTCAATCTTAGTCGGGCCCACAGAAATCCCTTCACCAGAAATCACATGACCTAAGAAAGCTACACGAGTCAGCCAAAATTCGCACTTACTAAACTTCACATACAGCTTGTGTTCTCGCAGAGCCTAGAGCACTGCCCTCAAATGTCCTTCGTGCTCTTCTAGACTTCTCGAGTACACTAGGATGTCGTCGATGAACATGATCATGAACTGATCCAGATACTCCTTGAATACACGATTCATCAGATCTATGAAAGCAGCTGGGACATTAGTAAATACAAACGGCATTACAGTGAACTTATAATGGCCGTATCGAGAATGAAATGCCGTCTTCGGTATTTCCTCCTTCTTGATTCTTAGTTGATGATATCTTGTCTTCAGGTTGATCTTAGAAATATTGATGCTCCTTGCAATCCTTGGTAACGGATACTTATTCTTGATCGTCACCTGGTTGAGTTACCGATAATCGATGCAAAGACGCAACGAACCATCTTTCTTTCTCACGAATAGAACTAGTGCTCTCCAATGTGATGCACTAGGACGTATAAATCTCTTATCTAACAAGTCCTGCATCTGCACCTTCAGTTCCTTCAATTCCAATAACGCCATATGGTAAGGAGCCTTAGAGATTGGCTCCGTCCTAGGGGCCAACTCAATAACGAACTCAATCTCCCTTTCTAAAGGCAAACCAAGTAGTTCCTCAGGAAACACATCCAGAAATTCTTGTACCACAACAACGCTCTCCATCTTCGATTCCTCAACTGTCGTATCCACAACATTCGCCAAGTAATCTTGGCAACCCACTTCTAACAAATGGGTTGTCTCAAGCGATGAGATTAAGGTAATCGAGGGTCCTCCTCGACTCCTAATAAACTCGACACTTTCACCCGCTAACGGGTTAAACTGAGTCGCTTTACGATAACAGTCTACAGTAGCTTGTTGCTTAGTGAGCCAATCCATGCCAATTATCACATCAAAATCAGACATGGCCAGCACAATCAAATCTATTATTTTCTCTCACTCACCAATAACTAACTTGCAATCAGGACAGCCTACTGCAGACAACACCTTATCCTTTAACGGGGTAGATATATTAATGACTGACCCCAACGGTTCTGGACTCAACCCTACCAACTTCACGTGTTGCTCAACAATAAATGAATGCGTAGCTCTAGGGTCAAATTAAGCATAAGCAGCATGGTCATTCAGTGAGACCGTACCTGTGACCATGTCTGGTGAGTCCTTCGCCTCTCGTTGGGTGACAGCATACACCCTTCCTTGTGCCGGAGGCCTGTTCATCATGCCCTATTATGCGTTCTGTGATGCACTTCCTCTATTTTGTCCCATTGGCGACGGCGGCGGCTATAATCCCATCGGTCTGTGAGGACAATCTTTGACCTGGTGGCCCTGCTGGCAACATCTAAAACAAGCTCCTATTCTAGTAAAGTATGGGGCTGAACCATGTCGTCTCCCACAGAAACGATGCACTCCGTTCTGGTTGGGTGCTTACTTTCCTATCCCACCCTTCCGGTTAGGTGGAATGGAATACCTTCCTCTTAACATCGGCTTCTTCCTAAACTGAATGCCATCTCTGCTTGACCCGAACCGTGACCCAGATGCGGCGACTCGTTTGTTAAAATTCCTTTTGATCAGCTACGCCATTTCATACAGGTCATTGTAATCCTTTAGATTAAATAGCACGAGTGGATCCTTAATCTTTGGTCTGAGGCCATCTTTGAACCTCTTTGCTCTGTCCACTGGATCCTCGATCAGTCTGGGGGCGTACTGGGATAATTCGGTGAACTTCGCCTCATACTGATCTACTGACATTAGGCCTTGACGAAGGCGTTGAAACTTTGCCATCTTCTGCTCTTTGGCACAGTCAGAGAAGTACTTCCCATTGAAGACTTCAATGAAGGCGTTCCACATAGGGACCACGCCTTTAGGAAACACTCTTCCCCTGGTGGTCCTCCACTAGGTGCTTGCATTTCCTTGCAACTGGTAGACCGCAAGGACTACCTTGTCTTCCTCTGAGCACCTTAGTAGTGCAAAGGCTTTCTTTAATTCTTGGATCTAGAGGGTTGCAGTCTCGGGATCGCTTGCTCCTAGGAACCTCGGAGGGTTCAACTTCAGAAATTGCTCAACTAATTTGTGCATCGGTTGCTCCCCGATCACATTCCCAGGTGGTACCTCGGTAGGTGCGGTTGCAGCAGTGGCAGCGGCATTGGCAGTAGCAGTGGCAGCGGTGGTGGCGGCGGCTTAATTCTGAGCCTCCTACCCCATCAGATTTCCCAAGGTCTCTAGCGCCTGCACGATCCCATTGATTCTAGGGTTGCAGGGTACTGCTACATCAGTACCGACCTGCGGTGGTACTTTCACACTAGCACTGGCCTGAGCCTGCGCTCTACCTCGAGTATCGACCCTAGTCGGCGTCCTACCTCGAGTGACGGACGCAACTGTCCTCTTCCTAGGAGTCCTCTGTTCTTGATCACTCATACTGTAAACTCTTTATAGAACCTGCTTTCCAATTCCACACAGAATTAGAAAACCGAGCGACCCACACAAAACAATCGACTAATTAGCTAATCAATCACAAGTGTCAACATAAAGAAAATGTTTTTCCTACTAGCTATCCCATAACCCATCGCACCTTATCACTCTAGATACTGACTAGCTCTGATACCACTTTGGGTGGGGATGTCACGCCCTGAACCCCGGGCATGCGCGCATCCCTCGACGATCGATTAAATTGCGACGTTCCCAGGATGTGTCGCCGACCCATACATTTTTATGCACATGTGGAAGCGAACTAACAAACCCCAGACAACAAACAACATAGCGATAGTAAAAGCAGGACAATAGTTTCACAAACCACACTTTATATACATGCTAAGTTAGTCTTACAAGTCTATATACAAAGGTCTATATTCAAAAAGAAACTACTAAGCCAATCCTACCTCGGACCCTACCTACTCGAGATCTAGGTTTACCACGACACCATCAGAGATGTCAATGTCTAGAGGATTAGCTACCTTTACTCCATGCCTTTTAGCCTCGGGCCCCTGGTTTACTGCAATATTTTCTAAAATATTGGCATTCACGATGGGGTCGAGTACCACCTCATACTCGGTATCGACGGCAGGTTCGTCAAACCATCCAAGGGGCCCTCTCGAATCCCGTTAGGCCCGTTACGGAAACACGTTTTGAAGCGATGAGGAACCAATTGAGGTAAGCCCTCATCGACCCAAATAGTGGTCACTACGAGTTCACGGGTCTAAGTGGTCTCGTGGATGGGGAGAATGGTAAGCTTGGTCTCCGCCTCTTGCGGCCACCCAAAACGGACGTGTCGCATCTCCATCTAAGGACTTGAAAAATTTTAAATCACAACGAGGTGAGACAAAGTCTTAGTGAGTCGACACCCTAAACCCTAATTAGGACGATAATTTACTTAGAGGCAGCCTAAACATGCACTATATAGGACTTACCTCGCCTTATCGCCATCTTGCACATTAGTACATCTCATATATCATATGCATACAACAAACATATTCAATAACTGGAACACTTTATATCATTCGTCAAATATTCACAGGGGTCCCGATTATAAGGCCAAATCATTATAACACCTTATATTCCGTGCCACACAATTTGTCCCATAATCAGGCGTGGCTATCTCAATCACTCAAGCATCCCAATTATTTATGACCCAACGGTCACGGCCAACTCATCAGTTGGCGGTCATTCAGCATAACCGAGCGTCGTCCTATTTCGTCGGGCATGGTAACGTCTACATCTAGATGGCATTCCCGAAGGAGCATCGGTCCAGCCTCCATTGTGACCAGTATCTGTTGTTAAGGGCATTCGAACTTAATCAGGCATCGCCTTCCCGACTTTCATTGGATGACGGGTTCCGATAATGACCACACGCACATCCATGCTCGACTAAGAACATCGTGCTTTGCACTCAAATACTTCCATTTCAAATAATGGACTTGGCCAATTTTTTTCGTATTAAAAATACTCGGTAAAATAATTGTGCGTTATTACACATTCAAATTGGACCAATAAACATGGTACTCTCCCTTTTAAAAATTACATGATTTTATATAGTACATAAAATATTTTTGGTATAAAAAATCGACACCCAGTATTTTTCTAATTAAATACCCATAAAATCAATTTTTGCAATAATAATAAAAAATTATCACCAAGCACCTAATTGCATAATTTAGCAATCAATTTCACAAATCAATTCAACCATGACGATTGGCATAAAATTCTGATAACCAGCTATCTCGGTATAATTTACGCTAATTAATTGATTAAATAAATTGCATTTAATTAAATAAATTGCAAATTATTTAAACTAAAGCACTTAATTAATTTAAATAAACTAATCGGACTAACCTAATTGAACTAATTAAACTAATTTAGCTAGGCTAACTAATTAATCTAACTAACCTAACTGAATAACCTAACTAACTAATTGGCCTAACTAAACTAATCTAACTAACTAAGTTACTCTAACTAAATTACTCTAATCTTAATTAAAAAGGCTAACTAATCCCCCTAATCCTCAATTAAGCCTAAACTAATCCAACTAAGTGAAATTAACTTCCTAATCCAAGATTAGGGTGTTAACTCACCGGATTAGCAAGAAAACGGGTTCACGGTGACGGTGACGTGAAGACGATGAGATCCCGTGTTTACGGCAGCTCCAAATGAGGCCCAAAAGAGGCTGAAATCAGCCCAACATGGCTAAGCCAAAAGCAGAGATCTGGTTCTAGAAGGGCTAGAGCAGGGGCTGGTACGGGCTGAGCGGCGAGCCGAACGCAAGGGTGCGGCGGCTGGACGGCTCGAGCTCGCTGCTGGAGCGGTGCAGGCTAGCGAGCGGCCTGGTCAGGACTTGACACTCACCTCCCTTGCTTTGGGTCACTCCTGCCGCTCGCCGCTCAATGCTCACCTGGCTTGTTGCTCCCTGCTCGATGCTCGACGCTCACCCCGCTTGACACTCATTGCTCGCCTCTCTTAGCTGACCCCGCTTGTCATTAAACCCATAGGGTCAGTCCGGTCCTCGCTCGCCTTTTTAGGGAATACAAAAAATGAAACAAAAAATTATTGGTCGGTCCTGGGTTGACCCTAGAACCGGACCAAACCCATTAGGTTAATCCGGTCCTCAATTGCCTTTTCAGATAATACAAAAAATGAAATAAATAGATTATTGGTTGGTTTCGGGTTGGCCTTGGAACCGGATCGAACCCATTGGGTTGGTCCGATCCTCAGTCCCAAGCTCAATAAGGTTAGTCCTTGGTTCCAAGAATTGAGGACCGATACTGTGTGGGTTAGTCCTAGAGTTAGGGGGTGGGTCAGCCTAACCTGGACTATGCTTGCCCTTAGAATTTAGTTCAAGTCTAAAAAATAATAATATTATTAATTACAATTTTTTTAAAAAAAGAAAAGGGAACAGGGCTGAGCCTGGGCTCCCTTTTCCTTTCCTTTTAGGGGGTGCATGTTAAACCACAATTTATGTTCCGAAACAATTTTTCTATTCCGGACTTGTTTCTGGAATAGAAATTTGTTTCATAAAATTATTCTATTTTTCTATTTCTAAGATGGATTTTTGTTCCAGAAACAGGTTTGCAACATAAATCAGAAGTAAAATGTTTTTACTTTTCTATTTCTGGAACAAAAATCAGAAATAATTTCTTACACAAAACTTTCTAACCCTAATTTCGGTGACTCTCCCTTATCTCCTCTACAAAGTCTCCCTCTCTTCCTCCTTTGCCTCTCCTCATCTCCTCGACATCGTCTCCTCCACTGGATGCTCTACCTCTCATTCTTTTCCTCCATCAATGCGTCAACTCTCCCTCATCTCCTCTACTGGATGTCTCCTTCTCCCTCTTCTCGTCCACCGATGCCTCTACCTCTTCTCCTCCTCCGACACCTTTGCCTCTTCTCCTCAAATCTATGACTCGCTTAGCTCAACATTGTCATCGACTTCAACGACGTCTCCCTCAATGCCTCTCTCGGATCTATGCCAAACGCCTCCCTCGAATCTACATCAGATGCCTCCCTCAGATCTACCGACGACGTCCCCCTCGAGAGCGAGTATGGCAGCACCCTCGATGACACCAACACCACGTTGATGCTGTCAAGGCCCTCCTCACCTCCGGCAACTTCTATGCCACCGCCTCCAGTTACAGGTCTCTCACGCTCCCTCTCTTTCCCTCTTTTCACCGCGATAGCTCCTTGGTGTTTTGGGGTCGTAGATGTTCTATGGAAATGTTGGCTACTCTGCATGCGGATGATTGAAGTGTGTTCTTTGCTTGTTAAATTGTTGTTGAGCTTGTAAATCTTATGGATATGGCAATATATGTTCAACAACCCAAAAATGGTGGTCCCAGGATGCAATATGCCAATTAGGATCTAAGATATGTTTTTATGTAGCCATTTCAGTATTATAATAGTCATAATGCCATCAAAGTAGTCTGGAAGCCAAAAATTTGATTCAAGTAGGAGCTGCCTAAACTAAAAGATTCTCTCAATGTGCATATGATATTGACCTAAAAGGAGAGAAGTAGGTTTAATATCTTCCTATATAGTATCGCTCACAAAAACCCAAAGATTTGATTGTACAGAGCATCCACCATTCCTAGGCTAATTCCAATAAGCTAACAGCTTAGATAGTAGCCTTCAATTGTGCTTCTTAATTTCTTTAGTAGTAGATCGTGATTCCGATAAGTCGAGCTCGGTATTGGCAGCAAGAACTTAGCAAAAAATCCCTTCATCTTGATTTCAGTATTTTCGTCTCCAAGTTTATGCTGAATTTAGAGGGATTGCACTGACTTGGTGCAGCGTAAGTTGTGTAGCACATTCTTTATTATGAGAATATATTATGTGGTAAGCTAAGGATGATGAAGTACGAAGACCTTCCGTCTTTGAGGTAGTTGATGGAGAGAGTTGGTGGAAAGAAAAGGATTTTGCACAAGGTTCCATAGATTTGGAGCAAGCCTAGAATGAGTTCCATGCATAAGTTGTTAGAGAAAACTCATTTATTGTTTTGAAGTTGACAAATCCTTTCCAAATCTATATCGGAAGATCTCAAGACTTTATTGTCAAAGTCTAAAGACTGACGGACCATCAAATTTTAATCTCAAAGTCTATCCTCACTGACTGTTCCAGACTAAAGTATGAAGACTTATCCAAATGTAGGATTGTTATCCAGATGCAAGATTATCTCCAAAGTTTCGTTTCGTATGATTATTGGAAGATCTTATAGCTGGATTTCACATATACTTGATTGATTATTCTTATTGGAAACTACTCCGATATGAAGATCTTTGAAAGGCGAGCTAAACTTGGAAGGTTCTACTTATGGAAACTCAAGATCCTGATTTGTATGGGCGAACAAGATTGACGGGCTTTCAACACAAATCATCTAACGACTCGAGATCACCTTAATTGATTCTGTCTAACGAGTAGAGTGGAAGAATTCCTTTGGAAAGTGCCAACGGTCGAGAAGGCATGAATGAGTATTCAAGGATTGACTCTTTAGTTGTTCGATATGGTGTTTGAAAGAGAATTCCAAAGTCTAAAGCTTTCTAGTCTTTTGCTTTTACATTCATCGAGCTAAACTTTGTATACTCTTAGTGAGACTATGTGAGAGTTAGATAGAGACTCATCACTGTGACAATCGATATCACAAGCTGTAACATCTCTTTTGATCTTTAGTGGAATCCAGCCAATAGGCTGTCAGCGAGGAGAGTGGACGTAGGCTTGGTCTAAGCCGAACCACTATAAACTCTGTGTTCATATTCTCTTTTCCTTGAACTTCTTACTTTTATTTACTGATTGTCTATTTGTTTAAAGTTGAAATACGCTTAATGTCTAACATCTTCTAAAAGCAAATTACTTTCATTAAGTCTTGCGAAAATTTTTATTTACACCTATTCACCCCCTCTAAGTGTATTCACTAACCCTTTCATAGGTTCTTGAGGATTTTGGATAAAAGGCGTTACAAGTTGCATATATCCAAGTCACAAGGCCATATTTGATGTAGTCACTACTTCAGTGACAGCCAAGAGAGGTGTCACAAAGGATTTCAATAGCAAAAGTCTACTTTGAGAGGTGCACTTTTGTCTGCGTATATTTCTGCATCTATGTTTGAAGAGGTTGCCGAGCACATTTAAGAGTTTCTTTTATTGTGTATGCTCTTTGTGGGTGACATGATGCTGTCAAATGGAAATCTGATGTCAGTGCTAAGATAGAATAAGTGTAGAAGTGGTACTCAATAGAACGTCACAATGAAAAATTATCAATGCAACCGTAGTGAGTGAATAAAAAGTTTCGTTGCTGTTGTTGATTTTGTTCTTAAAAAGTGTTTTTTGATTAGCTTGTTCTCTTTTTCTATCAATAATTGCTAGAAGGAATCCTAGGCCGAAATATGGTTGCCCTCCACTACCGCAGCACGGAGGTCATAATTAAAAGATGACAATGACCTGGCACTGGCCAAAATTCATTAAGTTGTGGAATGTAATTAGAGATGACTTTGCATTCTGGACATCATGTTTTTAAGTGCTCTTGTAGCGTGTTATTCTGATGCTGATAATGGAGATTCTGTTAATCATCTAATACACAAGAAGTAGAGACCGAAGAAAATCAAGGGAAATATTTAAAGAGCAAAAAAGTGAAAAAAAAAGTATATAAAAAAAAGACACTATATGAGGATAATTCTCTTTTAATTTTCTTTGTGCATTTTGTTTATTAATATATATTGATGTGATATTGACATCAAAGTCTATGCGCTTAAACTGGTACACCAATTGATATGGCTCATTTGATGCTCAATTAGTTAAGCTTAAATGGCTTCCCAAAAAGAGGTTTGTATGGCAAAGTGGACTGAGCCTTTGACCAATGAGTCTACAAAGCCATTCGAGAAATGATTAAATTCAGGACTGGTCAATCAACAAGTGGCTCTGTGACCTCAGATGCCCCATCACCTATAGACCCCTACTCCATAGGAGCCGTGGTTATCGTCCTGAATGGCATGCCTGATTTGGAGCAGAATCTTTATAATAAAGCTGTGAACCAATCATGCCTTAACACCACCTGGAGAGAGGCTTTCATCATATCATTACCTAAAAGGAGACATGGACTTCTTGAATCTCTTTAAGCATATGTTGAGCAGTATGCTATGGATTTATATATTTGGTTTAATTTCACTCTATGGCTTATGTATTTGAGATACTTTGGTCTTTTATGATGCAATTATGAAAACTTTGTGGCTATTGTTGATTATTATTAAATTATTTACTTATATATTGTGTTTATCTTCTTTTTTTCATGTGATGGCATATGTAATATGGAGGGAATGAAAGTAGCATGTATAGTGATCAAGTAGTAACAGGTGAACTTATTGAACTAGACTTTGATGATTTTGATATTGATATATTGATAGCATGGTTGTGCATTGTTGTGGTGGATATGTCTATGCACACGAGAGAACCTATTAGGGATAGCATATTGTCAGGACCCAAATGGATGAGGGAGGTTCTTCAAGGACATTCAAATAGAATATATGAAACTTTTAGAATGGAGAGACACGTTTTTCTCAACCTTTGTGATTTGATGAATGCAAGAGGCTGACTGGAAGATAGTCAATATATAAAGGTAGATGAAAAAATTGGGATATTCTTATTTATGATTTGTCACAATAACTCGAATAGAAATTTATGTGAGAGATTTCAACGTTTGGGACAAACTATCAGCAAATACTTCATTATAGTGTTGAAAGTAGTTTTCAAACTTGCAAAAGAGATTATCATACCACCTTCTTTTGATGTTGTCCCAAATGAGATTCTTATGAATCCCAACCATAAACTTTACTTTAAGGTAGGATTTTCATACATTCATTTACAACATCGGTTTCATTTTGTTGCTAATCTTATATAACACTAGTCTTTGATAAAATGACAGGGTTGTGTGGACGCTATTGATGGTACTCATGTTCATGCTTTTATACCTGTGTCGAAGCAAATCCCATTTAGAGGCAGAAAATGAATTACCACTTAAAATGTGATGTGTGTATGCTCATTTGATATGAAATTTACTTTTGTGCATGCTGGTTGGGAAGGATCTGCCAACAATTGTCGGGTGCTATCAGCAACACTTGAGACTCCTCACTTGGAATTTTCTCGACCACCACTCAGTATTTACTTGTTTTGGAAGTATCAATTTTCTTTAAGATTGTATTGCATTTACAAATTACAACTAATATATGAATACCGTATTATAGGCAAATACTATGTTGTAGATTCTAGTTATGCATCAACTCCAAGATTCTTAACTCATTTTAAAGGTGAACGGTATCATTTAAATGATTATAGGGGTAGAGCAAGACGACCAAGAACAGCAAGAGAGTTGTTCAACTATAGGCATTCTTCAATAATGAATGTCATTGAGAGATCATTTGCAGTATTAAAGAATCGCTTCTTTATTTTGAGACACATGTCTACATTTGCAATTCGAAAGTAAGCACATATTGTAATTGCATGTTGTGCAATCCATAATTACATCCATGATCAACATAGGAGGGATAAATTTTTTCCTTATATGGAGATCCAAAGTACCCATTTGGACCTACACAAGATGAGGTTATAGGCGATACATCGACCAAGGAGGAAACTGAGATGAACATGCTTAGAAAAAGTATTGCCAATAAAATGGCAAGGGATTCATAATATGCCGGAGACTCCATGAAATCGTGTTTTCAACTTTTGTAATGTATTTATATTATTTTGTATTTGGAGATTTCCAATCTTTGCTTTTGTAATGTGATGCTGTATTTGATGATTCCTATCTCAATTCTTGTAATGTGATGTTGTACTTGAGGATTTCCCTTATTTGTAGTGGTCTTTTATGACAAGTTCCACCACACTTCATAAAATTCGCCAATTTTGTAAAATTTGCCAATTTCATGAAATTTGTTGCAAATTGCCCAATACTTTGTATTTCGATATAAGCTAAATTTCTAATGTCCTTTCAATTCTCTCTCTAGCTATTGAAATATCGGCAAGAGATTTACATTGATTCTACAATTTAATGTGGCATGGATGATGGTTGAGGAGGTCATCAACCAACCGTAGGCGAATATGGGATCGAGCTAAATTTCTAATGTCCTTTCAATTCTCTCTATAGCAATTGAAATATCAGCAAGAAATTCACATTGATTCTACAATTTAACTCGGCATGGACGATGGTCAAGGAGGTCGTCAAGCAACCGTGGCCGAACATGGGATCGATCCCATGAGGCGGTATTTATTGGCTACAATGTCAGAAGATACGAAGGCAGCACCAAAATGGATTGAGCTGTAGCATCTTCAGAGTCCCAGACTTTGCCAGAGAAATGACGGGGCGTGCCAACCCTGCATCATCTCTATTGGCCCGTAACAGCACGGGCAAGGCAGATGTAGATGCTCCAAGAGCACGAGAGGACATAGATCCACGCTATGCTGGACCAAACTCAACCATATCGCCTCGAGGACCTCATCAACACAGTGGCGCCAAAAGTGGAAATGATCTGGCAATGCTAATCGGAAAGCACCGGCAGTTTTAGGACTTGATGTTTTGAAAATGGGGGTTCTGATGGATGCCTCATCATTCAGTTCCAAAGGGCAAGGATGGATGCCAATTTTACTTTGTATTTGGGTTGATAGTATTTGGGTTGATAAGCATATAAAATTTGCAAGAATGGACATCTCACTTACTCCAAAAGGAAAATTTTGTTTTAAGAAATATAAATTTTATACTGTTATCAAACGAATTTCTATTTTTGAAATAGAAATTTTGTATCGTTACCAAACACATTTTTTTCTCAGAAACTTGTCCAGAAATAGAGATAGAAAAGTTTATTTCTGTTCCAGAAATCAATTTCTGGTCGGAATGGTTATCATTCGCGCCCTTAGTATTCCGCCTGGGTCCGGTCTATCCTTCCCTCTTCCTTTTCTTTTCTTTTCGGCTTGATCCTTTTCTTTTTTTCTTTCCTTCCTGTCTTTCCCTCATTTGGTAGGAGCAATGTTGGTAGGGGAGGAACAGTGAACGCAGCGACAGAGGCAGAGCCGGAGAGAGAAGCGTGATTTCTGGGTTGGGGCCAGGTTGGCAATGGCAGAAGCCATGTGCGCTTGGCAGTGGCTGTTAAAAGGAGAGAGGGCCGTGAGTCGTAGAGGGGGGATTTTTGGAGAGTGAGAGACCGATTGGGAGAGAATCCGAGAGCGATAGGGTGAGGCCGAGATTGAGTGAGAGTCTTCCGGCGATGGACACGCTTGAGCCCCGGCTGAGGACTCACCGGCATTGCCCTTTGTCTGCACCAAGCCTCTAGTAGGTCTCTCTTTGGATTTTCCTTCGGTTTTCGATTTTTCTCAAGTTGATTCAATTTCCTGAGGATCCCGGCTCGGACCAGACGTAGTCCGATCTATTGAGCTCGCCCACCATTTGTCGCCGCCAAGCCGGATAGGGAGCACCACCAGCCGCCCTTGTTCTATTCCTTTGTGTGCCTTCTTTGGGGCTCGTCATTTTGGGTTGCCGTTGTCTGGTTCGCGCGAGTTCCGGCCCCGTTCATATGTGTGCTGTGATTTCTGGGTCTTGCTTGTATCATGTCATGAGTCCCGGCGTGAGTTTGGGCTAGGTCGGTTCGTTTTTGCGCCCATTTAGCCAGTGCACCTCACCGGTTTGGTGAGATGCTCGAACCAGATTTTGCTTAGGCTTGTTCTAATTTTTGGTTGATTCTAGGCGTTTGTTGGTCCTCAGACGCAACTACGTAGTTATTCTTTGATTTGCTGCTTGATGTGTCATTTCCTTGTGCATATTGTGTTTTTTCGTCAAACACGACAACTAGCTGGAGTTGATGAGCGGGACGGACGATTTTCAGATTTGGTCGCCTAGGGCAAGGGTGTTGTTTTATAATTCGATGATGATGGCCGCCGACGTTGGTGGTGGATGTTGGAGTGAAAGGAATTTTGCGGCAAAAATTCATCCTGGGGAACTCTCGGTGAAGGCGTCGGTTCTTCAAGAACAGTGATGAGTAGAGGGACTCAATTGGGTTGAGCTTAAGTTGGTTTGGTGGACTTAGCTCTTTATTCATTGCACGAGTCTTGTTTTTGTTTTAGGTGATTTTGGGCTAAGTTTTGGTTATGTTTAAAGGTGGGTCGTAATTGAAGGGACTTGATTAATAGGCCTAGTCCATATGTGCTAACCGAATTTGGGCTCAATATGGTCTCAGGCCATTTCGCATCTGAAGTTCGGGCTGGGCCCTAGGGTCTGACCCAAATCTCTATTTTTCAGATAAAAGATTATTTTTTAAAAATAAAATATTTTTAAGAATATATTTAAAAATTAAAAATTTTAAAATCCAATTTTTATTTTATCTAAAAATTAGGAAAAAGTTTTGAAATTAGATTTTGAGTAGTTTTATTTCAAACTGTGTGAAAATCTTGAAAAAGATAAATTATGCTCGAAATTGAACAAGTTTTTAGGATTTTACAATAGGATTTTGAACGTTTTTAGAGACAAATGCTAGGCTGCTATTTGTGTGTTTCCATTTTCATGATTAGTTGAGTGCGAGCGATTTTCACTTATGTTATAGTGCACTATAATGCACTATAGTTGTGACATCCCAGATTTTCAATCATATTTTCTACTGAATAAATCGGGCATTTCATTGATGTGCCTATAGGGCTGTTCTCAGAACTGATCACTATCGAGATAACTAGACTATCTAGTAAAAACCATTAAAGAATTTTAAGGCAATAGACTTGAGAATTCGACTAGGAATCGGCTTCTCGATCGTGTCCATCTTTAGAGGCCATTATGGTACAATTAAAAATTGATTTGAAATCAGAGATAGGCTGGTTCAATTGAGATGTGTGGCTAATCGTGGGTGACACCACTAAATTGGAAAATTCTCGTCGGTCGACACTAGATTGATTTTCTTATTGTTTTGGTACCTTGTGTCTGTATTTGAAACCTCGAAATTTTCACGATAACCGAGAGTTGCCAATGAGTCGAGTGGGTTCATTGTGGCTTGAAGAAAATTGACCACGGGTCATTTGCACTGAAAAATTTCTGAAAGTTACCTGGTAGACTAAGTCACGCTAAAAACGCGCCAAATGGAAATTAACAGTGAATTTGAGTCCGATTTCAGAAATTGAAGTTTCTGTCATGTCACAATAATTCTAGGAGTGTTGACTCTGTTTTAAAAGATTTTTCTGCAACCCGAGATTTTTTGGGAAAAAGTCGTCCTAGAGCCGTTTTTGTCCAGAAAAAGCCAGGGATCGTTTTTGATCACGCAATTGTGATGCAAGATGGATCAATTGGTGAGAAAAAAAAATACTAATTTGAGTATTGATTCGACAATGAAATTTATTGAGGCCGAATTGAATTGATTTGAGAATCGATAAGTGTCCACTTGGTGAAGAATGTTACAATTTCGTATGTCCCTTGCCTAAGTTGTCTTGGACCAATTTAGCCTTCTAGAATAGAGCATTGTTGGCTAATTTTCAGCCTAGGAAGCAGTTAGTGGAGGAGGATCGGTCAAAGGGGACAAGCTTGTTGAAAAAATCAAGGCCAAGTGGCCCCTCCAACCTCATCTCCTCCCTCCCTCTCCCTCAGCCGACGACCAGCTCCTTCCTCCATCCCCCTCCTTGCCGTTTGAACCCTACAATAGCTGGAGAAGAAGACCAAAGCCAGCCAGCAGCCACCAGAGCCAGGATTGCCCGCATCGTCGCCGTTCGTTGCCTCCGTCCCACGCGAGCGCTGTTGCTGCTCCGCACCCTCGCCTGGCAGTCTCGCCATCCCACCATCCCAGCCTTGCCCTGTTTGACGCCCAACAAGCACTGGAGCAGCCGTGAGCAGTCGTCGGAGGCTGTCGAGTCCCGTTCGGACCCAAGAACCATCCTCGCTGCCCTCCCCGATTCTTGCCTCACTGAATCAGCTTCATTTCTTCTGTTTTGCAGCCAAGAATAGAGAGTAAAACAGAGAGTTTCCAGTTGTGTTCATGGCCCATTTTAAGGTGGTTTCGAGTCTCAAAACCTAGGCCCGCTTTGGAGAAAATAGGCCCCCATCACATTCCCGTCGAATTGAACCGAATGGTTCAATAAATAAGTGAGTTTAAATCATTAATCCTCGCTTATTATGCTAATGATGCTTAGGGGTTGATTAGATTTAATTATGTGTGATTATGTGGATATATTAGATTAGAGTAATTAAATTAGAGATCTACCAATGCATGTTAGGTGGTTAGTTGTAGCAATTAGCAGGTAAGTACGTTCTAGTAATTATTGAATGAACCTCGAAAATTTTCCAGGTCCGTTTTGTGGTCCAATTAGGCATTACGGGCCTAAGTTGGATTTTTAGTATTTATTTAATAATTTTCGTAATTATTTAATTAATTAATTATTTTCCGAAAATTAGACCGGGATAGCCAGTGACCGGAATTTTATCTTGATTGTAGTGGTGCATTCCATTTATTTAATTGACTGCTAGTTTGTGTGAATTGAAGGTGATTTGTGGTGGGGTAATGTATCCCAAAATTAATTAATTTCAATAATTAATTGAAAAATCATCAGGCATCGGTTGACAGCACCAAAAATATTTTGGTGGACTATAGAAAATAGTGGGATTTGTGGAAAGGAAAATCTTGTATTTTGGTTAAGGCCGGCCGTGTACCCACGCACGCGTATTTTATCGGGTATGATAAAATTGAAGAATGGATTTGAATGGTTGGGTGTGGTATACTATATCAGCCTACGAGCGATATGCCGGCTTAGATTGCAAGCAATATACCGGTATACTATATCAACCTATAGGCTCTGATATGTTAGCTTAGATTGCGAGCAATATACCTTATCAACGTAGAGAGAGCATTATTAGTGTACTATATCAACCCAATGGTTCGACATGTCAGCTTAAATTGAAAGCAGTACACTATTTATCAGCTTAGCGCGAGCTATACTATCTATTTATCAGCTTAGTGTGAGCGGGTCCTAATTTAAGAGGACATTATAGATAGTATCAAATGTACCGACCGGAGGGAGGTTGTGGTGACATGTAATCGACTAGGTTGGATCAATGATTTGATCCATTATGGTGAATTGATTGATTGGGTGCCTATTTGAACTGTGTTCAATTGCAAGTGGAATTTGAAACCAAGGTAAGTCCTCTGACCCAAGTTGTGCATAGACAACCCTTATGGCATATTGGCATTCTAATCGAGTCTTAGGGGATAGAACTCGTTGAGATGTCGTCTCACCCGATTGTGGGATAACATTTCAAGCCCTTAGATGGTAGCACCTCCACCTCCTCGTCATTCCATGCATTTTGGTATACCAGAAGAGATCACCAAGATAGGATATCACTTCCCGATACACTTGTGAAAGCTAGTACGAACACCTAGAGGGGGGTGAATAGGTGTTTAAAATAAATATTGGCAAATATATGCGGAATAAAATAAACTTCTAATAAAACAAAGGAGTTAGGGAAGAGAATAAGAACACAAGATTTATAGTGGTTCGGTTTAATCCAAGCCTACGTCCACTCTCCCACGCTAACAGCCTTTTGGGCTGGATTCCACTATGCAATCAACAAGAGATTACAACTTCGAGTGCAAACACTTAGTAGATCACACTATCTCACTAAGTCACTCTTTTGGTATTTCTCTCACGATCACAAATGTTTAAGCTCTCCAAAGACAAGTGTATGATCGAAGGTCGCTCAAACTTTGGAATTATAAATTCTACGCTCTATCTCTTACTTGCTCATCGATCCTCCATCTCCTTAAATACTCCTCCACTTTCAAACTAGCCGTTGGACAGTATCCCGGAGAATCGTCTTCCAATATACCCATTGGACAACTCTGTATCTAGAAGATGTGGTAGCTGTTGAGTGACAAAGGTAGAATCCCAAATTGATTCTGATCGCCCATACAAACGGAATCTTGGTTTCCATAAGTAAAGCTTTTTCGTATAGAAAGTTCTTGTCTTCAAGATCCAATCGTCAATCAATTAGATTGAATCAATTAAATCAATCTTGATATGGAATCCAAACCAGATCACTAGCCGTTATATGATTGGGCTTGACTTTTGTCGAATCTGGATGTAAAGTCTAAGCAATAGACTTTACAATCTGAGTCTGAACATATTCTGCTTCTGAATAGATTTAGATTTAAGGTATGAACATCGTCTGAATAAGTTCAGCTTCAGTATAGAGTCTGTCTTCTAGTTCAGTTTCAGCATATAGTCTGTCTTCTGGTTCTTCCTTCACGTTCAATTTGGAATTTGTCAAAGTGAGCAAACTTCTGATGTAGAACAGACTTTGACACTAAAGTCTGGCAGTCTTCAGACTTTGACGCAGAAGTTTGAAAATCTTCAGAATATACTTTGGACATGAGTTACGTTCAGTCTTCTGGCCGTCTTCTGACTTTGATAATATTCTTTACATGTTCTATTATCTGCATGGTCTATTACTTAACCATTAAACATGTTAGTAGCCTTTGATTTATTTTGTCATCTTCAAAACATCATAAGGGATTTCCCTAACAATCTCCCCCTTTTTGATGATGACAAAACAATCTCTGAATATGCAGATTTGTAAACATGCTTTTAAAAATATTAATTTAAATCAAAGGATATCATAAGATAGCAAATAAATTGAGCATAACAATATATAGAAAAATAATCGCAGCTCAATATTATGCCATAGATAATATCAACTAATCAACACATATGCATATTCATATTCTCCCCCTTTTTGTCATAATCAAAAAGCAATAATAATGTATATAGTATCACGTAGAGAATGATAACAAATATCTCGCCTGAATCACAATTTCCAAAAATCAGCTTTTATAAAGTAAATCGAATATTAAAGATATGCAATATAGCTCACTTCGATCATATATATATATCAGCAAATATCCAATGAAAATCACGGATGCATCATAAAATTCACGTACCTTTTTTGTCATAATAAAATGATAATATCAATAAAAGATTTGTTAATGACAAAAGGTAATAAAAGATGCACTAACAGGATTTTTTAGACAAATTCTGACACATTTACCTTTCATTCCATTCATAATATGATCACGATCAATCCAAAAAGATTTTTCCATAATTGATCAATGCTCCCCCTCAATTTGTTGCATTTTTGAGATGATCATGATTCTTTTCCTTTTCTTTTGGATTTGCTTTCTCCCCCTGTGATCATGACAATATTTGCGAATAGAAACAATTGTTGTTTGTGCACGTTGAGCAGAATATTTTTCCATTATTTCCTTCGTAGCGACAACATCCGCAACGATCACTTGCATTTTGAAATTCGAGGCAAAAATTTATTTTTTTCAATCAAGCTCTTTTCGAATTCAACCTGCATCAACTTAACAAACTTTTTCCACAAATAATATCCACGTAATATATAATGCCCTTTCTTTAAATAAATAAATTGAATAGCATATATAAAATTATCAAATATTAAAATTCAGAACTATTCAACCTTACGTACAACACATAAGGGATTTCCTCAATAAGCAAAAATTTTGCACAAGGAAGGGAATTTTTAAACCTTCAAAAGATAGTATAGAATCTCCATGATTTTCTTATTGAGTTTTCCAAAATCCATATGGAAGATTCTATTGTCACCTGCAAAATCTTGTATAATAGATAATCATCTTTGCAAAAATGTCACGTAATATCTTCCTTTGATTTGCGAATCAAACTTGCTAGGTAGAATATATCTTCTAAGAATATAGCAAGAATATCCATGAATATGCAGTAATATCTTTCGAGATTAAAGAGATTTCCTTGAGCATAAATTTCAGATATGTATTTTGCAAAAGGAAAATAGATATTTTTGTCACGTGCCAAAATTGCAATACCTTATATTTATGACAAAAGATATTCGCAATATAATAAATAATCATCCAAAATAATGATAAATGCATGTAGAAATTTGCAAGGCAAGATAAAAAAAATTTCTCTTACCCAGGTATATGTTTCAAATATACCATTGATTAAAAAAAATCATTACCAATTGTCACAGGAGATATATTCTGATTGCACCAAAATTTGCATAGATTCGCAATCATTCTTGCCTCATTGAATTTCCTGCAATCAACTCATTTCCCTTTTTGGTATCCATCAATTTGGATCCTTCCTTGACATTGGAGCAAAATATAAAATCTCATAGATAATCAAATATTCTTTCTAAACTCATCATAACATGTTATTTAAGGAAAGAATATTATGCATAATAATATCTTGAAATATAAATTCTCACTTAGTCATAATACGATAAAATTTAGAGAATAAAATCCTTGAGTATCTTAGAAAAAAATATCTTGCAAAATTAGTATCACGTAGAATCAGATTTTTACTTTGCAAAATATGACAATTTGAGAGCATAAATTTAGACAAAATAATTTGAATTATCTCAAATAATCACACGTATTAAATCAAATCTCAACTTATGAATCACAAACAAATTATACGATTCTTTCTTCAATGAAACAAAATATGATCATTATAAAATCTCAATCAACCAAGGATATATCAAATATCAAGTATAATGAGAAATTTTAAATTGTGTACTCAAACCAAATTGAGAATAAAAACATATACATTCCTTACCAAACTCTCATCCTTCTCTTCCTTTATTTCCTGCAAAAATAACTCATCTTTTCTTTGGTACTCATTTTTTCTTGGGTCCATGAGAGTTAGTAGAATATGCTGCTTTTATCCAATCTTTCTTAATAGGTCTCCAGACTTTAGGACAATCTTTTTCAAAGTGTTCCGAATCTTCACAATTTGAATACTTGACGTCATTTCCACCAACAGGTTTTACAAACACTTTTTGAAAATGATTTTTGTAAAATGTCTTTGGAGGTCTTTGTTTAAGTCTCTCCTTGACTTTAGGAAAATCTATTAGAGAATCATTTTCCTTAATGAAACCAAGTCCCGACTTATTATAGTAAGGAACTTGTATAGAGATGATATGCTCTAATGTTTTTGATCCATTTGAAAATCTTGTCGAAATATTTGAAAATTCTTTCTCCAAAGAATCATTTTCTTTGACAAGTAAATCTCGACTTTCTTTTGTTTGTAGAAAATCTTTTTGCAAAATTTCAAAATTTTCTTTTTGAGAAAGATCATGTTGCCTAAGCCGAGAATTCTCCTTTTTAAGTTCGGAGATCCTTTTAAGAGAAGATTTGAGATTTGAGAAAAGCTCAATTATATACTTTGAAACTTTGAGATGAATTTTTGAATGGCTTACCTCAATTTCCTCATCGGATTCTGAGTCGTATTCGAGTCGACTACGATTTTGAGTCGTAATGCGAGTCGACTCAGATTCTGAATGTGCCATCAAGCATAAATTTCCTTGCTCATCATCTTCTTTCATTGTTCTTTTCTGGCCATTCTGCTTGTATTGTCTTCTTTCACTAAACTTCCTTCATTTTCTACTCAGCCTTTTGAATTTCTCGATCATAAAAGCAAGTTCTTCGTCGTCCATGTCATTTTCTGAATCTGTTTTATCAAAAACAGCGTTAGATATTAAAGCAATGGACTTCTTACCTTCGGGATCTTCGTCATTAAGTTGTTCCACTTCATAGGATTGAAGAGTGCCAATCAATTTATCAACGGAGAGTGGCATAATCCTCCGAGTCTCCCAGATTGAGGTTTTGACATGATTCCAATCTTTTGAGAGACCTCGCAAGAGTTTGTTGACCTTCATCGGGGTAGAAATTTGCTGACCTTGATATGCTAAACCATTTACAATTTCTGTAAAACGGCTGAACATATCTCCAATTGACTCTCCTTGCTTCATCTTGAATGATTCATATTGGCCAAGCAAGAAGTTTACTTTTGTCTCTTTTACACGATCGGTCCCTTCATATGTAACATGAAGTCTATCCCAAACTTATTTTGTTGTTTCACATGAAGAGATTCTATTATATTCAACAGGAGACAATGCGCAATATAAAGAATAAATGGCTTTTGCATCAAGCGCTTCTCTTTTGGACATCTCCATCTGAGACATAGGAGCGGGGGGTTTGCTTTCTTTGTCTTTGCCATTCTTATTTGATGTAGACGCAGCGATGGGGTTGATTCCTCTTTCCACAATATCCCATTGCAAGGGATCTCTGGATCTTAGGAATGCTTTCATTTTGTTCTTCCACACGTCATATTCATTTCCATCAAAATATGGTGGCCTTGTGTTGCTTTGTCCCTCCATAAGTCCTGGTGCCAAGATACTAGCCATAAAAGATCTTTAGCTTAAAAGTAAAAATACTTTTATAAACCGAGCACTTGGCTCTGATACCAATTGTGAAAGCTAGTACGAACACCTAGAGGGGGTGAATAGGTGTTTAAAATAAATATTGGCAAATATATGCAGAATAAAATAAACTTCAAATAAAACAAAGGAGTTAGGGAAGAGAATAAGAACACAAGGTTTATAGTGGTTCGGCTTAATCCAAGCCTACGTCCACTCTCCCACGCTAACAACCTTCTGGGCTGGATTCCACTATGCAATCAACAAGAGATTACAACTTCGAGTGCAAACACTTAGTAGATCACACTATCTCACTAAGTCACTCTTTTGGTATTTCTCTCACGATCACAAACGTTTAAGCTCTCCAAAGACAAGTGTATGATTGAAGGTCGCTTAGACTTTGGAATTATAAATTCTACGCTCTATCTCTTACTTGCTCATCGGTCCTCCATCTCTTTAAATACTCCTCCACTTCCAAACTAGCCGTTGGACAGTATCCCGGAGAATCGTCTTCCAATATACCCATTGGACAGCTCTGTATCTAGAAGATTTGGTAGCCGTTGAGTGACAAAGGTAGAATCCCAAATTGATTTTGATAGCCCATACAAACGGAATCTTGGTTTCCATAAGTAAAGCTTCTTCGTATAGAAAGTTCTTGTCTTCAAGATCCAATCGTCAATTAATTAGATTGAATCAATCAAATCAATCTTGATATGGAATCCAAACCAGATCACTAGCCGTTATATGATTGGGCTTGAGTTCTATTGAATCTGGATGTAAAGTCTGAGCAATAGACTTTACAATCTGAGTATGAGTGCGATAGACTTTACAATCTGAGTCTGAACATATTCTGCTTCTGAACAGATTTAGATTTAAGGTATGAACATCGTCTGAATAAGTTTAGCTTCAGTATAGAGTCTGTCTTCTAGTTCAATTTCAGCATATAGTCTGTCTTCTGGTTCTTCCTTCACGTTCAGTCTGAAATTTGTCAGAGTGAGCAGACTTCTGATGTGGAACAGACTTTGACACTAAAGTCTGGCAGTCTTCAGACTTTGACACAGAAGTCTGGAAATCTTCAGAATATACTTTGGACATGAGTTACGTTCAGTCTTCTGGCCGTCTTCTGACTTTGATAATATTCTTTACATGTTCTATTATCTGCATGGTCTATTACTTAACCATTAAACATGTTAGTAGCCTTTGATTTATTTTGTCATCTTCAAAACATCATAAGGGATTTCCCTAACAACACTCTCACCCGGAAGGATTAGAGTGTCTTGGTAAAATCCAAGGTCTGGGTGGATGTGGGTAAAGACGACCTGGTGCCTCATGAGTATCGATCATGGTATCGTCACTACCATGATGGGTGAAGAGAGGGTCCCATCCTGAAAAGTGATGTGCCTTTGTACGTTTTGGAGGCAGCATTCGAGAAGGGGATGGCAAATCCTAAGAATGGGTCGGTAGTGGATGCTAAGGATCCTAAGCTTAAGGGCGATCTTGAATCTCCAGTATACATAGCTGGGGGCGCTGACTGGAGTGAAGAAGAAGGGGAGATGGTTGAGCCAGAGGAGGAGCCCGAGGAAGAGGAGGGACCGAAAGAGGATCGGGAGTGGGAAGAGCCTAAAGAGGAGGAGCTTGAAGAAGAAGAAGAAGAAGAAGAAGACCCTGAAGAGGAGGAGCCAGAGGAGGATCCAGAGTATGACTCGGATGAGGACTAAGACCTCACCCTGTTTTGCAAACCCCTGGTTATGAACTGAGAGGTGATAGATCATGTGTTGTGAATAGTATTGTAATATATACTATGTGGCTTGCATTGTATAAAAGTGTGGTTATGGTTTCTCATGTTCGAAAATTATGGCCTTACTTTTTTATCCCATTGTTTTATTGTTTGGGGATTATTTATATGTTTCCGCTTGCGTATTAAAATGAATGGGTTGGCGATGCGTCCTGGGATATCGCTATTAAATCGACCAGGTAGGGATGGACGCACGTCCGAGGATCGGGGCATGACAATAGTGATGTAAAGTGCTATGCTAGGGATAAAACCTTAGGACTCATAACTAGCAAGAGGGCTATTTGAACATTTTGGGTATATTAGTTGACTAACTAGTGTAATTAAGTCCCCTACTTTAAATTCTTTGGTTGCATAGGAAGTGAAATATATTCTTATGTCTCACTTGATTTTTAGCCAACCTCAATAAATTAATGGTGACTCCTCATTTGAAAATCCTCATATTGTCAATTAAAGCTAAAATTGAATATTTAACATGATGTGAGGTATGAGCTTGGGAGAGCTTGTACTTAATCGAGGGCTATAGGCTCGCATTTAGGCAATATCCCTAAAACTTATTTCTTTTCCCCTTCAGATAAAAAACATAGATCAGAACAAAGGAGTAGAAATAAAATGTGATGAAGATTTCATGAAAACTTGAAGATACCGTGGTTAATCTTTCATAAACTTGAAGTCTTTGGAAGCTGGCACACTTAGAAAGATCATGATTTATTGCAAGTCATTTCTCACAGTTAACTGTGGGTATCATCAATGGACTGATAATTATGTGTGATATCGAGTAATAAAGAACTTCGGATCGTGCTTATATCGAGTCTTGGGATATGCTAATGAACATGTCGTTTGAAGATGCCGTTTGCCAAAGGACCATAGCCGTTGAGAGGCTGAGAAAACAATCGCAAGAGAACGTGGAACATGTGAGAGCACGGTTGGCGATTTTTCAAAGGAATGGTGGATGTGACAGGGTCAACATACTCCATTTTGGGAAAACCTTATTAGTGTTGCTGAACGGATTGTATGGGCAATTCTAACATTGGCAATTGCTCCAATCAACCCAAACAGCTCCTTATGTCCCAAAAAGTGTCTCCATCGGATGAGTTGGAGGTCGCGACAGAGATGTATATATAAAAATGATTACAGAAGGTCAAAAGGATTGTGACGGAAAATAGAGAAGTAATACTGCTATTCATCATTCTCTTTCTAGAGAGTTCTCTGTGTATTGTGTTTACAGCTTTGTAATCGTGTTAAAAACAGGTATACAAGTGTGATGGTTGTACTCATGTCCTAATATTGTGATTTATGGTTTGATAGGAACAGTACATGCTAATTGTAACTTAACTTGGAGATTACTAGTATAATCCAACTAGTGTTGAAGCTATTACCTTGGAAAGAGGACGTAGGTCTGATGATAAAACCAAACCTCTATAAATCTCTATGCAATATTCTCAATCTCCTCATTATTTTCATCACTTGCACTCGTCGCCCTTTATCGCCACTGATCATTGTTGAAGTATTGTTTATTATCTTCCACAAGAAATTTTGTGAAATTTGAAAATAATCTATACACATGGAAATTGATCAAAAACAAAAGCATGTCTAAATGGAAATTGATCAAAAACAAAGTTATATTTAAAAACATTTGTATAGTACTTTTATACCATTACAAATGCTACATCCACATGCCACGCGAAAGAAAATAAGTTGAGAATTTTTTTAGAGATAAGAGTAAAAAAAGTTGTAAAATTTGTCATAAAAATGTAATTGAATCATTTTAAAAAAAATAATTACAATCAAGTCTTAAGATTTCTTACAAAAGTACAATCAAATCCCAAAACTTTCAAAAAGTGCAACCAAATCTTAAAATTTGATGAAAGTGTAATTAAATTCTAAAATTTTCAAAATGTGCAATCAATAGAAAGACTTGATTGGACTAATTTGATGATTTAAGATTTTTTTATATTTTTTGAAATTTTTAGAATTTAATTGTACTTTTAAAATAAGTTTTAGAACTTGAAAACATTTTATCTCTTTTTTCTTTATATATTTTTAAAATGATGAGACAAGCAGATCCATCTCATAAAGCAAACTTACTAAGTTCGGCCCAAAATCTAATGTAAGCAACTCTACCAAAAAAAAAGAATGAAAGAAATATTCGATTAAAAATTAAAGCAAAACCAGGCAAGAAAAATAATAGTAAAACCTGATTATAAAATATCAACCGTAGAGAGATAAAGTACTGACATAAAAAATATGCTTGGCGATAACAATCTCAAATTCAATTTTATGGGATAAAAATATCATAAGTGTTGTAATTTATTGACATGATCACTTAAGTATTATATTACTTGATTTTCATAACGTTTAGTGCCACAAATTTAGTGCAACATTGGAATTTCTGGTAAGAAAGATCACCGACTTCATTCAAGCGAACTTTTAAAAAGTTATAACACTTAAATAATTGATTAAAAAATTATTGCACGAAAATGGATATTGTGCATGACTTGTCATTGTTGCAACCCTCCCTAAGCAATGAGGATCAGGCGTCTGTTAAGGTAATGACTTGTGAAGTGAGAGTGGCCAAAACCTTTTATCATGTTGTGCTAACTCTCAACACGACTTCTCCGAAACCTTCTAATCGACGACATTTGGTCGATCCACTTTATTATGATTAGCCATATTCTTTTGTTTTGTAATCGCCACCAACCTATTTTAGGCCAATTAGGGGCCAAGTGAAACATTTGAGGTCGTTTAACTTTCTACGAACTAGAGACCCTAGGAACATGGACTTAGTTATGCTAATCGTCTAATTAGAGTACCTTTGATACCTAAACTTGCCTCATTATCAAAAACACGATTCAATATTAAGTTCTTAGGTACATTCCGCTAAGTGACCATTAATGGTTACTTGCAAAACGGTATCTATTCAAAAGCATACAATCTACGGTAAACCAATTAACGCATCAAATAATGCAAAGAAATCAACACATCAAAATGATAGAGCAAGTGATAACCAGGGATGATAAAAGTAAAGTAAATCCGACACAAATCGGGCAATATATATATATATATATATATATATATATACGTGGCCTTATTATTATGCCTTGGGAGAATACCTCCGTAAGTGATACCCTGGACTAATCACGCCTATATCTCACGCTACGTTACATGAAATGGCCATGAACTAGCCAAAACGAAGCGACCAAGTAATAGTGACCAAATTCTAATAAACGAATTAAGCCTATATGTAGATGCAATTTCAAACTAAATGCCACGCCAATTACTCTTTTTATCTTTTCTTCTTAACAACTTTTTTCTTTTTAGTTCTTTACCAAAAAAAAAAAAAAAAAACTTTTTCTTTTTAGTTTACTCAAAATAACATGATCTAATATCTACATTACACTAAAAGTACTAGATGCACCGTGGATTAACTTGGAAGAAAATGAAGTTAAATAAAGACTCAAAACATTACTAAAATTATAATTAAACACTAAATTATGGCATCTTATAATAGGAGAAGAACACTATAAGTGTCAAAACTTGTGTATGATACTCACTTTAGTATCAAAAAAAATTTCGAATTACTTAAGTGCCACTTAAAAAAAAAAAAAAAGATGATCACTTAATTGCCAACTTGATATGGGTCACCGAAAATCCAATGTAACCAGATTTTATTAATTTCTCATTTCTACATGGCTCACTAGTGTGCCCAATTAATATATAACCCATGAATGACGTCACGTAGACAAGTGGCAAGTGATTATTTGAGTGCCAAAAATTATATATATGGATCATTTGAGTGCCAATTGTTGTTAAAAGTAATTATTTAAGTGTCAGTAGTTATTAAAAAAATGATTGCTTCAATGCCAAGTCATATTTTATTAATTTTCGAGATTTGAGTTCACATGGACTGATTTTTTTTAAAAAAATATACGAATTCACATAAATATTTTAATTATAAAAGCCACATAATCAATTTGGCTGAAATTTCTTGCCAGATGCACTTAAATGATTGTTTTTTCTTTGATTTGACACTTAAGTGAGCCTGCAAAAATTTTGAGTATTAAAATGAGCGTCGTACATAATTTTTGACAATACTAATGTCCTTCTCTTCCTAAAATGCTTTTTTTTTTTAATATATAATTTTCCATTTTGTGTTTAAATACATTTCATGCCACCCTACATCTATACTAAGGGCAACAAAATTTAACACTAAGATCACCATAAATAATATGATTAATCACAATTAGACTGACGTTACACCAGATAAGCCGTAAGAATACCTAAACATGCAATTCCAACACCGACACTTACATAAGGTAAAAGCGGCGCCTAGGGACCGTTGTCAGAGCCAAATGAGAGCCCTACGAGGCTACGACCGCCATTCAGCATGTTCAAGTTGCTATACAACGGGCTTCAAGTGCTCTTTTGGGCTCTAAATAGGCTCGAATGAGCCCGGAACTGCTCCGGGTGAATAACACAAGTAAAAGGGATGATATAGACCATAATTGACCCATTAACATACTGGACATACAAGAGTACAATTAAGCAAAACACAAAATAATGAGGTGTAGGAATGCGATAACCGTCTCGGCCAACCTAGAGATCAAGGCATCTGGCTCTTGGTGCACGCTAGCGTGAGGCAGGCCATCGTGCCTTAACTTTGAACTCCGGTTCTACCATGACGTCATTGGCAAGTCAAACATAAAAGACAAGTGGGTTCCTACATTGAGTGAGGTCGTAACAAGATGGCGAAATGACCGAGACGGACACATGGTCTTGGGAGAGAGAGATGAGAAAGATGGAGCCGCGTGAATGGGAGAAAATGCGTTCCACAAAGGTCTCTCGATGTCCCCCTATCTTGGTCACGATATGTCCTCAACTCTTTAGTCTTATCCCACGATAGTCACTTTTGCTCCCAAATCATTACCTTGAAGCTCAAGATTTTTTTTTTTAATGAGAAGAGAATGGCCACGGAAGCCCCAAAATTCACGCACAAAACTCCCTTGTCATTGCTCCCCTTTTTGTGTCCATTTTTTTTTCTTGATTTGTAGCCATGGTTGATATTTTTTCAAATAGTTTTCAAGCTTTCAATCACTCAGCCTCTTGTTTTACCTTTCCCACACTCTTTTTAGCCTTAAAATCAACTACAATGAGCAAAGGCAGTCCCTGCAGATCTTAACCTGCTCCCACCCACATTGCAGCCGGTTTGATCCCTTCAATTTCTAGTTTATGTCTCGTTCCTTTCTCGTCCCATGTAGACTAGGTGATGACCGGCCACTAAGGGTGTAATGGTGTGAGTAAAATGCAATATTAAGTGGGTGGTTAAGTAGGTGAGTAGTGGGCTGAAAGTGGAAAATTGTGCATCGTGGGTCTGGTAGGGCCAGACTGCGCAGACGGGCATGAACGGCTAGTACAAACGGCTGGTACATGCTTGTCATTTGTCTGATAAGGTTGAAATTTCGATGGCTGATAGTCGACCCCTCATGTAGCTCGCAGAAAAATTTCATGCCCAGCAGACACCTGCAAGTGCAAGAAAATATTAGGTGCTCAAGTGATAGATACGTTAGCATTACAAAAGTCCATTTAACTTCTTCTTCTTCTTCTTAATCCCGCGAATCGCCTTCCACCACCATCTCACCATCGTCTTAGTCCTCCATTGTCAATCTCCAGCTCTGCTGGCAAACTTGAACCTCATATTTTGGATCTAAGTTCGAGTGACCCATAAATTTGTGATCCTAGTTTCGCTTGACCTCAAATTTGTTGATTCGAGGTTGCTAGGGTTGGCGTAGGCAACGGACGAGGCAAATAGCGGCGGCATAGTTCGTTGATGCAGCAGACGGCCTTGAGCTTTTGGCCGATGTGGAGGGTGCGAGACAAGTTGGACAAAAGGCGACAATGTTGGAGGTCGAAGAAAAAGCGGGCGAAGATGGAGGCAGAAATGGAGGTGATGTCCGGAGGCGGTGGGGTCTTGGAAGTTTGAGAGAATTTTGCTAAAAAGAGCGGGTCTGCTCTTTGTATTAGAAAATGCGGAAAGAGAGGAGAGAGAGAGTGTAAAGGAGGAAAAAGAAGGAAAAAAGAAAGGTAAAAACATTAATTGAAGAGAGAGAGAGAGTAAGATTTCTAACAAGTGGGCCCAAAGTGATGTGGCGGACGTTGAAAGGACTTGTGTAATGTTGACGCGTCTATGATTTGGGCACCTCATATTTTCTCGTCCATCTTTCATCACCGTTTTCCTGTACAAGTGTCTGACACCACCTTAGAAAAGGTCAAAACCTGGGAAGACTACTTGGTAGGGGTGAGCGTGGTTCCCGGGTAGAATTGGGAACCGGAGAACCGAACCGGAATCGGTTCGGTTCTCCGGTTCTAAAAGGACCGGTTCCGGTTCCCGGTTCCCCTTTTCTAGGAACCGGCAGTTTCAGGTTCCGATTCCGGTTCCCATAGGAACCGGAACCGGCAGAACCGGAACTGGTTAGAATTATTTAAAAAAAAAAAAACACCCCTTAAGCACCCCCACGTGATTTCCCTCCCTTCCCCTTTCTTTCTCCCTCTCTCTCTTTCTTTTCTCCCTTTTTACCTCCTCACGTCACTTCCTGCCCCCCAACTTTTTTCTTTTCTTCTCTCTCCTCTTTCCCCTTCTCTCAACGGAAACCCTACCCCTTCTTCTTCTTATTCTTCTTCTTCTTCTTCTTCTTCTTCTTCCTTCCTCTTGCTGGCTGCTGCTTCACCCACCACCACACCGCCGCCCCACGCCCTACTCACCACCACCTCTTGGCCACCGAACCACCACCACCCACCGCTCGTTCGACGAGCCGTCTCGCCGTTGAGCCCGACGAGCTGTCGCACCGTCCGCGCCGCTCCTCACCGCCGTGAGCCACCACCGCCATCCCTAAGCCACCGTCACCACCTCTTGCCGCTGCTCGCTTAGCCGTTCGGGCCGTCGTTGCTCCGAACTGCCACCACCTCCACTAGAACCGAGCTCTTCCCCCCTTGGCCGTGGGTTGAGCCGCGATCGCCGCCGTCTTCGCCACACCGTCCGTGCCGCCGTTGGTGCCGTGAGACTCGTGTTTTCATCACTGTCGTGCCGCCATCACCTCGTGCTAGCCATTGCCGGACCTCCCTCGACACCGCCGCTGGACGCCGTCACCTCTCGCTCGCCTCGCCGCTTAGCCATTTGCCGTCGACGCAGCCGTTGGACGCCACTCGTTCCCCCAGTGGAGGCTGCTCGCTCGCGCAACCGCCCCGACGTAGCTCGCTGCTCGCCCATCCCCCAATCAGCCTTAACTCTACACCCCTTCGCCTCCACCTCCACCTCCACCTCTAGCTTAGTCGCACCCCCACTCTCTCTCCTTCCGCCTATCTGGTAGCGGGCGACGCGGGACGCCCTTGGAGACTCCGGCGGAGGCCTACCGGCTGATTGACAACGAGACAGTAGGTTTTTAACTCATAGGATTGCTTTTTGCACCTTTTGCTTTGCCAAATATGATCCAAGAGATGTACCATTTTCTTGAAAAGTATGGTGTTTGCTTTGCTAAATTCACTGTATTTATGCAATTCTTACTGATCTATGCGTCAAGATGACATGGTATGTGATTCGTTCAGATGGTAATCAGTATCCATATGTGCACATGCAGAAGCTTAGCCTACTTATGATGAACATAGAACAAAGCATATTTGATTAGTTGTTAGTTAGTTGTGCTTGTGTGCTGTGTAGATATTATGTGATAAAAAGTTAATTGTTCCTTTGGAAATGACTGTTATCTAAATGTGTGTTTCCTAACATCTAGGTCTGCTATCCAATGTCAAATCCTGGAGTCTGTGATGATGATCTATATAAGGAACTTAATATGGATGAAGTAGATATGAACATTGAAGATTATGAAGAACTTTTTGGCTTGACTTTAAATAACTCGAAAGAACATTTTCAAAATGGTGGACGGATAGCTTGTTTGGCACAAAGGATATGTTTGCTACAGATTCCAAATGTCAGGGTGACCTTCTTGCTGAGGTATATTGCTCATCAATGATCACACATGTTCCTGTTTTGAATGTTGACAGAAAAGCTACTTTATGATGTTAATAATACTAAGATTTTGATTGTAAATGCGAAGTTTGCAAAAAAAATTCTTGCTTTTCGGCCTTGGTGTTCAACAAAATGTAAAGGTCTTATAACATGATTTTGTGTATTATCAAAGTAAACGAATTCCTCTTTGAGTCTTTATGTCAAAAGCAGTAGATACATATGGAAATAGTTCACATTCTAGAATATTAAATGCTTATGAGTATTATAGATTGTGTCATGTTATATTCTCTTTGATGAATGACAAGTTTGTTTATTATTGCTGCATTCATTTCCATTTTTTTTAACTAAAAATTGAAAAAAAAAAAGAACCTGTTGGAACCTGGAACCGACCCCGGAACCTGTGATAGGGTAGGTTCCAGGTTCTTGGTGTTGGAGAAATCTTCCTGGAGTGTTTTGAAGCTGGCAAAACGTTTTCATCAGTCTAGTTTGAAGATTTGCACTCTATTATTTAAAGTCTGAAGACCTCCGGACTACCAGACTCAAGACTCAAAGTCTATTCTCATTGACAGTTTCTAATCCGTCGAAGAAGGGCTATCCAGGACTGGATGTTTCGTTAAGGATTTGACCTTATCGACTAGAGAAGATCTCTTGGCTGGATATGACATAACGGAATCCTTTATTGATTCAAAGATTGAGGATCCGATGATTGGCGAAGTATACTTGGAAGGTTTTACTTATGGAAACCGAGATCCTAATTGTATGGGCGAGCAGGATTGATGGGCTATCGACATGTTCCTTAAATAGCTCGAATGACCTTCCTAATTGATTCTGTCCAACGGGAAGATAGGAAGAATTCCTTTGGTAAGTGCCAACGGGTATGATGGCAAAAATGAGTATATAAGGAAGACGTTCCAGTTGTTCGAATGTGTGCGCGATAGAAGAATTTCAAAGTCTGAAGCTCCTTGTTCTTAGTTAATTCATTTACTGAGCGAAATCTTGTACGCAAAAGAGAGTCTATATTCTTGAGAAACCTTGAGGAAATGTGGTAGAGTATCTACACTGTGGAATCAAGGGAGAGCCTTCTTTGTAACAACTCTTTTGTTCATAGTGAAATCCAGCCGGTGGGGCTGTCGGTGCGGAAGAGTGGACGTAGGCTTGGAATAAGCCGAACCACTATAATTTCGGTGTTCATTTTCTTTTCCCTACTCTATGCTTTACTTTGATCATAATTCGTTTTGTTAACAAAAGGAGAACTTCCTTTCTATTGTCTGCTTAGTATTGCTCTATTATCTCGAGAAAATATTTTTACACCTATTCACCCCCCTCTAGGTGCTTATACAAGCTATCTCAATTGGTATCAGAGCCTGTGTACTCACTTTGTTTGAAGTGTTTTACTTCAGAGTTAAAGATCCATGGCTAGTATGTTAGCTCCAGGGCTGGTAGAAGGGCAAAGCTATACCAGACCACCTTACGTTGATGGAAAGGAATACAACATATGGAAAAACAAGATGAATGCGTTCCTAAGATCAAAGGATCCTATGGAATGGGACGTTGTAGACAAAAGAATCATTCCTAAAGCTGCACCTGTCTCAGAGAGAGGAAAAGAAGCTGTTGAGTCTAGTGAAATGACTCAGGAAGAGATAACCAAGAGACAAGCTCTTGATGCAAAAGCAATTTATTCTTTATATTGTGCTTTGTCACCTACTGAATATAACAGAATATATTCTTGTGTTACAGCGAAAGAAGTTTGGGATAGATTACATATTACCTATGAAGGAACCGATCAAGTGAAAGAAACCAGAATCAACATTCTCCTCGGTCAATACGAAGCCTTCAAAATGAAATCAGGAGAATCTATAACTGACATGTTTAGTCGTTTTACAGAAATCGTGAATGGTCTTGAAAATCAAGGTCAACCAATTTCTGATCCCATGAAAGTAAACAAGCTATTGCGTGGACTCTCCAATGATTGGAATCACATAAAGACCTCAATAAGGGAGACACAAAGAATTATGCCACTATCTGTTGATGAGTTGGTTGGGACTCTTCAGTCTTATGAAGTGGAACGAATCAATGAAGACGAAGATCTTAAAGGTAAGAAATCCATTGCATTAAAATCCAATGATGATTATGATGTTACAGATTCTGAAGACGATATGGATGATGAGGAGCTTGCTCTCATGATAAAAAGATTCAGAAAGCTAAACAGAAAAGGAAGAAGATTCAATCCAAAGAAACAGAGTTTTCAAAAGCAATAGACTAAGACTGTTGAGGATGATGAATCAAATAGAGATGTAGTCTGCTTTGAATGTAAGAGAAAGTGACACATCAGACCCAACTGTCCTCTTCTGAGGAAGAAGAAAGGAAAAGCTGAAAAGTATCGAAAGGCTTTTAAAGTAGAAACCTGGAGTGATACAGAATGTGAAGAAAGTGATGATGATTATGCCAATATATGTCTGATGGCACAATCGGATTCAGATTCAAACTCCGAAACAGACTCAGATTCAGACAGTGAAATTGAGGTGAGTAACTTTAAAATCCCTATTAAAGTTTCTAAATACATTGATGAGTTGTGTTTTAGTCTTAAGACTTCTCTTAAAAGGATTTCCGAACTTAAAAAGGAAAATTCTGCACTGAAACAACAGGAAAATGTTTTGAAAGAAAAGGTGAAATGTTTAGACATGAATGTTTCTACTCTTAAAGAAAGAGAAGACAACCTTTCGAATGAAAATGTATTTTTAAAAAATGACATATCAAATATTTCCAAAAGATTTTCAATAGGATCGAGAAACTTGAAAAAATTCTTTCAAAGACAAAGACCTTATTTCAATAAATCTGGTTTGGGAATGACTGTGGAAACCATTCCTTTAATTGATTTTCCTAAAGTGAATGAAAGAATTAAACAAAGACCCACAAGAGATGCTTACAAAAATCATTTTAGAAAGGTCTTTGTAAAATCAGTAGGTCACAATGCTCTAAGATGTTCTAAGTGCAATAGTTCAGATCATTTTGAGAAAGAATGTCCTATGGTTTGGAAACATGTTAAGAAAGTATGGGCAAAAACCGCATATCATACTAACACCAATGGACCCAAGAAAATATGGGTACCAAAGAAAGTTTGAGTCTCTTTTTTAAATGCAGGTCACTATCAAGAAGAAGGTAAAATGGTATCTGGATAGTGGATGCTCAAGACATATGACAGGAGATTCAAATTGCTTCATAAAGCTCGTTCAAGTAAATAGTGGAAAAGTCTCATTTGGAGGAAACAACAAAGGAAGAATTGTGGGATTCGGAACTGTAAATATTGGAAACCTCACAATCAGCAATGTTTCCTTAGTGGAAGGACTCAACTACAATATGTTCAGTATCAGTCAGCTGTGCGATATCGGTTTCAAAATCAACTTTCAAGAAGGAATATGTTCAGGAACCAGTAAAGATTCTACTCAGTCATTCATGGGTCGAAGACATGGAAATATCTACCTCTTGGACGTGAAACCAGATGAATCACAATGTCTAATCTCAATTCAAGACGAAGCGAACTTATGACACATAAAACTTGGGCACATCAATATGAAGCAAATAGACAAAATTTCAGTAAAGAAGCTAGTTCGTGGTCTACCCAATCTGTCATACCAAAAGTCTGATCTATGTACACCATGTGTATTGGGAAATCAGGTAAGAAATTCCTTTAAACCAATAAATCAAGTTTCCACTAATCATGTACTGCAACTTCTGCATATGGATCTCTTTGGACCAACCAGAACTCAGAGCATTGGAGGTAAGAAATATTGCCTAGTAATTGTGGATGACTACTCACGATTTACTTGGGTATATTTCCTGGCAAGTAAGTATGAAACCTTTTCTTACTTTGAAAAGTTTGCTAAAATGATTCAAAATGAAAAAAAAGGGTATGTTATTTCAAGTATAAGAACAGACCATGGAGGTGAATTTTGAAAATCAAGATTTTACAAAATTCTGTGATGAATATGGTTTTCAGCATGTGTTCTCCTCTCCATATACTCCAGAGCAAAACGGAGTTGTGGAAAGAAAGAATAGGTCGCTTCAAGAAATGGCTAGAACTCTTTTAATTGAAAGTAACATCTGTTCACGTTTTTGGGCTGAAGTAGTTTCTACAGCATGTTATATTATTAATAGAGTATTTCTAAGACCTATTCTGGAAAAAAACCCCCGATGAGTTATTCAAAGAAAAGAAGCCTATTGTTTCATATTTTCATGTGTTTGGATGTAAATGCTTTATATTGAAAAATGCAAATGATCGAGTTGGCAAGTTTGAAGAAAAATCAGACGAATGCATCTTCCTTGGATATTCTACCTCAAGCAAAGCCTACATAGTCTACAACAAGAAGACTCAATCTGTGGAGGAATCAATGAATGTCAAATTCTAAGATTCTATGCAAAATGAATCTATTCAGACTCATCTTGAAGAATTTGAACCTGCTCCAGACTCTACAAAGTCTAAATCTCAAGAAGCAGCTCAGACTTCGAAAGACCAGCAACAAATGATTGTTGAAGACTCAAATGAAGGAAGTGATCATCAACCTGACAAATCAACCAGTAACTGGAAGCATAAGTCCAGTCATCCCAAAGATCTCATTATTGGCGACATCACAAGATTCAAAAGGCGCGAAGAGTCTAGTGCTGTGGCTCTTATTTCTGAAATAGAACCCAAAAGCATAGAAGAAGCTTTATCTGATGAAAGCTGGATTGAAGCCATGCAAGAAGAACTCAGGCAATTCAGTATTAATAATGTCTGGGAATTGACTCCTAAACTGAAAGGTAAATCTATTATTGAAGCTAAATGGGTTTTCAGGAACAAGATGGACGAGAAAGGAAAGGTCATAAGAAACAAAGCAAGACTCGTGGCCAAGGGATATACGCAAGAAGAAGGGATAGACTATGATGAGATAGACTATGATGAGACTTACGCACCAGTAGCGAGGTTAGAAGCAATTAGATTATTACTTGCTTTTGCTTGTTATAAGAATTTCAGGTTATTCCAAATGGACGTCAAAAGTGCTTTCCTGAATGGATTTATCCATGTGGAAGTCTATGTGGAACAACCACCTGGGTTTTGAAGACCCAAGGAAACTAGACTCAGTATTCAGATTGAAAAAGGCTTTATATGGTTTAAAGCAAGCACCTCGAGCTTGGTACGACAGGCTAAGTAAGTTTCTAATTCAAAACGGCTTTGTCAAAGGTAAAGTAGACACTACACTGTTTATCAAAAGAGAAAGCAAAAGTTTTCTGCTTGTTCAAATATATGTTGATGATATTATTTTTGGATCCTCTAATGAAGGTCTGTGCAAGAAATTCTCTAAGTCTATGCAGGATGAATTTGAAATGAGCATGATGGGTGAACTAACCTTCTTTCTTGGAATTCAAGTGAAACAATTGAAGGAAGGAACTTTTATTCATCAAGAAAAATATGCTAATGATCTTGTCAAAAAGTTTGGATTGGAAAATTGCAAAAAGACTGATATACCAATGTTGAGTTCTTTGAAGATAGACAAAGATGAAGGAGGAAAGAAAGTTGACCAGAAGTTATACAGGAGTATTATTGGTTCACTTCTTTATCTTACTGCTTCTAGACCTGACATTTTCTTTAGTGTTTGCATTTGTGCTAGATTTCAAGCAGACCCTAAAGAATCTCATCTAAGTGCTGCAAAGCGTATTATCAAATACATTGCATCAACTTCAAGCCTTGGTCTTTGGTATCCTAAAAAGGGAGACTTTACTCTTCTTGGATACTCGACGCTTGATCTAGCTGGTTGCGAGTTGATAGAAAGAGCACCTCGAATTGTACTGTCAACTACTTGGAAGCGGGAAGTGTCTTGGTTTTCAAGGAAGCAAAATACAGTAGCTCTTTCTATAGCGTAAGCAGAGTATGTAGCTCTTGGAAGTTGTTGTTCACAAATTCTGTGGATAAAACAATAGCTAAGAGACTTTGGAATTGAAGATTCATGCACGGAGATTAACTGTGACAACACCAACGCAATCAATCTCACCAAGAATCCAATTCTTCACTCAAGAGCAAAGCATATAGAGATTCGACATCACTTCATTAGAGATCATGTTCAAAATGGAGAAGTTTCGATTCAGTTTGTTGACTCAAAGAACCAACTGGTGGATATATTTACAAAGCCTTTGGAGAAAAATCAATTTGAAATCATTCGTTCCAGACTCAACATCTTGAGGTTTGAAGAAGTAAAAGTCTAGAGACTCTTAGACTCAGACAATCAAGATTTTTGACTGTAAGTTATTTTATTCTCTCTCAAATTGAATCTCGAAAAGGTACGATTATTTGTCCATAATTGATTTTTGCTACTTTCAATTTCCGTGATTAGTGCAATCTTTCTTTTTCGAAAATTGAGTTAATTTTTAAATGACAGTTATCTAATTTTTTGAAAAAGGCAGTTATTTTTTAAAATGGCATATTTTTACTTTCCATTACGACGTTTTGTATGCCTCTCTTCGACTAACCTATATACTGTCGGTTCCTCTTCGTTTAACTCCAAAAACCCTAAAAAGCATCGATCTTCCACTTCTGTCTTCTTCTCTTGTTTAATCTTCGAAAAGTTGTCATCTTTCTTGGGAAAGTCAAGTTTGGAATCTTTCAAAGATTGTGAAAGATGTCGTCTCAAAGGAAGTCTTCGAGGATCGCGAACAGGGGACCGTAGCAAATGCGTGAGGGGCCTACGCACTTTGATCTCACCGAGGAAGAAGAGTCTCCTACTCAGCAGCAGAGCCCACAACATTCTCAGCAGCGTCCATCTTCTCCATTTAGACCACAGGATGTTACTCGACAAGAAGAGGAATAAATAATCGAAGATGCAGAACCCGTAAGAACTTTTAAGCCCTCTTTTACCTACAAGCTTTATCATGCTTTAAAAAGGGATGGAACTCCTTGGAACTACATTGATGAATTTCTAAAAGACAAAGGGTACAAAAATGAAACCTTCTTTTTACGCACAATGGTACGGTTGGGAATTGCCCTTGCTGGGTTGGCAGAAGAGGCAATGGCAAATATTCCAATCGATCCATGTGTTGGAGGGCTGAATCAGCTAGATGGGAATGATGATGACAAGTTGTACGATCGATTTCAACCGAGAATGGGTGTTGCGGCAAAAATTCGGAGCAAAAGGACAGACTTATTTCGATCGGAGGAACACAAGCATCTATACTTTAAGTTGTTGAAGCGTGGGGTGATAACCCTAGAAGTGTGGATTTTGATTTCCTTGACGCTGTGAACGTTAATTTGAGGGAAAAATTCAGTCTTCTTCAACTTGAACAGTTCTGTTCTGAATCTACAGAAGCCTATGCTGAACTCACTACATACTTCTATTCGAATCTCAGTTTCTTGGATGCGAATAGATTTTCTTTTAGTGTCCGAGATCAGGACTATGTGGTGGATGTAGATATGTTGGCTGATGTGATTGGGGTTGAGAGAGGGAGATATCAACCTATCAATGTTTCCATTGCTCGTGCTACGTTGGAACTTGTTAAGGATAGAAGGACAGAGGGAAAGGTTTCCTACTCGAGGATGAGTGCGTTCAACATTCTACTTCACAAGATTGTGATTAATTGCCTCAGACCAAAATCTACTTCAAAGACTGATGTTTCAAACTCAGAGGCAAAGCTGATGTATGCCATCAATGCTGGGAAAAAGTTCTCTTTTCCTCACACTATTATGTTCCACATGTATAGAGCAGTGGTGAAGGACAAGGGTCAACATCCTTATCCAGCTCTTGTGACAAAGTTATTCAGACATTTGAATGTTCAGCCTCCCCGGATTCTCTGTGTTCGAACTTGTGATCAAATGGTAGTGGGACTGAAAATGGTGTCTAAAATGCGTCTGAAGGAACTCAACAATTGGAGAAATTCAAGGAGAAAACCCCTATTAAAACTCATCAAATCTCTTCGGCAGCAAAAAGAAAAGGGAAGGAGCCTATGATTGCTCCATCCAAGAAAAAGAAGAGCTCTCATCGTTGAGGATGAAGAAGATGAGGAAGACATCACCATTTCTGCAATGGCATTGAAGAACCTGAGTCGTTCTATTCCAGAATCAACGGAACGACAAGAGAAGGACACATAACAGAGGACTGGAGAAAGAGAAGATTTGGAAGCAGAAGAGAAAGAAGCAGATGAGAAAGAAACAGAGGAGAGAGAAGCTGAAGAAAGAGATGCAGAGGAGGAAAGAAATGAAGAAGAAGAAGAAGAAGAAGAAAGAGGAGATCAAGAAGAAGCAGAGCATGAGGAACACTCTTCTCCACCTGAAGGCATGGAAACAGGGGGAGATCGTGAGAAAAGAGGAATGTCCTCATATCCTGCTACCAGTGAAGGAGTCAGCCGCTCTCCAATAGATCCAGAGGACATCTATGCCTCTCAATTTCCTGAGGAGGGACATGATGTTTCATCGCCCAATCTGCGTGACTATGCTGATTTGCCATCGTCTGCCTTTACTCCATCTCGATCGTACGAAGCCGACGTTGCATCGATAATTCAGCAGATTTTCGCAGAATTCTTGATGTTCTCTTAGAAATGCGGGGTCGGATATATGCTCCGGAATGCGAAGTACGAATTTGACGCAGTCAAGCTTCTTCGGTTTCTTTAAATGATCAAATCCAAGCCCTTGCTCTTCAGATTCAAGCAAATTCTAAGGGTGAAGATGTGGCTCAACTGAAGGAAGAGTTGAAAAAGCTGGAAGGTATTGTCTAGTCAATGGGAGATTTCCAGCTTGTTCGTGTTCCCAAGCATTCTTGATTCCATTCTCTTTCCATCTCAACCTTTTTTATGATGACAAAAAGGGGGAGAGATGTGATTTGAACTTTGAACCTTGAACTTTTTGAACTTGAACTTTTGATTTGTTTTGATGTTTGACTTGACTTTTGTGTCTGGCTGTGGACTGAATTTGAGATTTGGGTTTGACTGTTTATATTAAGTATTATTGATATCTTATGGATGGCTTTACTCATCTGCAAGACTAACCTATTTTCTGTGGTTGCAGATTCTAGTGTTATCATTAAGCCATTCATCTTTATGAGATATCCATATTTGCTTGAGTAATGTTTTGCAGGTCAAAGTTATCCAAATCTATAGGAAAGTTTTGTTCCCATAAAAAATGGGGAGATTGTTGGAGAAATCTTCCTGAAGTGTTTTCAAGCTGACAAAATGTTTCCATCAGTCTAGTCTGAAGATTTGCAGACTCTACGATTTAAAGTCTAAAGACCTCCGGACTGCCAGACTCAAGACTCAAAGTCTATTCTCATTGACAGTTTCTAATCCGTCGAAGAAGGGTTATCCAGGACTGGATGTTTCGTTAAGGATTTGACCTTATCGACTGGAGAAGATCTATTGGCTGGATATGACATAATGGAATCCTTTATTGACTCGAAGATTGAGGATCTGATGATTGGCGAAGTATACTTGGAAGGTTCTACTTATGGAAACCGAGATCCTGATTGTATGGGCGAGCATGATTGATGGGCTATCGACATGTTCCTTAAATAGCTCAAATGATCTTCTTAATTGATTCTGTCCAACGGGAAGTTTGGAAGAATTCTTTTGGTAAGTGCCAACAGGTATGATGGCAAAAAGGAGTATATAAGGAAGACGTTCCAGTTGTTCGAGTGTGTGCGCGATAGAAGAATTCCAAAGTCTGAAGCTCATTGTTCTTAGTTAATTCATTTATTAAGCGAAATCTTGTATGCAAAAGAGAGTCTATATTCTTGAGAAACCTTGAGGAAGTGTGGTAGAGTATCTACACTGTGGAATCAAGGGAGAGCCTTGCTGTCACAACTCTTTTGTTCATAGTGAAATCTAGCCAGTGGGCTGTCAGTGCGGAAGAGTGGACGTAGGCTTGGAATATGCCGAACCACTATAATTTCTGTGTTCATTTTTATTTCCCTACTCTCTGCTTTACTTTGATCATAATTTGTTTTGTTAGCAAAAGGAGAACTTCCTTTCTATTTTCTGCTTAGTATTGCTCTCTTATCTCGAGAAAATATTTTTACTAGTTATCTCACTTGGTTTTGACGGGTAGGTGTCGCGACCCGATCTCGCCGCCCCTCGAAAAGTATCCAAGGATGGGAAAGGTCGGGTTTAGGGGTACTTTGATCACGAGAGTTTCCTCACGTGATCACGAGCTCTCCCAAGCTCATACCCCGCGTGACAGCGGATTTATTTATAGGATCTAGTTATTTATAACAACCTAAAAATATACAGGAGTCGCCACTAGCCTCATTTTGGGGGTCGGCTAGAAACCCAATTGAGAGTCGGGAGTGTTCCCTCGATTCCTACGTAACCAGATATCTAGGTTCGGGGACTTGGGTTACGCTAATATTGCTATTAGCGCCCTTTCGGTACCTAAACAGTATGTTGTGTTTTTCCTAACATGTTCATGCGTTTTTTTTATACATTTTTCAGGATCATCAATTCCTAGACTAAGTGATCATGCGTGATTGATCATTTTCATGCTATTCTATTTCTAAAAAAAAAAAGAAAGGAAAACAGCCAATGAAATTAAAATTGCAAGACATGAAGTAAATAATCAAGAAAAGCAGTAAATCTATCATGCAAACCTAAAAGAAGGTATAAAAGAAATATATGGGAAAAAGAGAGAAAAACCCGCAACTCGTCGGGTTTTATACAACAAACGGAGCCCGAGACATATGTCGGGAAAATGGGTATTACATGAAAATGGTCGGAATGGACATCGACCTCCACCATCTTCACGCCTTCTCCATCTTCAAGGTCCTAATCTAAACCTAATCTAAGAAATTTATGACTAGGTGCATACAAATGAAAGAAACAATCATCACAACTAAGATCAAAGCAATTGGGGTAGAACCCATGTATGATTGGCTTTAAGAAAAAAGCACAGAAATCAATGCACTTTATAAAGAGCAACTTTCATGAATGGAATCTCCTGAGGTGTATCGAGTTCAAGTAAAGTCAAATTCATGGCCGAAAAGCAACAATTGCTAAAGCATGCAAATCAATCATAAGCAAATCAAAGAATGATGCATGACAACTGATTTGTTAAGTTACCTAATCAATGCATGAAAATCATGAAATTTTGAACATGATGTAGGGTTAAATGTGAAGAAAAATTTTGATTTAGACATTTAACCCTAAATCCATATGCAAAAGGCCACACAAATCCATTAACATTGATATGTGATTTGTCATTAGAAGCACAATGCATGACAATTTCAGTTGTGGTATATCGACTTGATGCCTGGTTTTTACATGGTCGATGATCTTCAAATGAGGCATGCCATACATCATTGCGAAGCTTATGATATGCTCTAAGTATGTCTAGAAAGCATCAAGCATCAAATATGCTCTTAAGGAACTTGATTGAAGACATTTTCATAGAAACACAATCAATTAAAATCACAACAGGGATTTGCACAAAACATGGATGATATTCATTGAAATGAAGACATAAAGAAAATCTATGAAAGTCCAAGTATATAGAAGGAAATGTCCCGATCATCTATCATGAGACATCGAAGTCCTACTTTGTTCACAAAAATCTATATGAAAAACAGAAAAGAAACAGGGCAAAAATCCAACATTACAAATTGCAGCAACTCAAACGTGACTTTATGGAAGTCATTGACCTTGCTAACGATGATCGCTTGATTCAAGCTATACCTTGTTAGAAAGTTTATGAAATTTCCAATGACTCTCATGAAAGATTCAACTCCAGACAAGCATGTTCACTAACTCAAATTTGAGCATACGCATCAGGTCTCAAACATGACAGATTCTGGACCGAAATTTGGACATGTGAAAACCATATCAAATGAGATTCAATCAAGGCATTCTACAGCTCATTGGAAAGATATTCGAACCATATTCGACTTTCATGAAGACTTCGAACACAGAAAAACACAATAATCAGCTCATATCAAGTTATTTGCACAGAAGGTCAGATCAGCAAAAGAAATAGAACACATCAGCAGATTAGTGCTCTTTGCAAGAAGCATCAGGCAGGGAAAATGATGGCCAAATTGCACATATAATATGTCTATGGAAAGCTTGAGAAGTCTATTACAAATCTCTAGAAGACATTAAGTCCTAATAACATCATCTACCAGCCCAGTCCAGTTAAAACAGACAATCGCAGAACAGCAAATCAACCTAAAAACTACTGCAGAATTGACAGACTTTGTAGGCGTTTTTCAGTGACCAAATGACGTCCGTTCAGGGCGTACAACATATCAAATCGAAGCTCTAGAAGTGTATTTTATATGTCTAGAAGGGCTCAAAGTAAAAAAACCTTATCTAACACCTCGTTTCAGCCAAAACAGAAAGTTGCAGTAAGTCAAAACAGCAAACACACAGAATTGACACAATTCGCAACACGGCTCATCACACATCGATACAAACACAACAAGGTGACCACAATGTAACATGTATATTCGCGGCGAACTAGACAATCATAGATAGCAGCAAGCACAGTGATACAAACAATGCTGGTTCTTCATGTCTTACATTGAGACTATATAACATTCATGCATTACATATACACCTCATTTACACAAATCAAATCGAAAGAGGCACAAAAAGAAATGAACAAATCACGATTGGTGATACACACAACCAAATCAAAAAATTGCAGCTTGCCTACCATGCGAATGCCATTTATGGCCACGAATACCACCAACCTTCAACTTTGACAGCTGAGAACCAGTTACGCAGAAGCATAGCATGCGCACAAAAGACGTCGAAACAAAAACATACAAAGCAAAAAGAGGCGGTAGACATCTATCGAACTTATCGACAAACTATGAACCCGAAACACATAGAGGACTAAGAACAAAAGCGTAGATTTTACTCAGGCATTTCCCCAAACATGTGATATGCACTTCCATCAAGGAGTTTATACAAGAATATGAATCGACGATTCACTTTTATTTCCATCACAACAACATCAGAGCAAGCTTATTTTAGGTCGATCATGCTATTTGAGCACATCCTAATCTATGCCATCAGAATCGTTCAAACAGAGCACAGAAACATGTACCTTGAAAGTGTAGATGTCGAGTGATGGGATTGAAGAATGTATATCCCGGAATCGTCAATGCCACCGCTGTCGCCTTCGCTGCTGTCAGAGGGGAGTTATCTAATCTACAAACCGAGCGGATCGCGCGAATCTGAGCCTTGAACTCCGAGGTCCTCGACCGGCCATTCCAGCAGATCAGATCCGATGCGAGAGAAAATGTGCGAGGTTAGAGAGAAAGGACGGGAGAGAGAAACCAGAGGCCAGAAATTTTAACGGATCGAGAGAGAAAGAAGGCTCACGTGCGATCCTCGGCTGCCAGTCTTCGATTGATTGAGCGAGCGAGCGAGAGCCCGAACCAGAACAGAGAGATCAGAAAAAACAGAACAGGAAGACGACTGGAAGCTGTTGTCGCTGCTGTCGAATCCGCCGTTGATCGTCGTCACTGCTATCGCCGCCACCATCTTTGCCGATGGCGCTGTGATCGAGCAAACCAGAGAGAGAATCAGAGAGAGAGGGAGTCCGAGAGAAGAAACCCCAGCCAATCCTAGAGAGCTGGCCTCCGATCTTCGATCCCTCGCCAATGGAGGAAAAACCTAGCCGATCGAACCCCCTATCATCATCGTTGTAACCACCAATGTCTCCGCCGGCAATTGCTTCGTCTTCTAGAACTGATCGAGCGAGAGTCAGTGATTGAGAGAGAGATTCCTCAGAGAGAACCCGTGAGAGAGAATTCGCGCCCCCGAGGACGAGAGAGAGCCCGCGGGAGCAAAGAGCCCCTCCCGGGAGAGAGAGAGCGAGCGGAATCGAGAGCCCCCCGAGAGAGAATCCCCGTCCGAGAATTTTTTTTTAGAGAGAGAGAGAGTCTCGAGAGAGCCAGCCCCCAAAGAGAGAGAGAGAGAGATCGTCCTCCCCGTGAATGGCCCCCTTTTCCCTCTTTTTGTATTCCTTTTTTCTTCTTTCTCTTTTTTCGTTTTCCTTTTAGTTCTAATTTTTTTTTCCTTTTCATTTCATTTCATTTTTTTGTTTTGTTTTGTTTTTTTTCTTTGTTTTCTTTTTTGGCTTATTATTTTTTTTGTTTTCCTTTTTTTTTCTTGGCTCTTTATTTTTTTTTTATATTTTTGCAAAATGGATGATTAAAATGTTAACAAAAAATTTCAGGTGTCAACAGTAGGTTCCCGGTTCCAAAAAATGAGGAACCTGTACCCGAGGGTAGGTTCTAGGTTCCAAGCGGAACCTGTAAGGAGCCGGGAACCGCTCACCCCTACTGCTTGGAGCTCACGAACGGGCCATACGTTTTTGGAAAATTGACTCAAGGTGACTCATCACGACACCAAACTTGCAATTTTTTTGAGCTCGTTTGGACCTTTAATCGATTGGGGAAAATCGGGTCAAAATTGCCAGGGAGAAGGTTGACTCCAATTATGAATTGGGGTAATCGAGGCTCATTGAGGTTGCCATTTACCAAAATTTTAGCCGTTAGGCTCGAGTTCTAATACTACAATATCCCTAACTAAAAGTGTAGAAGAAATGCAGTGGAAAAAATAGACGCGGGATGACTATAATGTAGACAATTTCGATTAAGCGTCAAATTGTGCCATTCGAATACTAATCTTCATGAGACGCACGAATGGCCTACACAAATTGAACCCTGGTTATTAGTGGTCTATCATGCTCCTAGTTCATATGTGCAGAAGGAACACGGTGAGAACAAGGAACAAAAGGTCACATAAATTGACTTTGAGGTGTCAAATTCCACCGTTACCAGCAGATTTGGTTCCTGAGTTTTTTTTTTTTTAAAATACATTATGAACTTGTCAGCTAAATTCAAGAGTCGATAGTCACTTTTTCTAATCCAACATATGTGGACATTTTGACATCGTCCCTCTTGGCATCAAGTTTTGTTATTGTGCACGACAGATGCATGAAATTCGTTCTTCTATATGGATATACGGAAGGAAGGAAATGGAGAGGTCAACCAGACATTATTTCTTTTGTCAAACATTAGAATTTTTTTAGGATAGCAACCGATCAGGAATTAGTAGTTAAAGAGGCAAACAATTTTAAAGTACACAAAAAGTTAAAATCATAACAATACTGTGAACAGTGCTCCATTGGGAGCTCAAATGGTCATGAGGAAAATGCATTGAACCTGCTAGTTGTCAAAGGATAAATGAAAGTTTATTCTATAGTTAATCAGCCAATTAATGATTTGTTTTAAATTACAAAACTCATTTTCATTGTACAAAAGCTCTCTACATCACAATCCCACATAATTTATTGTACAAAACCCTCTATAAAAGATGATAAATGAAGTAAATATCAATAACTACGACCAAAAAAAAAAAAGAAGTAAATATCAATAACCGCTTCTAGGGAAGTCAGAACTTACCTTTGGAAGTTTTGGAAGCTCTCATCTCTCAATCTAAATGTAAATTTGGGAACTCTTCTCTCCCAATCTAGGTTTAGATCTAGAAGTTTCTTAGAGGTGTTTCTGTACTCGTCCAACCTCTCCCGATTTCGATTGAGATTTAAGAGCTTGTTCAAACTATTTTTGGTGTCTATGTACAATGATAGTGTTAAGGATGCTAAACTTAGGTATGCACTGCCATTGGACAAACCTTAGCTATTGGAGCAACAATGGCATTCCCAAGGGTATATAGATGTCCACTTCGGAGCAATCCGTCTTACTTTAATCTTTCATGGACAAAAAGGCCTTCCAATAGTCGCCAGAATCACATTCCTTGACACTCAGTTCCTTGAATACCAATGTGCTTGCATAGGCACAATTGAGATTACCCTCGATGCTGACACATGCTTTGTTAACCTTTTTCCTAACTTTAATATGGCCTTGTCTAATCCTCGAGTCCTTGATGCCTTAAAGGTCTAGTTGCAAATGACTGGAGCACTCCAAATTGTTGATTCGATTGTTGTAGCCCTTCATTACCAAATGGTGTACCGAGTCCAAAATCATGCCCTAGATCCAAAGCTATCTTCCACAAAAGATGCTTCATTCATTTCTATCGACAACAACCAAACACCATCTTGCATCCATGTGCCAAGACAAATCCCTTGCTCTAAGTTGGTCAAGCTTCTCCCAAAACAATAATACTAACTTTTGGTGTTTGATGGCTCTTCTAAAAAATTAGAACAATTGGTTTCAAAAGACCCTTTGAAGAGAAGACCACAACCTCCTTTCTCCTATTAAACCATGCCGCAAACCTATCCTCAAATGGGCCAAGAATCCAGATATCTTTCAATTCTGCAAATCAGCAAAAATAGATCCCCTTGAGACATTTACCCCTTCCTACCTTTGCATGTTTAATGAGTCTGATTTTCCACATTTGGAACACAAGTCCAACTAGGTATAGTCATCAAACCGAGATTCCCAATCCCACCAAAATTAATTCTAGTGGAACTACCAAAGAGCTTAGTCCCTCAAAATTTGTCCTAAATTGGCAAACGGACAATGTATTGGTCTAGAACAAGGCCCTTACCACATTAAGGTCTGAACAACAAGCAATTTTTAATGTTCTCAAAACTCAAGTGACCGAAGTCTAGACCGAAGTGGGAGAAGTCAAAACTTGACTAGATCGTGTCCATCAATAGGTAAATTAGACCTCAATGGTCCAAAACAAGCTTCTTCAACTTTATCAGACAAAACTACCAAAAATAGAGGCTCGGTTAGTAAGACCGAAACATTACCTTGATGATCAATCAATTGAAGTAGAAAGACTTTAGAAACAGGTTAGGGAACTCGAAATTAGCAAAGAGAGGAAGCACAATCCCCTTTCTTCTACTTCTATCTTTGAGCCATTATTTTCCTATTGGTAGACAAAATCTTTATTCCTTCTTTTGAGTTCCACCACTACTCCATCCCTTCCGTCTCTACTTTCTAGTTTAAACCAAACCGCTCCTGTTCACAGGCATAACATAAAGGCCATCAAAGAAAGGTTCTTGGCAGAACAAAAATTGAAATCTACAACCAAGCCAATTGAAGAACCGACAAAATCAAAGCAGTCTAAGCCTCCACCAATTGGTTCTCCATTTTCATACATGATCTCCAACTCCATTGAGTTGGTTTTGAGAGAACATGTCAAGATGGGTATCACCATGGTAGGCTGTGACAAAATCCAGTTTGTAAAAGATTCATACTCTAAAGCTTCTAGGTCTGAGTCAGACACTAAATTATCTGCTTCCATGGACTATGAGTAGGCTCAACTTGTTCTAGAACAAGCCCCCATAAGCTTCATGATGCAACTTGAAGGAGATGAAGAAAATATGACAGATTTTCCCTTCTAGTATACCAATTGTAAAAATAAGACCTCCAATCTCACATTCACACTTGATGATATCCCATATTACAAGTGACATGCTAGGCTACAAAGATTTATGCATGGATAAACGCCAGAGCTATTGATCCAAAAAATGACTAGTTTCATATTCACCTAGAGTTCACTACCAACTTGTTAGATTGGTGGTTGGCTCTTGTTCCAACATATCAGAATACCTTCTTGGCATAAGATTTTAACTAGGTGATTTGCATTCTCCACCATTTCTTTATCAGGAGGCTGGAGGACCTCATAGAGCCAAAAAAAGAAGAAGAGTTCTTTGAGAGAAAATGTTGTTCTTATAAGCGAAAGATCTTGATAGACATTTCAAACAAATGATAAAGCTCTACCATGCCCTTGGTGGAGATTCAACTCTCAAACCAATTGTCTTGTCATCTGTGCCCAAACAATTCGGCAATATGGTTAACAAGTATTTCCAATTAAAGAATTGGAGAACTCTAAATGCTTCCCTCAAAGAAATCCAGCAAGGGATTCATGAACCCCGTGACGGATTATGTTTAATGAAAAAGGCATTCAAGGAATTCCCAAAAAATAATTGGCAAGGCTCACAAAAGATCAAGTCTCTAAATCAAATGTAAAGAGAAGCATTTCCAAAAGGATTCTTCCAGAAGAAAGAAAGGAAAATTGAAGTTTCTTAAAAAGAGTCACCGATACCATCAAAGAGATCATTTTGGCAAGAGGAAGAAGAAAGATCGCTGCTTCATCTATGGTCGTAAAGGACATTGTACAAAAAATTGTCAACGAGCCCACAAAAAAAGTATGAATCCTGTGGATGCCATTCACAAGAAAATTGGTATCTCTCTAGTAGAAGATGATATTGAGTTAGTCTTCTCTACTAAAGATGAACCTTCCAACAAGATTGTTTGTGCCAGAGAAACTTTCTCAAAAGATAATGAAGATGATGGAGATGACTCTACCGACGAAGGCATGTTCTTTTTTAATGAACCATCATCCCCTCTGGCAAGCCATGACCAATTCTCATCCATCCAGGTCACTAAAGAAAAACCTCATTTTTTCAAGCCATATGTTCCTAGCCAACTCCTTCCATCCCAATCCTCTAAACCCATTTCCCTCATAGCACTCATAGACACCAGTGCAAACTCTTTTATCCTTGATCCAAAACTTCTTCCTGAAGAATATTGGGAACCTCATACTCGATATTTTACTTATGCATCTAGAAACACTTTCTCCACCCAAATAAGGAGTAAACCCTTCAAAATCCAATTCTTTCCCCAATAGTCCATTACTACCTAGATTATCGAATCCTTATTCCAAATCGGGACATCATCATTGGCTGGGACATCTTAACTCAAATCTCGAATCTTTGGATTATGCCCAACAAGCTTAAGTTTCAAACATAGTTCCGAGAATTTGTAGAGACTAAGAGACTATAGTTAATTTAGCCTAAAACCCTTGATCTGATCCTTTAGACCCTTCTGGAGTCATGCGCCAAAAACCACTCAGAGTTTCTTGCCGAATTTTCCAATCCTTCATGGAAAAACTTTGAGTTTTTCATCAATTTGCTCTTCAAGAAGAATGAGGATGTCAACCCAACTAGAGTAAGCCATACGGGAATGAATCCATCAGACCTCCAATTAGCCTAGAAAGAATGCAAAGATTTCATCTAGCAAGACTTATTGAGCCTAGAGGTGAGCATGGTCTGGGTTGGTCCGGGCCACCTCCTAACCCTATGACCAACCCGTACAGTGTCGGTCCTCAATTTTTAGGACCAAGGACCAACCCTATTGAGCTTGGGACCAAGGACCGGACCAACCCAATGGGTTCAGTCCGATTCCAAGGTTAACCCGGGACCGATCGATAAATTTTTTCGTCTTATTTTTTATACTCCCAAAAAAAGCAAACCTACAAATTCAAATTACGCATCCATTGATAATGCGGCATTGTGCAACTAAACTATAAGTACCAATACATATTTAGCAAATTTAAGATGACACAATAATAGGAATTTCGTACCTGCTAACTGCTCATCGAGATATGGGACAAGATGGAAAGTTTTTGTAATCATCTATCTTTAATATTCATAACACCATATGCAAAAGTGTTTTCCTACATTTGATCATGTAGAGTCCACTCAACCAAAAAATGAGCTTCACACCACTTGACTAGCAAATCACCGTAGTAACTGCAGTACTACTCTATTCTTCAAAAACTTCTACCATTTGACACAAATTGAAAAGCAAAGTGCAGCTAAAATTCATTATAAATACAATTAAACCATAAAAATTTCAAAATACTTAATATAAACCATGAATATATAACTTCACATCTTGTTAATTCACTTGAATTTCTAAACACCTGAAAACAAAACAAACGACACATAATTAATACTCAACAAAAGTTTTAAATTGAAATTACTATTAGTGCTATTGATAGAACATTCAATATAATATAATATAACGGACATTTTACTTAGATTTGAATATATAAAAGAATTATAAATAATATAATATAATATACAGGGTTGGTCCAGGGTTGGACCGACCCAAAACTCTTAGGACCGAGGACCAACCCGCACAGTGTTGGTCCTAAAATTTCAGGACCAAGGACCGACCCAGTCCCCTTGGGAACCGGACCAGGACCGGCAGGGTTGGGCCGGTCCAGGGTCAGTCCAGGGTCGACCCTAGACCGCTGCTCACCCCTAATTGAGCCCATAAATTCATAGTGGACATGTGAAGCATTTTATGTGGAAAAATGTGATAAGCAAGTCAAAGGAAAAAAGAGATTAGTCATCAATTACCAACATCTTAATCCATTTCTCCAGGATGATAATTTCCCTTACCTAACAAGAAAACTTTACTCTCCTGTCTATCAAATACAAAAATTTACTCTAAGTTCGACCTAAAGGCAGGATTTTGGCAACTTGGAATCCACCTAAAAGACAAACATAAGACGACATTCTGCATACTAAACCAACACTTCCAGTGAAAGGTCCTCACTTTTGGATTGAAGACAGCACCCTCATTGTTCCAAAAGACCATGTGTAAAATATTCCATTCAATTAGTGTGAGTGTACAAATCTACATTGATGACATATTACTTTACAGCAAATATGAAGAATCTCATTGTAAGTTGCTCACTCAATTTGCTCGTATTGTAAAGCAACATAGCGTTATGTCATCACAAAAAAAGATGAAAATTGCCCAGATGGAGATTGAGTTTGTGGGCATGCAATTCAAGGATGGCTCATTCCAACCAAATGATCATATTGCAAAGGAACTACTCTTGTTCCTAGATCAAAATCTCTCCCACAAACAAATCCAACAATTCTTTGGAATTGTTAACTACTTGAGGGATTTTATTCCTAAGATCACTAGGTATATGCATCCATTGCAAAAGATACCGAAGAAATACTCACCTTCTTAGGGACTTTCACAAACTAAGGCAGTCCAATCACTAAAGCAAAAGCTACAATCTCTACCTCATATTCAAATTCCCTCTGAAAGAAAAGGAATTCTTCAAAATGATGCTAGTGACAAATATTGAGTAGCTATTCTTTTTGAAGAACTTGACAATAAGAGGAGAATTTGTGGATACAATAGTGGAAAATTCTCCTAAATAGAAATTCATTATCATTCTACATTCAAAGAAATCTTGGCTGTTAAGTATGGAATTAATTAAGAAAATCGAATTCCATCTCATAGATCAACATTTTCTTTTCGAATTGGACATGTATGGACATATCTTAATTTCCCTAGATGTTGAAATTTAAGTAGAAGACGGTTCCACACCCACAGCTTTTGAGATGGGCAGAATAGTTTTTCAAATACTCTTTTGAAGCTAAACACATTATGGAAAAAAAGAATTTGTTTGCAGATTTTCTATTCAGGCTAGATCAAGCCCTAATGAATTCCATCATGTTTGTAAGTACAATAGCCAGTGGCTAAATTCGAGCTCAACCAATATTGCCAAAGTGGCCAAGCAGGGATATCCTCTTGAAATCCCATGACTCATTCAAGGCAGTGTTATCTTTGAAAGCTTAATGGATTTACTATGGGTTTATTAGCGAAGAATCTTCAGCATATATGGTGGATTATGTTTGAGACTCTTGGGATTACATCCAAACTATCCATTCACATATCCTTTGACTATCGTACCCATAGACCAATTTCTTGAAGACCTTAAATGATTCCTTTGGTATATGCTCAATCTGCATATAGTAGTTGTTGAATTTCCTACAACTCAAATGCCTCACATCATTAGCCAGATTATCCAAGGATGGTCATATTTTGCACATTGGGGAGAATTCCTGTCATGATTTAAGCCTTTAGGAATCTAGAGATTAGTTTTCAAAGATCAATTTAAAGTTTGCTAGCCAAATCTGGAACTTCACACCTTTATTATCTTTCACAGGTCATGGATGTTTCTTTGGCCAAGTGAAGATCTCCACCAAACTCTAGCAAAGGATGGTGTCTCTATGGTCAAGCCTCAACCAAGAACAAATGATACATTCAAAACCCTCCCAGTAAAAATTAGACAAATCCCACAAGAATACAAGGAACTTCAGAGAATTTTGTGTCAACACAACAAGATGATTCCTCTAGAGATTTGGCAAGAAGGAAACACAATTTGGCAACACACTAATTCGAAGTTCCCTAAAGTAAGCCACCAAATTCATCATGCTTAAGACAATACCATCGAGAGGATCTTAGCTTTGACCAAAATGAAGCTTCCCCCTTCTAAGATCCATGGGAGGGTGTGACATCCCATATTTTTAGTCTTGTTTTCTACTGAATAAATCAAGCATTTCATTGACGCATCTATAGGGTTGTTCTCAGAGCTAATCACTTTCGAGATAACTAGACTATCTGGGAAAATCATTAAGAAATTTTAAGACAAAAAACTTGAGAATTCGACTAGGAATCAGCTTCTTGATTGTTTCCATCTTTAAAGGCCATTACGGCACACTTAAAAAATCGATTTGAAATCAGAGATAGGTTGGTTCGATAGAGATGTGTGGCTAATTGTGAGTGACACCACTAGATTGATTTTCTTATTATTTTGGTACCTTGCGTCCGTATTTGAATTCTCAAAATTTTTACGACAATCGAGAGTTGCCAATGAGTCAAGTGGGTTCAATGTGGCTTGAAAAAAATCAACCACAAGTCATTTGCACTTAAAAATTTATGAAAGTTACCCAATAACCTAGGTCACCCTAAAAATGCGCCAAGTGGAAATTAACCGCGAATTCAAGTCCGATTTAAGTTTCTGTTATGTCACAATAAATTATAGGAGTGTCAACTCAGTCTTAGAAGATTTTTCTACAACCTGACACTTTTTGGGAAAAAGTCGTCGCGGGTCATTTTTGTGCAGAAAAAAGCCGAGGACCCTTTTTGATGGCAAAATTGGGAATTAAGGTGGATCTACAAGTGAGGAAAAATATCAATTAGAGCATTGAGGTACTAATTGGAATGGTTGAGGCCAAATGGGATTGGAGTGTGATTGAAACTATGCCCAATTGGAGAGGAAACCTCTGAAATTCGTAGCCCCCCATCCACCACCATTTTTGGACCCCTTCAACTTATCTTCTAGAAGTGTTTTGGTAGAGTAATTACAGCCATGAAAGCCATACATGGCTGAGGTTGATCTAGGGGACAAAAGATAAGAAAAATTGGACTTGTGGACCCCTTGTCTCTCCTCTCTTATCCTCTCCCTCTCCCTTCTCCTCACTGTTGCATGCCAGAAGCAGCTGAAGAAGACCAGCAAGCCGCTTGAGCAAGCCAGCCACCCTCCGTGAGTCGCACGCCATCGCCAACCGCGCCACCACCGATTGCTGCTCCACCTCCACCCGTGCTAGGCCACGCGAGCCACCGCCCCCACCTTGCGATCACGACCCCCTGTAGTCCTGTCTAGCCGTCCAACCCTTTATCCAACCACCATGAACAGTTGAGGAAGCCGCCGGAGCCGCCATGCACCCCGATGAACCACGACTTGCCCTCCCCGAACCTTGCTACTCATCTTGGTCTGGTTTTTCTTCAATTTTTACAGCTAAAACAGAAGGTTTAGAAGTGGGTTTCCAGCCACCTTTGGAGACCATTTTGAGGTGTTTCTGGGCCCCATACCTTAGGCCCGCTTTGGAGAAAAACGCCCCCCGTGACGTTCCCGACATTTCGATTTGAACGGATTGTTAAATGGGTGAATTTTACTCACTAATCCATGCTTAGTAGACTAATGATTCTTAGGGATTGATTAGATTTAATTAAGTTCAATTAGGTTGTTAGATTAGAGTAGAATAGTTAAATTAAGGATTTCCTATGCATGTTAGGAGAATGATTAGTGTAATTAGCGAGTAAACATGTCCTATTATTTATTGAACGACACTTGGAATTTTTCCGAGTTCGTATCGGCTTCCAATTAGGCATTACGGGCCTAAATTGGATTTATTGCTATTTAATAATTAATTTTCGAAATTAATTAATTATTTATTTATTTTTCGGAAATCAGGCTAGGATAGCCAACGACCGGGATTTTATAATGATTGTCGTGGTGTAGTCCGTTTGTTTAATTGAACTTTATTTTGTGCTAAAATGAATTATTTGTGAATTTATGATTTATTCCTAAATTAAATAATTTGGGAAATTAATTGAAAAATAACCGGGCATCGGTTGATAATACCAAAAATGTTTTGTTGGACTACAAAGAATGGTAGGATTTATAGAAAAGAAATTATCATATTTTGGCTAAGGCTGACCTTGTGCCCACGCATGATATTTTATCATGTATGATAAAAGTGAGAAAGAATATAACGTGACTCGGTGACTAGATAGATCGCCTTGGCAAATAGGTCACCTTAGAGAATGCATGTGAATCGTTGATTATATACATCACCTGGAAAAGACACGTGGCTCGGTGATTAGTACGTCACCTTGGCGAATATGTCGCCTTAGAGAATGCACGTGGCTTGGTGATTTGGTATATCGCCTTAGAGAATGCATGTGGCTCAGTGATTAAGTGTTGCCTTAGAGAATGCACGGGGGTCGGTGATTAATACGTCACATTGGTGAATATGGCGCCTTAGACAATACACGTGACTCGGTGACTAAGTACGTTGCTTTGGCGAATAAGTCGCCTTAGAGAATGCACGTAACTTGGTGGCTAGATATACTATATGGAAAAATGTATAGTATGAATTGAGATGACCGGGGAATGGTTATGTTGACATGTAATCAACTAAATCGATTGATCGAGGTATCAATCCGTGATAATATGATTGGGTACCTATTTGAACTGTGCTAATTTGTAGGTGAAATTTGAGGCCAAGGTAAGTCCTCTGCCCTATGTGTACTTAGTCAGCCCGTAGTGTATTGGCCTTCTAATTTAGTCTTAGGGGGTAGAACTCGCCGAGACGTTGTCTAACTGGTTATTATATAACCATTTTAGGCCCCTAAATGGCAGCACCTCCACCTCCTCGTCCTCCTATGCATTTTGGTATCCCTGAGGAAATCTCAGAGATAGCATACCACTTCCATATACACCCTCACCCGAAAGGACTAGAGTACGTACTGGTTAAATCAACCATCTGGGTTGATGTGGGTTAGGACGCCTTGAGGCCCCACGAGTATCGATCATGGTATCGTCACTACCATGATGGGGAAAGAGAAGGTCCTATTCCAGAAGGTCATGTACCCTTGTACGTTCTGGAAGTGGTGTTTGGAGAATAGACGGTTGATCCTAAGGAAAGGTCAATAGTGGATGCTAAGGATCATAAACTTGAGGACGATGCTCATACTCCCGTGTACTCAGTTGATGATGCAAACTGGAGTGAAGAAGAAAGGGAGATAGTTGAGTAGGAGGAAGGACTGGAGGAGGATCAGGAGTGGGAAGAGCCTGAAGAGGAGCCAGAAGATGAGGAGCCTGAAGAAGAAGAGGAAGAAGAAGAAGAAGAGGAGGAGGATCCAAAGGAGGATCTCGAGTACGACCCAGATGAGGATTGAGACCCCCATCCTATTTTGCAAACCTTAAGAAGTGGACTGATGTATGATAGATCAGACTTCTGTAAATAGTATAGTGATATATACTATGCGGGTTGTTGTGTATAAAAGTTTGGTTATGGTTTTTCAGTAAGGAAAAAAAATATGGTCATACTTTTTTATCTCATTGTTTTATTGTCTGGAGATTTATTATATGCTTCTGCATGCGTATTAAAATGAATGGGTCAGCGATGTGTCATGGAACATCGCTATTAATCGACCAAGTGAGGGATGGGCGCGCGTTCGAGGATCGGAGCGTGACAAAGAGCCACTAGCCCAAGACCCATACTCATTTGAATCAGTATCCACCGATTTATAGCTGGCTTCCACCACTTTCAAAGATTAGTCCCATCAGCCATAGCCCTAGGCAAACTAGTTATCTCCCTCTAAGAAAAGAAGAACAGACGTCTTCATCAAGAATCCCTCACGACTCTGTTGTCGATTAGTTTTTGTCATGGTGAGAGATTGACAACCTTATTCGTGCCTTTTGCAAAGCAAAAGACGGAAATAGCTCGGATAGCTTGACATAAAACACTGAAGAAATAAGATAGGGTAGTGTGCTATGTTAGTGTATTAGGTGTAGTGTGCTTTGTATGCTTTGTGCTTTACCGTGTGCTTTAATAGGCTTGGCATGGAGTGTGCTTTGTTTGTAGTGCTCTAAGCATATTTTGTATTCTGTGACTTTTGTCTATAACATCATTAGATGAACTTGTCTTCTAGATGCATTGTGATGCAACTCATGCCTATATGAAGCAATGCATTGTGTATTGAGGAAGCAAACTGGCTTTCCCTAAATAAACCCGTATTGTGATATCTCTCATGACTTTCTAAGTCATTTTCTTCCTCCTCTAGAATGGCTTTTTCTAATTAAGAACTTTGTTGTTAACTCGGTCAAATGGTAGGGTTCTAAGTATCCACTTGCCACTTTGTGGAACTTGCGGATTAGAAAATCTGAGACTTTAAGGTCTGGATTCAAGAGTAAAGGGTTAGGAAACTAAGAGACGGTGCCCTAAGGAATGACCTATGGTGCCTATTAGTAGGGGATGCATAGCTATTTCGACCTTCAGACATTTTGGATTGATTTTAGACCTATCAACTAATATGTGAGATGATCATGCGGGTGCGCAATCATTAAAATAATAATCAACAACCAAAGTGACGTTAAATAAATTGCATTAGGAGAGTAAGTATCTAATAGTACCAAATAAGGAGCATGCCATCTTTAACTAAACTAAAGGGAAATCATAATCAACATACCGAAAGTGCACAAGAGCATTCATTTTTAAAGACAATCAAAACCCTATAGTAGAGCCATAGGGGTTCGTTCAAGTTTGAGCGCAATTTTCTATCAATGATTTTTCCACAATTTAAGAGAAAACTACCCCAAAAAAGCTGTTTTTAAAGCTATTTTCGATTTTATGAAAAGTACAAATATTGGAAATTTTAAAATTTTAAAATATTTTATTCTGAAATGGAGACTTAGGCTGGGCCCTTGGGCACATTTTGAATATGAGCCATGGACACACGATTGGGTTCTTAGCCCTAAGCGAACCAATTGGGATTTAGACCCAGCCCAAATTAATATAAGTCGGGGCTTATTTAATCTAAACAAAGCCCAACATTACAAGCGAATCAAGTTCAACCCCATTTAGAATCAAAGTAAGCCCAAATCTCTAAGGCCAGACCAAAACCTCTATTTACTAGAAAAAGACTCGGCCTAAGTCTCACTAATCTTGTGACAAAACTAAACACACCCTTATCAAGCTACTTAAGCCCATGTTTTTTTTTTTTTCCCCTCCATCTTCTCTGTTCTTTTTCAACATAATGTGAGAAGAGAAAGCAAGCCCAGAAGAGAAAATATTGGGTGGGTTTTACACTCCACTGAGGTGAAATGTATCACCATACAAAAGTCGACACGTGGCAAATTTGGGCCCACCTGTCAGCGCTCACTCTCTCCATTAACTCTGTCTCTCTCCCATTTACTCTCTCTCCTCCCCTCTGTTTCTGCCCACAAAAACCAGCTATTGTCCTGGCTAAATTTCAAAAAATAGGCCTAAATAACCTAAAAAAGATGCAATGATGAAGACTATGGTTCTTGCCCAGTAGGAATTCATACATGAAGTGTCTTGCACAAGCGAAGAACTCCCTTAATCATTTCCCCTAGGTCGGCAGCCCCCCCTCTCTCTCTCATTGTCGTCTCACCCGTGAGCTCTCTCCCTCTCTTTCTTGTTCCTTTCTTTTCACCAAAGCTCACCAGCAAACTCAGAGTACTCTCAAGCTCACCGTGAGCCTAGGAGGAGGAAACTAGCGCGTAGAATCACCAAGGCAAGGAGAAACGGCATTCTTCTAAACCCTTTGATCTTTTTGGAGCTTGATTTTGTAGAATATGGAGAATTATTGCTGTTCTTGGTGTTTGTATTTAAAACTTTGCATGTGTGCTGAGACGATGAATGATGGTTGCTGAGATGTTGTGATAGTGGGATTCAAAGGAAAGATGGTCATGTATGTCGGTTTTGTAGCTCAGATTGTGGTGCATGGGGGTTGACGCTTGTACTCAACTTGTAGGAGCTTTTCTATGATCTATGATCGAAGACATATGTTGCAGGTGGTCTAAAATGTTTGGTCTTGGTGTATTCTTGGGCTGTGAACTTATGTGGTTCGAATTTACAAACCATTTAGAGCCCTAGTTTGGATTTTCAGAAACTGGAGTTGCTGGACCTTCTTGGTTTGTTAATTTTGTGGAGTTTCGTGTGGTTCGAATTTGAGAAGACTTCCTTCATGAAAGTTGTACAAGACATCTTGAAGCATAATATATTTTAATTTTGGAATTTTATGAGGTGATATGGATGATACGATGGACAACTGTTTTCCCATGCTTGATCTGTCCAGTGCAGTAGGAATAATGACTCTATTGTCTTTTCTGAATTTTTATAATAATTTCCTTTTAGATCTTGGACTTGCTTCATCCATAAAAGTTGTAGAGGACATTCTGATTTATCATATATCCAAAATTCAAGATGTTTTGACATGTTTAGGGCTGTGAGATGAGTATAATTTTATGATCGGTTGCTCTGTTCCAGTGCATCAGATTTTGCATCAGATTTTGCGTGACTTTGTGCAATTTGCTGCTCTTTATACAAATTGTTTTAGACTTAATATTCTCATCAAAATTATAAGATACTGAAATTTCATAATTTTTCGAGTTCATTTACTATGGTTTTGGCTTTGATTTCCACGACTATGCAATTCTGGTTGGTTCTGTCCTTTGGTCCGAATTTAGTTAAATTCTATAGGAAGATAATAGAATCTTAAATTGTGGTCTCCTGATGATAGAAATTACATTCAATTTGGCTACCCACTGGTGTGTATTTAGTTTTAATATAATACCATTTGCTTGAGGAAATTGAGCTAAAATCGTGAGGGCAAAAATTGGATTTTTTGTATGTTTTGTTTTGGGTGTTCCTTTATGTCGACAATTGATTGTGGCGACTTAGTGTTCATTCGGGTGACACGTGCATTGCATGGGGTACAATTTGTGGTGTATGATTGCCGATGTGCCCACAATGCTTGAGATTGGATTGGCATATGTGATGTCCAAGGTCGATGGACCTTGGATGCCCGACAATGGCACGGAATGGATGTTGGAGGTGTATGCCTTGGCTAATAACCAAGATGCTCTGGTAGTTAGCAGGGATGCCAGGCTGGTTTATGACAAACCCCAAAAGTCTTGACGTTCAACTCAAGAGCCCAACAATGGCACGGAGTAGATACCAGAGGTGAATGCCTTGACTAACAACCAAGATGCCCTGGAGTAGGGGCCTACGATATAAGAATCATGGGTGTATAAGAATCGTGGGTGCCCAGTTAGTGAATCGGAAGTCATTGCTAGAGCCACCTCCATGGATTGGTAGAGCAGTTGAAATGGGGTTGAACCCCAGTGACATTTTACATGATAAATGTGAAGGGTGACATAGTAGTCTGACCCATGTGATTGAATATGATGTGCGCCGCATTGAATGCATGCTGGTATTACTCATGTGATGGAAAATGGCATGAGGTATGTCGCGTGCTCATATTCATGAGCTTGTCTACTTGAATATTAGTCGTGACCTAGGAATCAAGTGTCAATTAGATCAAATGATTTATGATTTTATTGTTTTTTCTGCTAAGCATTAGCTCATTCTTGTTGTCACTTTTTCAAATTGTTAGTTATGCTTCCAATCCCTACGTCCCCCATTTCCCGATATAGAGCTCTTGTGGTTCTAAAGGGTGAACATTATGAGTTCACCGACCCTAATTTTCTAGGCACTATGTTCATACACTACACGGTTGTGTTGTTAGTAGATGTAGGACAACACGACTTGATCTCTTATCGTTTCGTGGCTATTTTTGTGTTGGCGGATGGCCGTTCAAAAGGGCTGATCCCGTTTCCTCATGCCCCGGGTGCAGCAACTGGGAGCGATGTGGAGGATTGGGTGGTGGTGGATGATGGAGTGGTGGAGGGGTCATGCTTGTTGTTTGACACGATCGGAACTTTTTGAGGAATGTAGGAACGTGTAGTCAGGTTGGATAGTAGAAAGGAGTTAGTCGGGGCAAGGTAAAGAGATAAACACTTTTTGAAGTTATCCTAGTTAGGTTTTCTCTTTTGAATGTATTTCTCGTTTCTCAATGTAAATATAACTATGTAAATAATTGAAGCATGATTCCTCTTACTACTTGTTAAATTACTATTTATTAAATTATGTCTCGAGTTTGAGCGTTTACAAAACGCGATTTATTGGACTCTTAAAGTTATACAAAAGAGGAAATATAAAAATATAAAAAATAGGGAGCAAAGTTTTCTCCTTTGCCGTGAAATCCGAAAAAGGCAATCGGTTTGTGGGGGCCCAGAGTCAAAGTGTTGACTCTGGGCACACGCTCTTTTGGCGTGAAGATGAAGTCCCCTGCATGTAGACAGAAGGAGGTGGGCCCAGGTCAAAGTTTGACCTGGGCACACATATAAAAAATAAATATTATGTAGGTCTTCTTTTCCTTACTTGTTCGAAGCCGCCAAAGCCCTTTCGTAAGAAGCCGCTGCAGCTTTAAGAGAGAAACGAAGCTGCACGCTCAACGATCTTTGTAGCCACAAGCCGCAAAGCTTTGAAGAGATACGTGAAGCCGTACATACGCGGACTAAATATGAACGCTGGAGTTCCTGATTTTGGTGTACGTAGAGTGTTTTGTTTAAAGCTTGAATGCACAATAATTTTGTGCTATGAGTTTATATCCAAGTGAGTTATTTATTTATAAACACTTTGAGTTTGGGGTTAAATCTAGGTGTGAGAAACACTTGACCGTGTGAGAGATTGTAAACTCTGATTCTTCGATTATAGTGGATTATTTGTTGCTGGCTTTCCCCGTGGACGTAGATACCGATACTTAGACCGAACCACGTAAATTTCCGGTGTCCTTATTTTTCTCGTTTATTTCTCTGGGGATTTCACGTTGACGTAAATTGCAAGATCTTGTCGTTTCCGCGTATTATATTATAACAATTGGTATTAGAGCTTGGGATTGGATTTCTTAATTGTGATTTGGAGCTTTTGCTTATCTGATTATTATCTGGAAATTCTAATACTGCAATTATGTCTGAGAGGAAATTTGAAATTGAGAAGTTTAATGGGAGTAACAACTTTGTGTTATGGAGCATCAAAATGCTGGTATTATTAACAACTCAAGGTTTGGCCAAAGTAACGGATGGTGAAGATGAGTTGTCGATTATAATGAAAGCCTCTGAGAGGGTAGAGATGATGGAAAAAGCAAAAAGCACAATCTTGTTAAATTTGTCGGATGAGGTTTTAATAGAGGTTGCTGAGGAGAAGGATGCCACAGCGTTATGGGCAAAACTTCAAGCACTTTATGTGAAGAAATGTTTGAACAATCGCTTGTACATATTGAAGAAGATGCTTCAATTTAGATATACTAAAGGTACGTCTATCAGAACCCACCTAGATAAATTTAATAAACTCATGATGGATTTGAAAAACGTCAGTAAGATACTTGATGATGAAGAACATGGCATGATGTTGTTAGCCTCTTTACCAGAGTCATGGGAGCACTTTACCGATTCACTATTGTAGGGGCATACTACAATTACCTCAAAAGAGATAAAGTCCACCTTATTCTCTAAAGAGTGGCAGAGAAAGTTGCAAGATGAAGGTCTGGCGCAATGAGTAACACAAGCACTGACAATTCGGGGTAGAGAACAACATTGAGGGCCTAGTAGTAGCATAGGTAAAAGCATATCAAAATCATGCTATAAAAAGTCCAAGGGACACATAAAGTGCTTTGAATGTCATGAGGGGGGCACATTAGGAGAGATTGTCCAAAGCGGAGGAATAAAGGTAATAGGCAGAATGCCACAAGCAGTGTGGCAAATGTTGCCGAGGGGAGTAATAGTGATGCAGAAGCTGTTTTATGTATGACTACTACTTTGTCATGAGACGAATGGGTACTAGATTCGGGTATTCTTATCATATGACGCCTCATAAGAACTGGTTTACTACTTATCAGACTGCAGATGGTGGTAGAGTTCTTTTGGGGAATAATGTAATTTGTAAGGCTATGGGGATAGGGACAATTTGGATTCGGATGCACTATGGGGTGGCACGCATATTGACAGATGTGAGGCATGTACCAAAGCTCAAGAAGAATTTTATTTCTCTGGGCACACTTAATGACATCGGGTATAGGTACACCACTGAAGGTGGAGTACTGAAGATCTTTTGAGGTGCCATGACAATGATGAAGGGGAAGAAAGTGAATACTCTCTATCATCTACTAGGAGAGACCGTGACTATAACCGTTGCAGTTTCATCAGGTGAGTCAGATTCTAACTTGACTCAATTATGGCATATGCACTTAGGGCACATGAGTGAGGCATGTATGATGATGCTGAGTGAAAGGAGGTTGTTGAAGGGTCAAAAGACAAAGAAGCTGGACTTATGTAAGCATTGCATTTTTGGGAAGCAACACTGAGTTAAGTTTACTACAGCTATTCATTCGACCAAACTACCAGTTGAATATATTTTTTAAGACATTTAGGGCCCGTCTTCGGTTCCTTCGAAAGGAGGTGCTCGATATATGCTGACATTTATCGATGATTATTCGAGGAAGGTATGGGTATATTTTCTGAAGCACAAATATGAAGTGTTTGATCAGTTCAAGAAATTTAAGGCATTGATTGAGAAGCGGTTAGATAAACAAATCAAGTGCTTGAGAACTGATAATGGCATGGAGTTCTGTGGTAAATATTTTTCTGAGTTCTACAAGAAAGAAGGTATTGTGAGACACTGCATAGTACTTGGGATACCACAGTAGAATGACGTGGCAGAACGAAAGAACAGAACTTTGCTTGAGTGAGCTCGATACATGCTCTCGCATGTAGGACTTGGCAAGGAATTTTGGGCCAAAACAGTGAACATGGCATGTTATCAAGTTAATCGATCTCCATCATCTGCTATCAAGTGGAAGACTCCTGAGGAAGTATGGTCGAGAAAACCAGTTGATTACTCTGGATTACATATATTCGGATGTCCTACATATGTTCATGCGAGTGATGGTAAGCTTGAGCCAAGGGCGTAGAAGTGCATATTTCTGGGTTATGAACATGGGATGAAAAGCTACCGACTGTAATGCACCGATCCAAGTGATAGTGAACAACCAACAAAGCCGCAGCATACTGTAGCCGCAGATAGACAGAGAAAACAAATTAAATCACTGATACGTTATGGTTATACAAATATTGCTTATGCATTGACTGTAGGTGATGAGGTGGAGACAGATGAGCCTTGGTCTTACTTTGAGGCGATGGCTAGTTTGGAGTTGTTATAGTGGCTAGGGGCTATGAGCGAAGAGATGGAATCACTCCATCGAAATTAGACATGGGAGCTGGTCAAAATCCCCTAGAGCCAAAAGATTATCGGAAGTAAATGGGTCTTTAAATGGAAAGAGAACATTATTGGTGTTGAGACAGCGAGGTATAAGGCAAGACTTGTGGCGGAGGGATATACACAGCGTGAGGGCATTGACTATAATGAAATGTTTTCTCCTATAGTCAGACATACTTCTATTCGTGTTTTACTTGCCTTAGTTGCTTTATAGGATCTCGAGTTAGAGCAGCAAGATGTGAAAACTGCGTTCTTTCACGGTGAGTTGGAGGAACAAATTTATATGAGGCAACCAGAGGGATTTGCTATTTCAGGTAAGGAAGATCATGTTTGCTTGTTAAATAAATCTTTGTATGGGCTAAAACAATCTCTTAGGCATTGGTAGAAACGTTTTGATGCTTTCATGACTAGTCAAGACTACACAAAAAGTCATATGGATAGCTGCGTTTACTATAGGAGATTGGAGAATGGTTCTTTGATTTATCTACTCTTTTATATTGATGATATGCTAATAGCAGCTAAGAATATGTCTGATATTGATGTGTTGAAGAGGCAATTAAATGCTGAATTTGATATGAAAGATTTAGGTGCTACAAAGAAAATTTTGGATATAGAGATTTGGTAACAGAACTACATGAGTTTTACGTATATCTCAAAAAAGATATATTGAGAAGATCGTGACACGTTTTAATATACAATCAACAAAATCTGTCAATACACCTTTAGCGAAACACTTTAAACTTTCAGATAAATTATCACTGCAGACTGAGGAGGAGGAGGAGCATATATCCCATGTTCCTTATTCTAATGCTATGGGTAGTATTATGTATGTTATGGTGTGCACTAGGCTTAATATTTCACAAGCTATGAGCGTGGTTAGTTGCTATATGAAGCATCCTGATAAAACTCATTGGGAAGCTGTGAAGTGGATCCTCAAATATTTGAAGGGGACAACAGACGTGGGTATAGTGTACCGGAGGGATAGCAATGGCAGTGAGACAACTGGTTTTATGGATTCAGATCACGCTGATGACTTGGATGATTGCAGGTCTTTAGCAGGGTACATGTTTATATTAACGGGTGGTGCAGTTAGTTGGAAAGTGTCCTTATAGGATCACATTGCCTTGTCTTCGACTGAGGTAGAGCACATGGCACTCACTTTTGTAGCGAAAGAGGTGATATGATTACAAAGTTTGCTCTTGAACTTTGGGTTTGAACAGAAAAGTGTGGATATACACTGTGATAACCAATGTGCGATATATTTGGCGTATAATCCAGTTTATCACGAGCAAACGAAGCATATTAATATCAAGTATCACTTCATCCGAGATGTCTTAGCTAAAGGTAATGTTATTGTTAAAAAAAATTGCTACAGTAGATAACCCGGCAGACATGATGACTAAGTCTGTTCCTTTGGCAAAGCTAAAGCTCTGCTTGAGCTCTATTGGTGTCTGTGGAGAGTGAGTACCCGTCGGAACGTTGGGAAAGTAGCATGGATGATGAGCACTATAACTTGGCTTGAAACATCGAGCCAAGGTGGATAATTGTTAAATAATGTCTCGAGTTTGAGCGTTTACAAAACGTGATTCACTGGACTCTTGAAGCTATATAAAAGAGGAAATATCAAAATATAAAAAATAGGGAGCAAAGTTTTCTTCTTCTTTGCTGCGGAATCTGAAAAAGGCAATCAGTTTGTGGGGGCCCAGAGTCAAAGTGTTGACTCTGGGCACACGCACAACTCTTTTGGCGTGAAGATGAAGTCCCCTGCACGTAGACAGAAGGAGGTGGGCCCAGGTCAAAGTTTGACCTGGGAAAACGTATTAAAAAAAAAAGAAATATTATGTAGGTCTTCTTTTCCTTGCCTGTTCAAAGCCGCCGAAACCTTTCGTAAGAAGCCGCTGCAGCTTTACGAGAGAAACGGAGCCGCACCTTCAACGATCTTTGAAGCCGCAAGCCGTGAGAAGCTTTGAAGAGATACGCAAAGCTGTACATACACAAACCAAATGCGAACGCTGGAGTTCTGATTTTGGTGTACGTAGAGCGTTTTGTTTAAAGCTTGAACGTGCAGTAATTTTGTGCCATGAGTTTATATCCAAGTGAGTTATTTATTTATAAACACTTTGGGTTTGGAGTTAAATATAAGTGTGGGAAACACTCGAACATGTGAGAGATTGTAAACTTTAATTATGCAATTATAGTGAATTATTTGTTGCTGGCTCTCCCCGTGAACGTAGGTACCGATACTTGGACCGAACCACGTAAATTTCTGGTGTTCTTATTTTTCTCGTTTATTTCTCTTGCGATTTTGCGTTGACATAAATTGCAAGATCCTGTCGTTTTTGCATATTATATTACAACGCTATTAATGTTTCCATGTTGCGTGTATAATTCATGTTATAAATGCTAACCTTAAGGAAAGACTTCCCCTTACGTAATAATTAAAAGTCATGAAAGAACAAGGATTAGTTGTGGCGGATTGGGACATCACACTACTGCTCTTGCTCTTGAGGTTATCTTCTACTCTTCACATCCAAAGATTGTTGCCAAACTTTCTCAGTTAAGTTTATTAGTTGAGATCAGATTTTTCTTCAATTCTAGAATATGCCCAGTTTCATGAAAAACTAGATGTCGTCCACTTGAAATGTTCACAATAATAGTTCATTTTCTAATAATTGGACACATGTAGTCATTTCCTACAACCACTTGCTTGAAATCTCCATTGACATAATCAATAAATATGTCTCTTTGCGAAGTGCAATGGAAAGAAGCATAGGAATTAGCAAACCACTCATTTGTTGTCAAGTCAAATCCTAACCACATTAATTCCTTGATTATTATCCCGCTGCTTCTTTTTGTAGGCATTACACTGAAACCTTCGATGTCTAGTCTGATGACAAAACATGTACCTATCTATTGCAGTCTCTCTCTTCCCTTTTGATTTTCGTTGAATTTTCCTCCGCTTTTACTTTTCCAATGATTCTCCAGTGCTCGTGCCATCGAAGAAGTAAATGCCGAAAATTTGTCTCCATTTGAGACTTTCCTTCGCATCTCTTCATTGATGATGCTGCTAGCATCATCCAAAGTCATATCACAAAGAGTGATATAAGTGATCAAGTTTAGGAAAATGTTTAAAATGATTGTTTATGAAAAAAATTAGATGTACATTATTGTTGACAATGGAAACATTTTTAATTGACTGATTATTTCAAGTAACACAAGCAATTTTTTAGAAAAATTATTTTCAAATCATTTATTTTTTGCAAAATAAACAGAGTCTAAGTGTTGATAAAACATGAAAATGTTCTAGCTATAAGGTGCTAAACTTAATATGTTTTAGCATAATAACAAAGCATGGGTATATCTTAACGTGAGTGTAATCTTGTCCAATGATAAGTCTGAATAAATAAATAAATAGTTTGATCTTTGAAGAGATTTTTTTTTTAATAAAGTAAAAGGGTCATGCTATTTCCATAATCGATTTGGTTAGGGACACGCCAAATTTCATCCTCGTCATCTATCACTATCAGCATTTCTGACCCAAACATACTAACTTCAAATGATTTTTATGAACAAATTGTTTATTCACCTGAAACCATAATTCTGGCTATTTTCGACAATATATAGAGACGCAATATTACCATGACCCTTTACCACCAAAACACTATGGATCACAAACTGGCTGCCACCTTTATCGTTATTTCTTCTTGGATGTCCACTCATCCCATAGTTCCAACAAGTAACCACCTAGTCTCGGCCGAACAACTTATAGGCCATCGCAATGATGGGCAACAGTAAACTAATCCACGCTGGGGGGCAATGATGGAAAATGAAACCTAATTTAATCCGGGAATTTTTTTTGGATTTTTTATTTAGAAATTCAAAATAATTAGACTACCTAATTTAAACATGCAATCTAATCTAAAGTGGGCAATATTACTAGCAAAAATCAAACCAAATCCTATCTATTTTTTGGGATTTTCTTTTTATGGAAACAATCAAACAATGGATTAATATCAATTAGATTATACAATTCACAAACTTATATTATCTATCTTTGAAAACGGAATAAACCAATGATCATATCCAAGTGGTTAGGGATATTGATAAAAGTTTTTCCATTAAATTTATAAGCAGGTAAATTGACGATTGTATCCAAATGGTTATTGATAGGATGAAAAATTTTCCGCGCCGCCGGGCATCGTAAGATTGGATAGCCATCTAAGCGCATTGTTAAGTTAGGAGAAATTTCATAACTCGGGGTGGTATTTAGGATGTTACAGATATGCATTATCTAATAAATATCTAACAAAATATATCAAATCACTTAAATGGGCAGTAAAATATTTCAAATCTACTAAAGACGAGCATCTTACTTAATTTGAGGATATACTTTCCAAATTTGAATGCAATACAATTGAATTGGGATCGTAATTGGCTTCACATCCGGCAACGAACGGCGAGCGGTGGCAAGTGACCGCTTGATGGCGACAGGCGATTTGCATGTTACCACAGCAACTCGAGTTGGCACAGAGGAGCCTGGTGGCCGGCGCAGCACAACAGCGAGTCTTCGTGGGTCACACACGGCACGATGAGGGGCTCGACGGATGGTGCTTGATGGCGAGAGCTTCTCAATAATCCAAGCTCAATGGAAGATAGAGTTGCAGGTTCGGTGAATGCTTGCTTCTGAGTGCTATGGCCGTGGAACCATAGGTAGATGGCTTGATTGAGTGTCCTGCCAATGATTCTCATCGGAATTCCAGCATGTGCTTCCAATGGTTTTTTCCTTCCATTTGAGCGAGCATGGCCTCTGTCCCTGATTCTCCGCTATCTCCCGATGATTTTCATCGGAGTTCCATCGTGTACTTGTTTCTCGCATGGGTCTGCCTGCAAGAAGCTCAAATTACACGAATTTATATGACCGATTTGTTACCTCCTTCTGAGTTTTTCCATGATCGAGCCTCTCCTGATCGGTTCATGGTGGTTGGCTGCTCTCGTGGTGGATGTGTATGTGGGTCACTGCGACTATTCGTCGGTTCCCTACAGGATAGAAACTTTGCAAACCATGGAAGGGCGGCCAACGGTGCTCGACTCGATGAGGACTTGGCAGGAACGTCGCTGGTCTTGTGGCGTCAGAAAGTTATGGAAACTTGTTGGATCTTTCACGGCATAGCTCCGGATCCGTGTGCGCGACGATGGAGTTGCTAGGTGATCGTTGGAACTTCCTTGCTTGACGCGTGCTGGAGGTTTACCGGAGTTGCAATGGCCGGGAAACCCGCAAGCGCGACAAGGCTGGACGCGCCGGTGTGGACTGGAGATTTGCTTTGGACTCGTTGGGGCGCCTGGACTCGTGGCGGCCGTTGAAAAAATTTTCTAGGGACGTCCGGTGCTTGCAGTGCAAGCGGCAAGCGTGTGCAGAGAGCAAGGAGAGAGAAAACTCTTTTCTTTTTAGGGATAAGTGTTCCAAAAGTCCTACAACTTATCACAAAAATGCAATTCAATCCTAAAACTTGCAAAAAGTGTATTTAAGTCCTAAAACTTGTCAAATTGTTTCAAATGAGTCCTAAAATCGACTCTGTTAGCCTTTTCCGTTAAAAATGCTAACGTGGCATTTTAAATAATATTTTTATTTTTCACGTGGATTTTTTTAATTATTTTTATTCATTTTTTATAAAATTAGATTTAAAAACTAAAAAAATCAAATTTATTCATTTTATCTTACTTTCATCAAAAACTTTAAAAAAAGTTAAAATATTTATTAAAAAAAAAACAATGGCTCCTCTCCCCCGCCACCCATCGCCGGAGGGGCCGGGCAATGGTTGCTGGCCTTGGGCGGGGGCGGCCGGGCCTCACTGGCCCCGAGCAAGGGCCGACGAGGCCTCGCCCAGGGCGGGCGATGGTCGCCGGCCCCCCCATGAGGGCCGGCAACGACTCGCCCAGGGGGGCGACGGCCGCCGGCCCCCCACGAGGGCCGATGGGCCTAGATCTGGGTACCCAAGCCAGAGCTAAGCGAGGGTGGCCCGATCTGGGCCTATCAGCCCTCGCGGGGGCGGCGGCCGTCGCCCCCGAGCGAGTCGTTGCCGGCCCTCACAGGGGGGCCGGCGACGGTTGCCCGCCCTAGGCAAGGCCTCGTCGGCCCTCGCTCGGGGTCGGCGAGGCTCGCCCAGATCTAGCGATCCTCGTTGGCCTCGAGCGAGGGCCAACGAGGCCTCGCCCAGGGCGAGCAACCGTCACCGGCCCTCGCCGGGGCCGGCGAGGCTCAGCCTCCCCGCCCGGGCCGGCGTCGACCCCTGCGGCGATGGGCGGCAACGGTGGGCGGCGGGGAGAGGAGCCGGCTGATTTTTTTTTTTAACAATTTTAAAAATAAATTTTTTAACTTTTCTTTTTAGTTTTTGCTGAAAATAAGATAAGAATAAATTTAATTTTTCAGTTTTTAAATCTAATTTTAAAAAAAATGGATAAAAATTAATTAAAAAGTACACCTAGAAAATAAAAAATTATTTAAAATGCCATGTCAGCAATTTTAATGGAAAAGGTTAACGGCGTCGATTTTAGGACTCGTTTGAAATAATTTGACAATTTTTATGACTTAAATGCACTTTTTGTAAGTTTTATAACTGAAATGCATTTTCATGACAAGTTTTATGACTTCTTGAACACTTATCCCTTCTTTTTATCCCCTTCTTTTGTAGTACTTTTTGTCTTTTCCACCAGTCAATGGAACCCACAAGAAGACAAGAAAACCTTTTTGCTCTCTATCGTGAGTGTGTATTTTTGCTGTGCATTCTCAAATTGTGGAGCCCTCTCACAATTTATTCTCTATCAATTCTCTCAATGTGCTATGAAATTATGATTTGCCAACTGCCAATTTGTGAGGCATAATGTTCTATATATAGTGTAAATCTAGATTTAGACTTGATATCATTGGCTTAATTTAGGCCTTTTCCATGTAATGGGCTGAATTAAGCTCAATACCTATTTCAATTAATTTTCACGGGCTGAAATTTAGATTAAATAAACCTCATTTGGCCCGTCTTCCCATGCAAATTTCAACCACTTGGTCCCCTAGTGCTGGATGAATTTTGGCCTCTTTTACGCGCTCAATTTATCAAATTTCAAGCTCAAAACTGTCTACCGTCTATCCAATGCAAATGCAACTGAATGAAAATATAAATTATGTAATAAATGCTCCTAAAATTATATACTATGCAATTTAATTATAATATTTTTGTTTAGGGGTTAAGAATTAATTCGTAATTTTCTATACAATGAATGAATGATTGGGTTGCCAAAATTTTGGTGTCAACAGTCATCTCTCTTTGACAGTGAGCTTGCAGAAATTGCATTCAAATACAAATTTAAACCTAAATTTTGATCATGCACATGCAATGAATGATACTTTTGTGATAAAATGAATTCCATTTTTAAATGCAATATGTGATGATGCATGGTGAAGCCAATGAAAACTCACTTGAGATCACATGGTTTGGAAGAAGGGTAGAGCAATTTAAGATAGTTGGTGTTACACGTTGAGGACTCGAAACCAACTTCAATTGCCTAAAATTGTAATAGGGTTTTAGGACTGAAAATCTATCGTCGGTCACTAGCATAACGGCAGGGGTTATCTGTCTAGGATTGAAAATCTATCGTTGGTTATCTTGACATAACAAGAGGAGATCATCTATCTAGCACCGGCATCCTATTCTTTAGTTGCTCCGCATAACGATGAGGGTTTGCCTATCTAGGACTAGAAATTTGTCGTAGGTCACTAGCATAGGAGCAAGAGTTGCTTGTCTAGGATCGAAATCCTATTCTTTGGTTACCTTGACATGGTAAGAGGGGATCAACTATCCAAGACCGAAATCTTATCGTGACATCCTGATTTTCAGGTTCTGTTTTTTATTGAATAAGTTGGGCTTTTCATCGACACGCCTATAGCCTTTTTTTCTGAGTTGGCCACTCAGAGATAACTAGCTTATCAAATGAAGCCGTTAAGGGATTTTAACGCAATAGACTTGAGAATTCGACCAAGAATCGACTACTCAATCGTGCTAATCTGCAAGGGTCACTACGGCATAGTTAAAAATCAATTAGAGATCGGAGATAGATCAAGGTCGACAAAACCATGTGATTAAGTGTGGGTTATTCCACCTAATTGTAAAATTCTTGTCAATCGGCACTAGACCAATTTTTATGTTGTTTTAGTACCTTGTTTCCGTATTTGAAACCTCGAGATTTTCACGATAACTGAGAGTCGCCAATGTGTCAAAGATATATAATGTGGTTCGAAAATAATCAACCACGGGCAAATTGTGCTAAAAATTCCTAAAAGCTACCCAATATGTTAGGTTACGCTAAAATCACATCCGGTTGAAATTAACCGCAAAAATTGAACCCAATTTCAAAAATCGAAAGTTCTGGCATGTCACGATTTATTTTCGAGAAATTTTCGGGGAGCCCGGGATTTTTTGGAAAAATGGAATTTAAGATATTTCGGAAAAAAAGAAGAGAAATTCGGATGGGAGAGGGAAATAGCTGTTTTGCTGTCCAAATTGAGTTTTTGTGGAAAATTATGCGAGGAAGTATTGTTGGGGACCAAAGGGATGTGCATGAAGACTTTGGGGCCAAGCATTAATGAATTTAGGATATTTTCTTTGACTTCCTTGGCCTTGTTCTCTCTCTCTCTCTCTCTCTTTCCCCTCCCTTTCTTCTTCGTGCGAGCATCCCACTTCACCGAAGTCTTCTACTTCGATCTTCTTTTCCTTTTCGTTCGCATCTCCCTCCCCTTCACCTTTCTTTTCTCCTTTTCCCTGCAGCCAAATCCCTCCATTTCTCCTCTCACGTTGCCACATGTCCACTCCTTCTCACTTGCAGCTCCACCGCCTCTTGCACTGAAGCCAGCTCACCATTTTTCCTTCAGCCGGTTTGTTGATCGCAGCCTTCGACGCCAGTTGCCCTCGACCCGCCCATGCCAGCGATGCCACTTCTACCACAAGTCTCCCCCTCCCTCACGGAGTCAGCCCTGCCGTGTCTTCGCTAGCCCTCCAACTCGACAGCTCACCTCCACCGAAGCAATTTCAATTAGCCTCATGCCCATTCGGCCACTTGTGCTCCAGCTCCTTCAAGATCAAACCACCACCAGCTTTGGCCATGGATTGCAAGGCCTTTTTCGGCATGGTCCAAGCTTCCTTTGGCACTGTCGTGAGTCCAAGCTTCGGCCGCCGTCACGCCGCCATCACTGTGAACCGGTTTTTGCACTAAACCAGTGAGTTTACTTGCTAAACTCTACTTAGGGAGTTAATGATGCTTAAGGGGTGATTAGTTTAAGCTAATTAAGGTTTAGGTGGTTAGTTAGAACGGATTAGTAATTTAATTATTCAATTATGCATGTTAGGTGGTCAGAACGAATAGATTAGGGGCTAAATAGATCATGCTATTTATCTAGATAGGTTCGGAAATTTTCTAGGCCCATTTATTTGAATGATAATTGTGATTTTGGTTATTTATTCTGAAATTATGAAATTTTGATATTTAATTAGAAAAATCCCAGGTGTCGGGTTTTGACACCAAAAATGATTTTAAGGACTATATCGAATCGTGGGATTTTAAAAGTATGTATATCAAATTTTCTGGTTCGAATTGACTGTGTACCCACATGCTATTATTTTTATTGGGTGTTTTTAACATGAAGAAATTAGGCCAAGTTCATTATTTTAATTGATGGATTTATGAGCAAAGCACAATGTCCTTGGCTGGTATTGATTGACCGTGTGATGGTTAAGTGAACCCATCCTTGATGTGAGTCAGTCTGTCAGCTTGTGTGAGCAATGATCTATGTCAACTCGTGTGAGTAATGATTTATGTTAGCTCATGTGAACAATGATCTATGTCAGCTCGTGTGAGCAATAATTTATGTCAGCTTGTGTGACCAATAATTCATATTAGCTTGTGCGAGCAGTAATCCTTGCCTACGCTAGAGGACCGATGACCGATGTGCGTCGGTAGTTTATGCTTGTGCGAGCAATAATTGAATTGGAACGCGTGATTGAATGAATGGATGGATTGATCGTATCGATGGTATCGATTGATTGATTGATTGTATTGATTGATTGGGTATATGAATTGTACTGAGATGCAGGAAGGAACTAAAGCGAGATAAGTCCTCTGTCTTGTGTGCATATACCACCTCTAGGTGTATTTCCTTCCTAGTTGGGGTTTAGGGGGTGAACTTACTGAGACATTGTCTCAACCCATCGTGGGCTTAAACTTTTCATGTCCTTAGATGGAGGACCCGAAGCACCGGAGCTTGTTGAAGTGGAGTCCGAAGGATCGGCGAATGTATCCAATGAGTAGGTCGTAGGACAACTTCTTTTGGGACCGATCTTTTTGTACCTAAACCTAATTGTTTATAAAAGTGTTTTGGTTGTGAAATTGTTTCCTACTTTTTTATCCCGTGTTGATTGCTGTTAGGGGTAATTATTTCGCTTCCGTATGTACATTAAAATGAATGGGTTGGCAATGTGTCTTGGGACATCGCAATTTTATCGACCATCGAGGGATGGGCACGTGCTCGAGGATCGAGGCATGACACTTATCCTTCGATTGCTTTGAATAGTGATAAGGATTCGCATATCTAGGGCTGGAAATTTGTTATGGTCGCTAGTATGGCAATGTGTTGTCTTATTTAAGACCGCGATCTTATTCTTCAATTACCTCAATCAAGACTGAATCTAGAAAAATCTTTGGGGGACAGCTCAAGCGAGTTGAGTGTTGGTGTACTTGAGAGGGAATATTTGCACCTTGACAAGTTTCAAAGTATGGGTAGATATATACTTACCTAGTGACATTTCTAATCCCTAGGGATATGCCTCCTGCAAAACTTGGTCACAAGAGAAGCAACATGCATTCATGGTCATTGACAACATGCATCAAATTTGATCATTCAAATAAGGTCATGCATGACAATTTCTATCAGGTCTGCATTACTGAACTCCCATTGGGGAGGATTTCAAAGAATTAATCTATTTCGAACACATGAGCATCATGGATGTGTCAAATGAGGGACCCTTTGGGCTGAAAGGAGTTTTCACTCATTCTAACTAAAAGGGCTATTTTTTCCTGATTGCTGATACGGGAACATGAGAATCACCTTATCTCACTATCATCATGCCAAATAAGGGTCTGAGTATTCTTACAAGTGGTATGCCTTTACTGATATAAGAGGACTTTAGGAGGGATCCTAATGTAAGCTTGGTCAACAGCTTAACAAAATGGACTATTTGAGTCAAAGCTTTTGAAAGAATAATATTCTACAATCATCTCCGGGTTTATAAGTTAAGAAACATGCGAAATAAGAAAGAAATAATCTTGCTTATACTTCTTCAAGCGACGCTCATAAACATGTGAACACCTATGTTAATTTAAGTGCTATAATCTAAAGAGACTTTGCAAATGACGTAATATAGGCTAGACTTATGGGTTGAGAAACAAAAGGGTCATTAGGCTCCAAAATGTGTTTATAAGGGAGAGAGTTGGTGATCATCCTAGCATTGCCATCGATTTCTTCTCCCTTTGGGGATTGCCTTCATGCTGAACCATTGATCGCGACACTTTGGCATTTGAGTTCTTTGAATACCGTTCCACTGGGGATATATACAACTAATGGTCATCTTGACTCCTCTTTTTTTTTTTTTATAATCCTTTTATGGGCATTGGCCTTACTTTTACCAAGTACACTTCTTTTTCATGCCCCAATTTTCATTCAATTTTTTTCATTTTTTTTAAGTCTATGGGCATCAACCTTGCTTTTGCCAGGCACACTACCTTTTCATGTGTGACTTTTAACGCACGTTGTCTACAATGCATACATTGAGCAACTACTCTTTGGATCTTCTACAATAAATGACTTGAGACTTGACCTTTCAAAGGTGTCCTTTGCTTGTCGACGCCTAAGACTACGCTTAAATGGTTGCCTTTTACCTTGCCCTAATATGAGGGATAATCACCAACTGGTTTAATATGAAATGAATTTGCAAGCTCAAGTGGGCTATACAATGGATAAAGTATATAGGATATAAAAAGAATCACTCTTCATCATCCTAAGGCACTTGAATTACCATATGAGTTCAATGTAATAATAATACTTGAAAATAATGCGAGTGAGAGTAAGAAAATTCCTATTAATTTTCCTCATCTTATGATACAATTCACCTCCGATTTACCCCATTGTGGGGGGAGAGGAGGTTCTTGACAAGGATAATTTTGAAAAAAAAAAAGAGTCTCCACATGTTTAGGCTATAAAAAGGATAAGCAATGGATATACCTATAATGTTTAGGATATGGAAATGAAAAGCCTTCTATCACTTCAGCTATCATACCTATGCAAAATAACTCTTTACTTTGTGGGCATGGAAACTTTCAACTTAACTCACTAGGGATTAGTGTATGGGACTGTGGAATAAGTCTTGCCTTTCATCATTTCGAGATATTTCATTTGTCACATTTAATTCATCTCACACAATTCATTGAAGAAATCATTACCTTAGTCATAATGATCATGACAAAATCGTAACGAATGTGAACAATTCAAACTTGCAATTCATTCATCATGAAAAATTTCTGAAATTCAAAACATAGAAGCCAAACACCTAAAAACCTAAGCATAAAGCATTAGATTCTATTGGGGATAATACTTCTTTACAGCATCAAAATTAACGACATTAGAAAACCCTCGATTGTCTATTTTCGTAAGGATCAAGGCGCCTCCAAGGAGTACCTTGTTCACCACATATGGGCCACTGTGATTTAAAGAAAATTTGCCCTCATGGTTAGGAATAATTGGCAACAATTTCCTCAAGACTATATCATTTACCTCAAATTGTCTCGACGTACCTTCTTATTGAAAGACCTGACTACTCTATGTTGATAAGATTAACCATGGCAAAGAGCTTTCAGTCGTTTCTCATCAATTAGATTCAATTGTTCAAGCTTTTGTTATGTCCATTCTACCTTTGACAACTCTACTTAGGATAAAACTCTCAAAAAATGGATTTTCACCTCTATGGGTAGGACTGCTTCCATGCCATAAAATGGGGAAAAAAGGGATTGCCCTAGTAGAAGTATGGATTAGGATCTGATATGTCATTAACACGAAGGGTAACCTGTCATGCCAATCTTGGTAATTCTCGGCTATCTTCATTAGAATTTTCCTTATATTCTTATTAGCCACCTCAACAGCTCCGTTCATTTGTGGGTGGTATGGAGACGAATTCAAATGCTTGATTTTGAACTCGCAAAACAACTCATCAACAAGTTTGTTGTTCAAATTTGTCTTGTTCTCGGTGATAATTGCTTCGAGGACACCATAACGGGCGGTTATGTCACACTTAATGAACCTCACAACATTGCAGGAAGTGACATTTGCAAAAGATGCAACTTCAATGCACTTGGAGAAATAATCTATTGTCACCAAGATGAATTGGTGTCCATTTGACGCTTTAGGGTTTATCGGGCCAATCACATAAATCCCCCACATTGAAAAGGGCCATGGCTCATATGATTGGCGCAACTCAGTTAGAGGAATATTTATCTTATCTCCGTGAATCTAACAATGATGGCGACTTCAAACATGCTAGATACAATAACTTTCGAGTTCAAGCTAGTAGTAGCCCATTACTTTCTTAGCTAACATGTGCCCATCAAGTGCGGACCACACACTCTTTCATGCATTTCTCACATGATATGGGTAGCTTGTGCTATGTCTACGCATCTCAATAGGACTAAATCATAAGACCTCTTGTATAGACTCTCACCATTGATAAAGAACTTTGAGGCCATCTTCATTATATATTTCCTATATGCTAGAGTATTTCCCTCGGGTAATTCATATTTTTTAATGTAATTTATGATATCATAATACCATTGTTTTCCATCAGGTTCTTTAGTCACAATCATACAATAAGTTGATTTTGTCAAAACTTCAATTTTCAGCGGCTTGACTTCTAACCCGTAGGTTACTTGCAACATAGATGACAACATTGCAAGTGCATCCACAAATTGATTGTGGGACCTTGACTGGTATTCGAACGAAACTTCATTGAACTTCTTCACCAATTCCTCTAGGCATTCATGATATAGGAGTAATTTAACATCCCTAACTTTCAATTCACCTACTGTCTGGAGTATGATTAGTGTGGAATGTTCAAACACTTTTAATGTGGCCACTCCCATCTCAATCGCAGCTTGAAGTCTAAGGATATAGGCTTTGTACTCGACCATGTTGTTGGTGCATGGGAATACCAATTTTACAACTATTAGATGGCGTTGTCCATTTGGGGATATTAGAATTGCCCCATTGCCAAAAACAAACAGAATTACAGATCCATTGAAGAACATGGTCCATGAATTTCCATTCATGTACAAAATACGGTCATCCGAGGAACACTCATCATCATTCAAGACCCTAGGATTTTCAGCCAATATATCAACAATCACTCCGCCTTTAACTAACTTATGTGGCATAAATTGCACGTCATATTCTGAAATCAAAATTTGCCATTTGGCTAACTTACCCACCAAAGCTGACCGGTCAAGTGAATACTTGATGGGATCGTTCTTAGTCACAAAGAACATTTGGTAATGTAATGTATATTGTCATAGTCTATGTAATACCCATAGTAAAACAACACAAGTCTTCTCGGCATTAGCATATCTCATCTCCGAGACAGTAAACTTCTTACTCAGGTAATAAATGACTCGTTCTTTTTTATTGACAGGACCTTTTTGAGTCATCATTGCACCTAAGGATTCACTATGAATTGTGAGGTGTAATGGCAAGACAAGAATTGGCGGATTCATCAAGTATTGTTTTATCTTACCGAACACCTCTCAACATTCATCATTCTAGTCAACTTGTGCATTCTTCCTCAAGAGTTTGAAGAATGGCTTGACGGTTTTATAAAGTTGGGAAATGAATTGGGCAATGTAATTCAATCTCCCCAAAAGACTCCAAACTTTTTCACTGTTAACAAAGGTTGTAACTCCTATATGGCCTTAGCTTTATATGGGTCAATCTCGATCCCTGTACTACTCGCAATAAACTCGACTAATTTTCCGGATGTTGCCTTGAACACATATTTGACGAGGTTTAGGTGTAGCTTGAATTCACAAAGCCGATTGAACAATCTCTTTGGGGTTTTGACGTGGCTTTCTCAAGTCGGGTTTTTGCAACCACGTCATCCATGTAAACTTCAATCTTTTTATGCATCATGTTGTATAACAATGTAACCATGACCTGATGATAAGTTGCCTTCTTGAGCTTAAAGGTCATAACCTTGTAATGAAAGGCTCTCCACAGGGTGATAAATGTTATCTTCTCTTTATCTTCCACTTTCATTTTTATCTTTAATTATATCCGACAAAACTATCTATGACATCCACAATTCAGGCCCCCAATCGGCTAAGGAAAATGGCCACCAAACCAATTTTGAGCTTGGCCATGAATTAGCCATGAACCTCGACCCAAATAAAATGGTCGATCATGAATGAACGCGAAAAATTCTCGCCCAATAATAGAAGCATCCATATTGGCTTAATTCTTAGGATTGCCATAATAACTTTTGGAAGTTTGTAATTTAATGAAGGGGTGAGTCATAAGCCTTGTTATCCCTTGATCATTAATGCAAGAAGATAACTCAATATGCTTTGTTGTCCATTGTCCATTAATAAAGGGAGGTGAGTCATGTGCCTTGTTGTCTTGGTCATAAATGCAAAAAGGTGACTCGTGAGCTTAGTTGTCCAATGCTCATTAAATGAAAGAGATGATTTATGGTCTTAGGTGTCCCTACAAAATCTAGGGCATCATGACCTTAGAAATAGCCTTGGAGAATAAGTAATTATGCCAATTAATGACTAAGTGATCTTGCAAGCCAAGTAGGGTGCCACCTCTCCTCCATGGACTTGTTACCTTTGGTTTTATAGGTTTTCACTTCCCAGTTTTTCGAAACTGCTAGACCTTTTCTATTTTCCAATTTTATAGAGCTTTTTGTGGTTCGAATTTGGACAAACTTCCTAATAAAAGTTGTCCAAAAAATCTTCATCTACAACATACTTTAATTTCATATTGTTTTGAATGGTATGTTGGTAGAAAAGTCCAATTACTTACCGTGTTAACATTATCCATGTAGTAAAAATGGTGACCTCGTTGTTTTCTCGATTTTTTTAAATTTTTCCCTTTTGAATCTAGACATATTTCCCTTCACAAAAGTTGTAAATGACATTCATATCTACAACATATTAAAATTTCAATGTATTTTATGGAGATTTGGATTTCGAAATGGATTTTCTTTTATGGTTGTTGAATCTATTCAACGGATGAACTTTTAGGTTGTCTTCCGTGATTTGTTTCTCTTTCCACAAAAAAAAAAAAAAATTAGACTTGGCTTCCTTCATGAAAAATATTGTTTAAGGTTTTCTTTACAACATATTAATTTTTTATAATTGTTCGAGCACGTTTGATAAGGTAATGACGCTGATTTCAAAAGTTATTTGAAACTATTCTTCACCATAGAATGGGAGGACACATGTCCAAACTTGGAGGGGAAGGGCTGCACACCCATCTTGAAGAGCAAGCCAATCTAGAATCTTCTTGGTTTGAAGATAAACATGCATGAGATACTCTTGGATCTTAGTGCATTAATGCTAGGTTGAGTCATAAGGCTTAGGTGTCTCCTAATTAATGTAGTCATCATTACTATTTATCATTACAAAGATTACTCAACTCCAAGTAGCTCAATAAGAGAAGGAGCAAGTGTCCTCCTCTAGGAATTAGACTTGTCACTCATCTCTTTAACTTGCCACCTCTTCATCCTAGGTTGTCCACCTACAGAAATGTGATTGGTCCACTTGGAAGGGAAATGATGAAGGATTTGCCTATAAATAAAGACATCCTCCCCTCACTTTATCACACCTATCTCTTCTCCCTCACTTACACTCTCTTTTTCTCTCATTTCACAGTCGCCCCCTCTCTCTCAGCCTCGCTTGCCCACCGCCTCACCAGACGACCCTCTCTTGGTAAAACCACCAATAGTTCATCGAGGTTCATCTAAGGTAAGTAGAATTCATAATCCTTGGCTAAGGCGATATGTTACGTCGTCGAGTTTAGTTGTGTGCTTAGGTTGTCCACCTAAAGAAATGTGATCAGTCCACTTGGAAGGGACATGATGAAGGATTTGCCCATAAATGAAGACATCCTCCCCTCACTTTCTCACACCTATCTCTTCTCCCTCACTTGCACTCTTTTTCTCTCATTTCACAGTCGCCCCCTCTCTCTCAGCCTCGCTTGCCCATCGCCTCACCGGATGACCCTCTCTTGGTAAAACCACCAATAGTTTGTCGAGGTTCATCTAAGGTAAGTAGAATTCATAATCCTTGGCTAGGGCAATATGTTACGTCGTCGAGTTTAGTTGTGTGCTTAGGTTGTCCACCTAAAGAAATGTAATTAGTCCACTTGGAAGGGAAATGATGAAGGATTTGCCTATAAATGTGATCGGTCCAATTTTGGGAGTTACAATCATGCTAGAGGAGATAGGAATTCCTTTGGTCTACATGAATGTATAAGGATGATGTTAAAAGAAGAGACCCGTAGAAAGGGCTTTCACATGAGTACTCAGGACCAAGAGACCACGAGAAGAAGCAATAGATCTAGCTGTGTTGGCCATGTACCATTTTGACATCATAGTAAGAAGTACAATAATCAAAGTGTGCAGCGGAAAGAGCAAGTCTTGCATAATAAAGCCATTCTCTTAATTAAGGTCCTATGGCGACACCACGAAATGAAAGAGGCAACATGGGAAAGTGAGGAATTTATGAAGCAACAATACCCAAATCTTTTTGGATGATGAGGTGCACATTTAAATTTCAAGGAATTTTTTTTTTTTTTTTAGGGGGAGAATTGTGATATCCATGATTCGAGCCCTCAATCGGCCAAGGAAAATGGCCACTGAACTAGTGCTAAGCCTGGCCATGAATTAGCCGCAAACTTGGACTCCAATAAGACAGTCGATCATGAATGAATGCGAAAAATTCTCACCCAATAGTAGAAGCATCCATATTAGCTTAATTTTTAGGATTGCCATAACCACTTTTAGAAGTTTTTAATTTAATGAATGGGTGAATCATAAGCCTTGCTATCCCTTGATCATTAATGCAAGAAGATGACTCAATATGCTTTGTTGTCCATTGTCCATTAATGAAAGGGGTGAGTCATGTGCCTTGTTATCTTGGTCATGAATGGAAGAAGGTGATTCATGAACTAAGTTGTCCAATGCTCATTAAATGAAAGGGATGATTCATGGTCTTAGGTGTCCCTATAAAATCTAGGGTATCATGACCTTAGAAATAGCCCTATAGGATAAGTCATTAGGCCAATTAATGACTAAGTGATCTTACAAGCCAAGTAGGGCGCCACCTCTCCTCCATAGACTTACTACCTTTGGTTTCATAGGTTTTGACTTCCTAGTTTTTTGAAACTGTTGAACCTTCTCTATTTTCCAATTCTATAGAGTTTTTTATAGTTTGAATTTGGAGAAACTTCCTTACAAAAGTTGTTCAAAACATCTTGATCTATAATATGCTTTAATTTAATTTTTTTTTGAGATAAAATGGTTGGTACAAAAGCTAAATTACTTACCGTGTTAACATTGTTCATGTAGTAAAAACAATGACCTTGTTGTCTCCTCGATTTTTCATAAAATTTTTCCTTTCAAATCTAGATATGGTTTTTTCACAAAAATTGTAAAGGACATTCATGTCCATAACATATCCAAATTTAAACGTATTTTATGGAGATTTGGATTTCAAAATGGGTTTTTCTCTACGGTCGTTGAATCTATTCAATGGATGAACTTTTGGGTTGTCTTCCATGGTTTGTTGCTCTTTCCACAAAATAAATTAGACTTGGCTTCCTTCATAAAAAAATGTTTTTAAGGTTTTCGTTACAATATATTAAATTTTTATAATTATCGGAGCACGTTTGGTAAGGTAATAACATTGATTTTGAAAGTTGCTCGAAACTGCTCTTCACCTTAGAATGGGAGACCACATGCCCAAACTTGGAGGGGTAGGTGCTGCATGCCCATCTTAAAGAGCAAGCCAATCTAGAGTCTCCATGGCTTGAAGATAAACATATATTAAATGCTCTCGGACCTTAAGGCGTTAAAGGTGTCCCCTAATCAATATAGTCATCATTACTATTCATCATTACAAAGATGACTTAACCCAAAGTTACTCAATAAGAAAAAAAAAAGCAAGTGTCCACCTCTAGGAACTAGACTCGCCACTCATCTTCATCCTAGGTTGTCCACCTAAAGAAATGTAATAGGTCCACTTGGAAGGGAAATGATGAGGGGTTTGCCTATAAATAGAGGCATCCTCATCTCATTTCATCACCCCCATCTCTTCTCTATCATCTACACTCTATTTTTCTCTTACGTCTTATCACCGCTACCCCTCTCCTTCTCTGACCTCGCTCACCCACCACCTCACTGGACAACCCTCTCTTTTGGTAAAACCATCAATAGTTCATCAAGGTTCATCGAAGGTAAGTAGAATTCCTAATCCTTGGTTAGGGCGGTATGCTACGTCGTCGAGTTTAATCGTGTGCTTACCCGTGAGTAGTCGTTTTTATGTCGCGAGTCTATTTTGTATGGTTGCTCATGTGTGGATTAAGATAGAAGATAATAAACTTGCTTGTGTGATACATTTTATGTGAGTATTAAATAAAAGAAGAAGACCATCATCACATAAGATTGGCGGTGATGTCTCATTCGTGAGAACAGGATGCCCTGTTTGAACTAGGATACCTAGGTTGAGCCCGGATGCCTCGGGTGAGATAGCCCCCGGGATACCTCTACTAAGCCAAAATGCCCCGGTTGAGTCAGGATACCTAACTTGAAGCTAGATAACTCGATTGAGTCGGGATGCCCTGGTTGTGTTAGGGTGTATGTTAAGAACCTTTTATGTATGCCGGTATGTTTATTACTATATAACTTGGTGTGTTCATGAATAAACCGAAGGTAAGTATGCATGGAAGTTATGTTGAAGGGACACATATATGTAGTCAAGGTAAAGTAATAATATTGTTATCGATCTCCAATTGATATTATGATATCAGTATAATACATGCTAGATTTGATGATAAGATCTCATCCTAGTAGAGGATTATGGGTTTTTACTTACTAAGTATTGGACTCACTCCTTGTTTTTTTCAAACTTGTAGGCATGGAAGCCTCACACCAATTTTAGGAGCTGCAGTCATACTAGAGGAGATAGGAATTCTCTTGGTGTACACAAATATATAAAGATGATGTAAAAAGGAGAGACCTGTAAAAAAAAGGGCTTGTAAATATACTAGTGTAATATAGTAGCAGTATGCTTATATAGTGTTTTCTTGGTTGCTTGTTTGTTGTGTTGTGGTCAGGTGTCGATGTTGTAATGCCTCTACATGTGCTTAAATTAAAAATATTAAAAAGAAACGGGTTGGCGACATGCTTGGGACATCAGAACTATAACCCTGCGACCTGGACTCGGGTCATTACACCATCCATGAATAAGAATAATTTAAATCCATCAACGCTATCCACACGGACATCTATATGTGGTAATGAGAGATCATCCTTTGAGCTGGCTTTGTTCAAGTCCCGATACTCGACATTGACCCGAACTCGATAGTCTTTCTTCATCATTGGTACTATGTTGGCTACCCATTTAGGGTATCATGAGACCACAATGAATCCCACATTCATAAGCTCCATTACCTCTTCCTCTATCTTCTTTGAGAGCTTGGGCTTAGTTCTTTGTAGCCTCTACTTTTTAAGGTGTATATCCGGATTAGTAGGCAACCAATGCCCCACAATTCATGGATCTAAACCAAACATATCGGCTTACGTCAAGGCAAAGACATCTTGATATTCTTTCAGCAATTGAGTCAGGCGTGTTTGACCTCAACTTTAGAGAGATTTGCCCCGATTTTCACTTCCTTAGGCTGTGCATGGTAACGTTTCTATTTCTTAGAATTTCTGTTCTTTTGTTCCCCGGAACAAAAAAAGAACAGAAACCCGTTTGGTAACGCCAAGTTGTTTTTCTATTCCCTGGAATAGAAAGTTAGCCTAGGAATAGATTTGGAGCAAAAACAAGAAATAAAAAAAAATTGCTTCTATTGCCGGGAACAATTTCTAGAAACAAGTCAATTTTTTTTTCTTTTATTCTTCTCTCTTGCCGTGGCCACCTTCAACCACTCCGAGCCACCACTGACCGTCAGTTGCTGCCGCCGCCGGTTGCCACCGATCACCGGCCATCGCTGCCGTCGCCACCGATCACCGTCCACCGCCGGTCGCCATCGCCGCCCGCCCCCGGTCACTGGCGCCGCCACCGGTTGCCGCCGCCGATCGCCACCCGCCGCCGATCGCCGCCACTTGCCCGGTCACCAGCCGCTGCTAATCGCCGTCCGCCGCCGATCGCCTCCTGCCCCCGGTCACCAGCCGCCGGCTGCCACCACCGCCCCCGGTCGCCAAGCGATGGCCGGCAGTTGGCGGTTGGCGATCCATGAGTAATAATAAAAAAGGAATAAATACAAAAAAAAAAAAACTGTTGCGTTACCAAACACATTTCTATTCTTTTTCTATTCCAAGAGTATAAATTTTGTGTAGTTACCAAACGAGTTCTTTTACTTAGAAATTGTTCCCCAAAATAGAAATATAAAAGAACTATTTCTAAAAAAAAAAACTCTTCCCCAACCAAGAAGTGTTGTCATGCGCACCCTTAGCTTCCCCAGTATCACGTAAATTAATAGTGATGGTTTGCTCGGAGGTAAAAGCCTTGGCTTTCTCATGTTGTTCCCAACTATGTTATATCTCAATGGAGTCCTCAATCCAATCATCAGGATCATCATTATTAGTGCCTACCATATTGGATTGAAACATTCCACACCCTTGCATGCCATAAGATTATCCCTGAAATATAAAGTTGATAGTTCACAAAGACAAAAAGGGCTAAACGACATTTTTTACCTTTGATTTTTCTTCTTCCTTTTTTGAATTTTTCTATTTTTTTTTAAAATTCTCTACATAAAATTTTCTTGGGAATTTTTGGCATGAGGAAGCATAATGAGGCCCAAGCCTTGAGATTCTCATTGGATTTTTCTTCTTCTTTTATTAATTGAATATTATCACCGAGCTAGTTTGGTATACCCCATCATGCCCTCAAAATAAAATTTGTAATTTTATTAACATTTGTCAATTGAATTACATTTATTAAAGTGAAAAATGCGACAATCAATTCATAAAAATAAAATGAAACCTTAACAAGCAAATCCTAAACAACAGTAAAAATCCCCACGTAGGGGAGAGTGCAAGGAAAATAAAAATGTTACTATTGTGAGCTTATGCCCATTTCCTCTGATGATCCTTTGCTAATGGCGCCTATAGTAAGGTCATCGAACAAGTTTGTGATTCCTTCAATCATCACCAGAATCTTCTATCTTTTGTTGGGGGGGGGGGTGTCAGATCATCGAACCATCCATCTCTCAACCATATCTCAATTTGCTCCCCCATAGGAATGAGTTGGTTAAACAACTCAACAATGGTGGTCAGTCAACATTCGATTGTGGTATTCAAAGAGGAGAGTTTTAATGAACATCTTTCTCAGCTCAAAGTCAGTCGGCTCAAGATTGATTTGAGCAGCTAGAATCCTTCATCTAATCGCATACTCCTTGAATGACTTGAGCTTCTTTTTTCTGGTACACTCAAGATCTTCACGGCAAGGAACGTCAGTTGTCCTATATGGCTTCATCGGGGCTGAGGTGAACAATTAATAAAAAATTCAACAATTCAAAAAAAAAATCATGTGGGAATGGGGAATTATTATTTGAAAAATCCACATAGGACGATTTGTTTAAAATGGCACTCAAATGATCTATTTTACTCCAATGTAGCACTTAAGTGAGCAAAAAAAAAAAAGTTATGGTACTTAAATGAGCTCCGCACAAAAAGTTATGACACTCCTACTGTCCTTATCCCAACATTTTTATTTATAAGTAAGGGATAAGTGCATTGGAAGTCCTAAAATTTGTCATGAAAATGTAATTAAGTCCTAAAACTTTCAAAAAGTGAAATGAAGTCCTAAAACTTGTCACAAAGTGCAATTAAGTCTTAAAACTTTCAAAAAATGCAATCAAGTCCTAAAACTTGTCAAAGTAGTTCAATCTAAGTCCTTTCATTGATTGCACTTTTTGATTGTTTTAGGACTCGGTTGCACTTTCGAGACAAGTTTTAAAACTTTATTGAATCTTTTGGACTTGATTGAACTTTCGTGACAAGTTTTAGGACTTAATTGCATTTTTTGAAAGTTTTAGGACTCAATTGCATTTTCATGATAAATTTTATGACTTCTAATGCACTTATCCCTATAAGTAAAAAGGTTAGAAAGGGCCAATGCAACTATCCTTATGAACTTTACCATAAAGCTCCCACATAGACAAATACCTTGCATTAATTAATTCTTTATAAGACATATTAATAAAAGGTGGTGCTATTTATATAAAACTAGGTACTTTTCATGAAGCCCATTGCATATAAAATTCAAAATATTTTAAATTTAATTTTCAACGAGGGTTGAAATTAAAATATTAACAAAACAATTATAATGTACTAATACATAAGTAAAATTTATTGTAAATTACCTCCTTCACCTCTCCTTATTCCCAACCACTGTACAACCCTTAACTCTAGAAGTTCATCATACTATCTCCTTATTTTACTTGCATCAACTAAAATGTATATAAGTAAGCTAGGTTTAACATTTAAATGATCAATGATGTAAAAAGTATTAACGCATAAAGACTTGTGCTTTTTTCATCCATTTTTTGACTTCTAACGTCCCCTTTCAACTTAAATTGACCATAATATCTCTTACATGTCCCATATTCAAAACTATTTCTTATCTTTTTTTTCTTCTCTTTCTTTGAAAATTCTGATGCATTTAGAGTTGACAAAAATATATATATATATATATATATATATATATATATATATATATCAAAGTATATTGTTGGAACAAGGCCTTCCTTGATACAATTGAGGTCGCTCCTGTATCAAAGAGTGCTGTTGTTTCAATAATAAACTCATTGTTGATTTTTATCATAATATTTATTATCCATTTTCTAGATGTTATTTCTATTAATAACATAAGGAAGGCTAGTGCGGAGTATCAGATGTATTGGTGATTTCGTTTTGGTCTTCTAATTTTGTTTTTCCTTTTATGACGAGAGATTTTATATCGAAATCTCTTTTTTCATATCTAACTATGTTGCTTTCAAGGCTTGAATTTCTAATTTTTGTTGTTTTATTTCATTTTGGAGGTCATTTATATTAACGGGTCTAGACAGAGGTTTTTGTTTCTATTCAAGATGTCTTTTAAATTGTAAGAAGTATTGGGCTTGGAGGTAATATTTAGGGAAGAATGAAGTCTGTCTAAGTATTCTTTCTTGGCTTTCGGGTCAGTAATCTTATCAGCGGTGCTAAGGAGAAATTCTTCATCTTTTGTTAACATGTTTATTTCAGGAACGGGTTTTTCGGGAGAGGCGTCTTCATAATCGAATCGAAGAGGAATCTATTTCATTAATCGAAGACCTTCTTCCTCAAGAAGTTCATCAGAAGAAGTATCACCATTTTCTATGAATATGTTATTTAACAGGTTAAGAGTATTGTCATCAAGAGAGAGTTCATTTAATTTTTTATTAATCCTACAGTATTTTGAAATATGACCTTTTTTTCCACAAGAATAGCATTTGATGTCTTTAAAATTTTTCCTATCATTATGAGGTCTGTTTGGGTTATTCTGGTGTCTTTGTTTATTCCTACGAGGTTGAGATTTGTTGTGGTGTTTCTTTGTTTCTTTCTCAGAAGGACAAGTTCCCTTACATTTTGGTTTTGTTTTTTCATTATAAGAAGGGTCGTATTGAGCACAGAAATCTCCTAGACTTCTATTGGTGAGAGATTGTTCTTCCTTGAGCTGTCTTTGTAATTTGATAGTATTACACATTTGTGTTCCTTGACGGTAAACATAAGAGATTATTTCACCATAAGAAAGAAGATCATAAGGTATTTGGCCATTGTATTCTTCTCTAATTTTATCCCTAACTTGATCACCTATAATTTGGGGTAAACCTGCTAAGAATTTTTCTTTCCAAAAGGGTTGATTGCAATCGGGTCGATGAGAACCCTTTGAAGGAAAAGTTCTTTGTATTCTCTAAACCTTCCTAAGGATTTGCAACGCATATTGGATAAGAGGTCTTGATTCCTATCTCTAATATGTGAAGGGTCTCCTACGAAGTGTTGTGAAATGGAATAGATAAGAGTATTCACCGCATCTTGGATAAGATGTCCTTGGTCATCATCCATGCGTTGACCAAAATCATCTATTTTATAGGCAGTTAAAATTTGTATTCTTTGTTCATCAGTCAAATAATTATCCCACCAACCTTTTAGTTGTCCAGTAAATCCGGCTACTAAAAGATTAGCAACAAGCATGATCGAAACATCTTGCTGGGTTTTGTAGGCATTGGCAAGCATGACCATGTTATTAAGAATATTCATGATATTGCTTTCGGCAACACCATCTATATTCCATTCATAAATGGCATCGGGAGAGTATTTATTTTGTATTTTCTGTGATGATTCTTCTTGGGCAATATCAGGTGGAGTAGCCCTACTATAATAAAGCTTCGAGGTTGTCTCCGGTTGAGTACGTTAATCTCGGTGACCGATTCATTATCAGAGTCACCAGATTGTTTGGTCAATGTACTGATAGTGGGTTGGTCAGGGGTGTCTTTAATGATAAGATTCTGGAATTTAGGGGTGTCTATAATAGGAGTAGGTTCTAGCTTTGCTTTTCCTAGGAGTTTTTCTTTTGTTCTATGGCTTTGGTAAACTCCGGGCTAAGGTTTTTGGGAATTCAAAGGCTTTGAAAATGGGTTTTTTGAAAGTGTCTACTTGTGGTGTGACGAGTTGAGTAGGATTCTGAATGGTGGATTCTATTCTATTCAACTGTTTTCCTATGGTCGCCAAATGTTGATTAGTGTAATTGTTTTGTTCAATGACTTTGTGAGTATAAAGAGAGTCTCCTTGATCGGAAGCCTAAAAGGAGTAGCTGTAACCTCACTTTCTCCATGTTGTATTTTTATTCTTCTAAGGGGTGGATGATTGGATTCTATGGTTTCACCATTATCAAGTTTCCACTTATAATGATGATCTAAAACAAGTATTTCTTTTGGTTCAAGGAATTGTTCTTCTAACCAATCAAAGAGAAGAATATATGGACTTCATATTCGTATATGTAGTCGTAATATTTTTGTTTGACGTCTTTTGCTTTGTCGGCAAAGGTTTTGAAGAACCATTCTCTCGATTTGTTTGTTGTCTTCAGAATTAAATTCTTTATTAAGAAAAGTTTTGTTTGGTTCAAAATGTTTTTCTAAAACATTAAGCTCAGCATCTATCATTTGAGAATAAGTAGGAGAATGATGAGGGGAATCTGTACTTTCTAGGGCTGGTTCGGGCTGGTTTTGTTGATAAAGCGGCACGGAAATCCCCGATCTATTATCTAAACCACTAATTTCTGGTTCAGGAGGTGTCTCTTGATTACTTCTACTGGTGGAAGGAGGTAAATGTGTTGTATCATGTGTGGGAGTATCTCTATGTATACTAGGAGGAATGGTGATTATAGGAGGAAGATTAGGATTAAGATCTATGGACCTCGTATAAGAATTATGAAAAGAAGGACTAGATCTTGAATCGAAAGATCTTCTAGGAAATCTAATGGTCACTCTTCCTTCTGGATGTTGAATGACATTAGTCGGATCTGTATTTTGAACAACTTGTTGGGGAATTTGGTTTTCTAATTCCCATTGTTCTGGTAAAGTAACTTGGTTCCAATTAATAGACCTAGGAATTGTTGTATTAGCTCTAGAAATGTCAGTTTGGAGGAGAAGTGTTTCTCCTCAAGGACTACGTTTGAAAGCATTTTCTCGAAAGGCGGAGGACATGGCTTTATAATGAATTCTATAAACAAGGGCTAAAGGAATAGAACCATCTGCTACTTTATAATTATGTGTTTTGATTTGGAGTGTTAGGGCTCTAAGAATGTTCTTATCTTTGAGGGAAACGGAGAAATTGGGATAACAGTCAAAATGTATAGGTCCTTTGCGAGACTTGTCTCTACGGTACCAAGAATCGATTCATCATAGTTTAAAAGACGTGAATCACGTAAGACTAAGAGAATGGAAGTATTAAGGCCTTCTTTAGTAAGAGGTTTGACTCCTACTTGGACTAGTCCTATATGAATGTAGTTGTATTTTTGTTTATGCTTTAGAATGGACTCTTTGTTCAAAAGATGTATTTTTTCATAAGAATTAGAAAGAGGAACATCTCTTTCTTCAGTAGTTATGACATAATCTAATTTTTTGAAAAACTTCAATTTTGATTGCTTGTATATTTCCTTAAGCTGTATTTTAGGAATTTCCCAATTCTCTATAGATTTGTTGAAATCTTCTATCCTTACTTCTTCTCTATGTATAGGACTTGGATCTGAGTCCATTTGTGATAGAGAACTAGAGGAAGATGTAGATCTTCTATGTAAACTCATACTTAAGATCGGAACTATTCCTTCTTTAGAACCGTCACAGAGCTAAACCAACGGTCTAACAGCCACTCAGGGACTTACGGCCTGGACCACTCTGTAGAAACAAGAAGGATGCCAACGAATGGCTCTCGATCTCTGTGTATGTTCTTACAAAGACTATCTATACTTTCCTTACTGGCTCTGATACCATAAAGGGGAAAGGAAAAAATAGCTTCCCTACAAAAACACATAGAAAAAACTATATGCTCTACTCTACCCAATGCCTTTTGGGAAAGGAAAAAGCATATCGTTGATTTACCTTATGAACATGACTTTTCTGAAAAAAAAATTCCTACCAAAGCCTGACCAACACAGATGAACCAAGAAGTTTTGAAATTTTGTCAAGCAGAAATACAAGATCTCTTGAATAAAAAACTCATAAGAAAAAGCCAATCACCTTGGAGTTGTTCTGCTTTCTATGTCAATAAAAATGCTGAACTAGAAAGAGGAGTTCCCAGGTTAGTTATTAATTATAAACCTCTTAATACAGCTCTTAGATGGATAAGATACCCCATACCCAATAAAAAAGATTTGCTAAACAGGCTTTGTAGATCAAAAATATTTTCTAAATTTGACATGAAATCAGGATTTTGGCAAATACAAGTCAGTGAAAAGGATAAATACAAGACGGCCTTTACAGTCCCTTTTGGCCAATATGAATGGAATGTTATGCCATTCGGCCTAAAAAATGCCCCTTCAGAATTCCAAAGAATTATGAATGAAATTTTTAATCCTTATTCAGAATACATCATAGTTTATATAGATGATGTTCTAATATTCTCTTCCAATATAGAACAGCATTTCAAACATTTATCTACTTTCATAAAAATAATCATACAAAACGGTCTTGTAGTCTCTCCTACTAAAATTGCACTCTTCAAGACCAAGATTAGATTTTTAGGCCATTACATCCATTTAAGCACCATCACTCCCATAGAAAGATCAATCTCTTTTACTGATAAATTCCCGGATGAGATTAAAGACAAAACTCAATTACAAAGGTTTTTGGGTAGTCTCAATTATATTCTAGATTTCTTTCCCAATATAAATATCCTTTGTAAACCTTTACATCAAAGGTTAAGAAAGGATCCTCCACCATGGACCTCTGTCCATACAAACATTGTCAAACAAATAAAATTGCATGTAAAAGATATACCATGTCTACATCTTGCTGACCCTTCCACTTTCAAAATAGTAGAAACAGACGCGTCAGAATTAGGATACGGTGGCATTCTCAAACAAGTCAATAACAGCAAAGAACAAGTTATTCAGTTTATATCAAAACATTGGAATTCCACTCAACAAAATTATTCGACAATCAAAAAAGAAATACTTGCTATAGTCTTGTCTATATCAAAATTCCAAGGAGATTTATTAAATCAAAAATTTCTCTTGAGAATTGATTGCAAATCAGCCAAGGACATTTTACAAAAAGACGTTTTAAATATTGCATCAAAACAGGTTTTTGCCAGATGGCAAGCCATACTCTCGAGTATTTGATTTTGACATTGAATTCATAAATGGTTCTTCAAATTCATTACCTGATTTTCTCACAAGAGAATTTTTACAGGGGATACCAATATGCCAAGATCCAAAAAAGACAAAGATAAAGGCAAAGGCAAAGCCACTGCCGAACCTTCCAATACACCACCAAAGCCAAAAGGCTTAACATCCGTCAAGACATTGCTCCAAATGGCAGAAAACAACCAAACATTCTTACAGCAAACACCTTCGCCAACAAAACCCATATCATCGAACCCATGCTAGCCCTTAATCGGTTAGCCAACATACTACCAAAAGAAACAATATTGCTACTTGCCCAATCTTTACAAAATGTAAATAAAGAGCCATCCAGTGCCATAGAGGTAAGTAACAATCCTTCCCCGCTTGCTACACAAAAACAAGCGGAATACAAAAGAATTTCGAATGAGGTGGTTATTAAGCCTCAGGCAACCCCTCCTTCTCAAAGATCAAAATTTTTCCCCAAAACATCTTTTCAAAAAATATTGACTGTGGAAGATGGATTCTTCGATAAAGATCCAATCAAATTTGCAGAAAACATATTTCCAAAAAATTGGCTTTTCAAACCTCACAATACAAACAAAACCCTTGCTTATTATGAGCAAATTTTAGTGGAAACAGAATCAGCAAGGTTCACTCACTTTGCGACAAAACCAATACAGAAAATATCCTTTATTCCACTATATCCATCGGTAAAGTCATACACCCCTCACATTGGGGAGCCTCACCTCATACACCCAGAAAATTCCAAACCAGACTTACCCAAAGCCTGCCATACTCCTCCTCTTATACATACCGGGACTACCAACAAGCTTGGTGGAACGTCTTTTTCAGACAGAATACAAATTTCCAACACACCTGGTTATTATTCTTCAAAGACAACTTCCCAAGACAAAGCTTACCAAACTGGTTTGACTCCTGGTGGGATCTCTTTGGTCCTTTAGACATAATATTACACCCCACAGTCAAACAAGGATACAAGATTTTCAGTGAACACTTCATACCAACATCTCATGATATAAGGTTCCCATGCCTTATGCATTTCTTTATAATATTCAGAATCTCTTGGGTAATGACACTGGGAATTTGAATACAATACATCCAATAAACCAGTGTACCGGTACTTGTCCGAAAATACAAAACAAAATGGTGGGATGGATTCAGATTTCTTGATCAAGGATCCGAAGCTGCGGTTAAAACATGGCTAAATAGCCAGAAAACCCAAATAATCGCATCCCCATCAAATACATCGTTTTTACGGGAAAAATCCATGGCAAGTGCAGCACTTGCAGCGGTCCAAAACAGAGAGGAATATTGCAACATCCTCGGGACAATGCTCTCGAAGCGGAAGAATCACAATGTGGATCTTCCAAATCTCAATACGATCAAGACGGATCCTCCCGGTCACATCACGGTGGAAACACTAATGAAGACGGCGCTACGGGATCAATGCGGACGAGAGACTAAAATTCAAAGACATCACATGCAGATACTATTACAAGCGGCGCAAAGGCTACACACCGGAGCGTAGTAGACATACACTTGTTCATACAGCATTCCTTGTTCATACACTTGTTCACTTACACTTTGTTCACTCGATCTTGTTCACTTTACACTTTGTTCAAAGACCTTTGTAGCATCCTCTATAAATACACCCACTCAACATAGAAGAGGGGGCTCGAAATTTTCCAGATTTCTCTCTTCTTCTCTCTCTCTCTCTCTCTCTCTCTCTCTCACTTGTAACCCATCCTCCCTTCCATCTCCATCCTCATCTCTTCCATCTCCAAGCTCTCTTACCTTGTATCCCCTGGTTTCAAAGTAAGTTAGTTTTTCACATACATCGTTTTATACAGGGTTACCAACTTACATGATAGTTGGTTAACCATTTCTTGTAATACAAACATCAATATTCGCTGGAGTGCGGATTACCGCCCTAGTGGATGACTTGATGCTTTAATTTCTGCACTTCTCAATACATGTAATTTCAGCTTTTCAGCTTTAATACAAGTTCATACCACCTTCATGGTTGGTTTTTGTTTATGCATACTCTTCATGGTTGGTTTTTGTTTATGCATACTCTTACTTTATATCTTATATATTGCTTTCTGTCTTTACATTATTTTTAATTCTCGCAACTTTATTTAAGTCATTTACTTTCTTGTTCTTATACACCATTTTGCCCTTTAGATACATCTCTCTGCTTTCATATAGATCTGTTAATCTCATATACTTCCTTGTTCTCTCATATAGTACTCCGATCCTAACCCCTTTATGGTATCAGAGCCAGTAAGGAAAGTATAGATAGTCTTTGTAAGAACATACACGAGAGATCGAGAGCCATTCGTTGGCATCCTTCTTGTTTCTACGAGTGGTCCAGGCCGTAAGTCCCCGAGTGGCTGTTAGACCGTTGGTTTAGCTCTGAACGGTTCGAAGAAGGAATAGTTCCGATCTTAAGTATGAGCTTACATAGAAGATCTACATCTTCCTCTAGTTCTCTATCACAAATGGACTCAGATCCAAGTCCTATACATAGAGAAGAAGTAAGGATAGAAGATTTCAACAAATCTATAGAGAATTGGGAAATTCCTAAAATACAGCTTAAGGAAATATACAAGCAATGAAAATTGAAGTTTTTCAAAAAATCAGATTATGTCATAACTACTGAAGAAAGAGATGTTCCTCTTTCTAATTCTTATGAAAAAATACATCTTTTGAACAAAGAGTCCATTCTAAAGCATAAACAAAAATACAACTACATTCATATAGGACTAGTCCAAGTAGGAGTCAAACCTCTTACTAAAGAAGGCCTTAATACTTCCATTCTCTTAGTCTTACGTGATTCACGTCTTTTAAACTATGATGAATCGATTCTTGGTACTTTGTAGAGACAAGTCTCGCAAAGGACCTATACATTTTGACTGTTATCCCAATTTCTCCGTTTCCCTCAAAGATAAGAACATTCTTAGAGCCCTAACACTCCAAATCAAAACACATAATTATAAAATAGCAGATGGTTCTATTCCTTTAGCCCTTGTTTATAGAATTCATTATAAAGCCATGTCCTCCGCCTTTCGAGAAAATGTTTTCAAACGTAGTCCTCGAGGAGAAACACTTCTCCTCCAAACTGACATTTCTAGAGCTAATACAACAATTCCTAGGTCTATTAATTGGAACCAAGTTACTTTACCAGAACAATGGGAATTAGAAAACCAAATTCCCCAACAAGTTGTTCAAAATACAGATCCGACTAATGTCATTCAACATCCGAAGGAAGAGTGACCATTAGATTTCCTAGAAGATCTTTCGATTCAAGATCTAGTCCTTCTTTTCATAACTCTTATACGAGGTCCATAGATCTTAATCCTAATCTTCCTCCTATAATCACCATTCCTCCTAGTATACATAGAGATACTCCCACACATGATACAACACATTTACCTCCTTCCACCAGTAGAAGTAATCAAGAGACACCTCCGAACCAAAAATTAGTGGTTTAGATAATAGATCGGGATTTCCAGGCCGGTTTATCAACAAAACCAGCCCGAACCAGCCCTAGAAAGTACAGATTCCCCTCATCATTCTCCTACTTATTCTCAAATGATAGATGCTGAGCTTAATGTTTTAGAAAAACATTTTGAACCAAACAAAACTTTTCTTAATAAAGAATTTAATTCTGAAGACAACAAACAAATCGAGAGAATGGTTCTTCAAAACCTTTGCGACAAAGCAAAAGACGTCAAACAAAAATATTACGACTACATATACGAATATGAAGTCCATATATTCTTCTTTGATTGGTTAGAAGAACAATTCCTTGAACCAAAAGAAATACTTGTTTTAGATCATCATTATAAGTGGAAACTTGATAATGGTGAAACCATAGAATCCAATCATCCACCCCTTAGAAGAATAAAAATACAACATGGAGAAAGTGAGGTTACAGCTACTCCTTTTAGGCTTCCAGATCAAGGAGACTCTCTTTATACTCACAAAGTCATTGAACAAAACAATTACACTAATCAACATTTGGCGACCATAGGAAAACAGTTGAATAGAATAGAATCCACCATTCAGAATCCTACTCAACTCGTCACACCACAAGTAGACACTTTCAAAAAACCCATTTTCAAAGCCTTTGAATTCCCAAAAACCTTAGCCCGGAGTTTACCAAAGCCATAGAACAAAAGAAAAAACTCCTAGGAAAAGCAAAGCTAGAACCTACTCCTATTATAGACACCCCTAAATTCCAGAATCTTATCATTAAAGACACCCCTGACCAACCCACTATTAGTACATTGACCAAACAATCTGGTGACTCCGATAATGAATCGGTCCGAGATTAACAGACTCAAGCGGAGACAACCTCGAAGCTTTATTATAGTAGGGCTACTCCACCGATATTGCCCAAGAAGAATCATCACAGAAAATACAAAATAAATACTCTCCCGATGCCATTTATGAATGGAATATAGATGGTGTTGCCGAAAGCAATATCATGAATATTCTTAATAACATGGTCATGCTTGCCAATGCCTACAAAACCCAGCAAGATGTTTCGATCATGCTGTTGCTAATCTTTTAGTAGCCGGATTTTGGACAACTAAAAGGTTGGTGGGATAATTATTTGACTGATGAACAAAGAATACAAATTTTAACTGCCTATAAAATAGATGATTTTGGTCAACGCATGGATGATGACCAAGGACATCTCATCCAAGATGCGGTGAATACTCTTATCTATTCCATTTCACAACACTTCGTAGGAGACCTTTCACATATTAGAGATAGGAATCAAGACCTCTTATACAATATGCGTTGCAAATCCTTAGGAAGGTTTAGAGAATACAAAGAACTTTTCCTTCAAAGGGTTCTCATCAGACCTGATTGCAATCAACCTTTTTGGAAAGAAAAATTCTTAGCAGGTTTACCCCAAATTATAGGTGATCAAGTTAGGGATAAAATTAGAGAATAATACAATGGCCAAATACCTTATGATCTTCTTTCTTATGGTGAAATAATCTCTTATGTTTACCGTCAAGGAACACAAATGTGTAATACTATCAAATTACAAAGACAGCTCAAGGAAGAACAATCTCTCACCAATAGAAGTCTAGGAGATTTCTGTGCTCAATACGACCCTTCTTATAATGAAAAAACAAAACCAAAATGTAAGGGAACTTGTCCTTCGAGAAAGAAACAAAGAAACACCACAACAAATCTCAACCTCGTAGGAATAAACAAAGACACCAGAATAACCCAAACGAGACCTCATAATGATAGGAAAATTTTTAAAGACATCAAATGCTATTCTTGTGGAAAAAAAGGTCATATTTCAAAATACTGTAGGATTAATAAAAAATTAAATGAACTCTCTCTTGATGACAATACTCTTAACCTGTTAAATAACATATTCATAGAAAATGGTGATACTTCTTCGATGAACTTCTTGAGGAAGAAGGTCTTGAGATTAATGAAATAGATTCCTCTTCGATTTCGATTATGAAGACGCCTCTCCTGAAAAACCCGTTCCTGAAATAAACATGTTAACAAAAGATGAAGAATTTCTCCTTAGCACTGCTGATAAGATTACTGACCCAGAAGCCAAGAAAGAATACTTAGACAGACTTCATTCTTCCCTAAATATTACCTCCAAGCCCAATACTTCTTACAATTTAAAAGACATCTTGAATAGAAACAAAAAACCTCTGTCTAGACCCGTTAATATAAATGACCTCCAAAATGAAATAAAACAACAAAAATTAGAAATTCAAGCCTTGAAAGCAACACAGTTAGATATGAAAAAAGAGATTTCGATATAAAATCTCTCGTCATAAAAGGAAAAACAAAATTAGAAGACCAAAACGAAATCACCAATACATCGATACTCCGCAGACCCGGCCTTCCTTATGTTATTAACAGAAATAACATCTAGAAAATGGATAATAAATATTATGATAAAAATCAACAATGAGTTTATTATTGAAACAACAGCACTCTTTGATACGGGAGAGCTGACCTCAATTGTATCAAGGAAGGCCTTGTTCCAACAATATACTTTGATAAAACATCTCGAATCCTTAAAATCAGCCTCGGAGACAAACCGAATATACAATACAAGTTACCCGAAGCTCTAATAATAAAAGATCAAATGTCTTATAAAACCTCTTTTCTTTTAGTTAAAAATATGAGGCAACAAGTAATCCTTGGAACTCCTTTCATACAACTAATACAACCTTTTACAGTTACTAACGAAGGTATTGAAACTCATGCTCTAAACAGAAAAATCACCTTCAACTTCATAACGAAACCACAAAAGAGAAGCCTAAATATTTTACAAGAACATTCTATTTCAGAAATAAATTGCCTCATAAAAGACAAAGAAAATCAACTTGAATTCTTAAAAGAAGATTTAGAATTCAAAAGAATAGAAGAAAATCTTATAAAACCTAACATCATAGAAAAAATAGCTTCCCTACAAAAACACATAGAAAAAACTATATGCTCTACTCTACCCAATGCCTTTTGGGAAAGGAAAAAGCATATCGTTGATTTACCTTATGAACATGACTTTTCTGAAAACAAAATTCCTACCAAAGCCCGACCAACACAGATGAACCAAGAAGTTTTGAAATTTTGTCAAGCAGAAATACAAGATCTCTTGAATAAAAAACTCATAAGAAAAAGCCAATCACCTTGGAGTTGTTCTGCTTTCTATGTCAATAAAAATGCTGAACTAGAAAGAGGAGTTCCCAGGTTAGTTATTAATTATAAACCTCTTAATACAGCTCTTAGATGGATAAGATACCCCATACCCAATAAAAAAGATTTGCTAAACAGGCTTTGTAGATCAAAAATATTTTCTAAATTTGACATGAAATCAGGATTTTGGCAAATACAAGTCAGTGAAAAGGATAAATACAAGACGGCCTTTACAGTCCCTTTTGGCCAATATGAATGGAATGTTATGCCATTCGGCCTAAAAAATGCCCCTTCAGAATTCCAAAGAATTATGAATGAAATTTTTAATCCTTATTCAGAATACATCATAGTTTATATAGATGATGTTCTAATATTCTCTTCCAATATAGAACAGCATTTCAAACATTTATCTACTTTCATAAAAATAATCATACAAAACGGTCTTGTAGTCTCTCCTACTAAAATTGCACTCTTCAAGACCAAGATTAGATTTTTAGGCCATTACATCCATTTAAGCACCATCACTCCCATAGAAAGATCAATCTCTTTTACTGATAAATTTCCGGATGAGATTAAAGACAAAACTCAATTACAAAGGTTTTTGGGTAGTCTCAATTATATTCTAGATTTCTTTCCCAATATAAATATCCTTTGTAAACCTTTACATCAAAGGTTAAGAAAGGATCCTCCACCATGGACCTCTGTCCATACAAACATTGTCAAACAAATAAAATTGCATGTAAAAGATATACCATGTCTACATCTTGCTGACCCTTCCACTTTCAAAATAGTAGAAACAGACGCGTCGAATTAGGATACGGTGGCATTCTCAAACAAGTCAATAACAGCAAAGAACAAGTTATTTAGTTTATATCAAAACATTGGAATTCCACTCAACAAAATTATTCGACAATCAAAAAAGAAATACTTGCTATAGTCTTGTCTATATCAAAATTCCAAGGAGATTTATTAAATCAAAAATTTCTCTTGAGAATTGATTGCAAATCAGCCAGGACATTTTACAAAAAGACGTTTTAAATATTGCATCAAAACAGGTTTTTGCCGGATGGCAAGCCATACTCTCGAGTATTTGATTTTGACATTGAATTCATAAATGGTTCTTCAAATTCATTACCTGATTTTCTCACAAGAGAATTTTTACAGGGGATACCAATATGCCAAGATCCAAAAAAGACAAAGATAAAGGCAAAGGCAAAGCCACTGCCGAACCTTCCAATACACCACCAAAGCCAAAAGGCTTAACATCCGTCAAGACATGGCTCTAAATGGCAGAAAACAACCAAACATTCTTACAGCAAACACCTTCGCCAACAAAACCCATATCATCTGAACCCATGCTAGCCCTTAATCAGTTAGCCAACATACTACCAAAAGAAACAATATTGCTACTTGCCCAATCTTTACAAAACGTAAAGAAAGAGCCATCCAAAGTGCCATAGAGGTAAGTAACAATCCTTCCCCGCTTGCTACACAAAAACAAGCGAAATACAAAAGAATTTCGAATGAGGTGGTTATTAAGCCTCAGCAACCCCTCCTTCTCAAAGATCAAAATTTTTCCCCAAAACATCTTTTCAAAAAATATTGACTGTGGAAGATGGATTCTTCGATAAAGATCCAATCAAATTTGCAGAAAACATATTTCCAAAAAATTGGCTTTTCAAACCTCACAATACAAACAAAACCCTTGCTTATTATGAGCAAATTTTAGTGGAAACAGAATCAGCAAGGTTCACTCACTTTGCGACAAAACCAATACAGAAAATATCCTTTATTCCACTATATCCATCAGTAAAGTCATACACCCCTCACATTGGGGAGCCTCACCTCATACACCCAGAAAATTCCAAACCAGACTTACCCAAAGCCTGCCATACTCCTCCTCTTATACATACTAGGACTACCAACAAGCTTGGTGGAACGTCTTTTCAGACAGAATACAAATTTCCAACACACCTGGTTATTATTCTTCAAAGACAACTTCCCAAGACAAAGCTTACCAAACCTGGTTTGACTCCGGTGGGATCTCTTTGGTCCTTTAGACATAATATTACACCCCACGGTCAAACAAGGATACAAGATTTTCAGTGAACACTTCATACCAACACCTCATGATATAAGGTTCCCATGCCTTATGCATTTCTTTATAATATTCAGAATCTCTTGGGTAACAGCCTGGGAATTTGAATACAATACATCCAATAAACCAGGTGTACCAGTACTTGTCCGAAAATACAAAACAAAATGGTGGGATGGATTCAGATTTCTTGATCAAGGATCCGAAGCTGCGGTTAAAACATGGCTAAATAGCCGAGAAAACCCAAATAATCGCATCCCCATCAAATACATCGTTTTTACGGGAAAAATCCATGGCAAGTGCAGCACTTGCAGCGGTCCAAAACAGAGAGGAATATTGCAACATCCTCGGGACAATGCTCTCGAAGCGGAAGAATCACAATGTGGATCTTCCAAATCTCAATACGATCAAGACGGATCCTCCCGGTCACATCACGGTGGAAACACTAATGAAGACGATCGCTACGGGATCAATCGGGAGAGACTAAAATTCAAAGACATCACATGCGAGATACTTTACAAGCGGCGCAAAGGCTACACACCGGAGCGTAGTAGACATACACTTGTTCATACACATTCACTTGTTCATACACCGTTCACTTACATCTGTTCACTCGATCGTTCACTTTACACTGTTCAGCACTGTAGCATCCTCTATAAATACACCCACTCAACATAGAAGAGGGGGCTCGAAATTTTCCAGATTTCTCTCTTCTTCTCTCTCTCTCTCTCTCTCTCTCTCACTTGTAACCCATCCTCCCTTCCATCTCCATCCTCATCTCTTCCATCTCCAAGCTCTCTTACCTTGTATCCCCTGGTTTCAAAGTAAGTTAGTTTTTCACATACATCGTTTTATACAGGGTTACCAACTTACATGATAGTTGGTTAACCATTTCTTGTAATACAAACATCAATATTCGCTGGAGTGCGGATTACCGCCCTAGTGGATGACTTGATGCTTTAATTTCTGCACTTCTCAATACATGTAATTTCAGCTTTTCAGCTTTAATACAAGTTCATACCACCTTCATGGTTGGTTTTTGTTTATGCATACTCTTACTTTATATCTTATATATTGCTTTCTGTCTTTACATTATTTTTAATTCTCGCGACTTTATTTAAGTCATTTACTTTCTTGTTCTTATACACCATTTTGCCCTTTAGATACATCTCTCTGCTTTCATATAGATCTGTTAATCTCATATACTTCCTTGTTCTCTCATATAGTACTCCGATCCTAACCCCTTTATGGTATATATATATATATATATATATATATATATATATATATATATTTGCCAAAGGTTCGATTGGATTGTCTTATAATGCAGTTACAATTGTCATAATTGTCATGTCAACAACTAATTATTCTACTTAATTAGCCCCATTTTGCAATTTTGTCAATGTAATCCTTAACTTTTGGGCCAAATTTTGATGTAGTCTTTCTCACCAATTGCCACCTACAATCGCTGATGTGATGTCTAGTCAATATCGATCGTCTTAAGTGGCGTGTTAACATCAGCAATTTGTTGATTTTCATATTACAATTTGTGATGACAATTGACAGAAAATATTACATTTAAATATTATGCAAATGTGTATGACTATACTGACAAAATTAGAAAGTTAAAAAGGAAAATGTCCCAAATGGTCCCTATACTTTTACTTAATGTGCAATCTCATCCCTGAACTTTCGATTTGCTCGATTTAGTCCTTGAACTATCGATAAATGTCCGATCTAGTCCTTCCATTCAAAATGTTAAGTGATGACTGTTTTTCCTTCTTCTTTTTCCTTCTTATCTCTTCCCTCCGCCGGCCATTGCGGAGCCAGCAGAGGGAAGCCGACATCCGGAAAGGGTCGCCCTCGCCTGGGCTGGCTAGGGCGGCCCTTGCTAGCATCGAGCGAGGGCTGTCCTCGCCGAACGCAAGCAAGGGCGGCCGGCAAGGACGGCCCTCACCAGATTTGGCGACATCAAGACGGTTATTGAAGCTTGGGAATGGTCTCTCCACACAACATTAAGATGTTGGTTGAAGCTCGGGAACGGACTTCCTCAACACAAGCTTTCAGATCTTGCTTTGGCATTTCGTCGAACAGGTGGTATGCGTAACTGGAATGGGGGGCTCTCTACTCGAACGGCGGTGGAACCGAAGCCAGAGCTTTCGCCAAGCAAACATGAACGCAACAGCAGCTAGAAGAGGGAGAAATGGGGCCGGAGTTCGCGCAAATAAGCGGTTGCGAGCTCCGACCTAGCGCATTCGAGAGAGGGGGAAAACAGGTCGAGGAGACTCATAGGTTTGGCTCAGTGTGGCAGTGGTCCATCGGCTGTGTGTCGGGTGTGACGGCTGACGATCCTTCCCTCTTTCTCTCAGATCTCTCGCTCTCTCTCATAAGGTCACTCACTCTCTATTTAGATCTTTTTGATTTCAGTCTCCCTCCTCCATATCTCGGCTTCTCTCTTAGACTGGCGTTGGGGAAAACAAGCCGACGTTAGGCGAGGACGGCCCTTGCCCGATGTCGGTGAGGGCCTCCCTAGCCAGCCCATGCGAGGGCGACCCTTGCCGGACGCCGGCTTCCCTCTGCTGGCTCCGCCATAGCCGGTGGAGGGAAGAGAGAAGAAGAAGAAGAAAAAAAAGATCAAAATGCCCAATTCTGTTAACTTTAACTAACGGAAGGACGAAATTGGTCAATTCTTAAATGATCAGGGACTAGATCGAACATTTATCGATAGTTTAGGGACCAAGTTGAGCAAATCAAGAGTTTAAGGACGCGATTGTACATTAAGTAAAAGTTTATGGACCATTTATGACATTTTCCCTAGTTAAAATTAAATTGGCATTTGTACTATAGGTATAAGACTAAATTGATCATTTCCTCAAATATTTAAATAATCACTCCTTCAATGGACACATGTATAAGCATTTTTGGGATAAGTACACTAAAAGTGCCCTAACCTTCGTGTGGCACTCATTTGAGTCTTACAAATTTAAAAAAATCGATCACTTGAGTGCCAATTCTAATTTGTCTAACCGGAAAATTTTACGTGGACGCTAGTTGCCCAATGTGGTAACTCCGGCATTAACATGGACAATTAATAATAAATTCATAAATTGAAAAAAAATCCAGTCGAAATGGGAAATTAATAAAAAAAATCCATGTAGGATATTTTACCGGAAATGGCATTTAAATTATTGATTTTACTCTAATGTGGCACTCAAGTGAGCGAAACAAATGTTTTGGCACTCAAGTGAGCATCATACTAAAGTTATGGCACTCGTTGTGTTCTTCTCTTCATAAAAAAAAAAAAACGTTCAATTTTAGGTCTAGTATCAATTTTACCCTAAACTTTTTTTTTTGTATCATAAAAAATCACAACTTTAGGTCCAATTTCAATTTCACTCTAATTTTTTTTTTCTATCTCATAAAATATCACCAACTTTTTCTTGACTCTCAAGCATGCTCTCCATTAACCCTCTGTCAAAATCGCCTTTAGTAATTTTGCAATGATCGATCTCTCATAGTTGGAAATGTTCCCCCTCTTGCAGTTGTAGAGCTCGCACTTGGACACTCTAATAGACTGTGCTTAGGATTTTTCCATCTCTCGGTTGTCAACGAGAAATTTTGGACAAAGAGTTAACGTGGGCAAATTTGGGAGTCAAGTAAAAGTTTATATTTTTTATAAGATCATAAAAATTTAGGGTAAAATTGGGACTAGATGGTAAAATTGAGATAAGATCTAAAGTTTGGGATTTTTCATAGGTCAAAAAAGAGTATATTGTAGAATTAGGACATGACCTAAAGTCAAGGTTTTTTATGAGACAAAAAAATATTTATGGCAGAATTGGAACTAGACCTAAAGTTAGAGATTTTTTAGGATATTAGGCCTCCCAACACGATGAACAATTACGAAAACTTGCCGCATGATATGCACTGATTTTTAATTTGTTGTTATTTTAAATTGAGTGTAATTTAAATAGATCATTGCATTCAGTGAATAAGTTGCACAGTACTAAACAAATTTATTCAATTCGATTAATGAAAAGATAAAAGAATATTTGACTTTGTTAGCAATATTATATTAGAGATTCTTAAGATTTTTTATAGTATATTAACTTATGTTAGAGACAATTATGATATAATTGTTGCTTATCTGTATCGATCAACATTTCATGAATATTTCATTTGATTGTGCATATCTTGATTAATATATATTACATTTGATAGTCTTCCATAAAGCCTATAAATAGGCTGATGTAATCTGCATTATGATACATTGAAATATACACAAATTTCACATTCGCATTCTTATTCTTAACTATCTCATTTAGAAAATATATTTATGGTTTATGCAGCCTTTCTTGCTTATTTCAAATTCGTTTAACATAAATTCAAAATGAATTGATTAGCTGAAGGATTGAAAAACATATCTTATAGAATAGAATGCGTGTGTATTTTTTTTCATATTAATTTCTCTTAAATATAAGAATATTTACTACCAGCAAATCTATGCGAGCAAGATAAACTAAAAATAAATTAGTTTACAGATTAGCATAGATTACAGATTTGAGAAACTCGAGTTTTAAGTAATCTGGTCCAAGTAATTTATTTTAGTGAGTAAGGGAATTTCATCAAATTTAGAATTCAATTAACAAGTCCTAAAGATACATGTATATTAGCCGTAGTTTAATAGATTTATTTGTTCAAGCAATTTCATTCAATGCGATAAAGAAATGCTATATTTGAAGAGAAAATTCTATATAATGGCTTGAAGTGTCCTCAACTTCTCAAATAAGGGCATGAAATAAAATTTGATTTAAATAAGGACCTGAAGTAGCCATTAAGCACGAGTGGTTTTAGCCTCAGTACAGGTTCCACTTGGAACTTGAAACCAACACGTTGGAACATGTTCATTATTTTTTGGAACTGGAACCTACCCTCCATACCTTATAACCTGGAACCTACCCTATCACAAATTCCGATGTCAATTCTAAGGTCTAGCTAAGTTCCACCTATATAATTAATTAAACGATTGTAGTGAATTAAAACTTTTACTACTTACTACTACAATTCATTGATCATAGCTTATTTTAGACACATGAAAAATATGAAAATTAATAAAATACAGGTCTCGGTCATAAAATGGAAGTTTAAACTAGTGCTTCCAGATTATACATTTATCATTGAACAACATGAAATATCACTAGATCGCACGAAGGCAATGACCAAGAAAAACATTAAAACTTATTTCAGATTCTAGGTTACGGATTACAAGTTACGGATTCCAGGTTCCTCCAACTAAGAACCTGGAACTTGTCCATCGAAGCATATTCCTCATTTTTTAGAACTTGAAACCTACCTTGCGTACTTTGGAACTTGGAATCTATAGGTTCCCACTGGTCAGGTTCTCAACTTTCAGGTTCTACCTTAAAATCATGATCATACTTAGTAGCTATGTCAATTTCAAAGAATGACCTAACCTCACCGACTAGTCAAGGGCATTTCCGTCCTTTACATTTTCTTATTTCTTCCTTTTTTTTTCCTTTTTCTATTTTTCATAAAAAAGAAAAACTAGAAAAAGGAAAAAGGACTAAAATTTAAAAAAACAAAAATTTTAAGTAAAAAACCTCCCACCTGTTTTTTTCCTTTCTTTTAAAGTTTTAGCTCCTTTTTTTCCTATTTTGAGTTTTTAAAGAAAAATAGAAAAAGGTAAAAGGAAAGAAAATAAAGAAAAAGGGACGAAAATGCCCTTGATCAGCCGATGAGGTCAATCCTTCTTTGAGACTAATATGATCATTTCATACCCTTATATAAAATAATGTACACTTTAGGCTCTTATTTGAGAAAATAAGGGTAATTCAAACCATATTTGAGATAAGATTTATTTTAGACCCTTATTTGAGAAATCAAAAGCATTTCCAGTCCTTATTTGGAATTTTCCCTTTATTGAATAAAGAAATCCACTTAATTAAAAAAAATCACAGAAATTTAAAAAATTATAGAGTACCTAATATATAGCAACTTGTGTGTTTGTTACTTCAAGATTATAGTGAAATGAAATAACCAAAGAATCAAAATTGTTTCTTCTAAACATGACTTATTCATTGCTCATTCAATCCAACATGTTTGGACTTATTGACTCCGTCCCTCTTGGTATCAAGTTGTGTATTTTTGCACAATAAATACGTGAGATTTGTTCTTTTATATTGATATACGGAAGGAAATGGGGAGGTCAATCAAACATTAAGGCTCTATAACTTCCAGAAAAACATTTTCCTCATTTTCTTCCGGCATTTATTTTGCTTAGGAAAATGAGTCAATGTAAAATGTTTTTCTAATCACGGAAAACTTATACTTAAATTCAGGAAAATGATTTCCTCTTTGAAAATGTCAAAAAACATTTTCCAAAATATAACTAGGTATTGGCACTCAAACTCGAAACTTTACACTTGAACGCAAAAATCCCAACGCTAGTTCTTGGGTCCTGACATTCAAGACCAAGCCTCCAGCACTCATGCTCAGATCTATCAAGGCTATGCCTGAGCCATTGATGCCCATGCCCATGCCCAAGTTCATTGAGGCAGGGCTCAAAGCCTTAATGTTCGTGCCCAATACCCCAACTCCTAAGCCCAGGTATATAAAGGCAATGCTTGGGTCCCTTGAAAGGGCTAGTAACAACACCTAGAGGGAGGTGAATAGGTGTAAAAAAAATAAAAATTCGCAAGGATCAATAGAAGTAATTTGTTTTTAGAAAATGACAGACTATGAACGAGTTTTGACTTTAGCAGTTAGATAAAACTTTAAACAAAATAAAGGAGTTCAAGGAAGAAAATAAGAACACAAGGTTTATAGTGGTTCGGCTAAGATCAAGCCTACGTCCACTCTCCCACGCTAACAGCCCACTGGTTGGATTCCACTAAGAACCAAAAAGATTTTATAGTTTTGGCGATCTCAACTTCACAGTGAAGAGTCAGCTTCTCTTTCACGAAGTCACATTATAAAATTTTTCTCTCTTTTCAGTACAGATTTGAGCTCAGTGAACTAGAAAGTTTCAAATTTTGAATTTTTTTTTTCACGCACTCTCTCGAACAATTAGAGAGTCCACCTTAAATACTTTTTCATGCATTCTCGACCACTGGCACTTTCCAAAGGAATTCTTCTAATCTACCCATTAGACAAGAATCAATCAAGGAGATCTCGAGTCATTTGATGATTGTGATGAAAGCCCATCAATCCTGTTCACCCATACAATCAGGATATTGATTTCCATAACTAGATACTTTCCAAGTTTACTTGCCTTCCAAAAGATTTGAATATCGAAATTGATTCCAATAAAGATAGTCAATCATGTAGATGCTATATCCAACCAGAAAGCCATCCATAAGCCATATGAATCGAATTCTTGAAGAAATAAAGATGATCTTGCATCTGGATAAGTCTTCATTCTTCAATGGCGTTTAGTCTGGAATTTTTCAGTGTGGGCAGACTTTGATCCTAAAGTCTGACGGTCTTCAGACTTTGACACTAAAGTTTGGAAATCTTCAGAATAGACTTTGGATAAGTTTTATCCACTTCAAAACATTAAAGAGTTTTCTCTAACAATCTCTCCATTTTTTATGGTGACAAAACTATCCTACAGATTTAAGAACTTTTGACCTGCAACACAACTCTTAAGCAATACATGATATCTTATAAAAATAAGTTGATTAGAATCTGGATAGTATCGATTTTGCAACCACAAAAAAGATGTGAATCTTGAAATGATAAGACATTATCAAGTCTTAAACAACTATCCTTCCATAATCATTACCGCAAAAGTAAGTTGCTTGTAAAAGTCAAACATATAAGAATAATAGAATAAAGGTTCAATAAAAGTTCAACAAAAGTTAAAGTCAAACAAGTCAACTAAGTCAAATCTGTACATTCTCCTCCTTTTTGTCAATAGCAAAAAGTGGAGAAAGTCAAAAAAAAAAAAAAAAAGACAAATGAAATCGGGTTTGTTTAGGAATTCGAACAAGCTGGAAATCCCGCATCGACTTTACTGTCTCCTCAATCTTCTGGCACTGGAGAGAAACATTCTGAGCTGCAGTCTGAACAGTCTTCAGCATCTGAGCATTTGCATCATTCTTGACCAAAGATTGAGAAACTTTCTTATTCAGAGTCTGTACCTGTATGTCTAAAGATTGTACTTTCCCAGTGAGAGCAACATGAAGTTTTTGTATCTCATACTCCATAGCGTATTGCTGGGCTTTCACCTTCAAAATGAGTTCCAACTACCTTAGATAATCACCAGTTGGTTCGATTTTTGCGCTAGCCTCAGCGAAATGAATTCGAGGAGTGTGGAGAATTGAGGGAACATTAGCAAGTCGAACTCCTTGACTTGGAGAGGATTCCTCAATGTTAGATTTAGGAAAATGTGAAGCATAGACATCCTCTGGATCGACAGAAGATCTACTAACATCATCACCTGTAAAAATATGAGAAGAAGACATCCTATTTTCTCACGAACTCCCCATGTTTTTGTGGCTACAGGTGGAGAAAGGAATTATTCTTCTTGTTCCTTCTCAGTTTTAGCGCCAAAGTGATGTTCTGATTCTGTTCAAGCTCCTACAGCTTCACTCCTTGTCTTCTCTGAATCCTCTGATAAGGATACTACAAATGTAGGTTCATGGGAGTCATCTTGACCCTCTTCCTCTTCAGCTTCTCTTCTTTCTTCTCTGGCTTCTCTTCCTGCTTCTTCTCTTTCTTATCTTCTTTTCTCTGTTTCTCCCTGTCCTCTTTCTTTTTTGTCTTGTTCCTACTCAAAACTAACAAAATTTCGAAGATTCTTCAAGGCAAATGCAGAGAGAGTAAGATCATCTTCATCCTCTTCGTCCTGCAGGATAAGAGATCTTCTCTTCTTGGCAGGTTCAAGCATGAGCTCCTTGCCTTTCCTTTTTCTGTGCAGCGGAGTCTTGTTTGGTTTTGCTGGGGGACTTTTCCTTCAAGCACTCTAAGGCTTTGTTCAGTTCCTTCAACCTCATCTTGGACACCATCTTCAATCATATAACCATAAGAGCAATAGTTTGAACACAAAGAGAGGCTAAAAACTGAATGTGAAAATGTTTGAACAGTTGTGTGACCAGCGCTGAGTAAGGGAGTTGTCCCTTATCCTTTACAACAATCCTATACATATGCATCTGGATTGTATGAGGTAGAGAGAACTTCATTCCATTACTGATGGCAAACATCAGTTTCGCTTCAGATCGAGAAACATTTGTCTTTGAAGTTGACTTTGGTTGAATGCAATTGATCACGACTTTGTGCAGCAAAATGTTTGAGGCAGATAATCTGGAATAAGTAATGCCGCCTTCAAGAAGTCTGTCCCTAACAAGAGAACTTGTCGCATGACCAACATAGACATTTATTGGTTGGAAACTACCTCTTTCCACACCAATAACGTCAGCCAATGTGTCAACATCCACCACGTAATCTTTCTCCCTCATAGTAAATTGAAATCTATTCACGTCAAGAAAAGACAGGTTCGAATAGAAATAAGCAGTTAACTCAGGATAAGCAACAGAAGTTTTAGAGCAAAATTTTTCTAGTTGAAGGAGAGTCAGCTTCTCCCTCAAGTTCACCTTTATCGAATCCAAGAAATCAAAGTTGACCAATCGAGGGTTCATGACCCCTCTTTTCAGCAATTTGGAGTAAGCCTTTCTATGATCTTTAGAATGAAACAAACTTGTTCCATCACCACACACTTCAGCAGCAATGCCCATTTTCGACTGAAAATTCGAATACATTCTCTCATCATCGTCCTTGTTCTCTAGCTGATTGAAAGAACTAAAATGGGGATCAACAGGAAAGTTACGAATCGCTCTATCTGCCTCTCATTCAGGCACTAGTCCCAATCTTTCCATCGTTCACAAGAACAGAGTCTCATTCTTGTATCGTCTTTCTTTCAGAAATTCATCAATAAAAGTCATAGCAGTACCACCCTACTTCAACTGATTGTAAAGCTTATAAATAACCTAGGGTTTCATGGTTCTGAGAGGTTCGACATCTTCCTCGATTTCTTCTTCCACTAGTTTTTTTTTTTTTTTTTGAACTAATCTTCTTCCACTAGTTGGCGCAGAGGATTTTGTGTAGCACGCTGTGGAGAATGTTGTGGAGAATCTTCTTCCTCGATCAAATCAAAATATGTAGGACTCTTAGGCATATTCCGTGGTCCCCTACTTGAGATCTGAGACGACTTCCTTTGGAAAGACATCTTCACAATCTTTGAAGATTTCCCGAACACGTTCAAGTGAAAAAGATGAAAACTTGTAGAACAATCTTGAGAGTAAAAAAATGAGAGAGTAAAAAGTCTGTATTCTAGGGTTTAAGAATATATGAATATAGAAAAAGACTCGACGGTATATAAAGAAAGTAAAACGGGGTTAGTCGAACTGTCATAAGGAAAAAAAGAAAACTGCCTTTTTCAAAAATAAAAACTGCCAAAAATTTAAAAATTTGAAAAAGACAACTTCTAAAAATAAAATAGGCAAGCAACGATTCAAATATCAACGTACCTATTTGAAATTTTCATACTAAAATTAAATTACCTACATTGAAGAGATATTAACTTACTGAAGTAGTTTTTGGACATTCTAAGTCTAACCAACTTCAAACTTTAACTGGTGGGAGATAAAATATTCAGTTTGGTGAGAATAGATTCAAATAGATTTTTCTCCAGAGGCTTTGTAAAAATGTTTGCCAACTGATTCTTCGAGTCAATGAACTGAATCATAATCTCCCCATTTTGGACATGATCTCATATAAAATGATGTCGAATCTCCATATGCTTTGCCCTTAAATGAAGAATTGGGTTCTTCGTAAGATTAATAGCATTGATGTTGTCGCATCTTATCTCAGTGCACGATTCTTCAATTCCAAAGTCTCTTAGCTGTTGTCTTGTCCACAAAATTTAAAAACAACTACTCCCAAGAGCCACATACTCTGCTTCTGCTATTGATAGAGCTACTGTACTCTGCTTCCTTGAGAACCAAGACACCAACATGCTACCCAGCAATTGACAAGTACTAGAAGTACTCTTTCTATCGACTTTACAACCTGCTAAATCTGCGTCTGAATATCCAAGAAAAGTAAAGTCTTCTTCTGTGGGATATCATAGACCTAGCTTTAGAGTAGTCGCAACATATTTGATGATGTGTTTTGCAGCACTTAAATGAGATTCTTTGGGATCTGATTGGAATATAGCACAGATGCAAACACTAAACAAAATGTTAGGTCTAGATGTAGTAAGATAAAGAAGAGAACCGATTATACTTCTGTAAAGCTTCTGGTCTACTTTCTTTCCTACTTCATCTTTGTTCAACTTCGAAGAACTTGACATTAGTGTCTCTGTCTTCTTGCAATTCTCCAATCCAAATTTCTTGATGAGATATTTTGCGTATTTTTCTTGGTGAACAAAGATACCTTTCTTCGATTGTTTAACTTGCAATCCCAGAAAGAATGTTAACTCACTCATCATACTCATTTCAAATTCATCCTACATACATCTTGAGAATTCTTTGCATAAATTTTCATGAGGGGATCTAAAGATAATATCATCAACATAAATTTGAACTAGCATAAAGTCCTTACCCTCTCTTTTTATGAAGAAAGTAGTATCTACCTTTTAACAAAATCATTTTGGGTTAGGAATTTACTTAACCTTTCATACCAAGCTCGAGGTGCTTGCTTCAATCCATACAAGGCCTTTTTCAATCTGTAAACTGAGTCTGGCTTTCTTGGATCTTCAAATCCAGATGGTTGTTCCACATAGATTTCTTCTTGAATAAATCCATTGAAGAAAGCACTCTTTACATCCATTTGAAATAACTTTTAGGTTTAGGAATTAGCTCCCAAACATCGTTGATGCTAAACTGTCTAAGCTCCTCTTGCATAGCTTCGATCCAGCTTTCATCAAACAGAACTTCTTCTACACTTTTAGGTTCTATCTTAGAAACAAGTGCTAGGGCACTAGACTCTTCTCGCCTTTTGGATCTAGTGCGAATTCCTTCATCAATGTTGCAAATGATGAGTTCTTCAGGCCAAAATCGAGAGGAAATTTTGCTCTCCATTAAGAGGGTTCTGGTCATCTCCTGTAAGGATCTATTTTTCCTTTCCACAATTCCATTTTGTTCTGGAGTGTATGGAGAAGAGAAAATATGCTAGAAACCAGATTCATCACGGAATTTCACAAAGTCTTGATTTTCGAATTCACCTCCATAGTTTGTTCGTATGCTCGAAATAACATATCATTTTTCCTTTTTTATTTTTCCTTTTTTGTGAAAGCATATCCTTTTTTCATTCTGAACCTTCTTGACAAACTTTGAGAAGTGAGAGAAGGCTTTAGACTTATTTACCAGAAAGTAAACCCAAGTAAAGCGAGAGTAATCATCTACGGTTACTAGATAGTATCTCTTTCCACTGATACTTTGAGTTCTGGTTGGTCTAAAGAGGTTCACATGCAGAAGTTGCAAAGCTTGATTGGTAGAGACTTGATTTAAAGGTTTAAATGAACTTCTAACCTGTTTTCCAAAACACATGGAGTGTATAAATCAGACTTTTGATAAGTCAGGTTAGGAAGATCACAAACAAGCTTCTTGGATGAAATCTTGGCAATCTGCTTCATGTTAACATGACCAAGTTTTTTATGCCAATGATTTGCTTCATCTTGAATAGATATAAGGCACTAAGAACTTTCTAGTTTTATATCCAGAAGATAAATATTCACATGCCTTTGTCCAGTGAATGATTGAGAGTAACCTTTACTCGTTCTCGAACAGAGGCCTTCTTGGAAATTTATTTTGAATCCAATATCGCAAAGCTAACTAATGCTGAGTAGATTGTAATTCAAATGTTCCACCATTGAGACACTGTTGATAGTCGGGCTTCCAATTTTCACGATTCCACATCCAACAATTCTTTCTTTGCCGTTCCCACCAAAAGAAACTTTTCCACCATTCACTTGAACAAATTTTACAGAGCAACTCGAATCTCCAGTCATGTGTCTCGAACAGCCACTATCCAAATACCATTTGATCTTCCTCTTGATAGTGACCTCAACTTCTTTGTCTGACTCTAAATTAGAATCTGTTTCAAAATCTGAGTATGATTCTGAATTGGCCATCAGACATATGTTGGCATATTCTTTATCACTTTCTTCGCACTCAGTATCATTCCAAGTTTCTGCTTTGAGAATCTTTTTTGTGTTTCTCAGTTCTTCCTTTCTTTTTCTTCAACAAAGGACAGTTAGGTCTGATGTGCCATTTTTTCTTGCATTCAAAGCATATCACATCTTTGTTGATTTCATTGTCCTCAGTTGGTTTCTTTTTGAATTTTTGAGTGCTTTGCTTCTTCCAATTGAATCTTCTTTCCTTTCTATTCAACTTCCTAAAATTCTTAATCATAAGCACTAGCTCTTCATCGTCCATGTTATCTTCTGAATCTGTATCACTAGAATCATCATTAGATTTTAAAGAAATTGACTTCTTACCTTTAGGATCTTCTTCCTCATTGATTTGCTCCACTTCATATAATTGAAGTGTGCCTACTAGTTCGTCTACTGAAAAAGGCATGATCCTTTGGGTTTCTCTAATTGACGTTTTCACGTGATTCTAGTCTTTGGAGAGTCGACGCAACAGTTTATTGACCTTCATTGGTCTTGAGATTGGTTGTCCTTGATATGCCAATCCATTTACGATTTCAATGAAACGACTAAACATATCAGCTATGGATTCTCCAGGCTTCATTTTAAAGGTTTCATACTGTCCGAGTAGAATATTTATTTTTGTTTCCTTTACTCAATCAGTTCCTTTATAGGTAACATACAGCCTGTCCCAAATTTCTTTAACTGTTTCACAAGAAAAAATTCGATTATACTCAATGGGAGATAAAGCACAGTATAAAGAGTAGATAGCTTTAGCATCAAGAGCTTGTCTCTTAGTTAATTCCGCTTGTGTTATTTCACCAATATCTACAACTTCTTTTCCTCTTTCTGAGGTTGATGTTGCTTTGGGATTGATCCCTTTTTTTCTACCACATCCCATTCTAGGGGACCTTTCGATTTCAGGAATGCCTTCATCTTGTTTTTCCATACATTATACTCATTCCCATCAAAGTAAGGAAGTCTGGTGTTGCTTTGGCCTTCAACCAAACCTAGAGCTAAAATACTAGCCGTAGACTTTTAGCTTTAAAAGTAAAACACTTCAATAAAATAAGCACACAAGTTTTGATACCAATTGAAAGGGCTAGTAACAACACCTAGAAGATGATGAATAGGTGTTAAAAAAAATTCGCAAGGTAAAACTTTAAACAAAAAAAAAAGGAGTTCAAGGAAGAAAATAAGAACGCAAGATTTATAATGATTCGGCTTAGATCAAGCCTACGTCCACTCTCCCACGCTGACAACCCACTGGTTGGATTTCACTAAGAACCAAAAGAGATTTTACAGCTTTGGTAATCTCAACTTCACAGTGAAGAGTCAGCTTCTCTTTCACGAAGTCACACTATAAAATTTTTCTCTCTTTGGAGTACAAATTTGAGCTCAGTGAATGAATGAAATAGCAAGGAACTGGAAAGCTTCAGACTTTGAAATTTATCTTTCATGCACTCTCTCGAACAACTAGAGAGTCCACCTTAAATACTCCTTCATACCTTCTCGACCATTGGCACTTTTCAAAGGAATTCTTCCAATCTACCCGTTGGACATAATCAATCAAGGAGATCTTGAGTCGTTTGATGATTGTGATGAAAGTCCGTCAATCCCGTCCGCCCATACAATCAGAATCTTGATTTCCATAAGTAGATACTTTCCAAGTTTACTTGCCTTCCAAAAGATTTGAATATCGAAATTGATTCCAATAAAGAAAGTCAATCATGTAGGTGTTATATCCAACCAAAAAGCCATTCATAAGCCATATGAATCGAACTCTTGAAGAAATAAAGATGATTTTGCGTCTGGATAAGTCTTCATTCTTCAGTGGCGTTCAGTCTGGAATTTGTCAGTGTGGACAAACTTTGATCCTAAAGTTTAGCGGTCTTCAAACTTTGACACTAAAGTCTGAAAATCTTGAAAATATACTTTGGATAAGTTTTATCAACTTCAAAACATTAAGGAGTTTTCTCCAACATCCCCAACTCTCAAGCTTTGATCCCTAGTATTTAGTTTCTCGCAAGTCTTTGGTGCTCAGGCTTGGGTCTTTAGTTAATTAAACATCCGTTCTTATAAAAATAATTTGCAAAATTGATTATCTTTTATTTTATTTCTTTCTTTTTCCTTCTTCCTTGGCTAGTCACTAGCTACAACTATGATCGTTGATCGACCATCGGTGAGGGTCGAGCTCACCGAAATCTGGCAAGGTTGAGGCCCCGAGCGAGCTAGAGCTCGATGAAATCTAGCAAATTGGTCCCTCACCAGCATCTGACAAACCTCAAGCTCACCTGTGGCCACTAGTTGAGGAAGAAGGTAAAATAAAATGAAATAAAATAAAATGAAAATAAATAAAATTTGAATATTTAAGTAATTTTTTAGGACAATCAAATTAAATTTTCCATACTAAACAACAAAAAATATTTTTCAGTTCATTTTCAGGTTCCAGCCAACACACTGAAAAATATTTTCATTTTCCTTGAAAAATGGCTTATTCGAAAATGTCATATTTTCCGCAAAACAAACAAAATCTAGTTCAACAAACACTAGAAATTGAGGGTAGGAACTTATTGAGAATTAGGAGTCAAAGTGGCAGTAAGGATATGGCGTGGGTTGAATAAAATCTAGATACACAATACAACAAAACTTATTCATAATTAGATGGTGTTAGACCATCATTTAGGGAAAAGAAAACCGCATACACACTCAACGTATCCCACACTTGACGAATAAATGATGTTAGAGGATTTCTAAAAGATTGCGCCTAGTTTTACAAAATGAATTAATATGAGAAAATCCATTACAAGGAATTTTAGCAAATAATAAGGCATTTAATCATTAGAGTCATCACTAATAATACTTTCAACATATTTACTAATGAAATATGGGATGTATAATGAATTATCACTTTCTATCACTTTTTTGTTTATGGAGATCATATCCCTTTATAATTGCTGAGCATAAATTTTGAATTAAGAATCACAGTAAGTTTTTTAATGAACTTTTAAAGAAATTTTACTGTTATATTGTTTATGATAAGTCTTGAAAAAAATACTCACAATAAAGTAAAATTCACGAATACATAATATTAAAGTATTAATGAAAAAAATGTTATCCATCAATCACAAAAAGCACATTTTTTTTAAAATAAATATATAATTGGCATCTAATCAACTTAGCAACATTGGTAATGCTAACTAAGACTTCAAGTTGTTACTTTTGGGGTAAGTACAGTACAAGTATCAATACTTTTGTATGGCGCGCACTTGAGTGCCAAAACTTTTTTTCACTCATTAGAGTGCTGCAAATTTAAAAAATCAATCACTGAGTGCCACTTCTAATTTGCCCCACTAGAGAAGTTGACGTGGCCTCTAGAAAATATCATTTTAATATTTTGATATTATTTATTATTATTTTGAATTTCTTACTTTTTTTTTTGGCTTTTTTTTCCTTTAGGGTCGGCGAGGGTCACTAATGAGCCTCGCAAGCCACAAAATCCTCGCCCTCAGCTGCAAAGGCCTTGGACTAGGCCGTTGGGGCCTTATCAGTGGTTGGCGAGGCCCCTCACTGCCTCACTCTCATCCCAAAGGCCTTGGGCAACAGTGTTGGGGCCTCACCATTCCCTAAAGCAACCATGTAATATATATGTTATGGATTATTTAATGGCAAATAAGTATTTACATGAATTAGTCCTAAGATCAGTTACAATTGAATCTATTCTTAAGGTGTTAAAGTTATGTGTGATGGGTTTACAGTTATGTTGAATCTTTAAACAATTCTCGGTCGATGGATCATTGAGAGAATATTGATGATCCTATAGAGACCAGTGTATTCTTAAGCTTCACCATTCAGTATTAGATACATGAGGGATGATGAGTCACAAGTTATTGGGTATTGTGATATCCGAGCTAGAACATAGGTGCTTGTCTTGGACGAGTTCACTAAACGTGACATACATAGAACGATTGACAACATGCAAGCTTTTAGCAGGGTCAATATTTGATTGTTCATGCTTTGGTCAAGTGTAAGATCCTTAGATCTAAGACATGATGTTGACTTATATGTTGGATGGTTGTGGTTTATAAGTGTGCATATTGACGCTTCGTTGAACTATCTCTGTACTTGATGGTCATAGTTTGTTCACATACACAATATGAAATATGTCTTCTTGTTATATATAGATATACAAGATTGATGTCCCATGCAATCTAATCGTGACATTGTATTGAAATCCTCGGCCGGAGTTGTAATCTAGAAGAATGATTCATGTCTCCAGAATACATGTCAATTAGATTTGGGTATATGATCGAATTGGTGGGTTGACCAATAATTCGATAGCCTTTATTCGATCAAAACATGGTGAGATAGAATAATCAAATTACATGGTCGCCAAAGATAACAAGTTCATTATGTTCTTGAAACATTTCACACTGTTTGGGTAGCCATGATATATTGCTAAATATCACTCATGGTTTATAGAAACAGGAGATTGATCTAGACAATCAGTTCTCATGGTTGTACTAATATTTATGTACAAGTCTTACTACCATCTAAATGATGAACCTAGAGATGTTACACACTATAACCAATTAGAATGATGTTTGAATGAGAGAGAGAGAATATAGCAAATATGTTTGCAGTTGAGCCAATTAGATTGAGTCGGGCTAAAAATAAAAGATATAAAAAAAAGGGGCTTTAGACTTACAAAGTCTAAAGCGGGTTTCAGACTTTACGGACAAATCAAAGATTTGAAGCCCATTCATATTCAATGACTGAACTAATATTCTAAAGTGAGTTCAAAATCAATGATATCATTAATGATATGAAATGAGCTCAAAATCAATAGCCAAATTACTGATCTGAAACAGTTTTAGATTTAAAAGATAAATTAAAGATCTAAAATGGTTTCAGATTTAATGGTCACATTAAAGTTCTGAAACGGTTTGAGTTAACAGCAACATCAATGATCTGAAACAGTTTTAGATTCAAATGACCAATTAATGCTCTGAAACGGTTTCAGATGTAATAGTCAAAATTAAATATTTGTAACTATTACAAAGTTAATACTCATAATAAATATTTGTAATGGTTATAAATAAATGTCTGGAATAGTGCTCTGTAACAATTACGGAGTTATTGCTCGAATTAGTGCCTAAAAAAGTATCAGAACTTACGTCCGTCAGACATTACGGCCAAATTAATTCTAAAACAGTTTTAGAGTTAATGAGCCGTTTTAAATGTGATATGGATTGGTTATAAAAGGACTATTATGAGAAAAGATAATAGGATGATCGATGATCGACAATAGACAATTGAGAATTTTGATAGCGATCAACCAAATCATTCACACACAAGAGCAATTGCTAGCATAATTGTTTCTCTCTTCTGTTCAACGTGAGAATTGGTGATATGTCCAAACTAGAGGCTTGGCATTTGTGGGGCTCGAATCTGAAGAACGTCAGAACCTATGTTACAAAGAGATAAGATGTTCTGCATCCGAAGAACATTAGAACCAGTATTACCAGAAGGCATCAAATGTTCGTGATCAAAATTCCAAGAACATCAGAACTGGTGTTATCAGAAGATCAAGCATTCGTAGTCAAAATCTGAAGAACGTTAGAACCACTGCTGTGAGGACATCAGGTGTTTGTGCTCAGAATCTAAAGAACACCATAACCAAATTTTGGAGCACAGTATAAATTAATATGATTAACCCATTTGTCTTAGCCCATTTGTCTTTTCTACGTGTTTTTATTAAAATGCACGAAAATATTTTAGAAACACGTGTATAAACATTTTTACTTTCGCTAAGATCAGACTTTGATCTTTATTTACTTATGCATGTATGCTTGTTTATAGAAAGAAACACCAACACCAATGGCCTCACCTAAGGCCTTCGCGGCAAAGGGCAAGGGTTTCATGGCCGGCGAGGGTCACCTCACTGGCCCTAAAGAAAAACAGTAAAAAAAATAAAATAAAAAATCCATGTAAGATGTTTGGTCAGAAATAACACTTAAGTGAGCAATTTTACTTCGATTTGGTACTCAAGTGAGCAAAAAAAGGTTTTTATACTTAAGTAAGTGCTATACAAAAGTATTGCCACTTACTGTACTTACCCATGTTACTTTTTATGATAGGCATTGCTTCGCCAATAAATATCAAATAAATGGGTGTATGTTTGGACTCAATGAAAAGTGAGGCAATTTCAATGAACTTTGGAAAGCGATAAAGACAATGACAATTAATATTTAGTATATCTAACAATAAACTTGAAAAATTAATAAATTTAAAATATATTAACAACCAAAATTTTTTAATAATATAAAAAAATTATAGACTTAAAGTTTTGTGTCGCAAATCTTCCAAAGGGAAAAAGTTTAGAAGTAATGTCAAGTTTATGATCAATGGTCCTCAATAGGAGTGGGTTCTCTCAAAGTCTTACCTCATGCGATGTTGAGATTTTCATTTTAGATTGATTTAACCTATGAGATTTCTATCGTAATTTGAAGTCACCCCTGGCCTTTTAGGACTAACTAGGAGGCAAATGAGATATGGGAGAATACTTCACTTCCTATGTAACCAGACTAACTAGGAGGCAAGTGGGATATGGAGAATTGTTTACTTCATATGCAACCAAATATCTATGATCAGGAATTTGATTACACTAGTTACTCAAACTAATGCCTTTTAGTACCGAAACTTGATCGATTATCAATTAAAGCTCAGTTTGTTTCATAGAAAATAACTTCCAAGAAAACACGTTCCAAATTTTCCAGTGTTCATTTCATGGAAAATGAACTGGTGGAGGAAAACATTTTCCATCAATGGAAAAAAGTATTCTAAAATAGGAGAAAATATTTTCCATTTTTCAAGTAAGAGAAAACATTTTCCATATCTTCTTTCACCTCACTTCTTTTTCATAAAACACATTTTTCCTTTTCATAAAAAACATTTTTCCCTTTATGGTATCAGAGCCACCAGGAAAGTATAGATAGTCTTTGTAAGAACATACACATAGATCGAGAGCCATTCGTTGGCATCCTTCTTGTTTCTACAGAGTGGTCCAGGCCGTAAGTCCCTGAGTGGCTGTTAGACCGTTGGTTTAGCTCGTAACGGTTTTGAAGAAGGAATAGTTCCGATCTTAAGTATGAGCTTACATAGAAGATCTATATCTTCCTCTAGTTCTCTATCACAAATGGACTCAGATCCAAGTCCTATACATAGAGAAGAAGTAAGGATAGAAGATTTCAACAAATCCATAGAAAATTGGGAAATTCCTAAAATACAGCTTAAGGAAATATACAAGCAATCAAAATTGAAGTTTTTCAAAAAATCAGACTATGTCATAACTACTGAAGAAAGAGATGTTCCTCTTTCTAATTCTTATGAAAAAATACATCTTTTGAACAAAGAGTCCATTCAAAAGCATAAACAAAAATACAACTACATTCATATAGGACTAGTCCAAGTAGGAGTCAAACCTCTTACCAAAGAAGGCCTTAATACTTCCATTCTCTTAGTCCTACGTGATGCACGTCTTTTAAACTACGATGAATCCATTCTCGGTACTGTAGAGACAAGTCTCTGCAAAGGACCCATACATTTTGACTGTTACCCTAATTTTTCTGTATCTCTCAAAGATAAGAACATTCTTAGAGCCCTAACACTCCAAATCAAAACCCATAATTACAAAGTGGCAGATGGTTCTATTCCTTTAGCCCTTGTTTATAGAATTCATTATAAAGCCATGTCCTCCGCCTTTGGAGAAAATGCTTTCAAACATAGTCCCCGAGGAGAAACACTTCTCCTCCAAACTGACATTTCTAGAGCTAATACAACAATTCCTAGGTCTATTAATTGGAACCAAGTCACTTTACCAGAACAATGGGAATTAGAAAACCAAATTCCCCAGCAAGTTGTTCAAAATACAGATCCGACTAATGTCATTCAACATCCAGAAGGAAGAGTGACCATTAGATTTCCTAGAAGATCTTTCGATTCAAGATCTAGTCCTTCTTTTCATAATTCTTATACAAGGTCCATAGATCTTAATCCTAATCTTCCTCCTATAATCACCATTCCTCCTAGTACGCACAGAAACACTCCTCCTCCTAGTATACATAGAGATACTCCCACACACGATACAACACCTTTACCTCCTTCCACCAGTAGAATTAATCAAGAGACACCTCCTGAACCAGAAATTAGTGGTTTAGATAATAGATCAGGGATTTCCAGGCCAGTTTATCAACAAAACCAGCCTGAACCAGTCCTAGAAAGTACAGATTCCCCTCATCATTCTCCTACTTATTCTCAAATGATAGATGCTGAGCTTAATGTTCTAGAAAAACATTTTGAACCAAACAAAACTTTTCTTAATAAAGAATTTAATTCTGAAGACAACAAACAAATCAGAGAATGGTTCTTCAAAACCTTTGCTAACAAAGCAAAAGACGTCAAACAAAAATATTATGACTACATATACGAATATAAAGTCCATATATTCTTCTTTGATTAGTTAGAAGAACAATTCCTTGAACCAAAAGAAATACTTGTTTTAGATCATCATTATAAGTGGAAACTTGATAATGGTGAAACCATAGAAGCCAATCATCCACCTCTTAGAAGAATAAAAATACAACATGGAGAAAGTGAGGTTACAGCTACTCCTTTTAGGCTTCCAGATCAAGGAGACTCTCTTTATACTCACAAAGTCATTGAACAAAACAATTACACTAATCAACATTTGGCGACCATAGGAAAACAGTTGAATAGAATAGAATCCACCATTCGAATCCTACTCAGCTCGTCACACCACAAGTAGACACTTTCAAAAAACCCATTTTCAAAGCCTTTGAATTCCCAAAAACCTTAGCCCGGAGTTTGCCAAAGCCATAGAACAAAAGAAAAACTCCTAGGAAAAGCAAAGCTAGAACCTACTCCTATTATAGACAACCCTAAATTCCAGAATCTTATCATTAAAGACACCCCGACCAACCCACTATCGCACTTTGACCAAACAATCTGGTGACTCGATAATGAATCGGTCACCGAGATTAACAGACTCAACCGGAGACAACCTCGAAGCTTTATTATAGTAGGGCTACTCCACCCGACATTGCCCAAGAAGAATCATCACAGAAAATACAAAATAAATACTCTCCGATGCCATTTATGAATGGAATATAGATGGTGTCGCCGAAAGCAATATCATGAATATTCTTAATAACATGGTCATGCTTGCCAATGCCTACAAAACCCAGCAAGATGTTTCTGATCATGCTGTTGCTAATCTTTTAGTATCCGGATTTACTGGACAACTAAAAGGTTGGTGGGATAATTATTTGACTGATGAACAAAGAATACAAATTTTAACTGCCTATAAAATAGATGATTTTGGTCAACGCATGGATGATGACCAAGGACATCTCATCCAAGATGCGGTGAATACTCTTATCTATTCCATTTCACAACACTTCGTAGGAGACCCTTCACATACTAGAGACAGGAATCAAGACCTCCTATCCAATATGCGTTGCAAATCCTTAGGAAGGTTTAGAGAATACAAAGAACTTTTCCTTCAAAGGGTTCTCATCGACCGATTGCAATCAACCCTTTTGGAAAAAAAAATTCTTAGCAGGTTTACCCCAAATTATAGGTGATCAAGTTAGGGATAAAATTAGAGAAGAATACAATGGCCAAATACCTTATGATCTTCTTTCTTATGGTGAAATAATCTCTTATGTTTACCGTCAAGGAACACAAATGTGTAATACTATCAAATTACAAAGACAGCTCAAGGAAGAACAATCTCTCACCAATAGAAGTCTAGGAGATTTCTTTGCTCAATACGACCTTTCTTATAATGAAAAAACAAAACCAAAATGTAAGGGAACTTGTCCTTTCCGAGAAAGAAACAAAGAAACACCACAACAAATCTCAACCTCGTAGGAATAAACAAAGACACCAGAATAACCCAAACAGACCTCATAATGATAGGAAAAATTTTAAAGACATCAAATGCTATTCTTGTGGTAAAAAAGGTCATATTTCAAAATACTGTAGGATTAATAAAAAATTAAATGAACTCTCTCTTGATGACAATACTCTAAACCAGTTAAATAACATATTCATAGAAAATGGTGATACTTCTTTCGATGAAATTCTTGAGGAAGAAGGTCTTCGATTAATGAAATAGATTCCTCTTCGATTCGATTATGAAGACGCCTCTCCCGAAAAACCTGTTCCTCGAAATAAACATGTTAACAAAAGAGGAAGAATTTCTCCTTAGCACCGCCGATAAGATTACTCGACCGAAGCCAAGAAAGAATATTTAGACAGACTTCATTCTTCCCTAAATATTACCTCCAAGCCCAATACTTCTTACAATTTAAAAGACATCTTGAATAGAAACAAAAAACCCCTGTCTAGACCCGTTAATATAAATGACCTCCAAAATGAAATAAAACAACAAAAATTAGAAATTCAAGCCTTGAAAGCAACACAGTTAGATATGAAAAAAGAGATTTCTGATATAAAATCTCTCGTCGTAAAAGGAAAAACAAAATTAGAAGACCAAAACGAAATCACCAATACATCTGACATTCCAGATCCAGCCTTCCTTATGTTATTAACAGAAATAACATCTAGAAAATGGATAATAAATATTATGATAAAAATCAACAATGAGTTTATTATTGAAACAACAGCACTCTTTGATACAGGAGCTGACCTCAATTGTATCAAGGAAGGCCTTGTTCCAACAATATACTTTGATAAAACATCTGAATCCCTAAAATCAGCCTCAGGATACAAACTGAATATACAATACAAGCTACCCGAAGCTCTAATAATAAAAGATCAAATGTCTTATAAAACCTCTTTTCTTTTAGTTAAAAATATGAGGCAACAAGTAATTCTTGGAACTCCTTTCATACAACTAATACAACATTTTACTGTTACTAACGAAGGTATTGAAACTCATGCTCTAAACAGAAAAATCACCTTCAACTTCATAACGAAACCACAAAAGAGAAGCCTAAATATTTTACAAGAACATTCTATTTCAGAAATAAATTGCCTCATAAAAGACAAAGAAAATCAACTTGAATTCTTAAAAGAAGATTTAGAATTCAAAAGAATAGAAGAAAATCTTATAAAACCAAACATCATAGAAAAAATAGCTTCCCTACAAAAACACATAGAAAAAACTATATGCTCTACTCTACCCAATGCCTTTTGGGAAAGGAAAAAACATATCGTTGATTTACCTTATGAACATGACTTTTCTAGAAAACAAAATTCCTACCAAAGCCCGACCAACACAGATGAACCAAGAAGTTTTGAAATTTTGTCAAGCAGAAATACAAGATCTCTTGAATAAAAAACTCATAAGAAAAAGCCAATCACCTTGGAGTTGTTCTGCTTTCTATGTCAATAAAAATGCTGAACTAGAAAGAGGAGTTCCCAGGTTAGTTATTAATTATAAACCTCTTAATACAGCTCTTAGATGGATAAGATACCCCATTCCCAATAAAAAAGATTTGCTAAACAGACTTTGTAGATCAAAAATATTTTCTAAATTTGACATGAAATCAGGATTTTGGCAAATACAAGTCAGTGAAAATGATAAATACAAGACGGCCTTTACAGTCCCTTTTGGCCAATATGAATGGAATGTTATGCCATTCGGCCTAAAAAATGCCCCTTCAGAATTCCAAAGAATTATGAATGAGATTTTCAATCCTTATTTAGAATACATCATATTTTATATAGATGATGTTCTAATATTCTCTTCCAATATAGAACAGCATTTCAAACATTTATCTACTTTCATAAAAATAATCATACAAAACGGTCTTGTAGTCTCTCCTACTAAAATTGCACTCTTCAAGACCAAGATTAGATTTTTAGGCCATTACATCCATTTAAGCACCATCACTCCCATAGAAAGATCAATCTCTTTTACCGATAAATTCCCGGATGAGATTAAAGACAAAACTCAATTACAAAGGTTTTTGGGTAGTCTCAATTATATTCTAGATTTCTTTCCCAATATAAATATCCTTTGTAAACCTTTACATCAAAGGTTAAGAAAGGATCCTCCACCATGGACCTCTGTCCATACAAACATTGTTAAACAAATAAAATTGCATGTAAAAGATATACCATGCCTACATCTTGCTGACCCTTCCACTTTCAAAATAGTAGAAACAGACGCGTCGGAATTAGGATACGGTGGCATTCTCAAACAAGTCAATAACAACAAAGAACAAGTTATTCAGTTTATATCAAAACATTGGAATTCCACTCAACAAAATTATTCGACAATCAAAAAAGAAATACTTGCTATAGTCTTGTCTATATCAAAATTCCAAGGAGATTTATTAAATCAAAAATTTCTCTTGAGAATTGATTGCAAATCAGCCAAGGACATTTTACAAAAAGACGTTTTAAATATTGCATCAAAACAGGTTTTTGCCAGATGGCAAGCCATACTCTCGTATTTGATTTTGACATTGAATTTATAAATGGTTCTTCAAATTCATTACCTGATTTTCTCACAAGAGAATTTTTACAGGGGATACCAATATGCCAAGATCCAAAAAAGACAAAGATAAAGCCAAACGCAAAGCCACTGCCGAACACTCCAATACACCACCAAAGCCAAAAGGCTTAACATCCGTCAAGACATGGCTACAAATGGCAGAAAACAACCAAACATTCTTACAAAGAAACACCTTTGACAACAACCCATATCATCTGAACCCATGCTAGCCCTTAATCAGTTAGCCAACATACTACCAAAAGAAACAATATTGCTACTTGCCCCATCCAGTGCCATAGAGGTAAGTAACAATCCTTCCCCGCTTGCTACACAAAAACAAGCGGAATACAAAAGAATTTCGAATGAGGTGGTTATTAAGCCTCAGGCAACCCCTCCTTCTCAAAGATCAAAATTTTTCCCCAAAACATCTTTTCAAAAAATATTGACTGTGGAAGATGGATTCTTCGATAAAGATCCAATCAAATTTGCAGAAAACATATTTCCAAAAAATTGGCTTTTCAAACCTCACAATACAAACAAAACCCTTGCTTATTATGAGCAAATTTTAGTGGAAACAGAATCAGCAAGGTTCACTCACTTTGCTGACAAAAACAATACAGAAAATATCCTTTATTCCACTATATCCATCAGTAAAGTCATACACCCCTCACATTGGGGAGCCTCACCCCATACACCCAGAAAATTCCAAACCGACTTACCCAAAGCCCGTCATACTCCTCCTCTTATACATACCGGGACTACCAACAAGCTTGGTGGAACGTCTTTTTCAGACGTAATACAAATTTCCAACACACCTGGTTATTATTCTTCAAAGACAACTTCCCAAGACAAAGCTTACCAAACCGGTTTGACTCCGGTGGGATCTCTTTGGTCCTTTAGACATAATATTACACCCCACAGTCAAACAAGGATACAAGATTTTCAGTGAACACTTCATACCAACACCTCATGATATAAGGTTCCCATGCCTTATGCATTTCTTTATAATATTCAGAATCTCTTGGGTAACAGCCTGGGAATTTGAATACAATACATCCAATAAACCGGGTGTACCAAGTACTTGTCCGAAAATACAAAACAAAATGGTGGGATGGATTCAGATTTCTTGATCAAGGATCCGAAGTCGGTTAAAACATGGCTAAATAGCCAGAAAACCCAAATAATCACATCCCCATCAAATACATCGTTTTTACAGGAAAAATCCATGGCAAGTGCAGCACTTGCAGCGGTCTAAAACAGAGATGAATATTGCAACATCCTCAGGACAATGCTCTCAGAAGCAGAAGCATCACAATGTGGATCTTCCAAATCTCAATACAGTCAAGACGGATCCTCCCAGTCACATCACAGTGGAAACACTAATGAAGACGACGCACGGGATCAATCTGGACAGAGATTAAAATTCAAAGACATCACATGCAGATACTATTACAAGCGGCGCAAAGGCTACACACTGGAGCATAGTAGACATACACTGTTCATACACTGTTCACTGTGCATACACTGTTCACATACACTGTTCACTCAGTACTGTTCACTTTACACTGTTCAGCACTGTAGCACTCTCTATAAATACATCCACTCAACATAGAAGAAGGGGCTCGAAATTTTCCAGATTTCTCTCTTCTTCTCTCTCTCTCTCTCACTTGTAACCCATCCTCCCTTCCATCTCCATCCTCATCTCTTCCATCTTCAAGCTCTCTTACCTTGTATCCCCGGTTTCAAAGTAAGTTAGTTTTTCACATACATAGTTTTATACGGGGTTACCAACTTACATGATAGTTGGTTAACCATTTCATGTAATACAAACATCAATACTCCCTGGAGTGCGGATTGCCGCCCTAGTGGATGACTTGATGCTTTAGTTTCTGCATCCTTCAATACATGTAATTTCAGCTTTTCAGCTTTATATAATACAAGTTCATACCACCTTCATGGTTGGTTTTTGTTTATGCATACTCTTACTTTATATTTTATATATTGCTTTCTGTCTTTACATTATTTTTAATTCTCGCGATTTTATTTAAGTCATTTACTTTCTTGTTCTTGTACAATCATTTCTTTTTATATACAACATTTCCTGTTTTCATATAGATCTGTTAATCTCATATACTCTCTTGTTCTCTCATATAGTACTCCGATCCTAACCCCTTTATGGTATATATATATATATATATTAAAAAAATCGAGTTTTTACTTATTTTTTATTTTCTTTGTTTCTTTTTCTTTTTCCTCTTTTTTTCCTCTTTTTTTCCCCTTTTCTTTCTTTTTCTTATGCTTCTTCATTAGCCAATCACTGACCACCACTGTGGCCGACAACCAATCACGAGTTGGCAAGGCTCTAGCTCGCCAGATTCTGGCAAGTTCGAGCCTCACCGAATCTGAGGACACCTGACGTGACCCACCTTAGGTGCGTCACCCGCTACACATGCCACCTTTAATTTTTTACTCATTAATTTATTCGCAAGCAGGAGCATAACAATTTAACTAAACAAGTCATAACATTGATTCACATTCTCAATAATGTACATAAGCATCGCTTACATACAACATCACAATACAAAAACCTAGGGTGGGTTCGGTAACTCATATCTCCTTTTCATATCCCTGCTCTCAAAAGTTTGTCTATACAACATCAATCCAACATCTAAAGATTGATAAACTCCCTCAACACCAACTCCTTGATAACATAACCAGGAGGACCATCAAAGTTGCATACTAGGCTACGTACCGATGGGGAACCCACTCAGCAAGTCCTATGTTGACCCATACCATAGTAGTACACTTAGTATACACCAATATCGCATGAGGCAACACAACCTCCTCATAAGCATACTCTATGTGCGCAAGGGCTTCAAAAAGTGGTGGTGGCAGAAGAGCCATCCTACATGTTTGAATAATAAAGGGATAAGTCAAAGCCCAACAAGTAAAATTTCTAAGTCTAAAGTAGGAGTTCACATTCACACCCACCCTAGTATAACAATTACAAGCATTCAAAGCTACATAATCAATGCATGAGCACACACCTTATCTTCTTGCAAATGTCTCACACGAATGCATGGTATGACTACTCAATATACATTTATGGCATATAATTTCTTGATGCGTTAGTATCATTTGGTGTCTTATCAGCATGCATATATGTATAATCATGAGTATGCATCATCTTATTTTCTCCACCTCCCGAACACTCCCAAGACATCCCAACACATAGGGCATCTCAACTCCGAGGCATCCTACAACGTACTCACATGGCATCTCGCCACATTCATTCATAATTTTTCTTTTCTTTCTTTTACATGGGGTATCTCAACTCCCGAGGCATCTTGAAACACTTGGGGCAACATCACCACCCTCATGTGGACGACGACATTTTTCTTTTTCAATCTTTTAATGTTATCATGCAACATTAATGTACATGAAGATGAGCAACATCAACATTCAATGTACCACATCATTTCACTTAATCATCACCGATTGAACATATTCCACATCAACATTAAAGCATAGCAACATTTTATATAGCTATAATCAAATGAACATATTCAATATCAACATTCAATGATACCTTCCATAAATATATTGGATATGCATTTATTAAATAATAATGCTAAAAAATAGAAAGCATGAGAAAAAAAATTGAAAATTACTTTTTCCTATTATCAATAACTTTCTCGATTCAGTAACTACCAGACTTGATAATCTACCATAATCGGTAATCGGTAGCTGCCATCCTCAGTAAGCTACTACAATCGGTAATCACTAACTACTATCTTCAGTAAGCTACTATAATCAATAACCGATAACCCTTTTTTTGGTAACATTCTCTTCACCAAAACACCACCAATCTCCAAGGGATTAACTCGTGTTTCTAAGTAAAACAAATAAAATAGTCAAAGCAAAACTCAACATATCATCATTAAGATTCACATAAGTGAAGAATCCAACGTGTTATCACCAAACTTATTCACATATATTCATAAAATTCACTTAAAATAAACACCCATCAAGCAACCAAGCCAAGTACTTATTAAAACAACCTAGCTTAGTGCCTAAAGTTTTCACTTACCTTGAAAATACCTTGCGTAAAATCAAAACTTTAATTTCCTTCAAAGTAAGACAAAACCGAAATCAGTGATTTTTGTCTTGAAAATGACAAACCCATTTATGAAGAGTAGAGAAAGTTAATGAGTTTACCTCATTCAAAGCCATAAATGAACTCAAGATTTTAATAAAACACATGTGAGATATTTTGCTTTCAATCTTACTCTTGGGATTGAAAGCAAAAGTTGAAAGGAAAATAGAGAGTGAGTAATGAAGTAGGGCATTCTCTTGGGAATTCTCCCTCTTAAATTTTATATACATCATAACAAAGAGTGAAGAGGAGATGGGTTAACCATAGTTAAAGAATTTAATGCTCATAGGGTGAAATCATTGATTTAAAAAATAGATAGGGTAAGCGTTCCAATAGAATTTCTTCATGTGGCTCCTAAGTAAATAGCTTAGGCATGTGGCACAATCTCATAAGCTAAGAGAAAAGATATTTAAGAGGGGTTTCATCTCCTCTTGCCAAGTAAAGAGGCAAGTCATACCTTGCATTGATGAAGTAGAAGTTAACATAGATGAAGTAGGCATGACATCAACAAGGCTACATTCAAAGTCTCAACTTGCCAATGGAAAGGAAGCTAGAAGTTTAAAGTTCAAAGTCTCACTTGCTGAAGGAGAAAAAGCTAGAGATATTCATTCAAAGTCAAACTTGCCGATGGAAGGAGGAGTCAAAAGAATAACTTTCCAAAGTAACCTTTTTTCAGTTGAAATACTAAAGACTCAAGGAAATCAGAAAATCGGTGTCCATTTCGAAAGATATTTTGAACTTGTCAAAACGTTTAGCAAAACTTTTCGAACATAAGTTAATAATTAGCTTTTGAACCCATCAAAATATTTGGCAAAAATTTCCAAACATAAGTAAATAATTAACTTTGTAAAATTCTAACCCATCACTCACACGTAACAATCCTATTAATCGACTATGTAAAATTCTTAAGGCGTGACATCGATCGCAACCAAATTTCTACATATTAATAGATGTAAGAATTTTCTGGATGTCACACCCGAGCTCACTTAAGGCCATTGAGGAACCTAAGGGCTTGCTAGAGCAATGAGCTGGGAGGGGTTGAGCCTCGCCCGAGGTCACTATAGGTTGGTGAGGCTCTGGCAACCTCGAGCGAGGCTCGAGCCTCATTGAAATTAGGCAAGCTAAAGCCTCATTGACCTGTGGTGAAGGTCAAGCTAACCTGTGCCAATCGCCGGTGCCAGCCTTTGTTGTGGTCAGTGACCAACCAAGGAAGAAGAAAAAAAGAAAAAAATAATTAAAAAATCGCTTTAAAAATAAAATTATAAAAAAATTATTGAAAAGCAGTTTATAGAGGAAAATATTTTCTTACCGAATGGCAGAATGTTTTAGTTTATTTTCAAGTTTTGGCCGAGCACCGGAAAATATTGTTGTTTTTGTGGAAAATGGCTTCTTGGAAAACATTTTTCAAAAACACCGCATTTTCCGTGAAACAAATGGGGCCTAAGTGTCACACGCCGTCTTTTTATCCAATAATGAATCCTAAATTTCTCATCCACCAAGCATTCATGAAATGTTTTTGTGTTTATTATGATCCTAAAACACAACTAAACCATTCAAGTAAAACAAATAAAACAATATAAGAGAATTACAACCAATTCATCGAATATAGTAATAAAAGAACAAGTAAAAGATAAAGTGTAATAATGTAACTCAATATAAGTTTGGAAAAAATATAACATGACTTGTTATTAAACTGCATGATAGTAACCAACATGAGCTAATTTTGTTGGAGAAAACTCCTTAATATTTTGAAGTTGACAAAACTTATCCAAAGTCTATTATGAAGACTTCCAGACTTTAGTGTCAAAATTAGAAGACCGCCAGACTTTAGGTTCAAAGTCTGCCCACACTGACAAATTCCAGACTGAACGCCACTGAAGAATGAAGACTTATCCAAATGCAAGATTATCTTTATTTCTTCAAAAATTCAATTCATATGGCTTATGAATGACTTTCTGGTTGAATATAGCACCTACATGAGTGACTATCTTTATTGAAATCAATTTCAATATTCAAATATTTTGGAAGGCAAGTAAACTTAGAAAGTATCTACTTATGGAAACCAAGATCCTGATTGTATGGGCGAACAAGATTGACAAGCTTTCATCATAATCATCAAACGACTCGAGATCTCCTTGATTGATTCTATCCAATGGGTAGATTGGAAGAATTCCTTTGGAAAGTGCCAACGATCGAGAAAGCATGAAGTAGTATTTAAGGTGAACTCTCTAGTTGTTCGATAGAGTATGTGAAAGAAAAAATTCAAAGTATGAAGTTTTCCAGTTCCTTGCTATTTCATTCATTCACTGAGTCAAATTTGTACTTAAAAGAGAGAAAAATTTTATAGTGTGATTGTCACGTCTTGATCCTCGGGCGCGCGCCCATCCTTGCTTGGTCGATTAAATAGCGACGTCCCAGGATGCATCGCTGACCCATTCATTTTTAATATGCATGCGGAAGCAGTTAAACAATCCCCAGACAATAAAACAATAGGATAGAAAAGTAGGGCCATATGTTTCACACCTGAAAAACCACAACCACACTTTTATACAAGGCAAATCTCATAGTATATAATACAATACTATCAACAAAAGTTAGATCTATCACACATAGGTTCATAACTTAGGGTTTGCAAAACAGGGTGGGGGTCTCAATCCTCATCTGGGTCATACTCCAGATCCTCCTCGAGGTCCTCCTCCGGTTCTTCTTTAGGGTCCTCTTCAAGTTCCTCCTCCTGTTCCTCCTCCGGTTCAACGATCTCTCCTTCCTCTTCGCTCCAGCTGGAGTCCATAGCCGAGTACACAAGAGTGTCAAAATCACCATCCAACTTGGGATCCTTGGCGTTAATCACCGCTCCATCCATAGGATTTACAGTCCCCTTCCCGAATGCCACTTCCAGCACATACAGAGGCACGTCACATTCCGATATAGGACCCTCTCTTCGCCCATCATTGTAATGGCGATACCACGACCGATACTCATGGGGTACCTTATCGGGTTTATTCACGTCAACCTAGACAGACTCTACCAGCACATACTCCAGTCCCTCAGGGTGGTGGTGTATCGGGATGTGATATCATATCTCAGTAATCTCCTCAAGTATGCCAAAATGTACGGGAGGGGGTGGTGGGGGTGCTGCCATCTATAGACCTGAAATGTTATCCCACAACGGGATGAGATGACGTCTCAACGAGTTCTACCCCCTAAGACTCGATTAGGAAGCCAATACACCTTAAAGGCTGCCTTAAGCACAACACGAGTTGGAAGACTTACCTTGGCCTTAGTTCCTTCCTGCAAGTCAATTCAATTGATAAACTTGCAATCATAACACTCAATTAATTCGGATCGACTCATCGATCAATTGACACAGTCGATTACATGTCATCACGACCCCTTTCTTGGTCGACTCATCTCATACTATCTATTAAGTCCACTCATATCTAGACTACTCTTTGCTAAGCTGACAAATAAATAGTATAGCTCACTTCTGAGATAATCAAGTATATTGCTCTCTATCTAAGCTGCCATATCACTCTTACGTCGATATAATATACCGACATTGCTCAATCTAAGCTGATAAGGTATACTGCTCTCTACTAAGTTGCCATATCGCCCGTAAGCTGATATAATATACCAGTATACTGCTCTCTACTAAGCTAACATATCACCCGTAAGCTGATATGATATACCCTTCCAAACATACAACCAATTTCACATTTTTACCATTTCCGATAAAATAGTTATATGTGGGTACATAGTTGGCCTTAACCAAAATACTATAATTTTCTTTCCACAAATCCCACCATTTTCTGTAATCCACCAAAATATTTTTGGCGCTGTCAACCGACGCCCAGTTATTTTTCAATTAATTACCAAAATTAATTAATTTAAGAATAAATCCTAAAATCACAATTAATTCAATTCAACACAAATTAAGGCTCAATTAAATAAATAGAGAGTACCACAATAATTAGCATAAAATTTCGGTCTCCCAATATCCCGGTTTAAATTTCAAAAAATAATTAATTAAATAATTAATTACGAAAATTAATTATTAAATAGCAATAAATCCAACTTAGGCCCGTAATGCCTAATTGGACACCGAAACGGACCAGGAAAAATTCTGAGGTTCGTTCAATAAATACTAAAACCTATTTACTTGCTAACTACACTAACCATTTTCCTAACATGCATCGATAAGGCTTTAAATTAATTGCTCTACTCTAATCTATCCACTTAATCATACTTAATTAAATCTAATAAACCCCTAAGCATCATTAACCTACTAAGCGAGGATTAGTGAGTTAAACTCACTTGTTTGGCGAGCTAGTCGGTTCAAATCGATGAGAACGCGTCGGGGGACGATTCTTCTCAAAGCAGGCCTAACTTTCAGGGCCTGGAACACCTCCAAAACAGGCCAAACAACAACTCTAAAACCCACAACTTTATGATTTGATCTTGGCTGGAAAACAAAGGAAACAAAGTTGGTTGGGGCAGCAAGGATCGACAAAGGCAACGGGGAGTGGTTTCGGGTCCAAACGAGGACTCATGGAGGTCGGAGGCGGGCCAAACAACTCTGGCACAGGCTGAAACATTGGCTGAGATGGCGGAACATAAGGTTGGGAGCAACAGGGGCGTTGGCTGGGCGGTGGCACAGGCGAACGGTGGCTTCGCAGCGGGTCGAGGTAGGCAAGCGGCGGTCCAGCGCGGCTGAGGGACTTCGGCGGCTTCTCTGTTGGTTGTTAGGCTTGAGCAAGAAACAAATGAGGGGGAGGAAGGAGCTGCATGCTGGCTGGGGAGAAAGAGGGAGAGGAGGAAGACAAGTCTTGGTTTAGTGGGCCATCTTGGCCAAATTCTTCCAACCCTTGGTCCCTTTGACCATCCACTACCACTAGCATGTTGCTTGGCCTCCATTCAGCCACCAATGCCCCTTCTTACAACCCTTGACATGATTCAAAACCATAGACAAAGGGGGTATACGAATTTCCAACATTTCTTCACCAATTGGACACTTGATCTTATTTAAATCAAGCCAATTTGGCCCTAATAAATTCCGTTACCTAGTCAATAATCAAATTGATATTTTTCCTCACCAATTGAGCCCACTTGCTTCCTAATTGTGCGATCAAAAATGATCCCCGTCATTTTTGGACAAAAAAGCCCTAGGACGATTTTTTTTCCAAAAATCTCGAGTTGCAAAAAAATCTTATGAGACTGATTCAACACTCCTAGAATTTATTATGACATAACATAATCTTTAATTTCTGAAATCGGACTTAAATTCACGGTTAATTTCCATTTGGCGCGATTTTAGCGTGACCTAGGCTACAGGGTAACTTTCAGAAATTTTTCAATGCAAATTACCCGTGGTCGATTTTCTTTGAGCCACAATGAACCCACTCGACACATTAGTGACTCTCAGTTGTCATGAAATCTCGAGAATTCAAATACAAACAAAAAGTGCCAAAACGATAGAAAAATCATTCTAATGCCAGCCAACGAGAATTTTTCAATTTAGTGATGTCACCCACAATTAGTCACACATCTCAGTCGAACAGACCTATCTCTGATTTCTAATCAATTTTTAACTGTGCCGTAATGGCCTCTAAAGATGGACACGGTTGAACAGCCAATTCCTGATTGAATTCTCAAGTTTATTGCCTTAAAATTCCTTAATGGTTTCCCCAGATAATCTAGTTATCTCGAGAGTAATCAGTTGTGAGAACAACCATATAGGCGCGTCAATAAAATGCCTGATTTATTCAGTAGAAAACAGGATCGAAAATCTGGGATGTCACGATGATTTCATGAAAGAGAAGCAGACTCTTCAATATGAAGTTGAGATCACCAAAGTTGTAAAATCCCTTTTGTTTCTTAGTGAAATCTAGCCAATGGGCTATCAGCGTAGGAGAGTGGACGTAGGCTTGATCTAAACCAAACCACTATAACCTTGTGTTCTTATTCTCTTCCTTGAACTCCTTTATTTTGTTTAACGTTTTATCTAACTGCTAAAGTCAGAACTCGTTCATAGTCTATTATTTTCTAAAAGCAAATTACTTCTACTAAACCTTACGAATTTTTTTTACACCTAGTCATCCCCCTCTAAGTGTTATTACTAACCCTTTCAATTGGTATTAGAGCTTGTGTGCTTATTTATTAAAGTGTTTTACTTCTAAAGCTAAAGATCTATGGCTAGTATTTTGGCTCCAGGTTTAATTGAAAGCCAAAGCAACACCAGACCTCCTTACTTTGATAAGAAGGAGTAAAATGAATGGAAAAACAAGATGAAGGCATTCCTGATATCGAAAGATCTTCTAGAATGGGATGTAGTAGAAAAATGGATCAATCCCAAAGCTACATCAACCTCAGAAAGAGAAAAAGAAGTTGTAGATACTGGCGAAATAACACAAGCAGAATTAACCAAGAGATAAGTTCTTGATGCTAAAGCTATCTACTCTTTATACTATGCTTTATCTCCCATTGAGTATAACTGAATTTCTTCTTATGAAACGGCTAAAAAAGTTTGGGACAAGCTGCATGTTACCTATGAAGGAACTGATCGAGTAAAAGAAATAAAAATCAATATTCTACTCGGACAATATGAAGCATTCAAAATGAAGCCTGGAGAATCCATCTTTGATATGTTCAGTCATTTCATTGAAATCGTAAATGGATTGGCATATCAAGGACAGCCAATCTCAAGACCAATGAAGGTCAATAAACTGCTGCGTCGACTCTCCAAAGACTGGACTCACATGAAGACATCAATTAGAGAAACCCAGAAGATCATGCCTCTTTCAGTAGACGAACTAGTAGGCACACTTCAATCATATGAAGTGGAGCAAACCAATGAGGAAGAAGATCCTAAAGGTAAGAAATCAATTGCTTTAAAATCTAACGATGATTATGATGATACAGATTGAGAAGATGACATGGACGATGAAAAGCTAGCACTCATGATTAAGAAGTTTAGGAAGTTAAATAGAAAGGGAAAAAAAGATTCAACTGGAAGAAGCAGAGCACTCAAAAATTCTAGAAGAAACCAACTGAGGATAATGAAACCAACAAAAATGTGATATGCTTCAAATGCAAGAAAAATAGGCATATCAAACCTAATTGTCCTTTGTTGAAGAAAAAGATAGGAAGAATTGAGAAACACAAAAAGGCTCTCAAAGTAGAAACTTAAAGTGATACCGAGTGCGAGGAAAGTGATGAAGAATATGCCAACATATGTCTGATGGCCCATTCAAAATCAAACTCGGATTTTGAAACAGATTTTGATTCAAAATTAAACAAAGAAGTTGACGTTAGCAATTTAAAAATTCCTATTAAAGTCTTGAAGTATATAGATGAACTCTGTCTCAATCTCAAAACATTCCTTAAAAGGATTTCCAAACAAAAAATGGAGAATTCTAAACTGAGGCAACAGAAAACATCTTAGAAAGAAAATTTTGAAAATCTGGATAAATTTTTTGTTGATTTAAAAGAAAATTCTAATTCTCTCTCGAAGGAAAATGCCCTTTTGATAGAAGATATTTCACATATCACAAAAAGATTTTCAAAAATATTTGAGAAGTTGGAGAAAAGTTTTTCTATATAAAGACCTTATTTTAATAAATCTGGTTTAGGTATAACTTGAGAAACTATTCCTTTAATTGATTTTTCCAAAGTTAAAGAAAGAATCAAACAAAGACCTACAATGGCATTTTGCAAAAATCACTTTCAAAAGGTTTTTATAAAACCCGTTGGCCAAAATGCTCTCAAATATTCAAAGTGTAACAGCTCAGAACATTTCGAGAATGAATGTCCCAAGGTTTGGAGACCGGTTAAGAGGGATTGGGCAAAGACTATTTTCAATACTAACTCTCCTAGACCCAAGAGAATATGGGTACCAAAGAAAGCTTGAGTTCTTCTTTTGAACATAGGTCACTATCAAGAGGAAGATCAAATGGTATTTGGATAGTGACTGTTCGAGACACGTGACAGAAGATTCGAGTTGCTTTATAAAACTTGTTCAAGTGAATGGTGAAAAAGTTTCTTTTGGTGGAAATAGCAAAGGAAGAATTATTGGATGTGGAACCGTGAAGATTTGAAGCATGACTATCAACAATATCTCCTTGATGGAAGGTCTAAATTACAATCCACTCAGCATAAGTCAGCTTGGCGATACTAGATTCAAAATAAATTTTCAAGAAGGCATATGTTCAGGAACGAGTAAAGATTACTCTCAATCATTCACTGGACAATGGCATGGGAATATTTATCTTCTGGATATAAAACAAGAAAGTTCTCAGTGTCTTATATCTATTCAAAAAGAAGCAAATCTTTGACATAGAAAGTTTAGTCATGTTAACATGAAGCAGATTCCTAAGATTTCTTTCAAGAAGCTTGTTCATGGTCTTCCTGACCTGACTTATCAAAAGTCCGATTTATGCACTCCATGTGTTTTGGGAAAACATATTAGAAGTTCCTTTAAACCTGTAAATCAAGTCTCTACCAATCGAGCTTTGCAGCTTCTGCATATGGACCTCTTTGGACAAACCAGAACTCAAAGTATTGGTAGAAAGAGATACTGTCTAGTAATCATGAATGATCACTCTCGCTTTACTTGGGTTTACTTTCTGGCAAATAAGTCTGAAGCCTTCTCTCACTTCTCAAAGTTTGCCAAAAAGGTTTGGAATGAAAAAGGATATGTTATTTCGAGCATACGAATAGACCATGGAGGTGAATTCAAAAATTAAGACTTTGTGAAATTCTATGATGAATCTGATTTCCAACATGTTTTCTCTTCTCCATACATTCCAGAACAAAATGGGGTTGTGGAAAGGAAAAATAGATCTTACAGGAGATGGCCAGAACCCTCTTAATTGAGAGCAAAATTTCCTCTCGATTTTGGGCTGAAGCAGTTGCTACAGCTTGCTACATCATCAACAAAGTGTTCTCGAGGCATATTCTAGAGAAAACTCCTTCTGAAGTGTATAAAGGGAAGAACCCAAATGTTTCTTACTTCCATGTATTTGGCTGTAAGTATTATGTTTTGAAAAATGCAAATGATCGAATCGGGAAGTTTGAAGAAAAATCAAAAGAATGAATTTTCCTTGGCTACTCAACCCCAAGCAAAGCATCTAGAGTCTTTAACAAAAAGACTTAATCTATGGATGAATCTATGAATGTCAAGTTTCAAGATTATGTGCAAAATCAGCTAGATCAAACTCAACTTGAAGAATCTGAACCCATTCAAGACTTTACAAAGTCTACTTCCCCCGAAGTGGTTCAAACTTCTGGAGATCAACAACATGCAGAACTAAAAGATTCAACTGAAACAGAGGATCAGCAGACTCTCAGACCAAGCAACAACTGGAAAAATAAGTCAAGTCACCCCAAAGAACTCATCATTGGCAACATTGATGAAGGAATTCACACCAGATCCAAAAGATAAGAAGAGTCTAGCACCCTAGCACTTGTTTCTAAGATAGAACCCAAAAGTGTAGAAGAAGCCCGGTCTGATGAAAGTTGGATCAAAGCTATTCAAGAAGAGCTCAAATAGTTCAGCATCAACGATGTTTTGGAGCTAATTCCTAAACCTAAAGGTAAGTCTATTATCGGAACAAAATGAATTTTCAGGAACAAGATGGACGAGCAAGGAAAAATGATCAAGAACAAAGCAAGACTCGTGGCCAAAGGATATACGCAAGAAGAATGGATAGACTATGACAAGACCTATGCACCAGAAGTGATATTAGAAGCAATTAGATTATTACTTGCTTTTACTTGCTATAAAAATTTCAGGTTATTCCAAATAGATGTAAAGAGTGCCTTCCTCAATGGATTTATCCAAGAAGAAGTCTATATGGAACAACCACCTGGATTTAAAGATCCAAGAAAGCCAAACTTAGTCTACAGACTGAAAAAGACCTTGTATAAATTGAAGCAAGCACCTCGAACCTGGTATAAAAGGTTAAGTAAATTCCTAACTCAAAATGGTTTTGTTAAGGGAAAGGTAGTTACTACTTTGTTCATAAAAAAAGAGGGTAAAGACTTTCTGCTGGTTCAAATTTATACTGATGATATTATATTTGGATCCCCTAATGAAAATCTACGCAAGGAATTCTCTAGATGTATGCAGAATGAATTCGAAATGAGTATGATGGGTGAGTTAACTTTCTTTCTGGGATTGCAAGTTGAACAATTGAAGAAAGGTATCTTTGTTCACTAAGAAAAATATGCAAAAGATCTTAACAAGAAATTCGGATTGGAAAATTGCAAGAAGACATAGACAGCAATGTCAAGTTCTTCAAAGCTGGACAAAGATGAAAGAGAAAAGAAAGTAGACCAGAAGATTTACAGAAGCATAATCGATTCTCTTCTTTACCTTACTGTATCTAGACCTGACATTTTATTTAATGTTTGCATATGTGTTAGATTCCAATTAGATCCCAAAGAATCTCATTTAAGTGCTGCAAAACGCATCATCAAATATGTTGTGACTACTCCAAAGTTAGGTCTGTGGTATCCCAAAGAATGAAACTTTACTCTTCTTGGATATTCAGACGCAGATTTAGTAGGTTGTAAAGTCAACAGAAAGAGTACTTCTGATTCTTGTTAATTGCTGGGCAGCATGTTGGTGTCTTAGTTCTCAAGAAAGTAGAGTACAGTAGCTCTATCAACAGCAGAAGTAGAGGAGCCGTTTTTCTCAAATTTTATGGATAAGACAACAATTAAGAGACTTTGGAATTGAAAAATCGTGCACTGAGATCAGATGCGAGAAGACCAGTGCTATTAATCTCACGAAGAACCTAATTCTTCATTCAAGGGCAAAGCATATAGAGATTCGATACCATTTTATAAGAGATCATGTCCAAAATGGGGAGATTATGATTTAATTCATTGACTCGAAGAATCAGTTGGTAGACATTTTTACAAAGCCTCTGGAAAAAAATCTATTCACACCAGACTGAATATTTTATCTCGTACCAGTTAAAGTCTGAAATTGGTCAGACTTAGAATGTCCATAAACTATTTTAGTAAGTTAATATATCTTCAATGCAGGTAACTTAATTTTAATATGAAAATTTATATCTTCAATGCAGGTAATTTAATTTTAATATGAAAATTTCAAACAGGTACATTGATATTTGAATTATTGCTTGCCAATTTTATTTTTAGAAGTTATCTTTTCGAATTTTTAAATTTTTGGCAGTTTTTATTTTTGAAAAAGGCAGTTTTTTTTTCCTTATGACGATTCGACTAACCCCATTGTACTTTCTTTATATACTGTCGAGTCTTTTTCTACATTCACATCTTCTCAAACCCTAGAATACAGACTTTCTACTCTCTCATTTTTTACTCTCAAGATTGTTCTACAAGTTTTATCTTTTTCACTCGAACGTGTTCAGGAAATCCTCAAAGACTGTGAAGAGGTCTTTCCAAAGGAAGTCGTATTGGATCTCAAGCAGGGGCACAGAATATGTCTGAGGGTCCTACACATTTTGATTTGACTGAGGAAGAAGATTCTCCACAACTTTCTCCACAGTGTGCTACACAAAATCCTCCGCACCAACCAATGGAAGAAGAAATCGAGGAAGATGTCGAACCTCTTAGAACCATGAAACCCCAAATTATTTATAAGCTTTACAATCAGTTGAAGAAGGGTGGTACTGCTATGACTTTTATTAATGAATTTCTGAAAGAAAGAGGATACAAGAATGAGACTCAATTCTTGCGAACGATGGAAAGATTGAGAATAGTGCTTGAAGGAGAGGCAGATAGAGTGATTCGTAACTTTCATGTTGATCCCTGTTTTAGTTCTTTCAATCAACCAGAGAGCAAGGACAATGGTGAGAGAATGTATTCGAATTTTCAGTTGAAAATGGGCATTGCTGCTGAAGTGCGTGGTGATGGAATGAGTTTGTTTTGTTCTAAAGATTACAGAAATGCTTACTCCAAATTGCTAAAAATAGGGGTGATGAACCCTCGATAGGTCGATTTGATTTCTTGGATTTGATAAAGGTGAACTTGAGGGAGAAGCCGACTCTCCTTCAACTTGAAAAACTTTGCTCTGAAACTTCTGTTGCTTATCTTGAGTTAACTGCTTATTTCTATTCGAACCTGTCTTTTCTTGATGCGAATTTCAATTTACTATGAGGGAGAAAGATTACGTGGTGGATGTTGACACGTTGGTTGACGATATCGGTGTGGAAAGAGGTAGTTTCCAACAATAAATGTCTGTGTTGGTCATGCGACAAGTTCTCTTGTTAGGGACAGACTTTCTGAAGGTGGCATTACTTATTCCAAACTGTCTGCCTCAAGCATTTTGTTGCACAAAGTCGTGATCAACTATATCCGACCAAAGTCAACTTCAAAGACAGATGTTTCTCGATCTGAAGCAAAACTGATGTTTGCCATCAGTAATGGAATGAAGTTCTATCTGCCTCATACAATCCCAATTCATATATACAGGACTATTGTAAAGGATAAGGGACAGCTCCCTTACTCAGTGCTGGTCACACAAACTTTCAGACATTTTCATATTCAGTTTCCAGCCTCTCTCTATGTTCGAACTATTGCTCCTATGGTTAAGGATTGAAGATGGTGTCCAAGATGAGGTTGAAGGAACTAAACAAAGCCTTAAAACGCTTGAAGGAAAAGTCACGTAGCAAAACCAAACAAGACTCTGCTACACAAAAAAGGAAAGGCAAGGAGCTCATGCTTGAACCTGCCAAGAAGAGAAGATCTCTTATCCTGCAAGACAAAGAGGATGAAGATGATCTTACTCTCTTTGCATTTTCCTTGAAGAATCTTCGGAGTTTTGTCAGTTTTGAGCAGGAACAAGACAAAAAAGAAAGTGGACAGGGAAAAACAAAGAAAAGAAAAGAAGGAAGAGAAGAAAGAGAAGAAGCAGGAAGAGAAGCCAAAGAAGAAGGAAGAGAAGATGAAGAGGAAGAGGGTTAGGATGACTCTATTGAACCAACTTTTGCAATATCCTTATTTGATGATTCAGAGAAGACAAGGAGTGGACCTGTAGAAGCTCAAACAGAAAAAGAACATCACTTTGGCGCTGAAACTAAGAAGGAACAAGAATAAGAATTCCTCTCTCCACCTGTAGACACTGAAACAGGGGGAGTTCATGAGAAAATAGGTACTTCTTCTTCTCCTATTTTTACAGGTGATGATGTTAGTAGATCTCTTGTCGATGCAGAGGATGTCTATGCTTCACATTTTCTCGAAGCTAACATTAAGGAATCCTCTCCAAGTCAAGGAGTTCGACAAGCTGATGTACCCTCAATTCTTCACACTCCTTGAATTCATTTCGCTAAGGCCAGCGCACAAACCGAACCAACTGGTGATTATCCAAGGATGATGGAACTCCTTTTGGAGGTGAAAGCCCAGCAATACACTATGGAGTATGAGATACAGAAACTTCATGCTGCTTACTCTGGGAAAGTACAATCTTTGGACACACACGTACAAACTCTGAATTAGCAAGTTTCTCAATTTGTGGTCAAGAATGATGACAGTGCTAAGATGCTAAAGACTGTTCAGACTGTAGTTCAGAATGTTTCTCTCCAGTGCCAAAAGATTGAGGAGACAGTAAAGTTGATAGGGGATATCCAGCTCATTCGAATTCCCAAACACACATGATTTTATTGAACTTTTTATCTTTCTCCACTTTTTGGTGCTGACAAAAATGGGGAGAACGTGCAGATTTGACTTGTTTGACTTTAACTTTTGTTGAACTTAAACTTTTGTTGATTTTTTATTCTGTTTGCAGGCAACTTACTTTTGTGGTAATGATTATGGATGGATAGTTGTTTAAGACTTGTTATTTGTCTAATCCTTTCAAGATTAACATGTTTTCTATGGTTGCAGAATCGATCAACTTATTTTTATAAGATATTATGTACTGCTTAAGAGTTGTCTTGCAGGTTAAAAATTCTTAAATCTGCAGGAAAGTTTTGTTACCATCAAAAGGAGAGAGATTGTTGGAGAAAACTCCTTAATATTTTGAAGTTGACAAAACTTATCCAAAGTCTATTCTGAAGACTTCCAGACTTTAGTGTCAAAGTCTAAAGACCGCCAGACTTTACGTTCAAAGTCTACCCACACTGACAAATTCCAAACTGAACACCACTGAAATTAGGGGTGTGCATGGTCCGGGCGGGCGGTTCCCGACTTAGAACCGGGAACCGCCCACTAAGGACCGGTTCCGAAAAATTGGAACCGGGATCCACCCGTTCGTTGCATGGATCCACCCGAGAACCGGACAGCCGGTCCGGTCCGATTCTCGGGTGGATCCATGGAACCGATATTGGCGGCGGAGGAGCAGCGGCGACAGCGTCGACGCTCGGGGAAGAATCGAAGACAGAGACTGAGTGAGGGGACGGACAGCAGAGGCAGAGGAGCAGCGGCTGACAACTATGGAGGGTGGCGACCGGCGTGAGGGGGTGAACAGCGGCGGAGGAGGAGCAGTGGCAGCGGAGGAACAGCAGCAGCAGAGGAGCAGCTGCAGCGGCGTTGACGCTCGGGGAGGAATCGAAGACAAAGAGACTGAGCGGGGGGGCGAACAGCAAAGGCAGAGGAGTCGAAGACAAAGAGACTGAGCAAGGGGGTGAACAGCAAAGGCAGAGGAGCAGCGGCTGTGGCGGGTGGCGACCGGCGTGAGGGGCGAACAGCGGCGGAGGAGGAGCAACGGTGGCGGAGGAGCAGCCGCAGCGGAGGAGCAGTGGCGACGGTGTCGACGCTCAGGGAGGAATCGAAGACAAAGAGACTGAGCGAGGGGGCGGACAGCAGAGGCAAGAGGAGCAGCGGGCGTGGCGAGTGGCGACCGGCGTGAGGGGGCAAACAGCGGCGAAGGAGGAGCGGCGGCGGCGGCGTCGACGCTCGGGAAGGAATCGAAGAGGAAGAGACTGAGCGAGGGGGTGGACAACAGCGAGGGGGCAGACAGTAGAGGCGGAGGAGCAGCGGCTATGGCGGGTGGCGATCGGCTTGAGGGGGTGGACAGCGGCGGCGGCGGCGGCGTCGACGCAAGGGGAGGAATCGAAGACGAAGAGAAGAGATTGAGGAAGAGACACAGAGAGAGAGAGAGAATCGAAGAGGATGAAACCGCAAAGTCAGAGACAGACGCGAACTTAGGATTTCTTTCTTTTATTTTATTTAATTTTTTAATATTAAAAAGTGCCGGTCCGGTCCGAGTGGGCGGGCGGGTGGATCCGCCCACGAACCGGGAATCGGACCGGTTCCCTCGAGAACCGCCGGTTCCGGGCGGTTCCGGTCCGGTTCCGGGTGGTTCGGGCAGTTCCCGGGTATTTTGCACACCCCTAACTGAAATAGCACCTACATGATTGACTATCTTTATTGAAATCAATTTCGATATGCAAATCTTTCGGAAGGCAAGTAAACTTATAAAGTATCTACTTACAAAAACCAAGATCCTGATTGTACGGGTGAACAGAATTGACGAGCTTTCATCATAATCATCAAACGACTCGAGATCTCCTTGATTGATTTTGTCCAACGGGTAGATTGGAAAAATTCCTTTAGAAAGTGCCAACGATCGAGAAGGCGTAAAGAAGTATTTAAGGTGGAATCTCTAGTTGTTCGATAGAGTGTATGAAAGAAAAATTTCAAAGTCTGAAACTTTCCAATTCCTTACTATTTCATTCATTCACTGAGCTCAAATTCGTACTCAAAAGAGAGAAAATTGTTATAGTGTGATTTCGTGAAAGAGAAGCAAACTCTTCACTGTGAAGTTGAGATCACCAAAGCTATAAAATCTCTTTTGTTTCTTAGTGGAATCCAGCCAGTGGGCTATCAGTGTGGAAGAGTAGACGTAGGCTTGATCTAAGTCGAACCACTATAAACCTTGTGTTCTTATTCTCTTCCTTGAACTCATTTATTTTGTTTAAAGTTTTATCTAACTGCTAAAGTCAAAACTCATTCATAGGCTGTTAATTTCTAAAAGCAAATTTTATAGTGTGATTTCATGAAAGAGAAGCAGACTCTTCACTGTGAAGTTGAGATCACCAAAGCTATAAAATCTCTTTTGTTTCTTAGTGGAATCCAGCTAGTGGGCTATCAGCGTGAAAGAGTGGATGTAGGCTTGATCTAAGCCGAACCACTATAAATCTTGTGTTCTTATTCTCTTCCTTGAACTCATTTATTTTGTTTAAAGTTTTATCTAACTGCTAAAGTCAGAACTCGTTCATAGGCTATTATTTTCTAAAAGCAAATTACTTCTACTGAACCTTGCGAAATTTTTTTTACACCTATTCACCCCCCCTCTAGGTATTGTTACTAACCCTTTCAAATTTCAAATAAACTAAACTAAACCAAAGATTGCCATTAAATTTCCTAAACTATATGCATACTAACTAGCTGAAATTAAACTAAATATAATACAAAGATCTAATCACCTAATCAAGACCCATTTTCTAACTATTTAAAAAAAAAATCTGATTTATCATCATTGTCATGACCTACCCTTTCCACCTTGTGGAGAAAGGACACATATGTTTAGAGGTATTGCCTAAAAGATGGACCTATGATCCTTAATTAGACGCAAGCTCTCTCAAACTCATATCTTACATGACATCAGGTATTCTAATGAGAAGTCACTACTAATGTATTGGGGTTGACCAGAAACCAAGTGAGATATGGAAGCATACCTCACTTCTTACATAACCAAAAAATCTAGGGTTGGAGACTTAGTTACACTGATTAATTAATTAGAGCCCTTTTTAATACCTATTCATTTGAAAAAGATTTTATTAGGCAGTCTGGATTAATTTCAGACTTATCTACTAACATGTGAGATGACCATGCACGTGCAACCAATAAAGTATTAAATAAAAGGAAAAACAAGTATTTGATGCTAAGAAATAAGTAAAATGCCATTCCTAAATAGGCTAAAGGGAAACTACGACCAATGTATTGAAAGCGCACAATCAATTAATAATTCATCTCGAAAAAGGAAACATTGAAATCTTATTGTAAAACTCTAAGGCTGCATTTGGCGGTCAGAATAAAATTCAAAATATGATAAATTTTATCCTATCTTACATTTGGTGCTTACTCAAGACCGGATAAAGCCGAATATAAGGATGATATAGGCCAAATTAAATTATCCCATGGATGAGGTAGGATAAAGGTAGATACGATTACTAATATCTATAATAGTAAAGTTATTTTTGTTAAATAAATAACTTCTTAAATTAACAAAAACAATAACAAAAATAATAATTTAGTTTTTAATTTAATTTTAGTTTATTTATATATTCGAATTTAATTCTATGTTATAATATAAATTAAATAAATATTTATTTATTTCATATTTATTACATATATATTGGTACAATTTTCTATTAATAAAAATTTATTAGAGAATGATGGAAAGGGAAGAAAAAAATAAAAAAAATTAATTAATTAAAAAAGAGATTAAAAAAAAATCTCCCTTAACCGTCTCTATACTCTGAACTAAAATTCCTTGTAGTTTGAGCTAAAAGGCAATCTCTCGAGAGGCTTGAACAGAGGTTCGCCTATTGTAGGATAGCATAACTTTGTAACTGACCTAGTCTTCCCTATTTCTAAGTATAGGTCCCCTTATATGGTATTAGAGCCATGGTTTTATTTGTAATTTAGTTTATTCCATGTGCTTAGATGGTGAATCTAGTACTAAGAAGATTTTCTCCTCATCATGTCTGATCCCGAAACTCTTAATGCTCTTGTCACTCTTTCTGAGTCTCCATCTTCCTCTTCTTTGTCAAAATTATGTGTGTCAGATGCCTCTAATATTGACTATCTTTATAAAGTCTCTCTTAGTGAGTATTGAAACTCAGCTTCCTCTTATGAACCCATACTCTGTTTTTGCCAAACCATCTTCATCTTTTTCCCCTATCCGTTCGATTAGTCATCTTACCCACCAAACTCCCAAAGAAGTGAGAGTATGTGTAGACTTCCAAATTTGACCAACATCCTATTCCAGCCCCTGAAAATGAATACTTTGTTACTCTTTAAGGCTTGTTTGTTAAAATTTGTTTCCGTTCCCCAGAACAACTATTTTGGTTCTTTTGTTCCGGGGAATTCAAAAAGAATAGAAACCCGTTTGGTAAAATTTTGTTCCCAAGAACAAAAAATTTATTGTTTTGTTCCCGGGAATAAATTTGAAATAGAAACAAGAAGTAGAAAAAATGAGTGTCTTGTTCTCGAGAATAATTTCTAGAATCTATTTGTCTCTCTCTTCTCTCTTCTTCTCTTTTCTTCTTCTCTTTCTTTTCTTCTTCTTCTTCGTTTTGGCCAGTCACCAGTTTTGCCCATGGACGATGTCAGCGACCGGCGAGACGAGGGCTGGCAACCTCACCAGAGTATCACCAACCCTCGAAGACGCCGAGGCTCATCTGCCCGAACCTCGCCGTGGCCGTGCGATGCCCGGCCTTGCCTTGGCTGGGCGAGGTTGATTTGGCGAGGCTAAGCTCGCCTTGCCACTGGTGAGGCTAAGCCTCACCAAATCTAGGACAGTGTCGCCTGGCTAGATCTAGGCAAGGTCGACCTCGCCCAACCAAGGTGAGGCCGAGCCTCACCCGGCCACAGCGAGGCTTGGCCTCCTCAGCCGGCACGAGGCTAGGCCTCACCAGGCTAAGGCGAGGCCAGCCTTATGCCGCCCGGGCGAGGCCGAGGCTCACTGGTGGCCTAGCGAGGCTTGCCTAGCCATTCTTTGTATCATTTCCAAGAAAGTTGACAAACTGGGGGGATATGTAAAAGATATCCTTGGGGATATGTAAAAGATATTCTTTCTTTTCCATTGTTTCAACATATAGAAAAAGGGAACCTCAAAGTGGCTCCATTTCATTTTATTCCATCCATATCATAATTCCATTAAGTTAATATCCCTTTGGTGTCCATTGACATAAGAGATGTCGTTTCTAGTCTATATCTTTTTATTTCTATATATGAAAAGTTAAAAAATCATCATATAATAATCCAGAAAAAGATCATAACATGAGTGATTCGGCAGATTTGGATTCCTATATATCCACTCATGGAGTACTTCATTATACGATATATATAAGATCCATCTGTATAAATATCATCATTTACATCTAGAAAGCTATATGCTTTGGAAGAAGCTTTGGTGGGTCTCTGAGATCCTTTCGATGACCTATGTTGTGAATTGTTTATTTGGTTTTTTTTTTTTTTGTCTTGTATATCTAGATATAGATAGAATAAATAGAATCTTTGTATTCGGCTCCACTCGAACCCAGAGTTAGCTGGTTCTCCCCGAAATGCGTTGAGGCACAATAGTTGACTAGACATCTAAGGGTAAAGCACTGATTCGGTGTAGGCTGCAAGAGTGGTACGATAACCTCAGACCAATCAATCAAATATTGATTAATATGTAATTGATCGAAGACTACTTGAAAACGACTCTTCTGCTTAGAACCGAAATGTTCCAAATGTTCCTGGAAATTCTTGATCTGATTAGAGCCTCGACCTCACCTGGCCACCGACAAGGCTTAGCCTCGCCCTAATCTAGTGAGGCCGAGGCTCATTGTGGCTAGGCTGGCCTCCGGCGACTAGTCAAAGAGAAAAAGAAAAAGGAAAAGGAAAAAAGGAAAAAAAATAAGAAAATGTAATAAAAGAAATAAAAAAAATCTAATAATCTCACGAAACGTATTTCTATCCCGAGAGTAGAAATTTTAGAAAGTTATCAAACACGTTCTTTTGCTAATAAAAAAATCATTTCTCATAAAAAATTGTTACCCAAAATAGAATGGTTACCAAACTTGCACTTAGACTCCCTTGGAATTGTGAACCCCAACAAATATACTCTCACATCCACTATGGAACTGTGTGTCTTGCACTCACTTTTCATGGCCAAAAAAGCCTGCCGGTTGTGGCCATAATGGCTCTATTAGACACTCGATTCTTAGAATACCAGCATGCTTGTATCGGCACAGTCCAAACTACTTTGAATGTAGGGACATTCTTTGTAACCTTATATCCAAACTTCAATGTTGCTCTTTCAAATCCTTAGTTGTTGTCCTTTTTGAAGGTCCAAATTCAGCTTACTGGAGCACCTCAGATTGTTGATTCCATTGCAACAACACTCCATTACCAGATGGTTTATTGAATGCAGAATCATGTCTTGGATCTTAATTTCTAGAATGGAAATGAAGATGCCCCGTTAATCTCCATGCAAAATGATCAGGCCTCCTGTATCCACATTCCCAGATAGATTCCTAAAGAAAAATTGGCCAAGCTTCTCCCAAAGACTTGGATAACCAATTATGAAAAAGATGTACCAAAATAATAAGCCTCAATAGTCCTCAGACTTTGAGTTTGTGAGAAAAAAAGGATGGCATAGTTGCCATCAAGTTCGGCAAAGATAAGGAAGAAAGTCCCTCTATCTTCCAGACCTTGTTCATGATCCAACCCTGCATTCTGGAACCAATCCCTGAGCCAGACCCAAAAAATATTGTCAAATATTTCCAGAGTGATAGAAATCATGTCCATTACCATAAAGACTCTTATAGTCATTGCTTTTGGGATCCTTTTTGCCAATGTTCTTCATGTACAAATTTTCCTAATGAAGTAAATCTAGCTACAAAGCCTAAGCAAAAAGCCTAAAAGGCTAAAGATGGCTTATACCATAAGTATTTGAATAGAGGCCCTCTATTGATACTCTTGGTGAAAATGATAAGATCCAATTCATGATTTCATATTCCCCATTTCCACCACCTATATCTGTATCATCGCCATCATCACTTTTGGCCTTATTATCCTCCCCTCCTTCCTCACCTCCTCATAAAAAACCAGATGTTTCACCATTTTACAAGCCAATCTTTAAGTGGCAAAAAATATCTCATACCCACTTGAACTTCCAGGAGAAACACCATCTAACCCAGAAGCTCAAAATAAAGCTAACCCTTTAATCTCCATGTTCCATGGTACAGATTTTCCTCCCTTTATGCAAGAAGGCTTTAAGCTTTCTTTTCCTATTGCTGAAGAGTTTATTGATCCTTAGGGGAGATATCATCATGCCCAAAGATCCCTGCTCTAACTGATGTGGACGAGCACGAAAGGCAAAAGAGAACTCTTATTGCCGAAGTTGTTCTAAATTGGCAATCAGAAACTCTTTTGGCACACAACAATGCTTTCAAAATGTTTGACTCCAAAATCGTTGACATACAGAGAGATCTTAAGAGATATGATGAGACCACCAAAAAAAAATGCTCACAGATTTCCAAAAAAGGCTTCACGCCTTGGAATTTAGGCAACACTTAAGATATCATCATCTCGAGAGCTCAAACACTGAGATAAATAATAATAAAAAAAAAGACAAATTCAACTCCTTGAGGAGGGGAAATTCAAACCTCCTGATCCATTTCCTACTTTATCAAGAGCTAAGTATTCTCTTCCACCTCCAAGTACAATATTTACTGCTATTGTAGAGACCTCAACCAGACGAAATGGCATTGATGTGGTAAAGATGCAAAATCGCCTCAAAGAAACTTTTAGGCTAAGAAAGGAAAAAAGAAAAGGAAGAATCCTCCAAACTTGCTAAGGAGGATTTGGACCAAAGAATGTTGTCCAATTCGTTGGAATCATTTTTGAGAAATCTAAGTAACTCAGAGGATAAACAACTCAATCCTACTACTTTGAAAGATCAACCCCCTCCAGATCTAATTTGAAAGATCAGCCCCCTCCAGATCTGATTCTTCCAATCAATTCTTAAATATTTATGGCTAATCCATCATATCAGTAAATGGAAATAAACCCCTCTAAACCAAAAGTTCTCCAACCAAATAGCTCATCCCAAGCCCTTACTTTCACTAAACAGTTCTTTACCCTTGATGATATTCCCTATTCTATATAGCCAGAAAGATTTGAAGAATTTCATTCTTTGCTAAAAACTCAAGCTCTTACAAATCAAGATAAGTATAATGTCCTTTTTGAATTTGTCACAAGGTTTACCGATAGCCTCAAACATTGGTGGCAATCAATTTCAAAACAAGCAAGTGCATTTTCTACTCTTGACAGATTTTGGCCAAGCCATTGTTTTTATCTATCACTTTTTTCGTTGGCAAACCCACTAACCTCCATGAGCTCAAAAGGAGAGAATATTTTGAAAAAAAAAAATGTTTTTGTCTCCAAAAAAGGCATCTCGATAAACACTATCGAGAAATGATTAAACTCTCTTATGGCATTGGAGCTGATGCAAACTTGAAATAAGTCTTCCTAGCTTCTATTCCCAGAGAGCTTTCTTAGCAAATTGAGAGATCATTTCTCAACGAGTAAAGGAGAATTGTAAATATTCCCCTTGGAGAAATACAACAAGAGATTCATCTTTGTCTCGATGATCTATGTATTAGACACTAGATGATGAAGACTTATATGAAAGACAATCGAGAACTTAATGGTGCCTGTTCACGCTAGAATTTGAAGATCAAATGTTCCAAAAAAGATTGTGATGGCTCTTGTGTAAAATATTTCAAAAAAAAGAAGCATTTCAAGAAATACCAAGTTGAAAGATCCAAGCATGGATCTAACCACTTCCAAAGAAAGAAAAATTGGCGATTCCTATGAAGAAGAAAAGACCACACAGACCGCAAGAAATCAACTCGATCTTCATCTGCATGAAGAAAGGTCATTTCGCAAAAATTGTTTGCAGGCGAAAAAAGGTTAGATTCACTTAATACATCACATTACAATTGAAACTGGCATTTTCCTTAAAAATGATGAAGTCGAATCATTGTTCTCTATTGATGAAGATTCATCCGAACAAACTCTTTGTGTTATTACTTTCTACCAAACCCCTAGTGAAATCGACTCTTATTCAAATTCTAAAGATCTTTTTCACATATCCCTCACCTCTATAAAACAAGACCCAGTATATATTCCAGTCAAGTTCATTGCCCTCGTTATCCTGTTAAAATCTTCACTTCAAAGTTTGCAAAACCAATCGCAGTCATGGTCCTTATAGATACTGTGCTGGTTCTTCAATTAGACACTAAAGTTCTTCTTGAAGAATACTAGACTTCTTGTGTTCGGTATTTCAATTCTACTTTAGGAGATACTTTTTTCCACGAATGTGCGTACTACACCAGTAACTATCCAATTCTTCCTTTAGTGTTCTATAACCACTAAAATCCTTGGAACTAGTCTTTCCAACAAAGATTTAATCATTGGTTGGAACATTATGACCCAAATTTCTCAACTTCGAATCATCCCTAGAAAAAAGGCCTTAAGTATAAAGACCAATTCTCTGAATTTATTAATATTCAAAGACTCTTTTCTATCCAAATGAGTTTGTTAGATAAAATCATGCAACATCTTGCTTTTACTCAAAGAAAATGCTCAGAGCTACTACAGCAAGACTTTATTGAAATTTCAGATTCTCAATGGGCTTGCGAAACTTACTATGTCAACAAACGAGCTAGGCAAAACAGAAGAAAAATGCGATTAATAATAAATTACTAGCCACTTAACTTCTTCCTCCAAGATAATAAGTTTCCTTTGCCCTCTCGAAACTCCCTCTTTGCTAGATTATGCAAAGCCCACATCTATTCCAAGTTTGACCTCAAAGATGGAATTTGGCAACCGGGCATTCATCTTGAAGACAGGCCTAAGATAGGGTTCTGTATTCATAACTAGCATTTCCAATGGAAGGTTCTCACTTTTGGCCTCAAAGTGGCCCATTTCCTCTTCTAAAAGGCCATGTGCCATATCTTTCAGCCAATCTTGCACAGTGCAACAATTTATATTGACGACATATTACTTTACAACCCTCATGTTCTCACTGCCGACTTCTCAAGCAGTTTGCAGAAATTGTAAAGAAATATGGAATCATACTCTCCCAAAGAAAGATGAACATTGCCTAGATGGAGATTGAATTCATAGGTATGCACCTTAACATAAACATACTATTCAGGGCCACATATTGCTAAGGAATTATTAAAATTCCCATAAGAGCATTTCACGACAAAATAGTTTCAGCAATTCTTTAGGATAATCAATTATCTTAGGGACTTTGTTCCTAACATTGTCAAATTATCGATTCCCTTGCAATTGATGCTGAAGAAAAATCCTCCACCTTAGGGTAAAACCCAAGCCAATGCAATCGCATAACTAAAAGTAGTCATACGGACTCTTCTTCCGTTACAAATCCCATCTATATGAAAGAGAGTTCTTCAAACCGATGCCAGTTATGACTACTGGGTAGTCATACTGTTTGAAAAAATTGAAGGTAGGCGACATCTCTGCACTTACAAAAGTGGAAATTTTTTCCAAGCTAAAATGCATTATCATTCCACTTTCAAGGAAATATTGACAATAAAAAATGGAATTAAAAAATTCAAATCTCAACTTATTGGCTATCACTTCCTAGTGGAATTGGATATGGCATTGTTTCCCCAAATGACCAAATTCAAGCAGAAGTAGATTCATCATTCTCAACTGCTTTGATGGGCTAAGTGGTTTTCGAAATACTCTTTCGAGACCAAACACATTGCGGGAAAAAAAAATGTGCTTGCCGATTTTCTCTTTAGACTAAAAGCACCAGCAAATATCAATATGTACATTCAAATGCATGGTTTTCCTCAACCATAAAAGTATAAAATTGAAAGAATGCGAGATTGGCCAAGTCTGGATTATCCTTAGGAGATCATTGAACAAATTCAGAATGACAACCTCACTAAAAATCTTGATAACCTCATGTGGTAATGCTACATAGATCTATTCAAACTCCATAAAGGTTTAATTCTTTATCCTTTTGGATTAAATTCCAGGTATCCATTCATACATCCTTTAATCTGCAAGGAATATGATTTTCGTGACAAACTTCTATGGTTGTTATGGTACTTAACCAACAAGTATTTAATAGCCATTGAGTTTCCTACCAAAAGGTTCCTCGCCAAGCTAACCAAGCTATTTGCGCTTGGTCGCAACATTGAAAACGAAAGCAGTGGGAACCTTATAAAGGTACTCAACTAGTTCTATCCTCCTACTTATTGGAAGCATCTCTTCAACAAGAATTAAGGACTGTCTGAGTAGAACCAGAGACACACACCATTGTGTTTTTCCATCAACCACGGGATTTTGTAAAAATAATGGTATCCTCACCAATGCCCCACAAGGATTAGGAATCACAACCTACAAACCTTAATCACACCTTCAAGAAGTTCATATTTACATATCATTTCCTTATTATGCCAGATTCGTTGAATACAACTATGGAGAACTCTAGAGAGTTTTATGCCAAGAAAACGGAACCATTCCTAAAAAAGTATGGGATTATTCAACACATGCTCTATAGGACCACTATGGTCTTGACTAAAAGCCAAACAGGCACTCAAGGAATTCAATCAAGCATAAAACCAGGCAAGGACACCCCCATAATGAGAGCAAGAAATGGTAGATATGGTCAATCCTGCATAATCCTCTCAAGAATCCTATGTCCAAGCATCCTATGCCCAATGGAGAGGTCCTCTCTCTCAAGACCCCTATGATCAAAGACCTTTGTCCTTATCCCTTGGACCAAACCCCAACACAGTCTCCCATTATACCCAAACATAAAATTAGCCCTAACCAGTCATGCATGCCGACACTCTAGAACCATCCAAGACTCATGAAGAATTAATCCCTCAAGCAGCCTCAACATGTGGAATGCCCTAATATCACAAAGAGGATTCACTTGCAACACCTACAGTCCTCTTAATAGTCCTTCTGACATTGGACTTGAATAATGCCACATGGAGGAACAACTTGTACAACATTGCTCTGATAATTCAAACTATCACTACAATTCCCATGACGGAAGATAGGCCTATAGCTAGGTTACTATAACACAAGTCACTATAACAAAGTACTGTAGCAGTACATTAGTGAAAGCACTATTAATAGTCATTATTCATATCACCTAAAATAATTCCCAACCGACAATCTCGGAGCCTGTGTTTGTTTAAAGATCCGTGAGCGTGGTCCTTTTTTTTTTTTTGTGACCTCTTCATGCCTATATAAGGCAAAGAAGATGTAATATTTTGGGCAAAATCCCTTGAAGTAAAATGTGTGTTTGTGAAAAGCTCTCTCCAGGTTTTTCTAAACACCTCTTCTTCTCCAGCCTAATAGAATCATCTGAGAAATGCAACTCGACTAAGTTAGAAATGTTACTATCCCGGTACCCTTAAGCGTCTCTATACTCTGAACTAAAATTCAGAGTAGTTTGCAGCTAAAAGATAGTCCTTAGAAGGGCTTGAACAAAGGTTCGCGATAGCATAACTACTGTTTGATTTGGTCTTCCCTAGTTTTAAGTATAGGTCACATGAGAGATATTTATCAATTCCGTTTGCAAAATTGGTGGTATATTTATATTGATATGTTGTTTACATCAAACAATATATATGATGTGATGTGAATATATCCAATTTTATTACTGCAATCACCAAACAATGGATAGGATATAGTAAAATCCCGTAGTTTTCATATCATATCCTATCCAGTCCTATCTTAATAAGAAATTCACATGACCAAACGTAGCCTAAGATTTTATTCAATTTTGAGCCGATTTTTTTATCAATGATTTTCCCACACTTTAAGAGAAAACTCTTTTTCTGATTTTAGAAAAAATTAATTTTTTTTCAAAAATTTTTATTAACTTTTAAAAAATTAAAAATATTTTTTATTTTAAAAAAATAATCCGAAAATGGGACTTGGTCCGCATAATGATAGAGCCCTGGTCTCACTGGTATGGGCCATAGACATATATTGGGCCCTCAAGTCAAGTCCACTTAACCAAACCCACTTCTCAAAATCCAAACCCATTTAATAAATCAGGCCCAACTCACCAATTACAATTAAGACCCAACATTTAGGTTGTGTTTAGGACTGACATTTCCAAAGGCCTTTGGGCATTCAAAGCCCCTTGAGCCAAGTTTGTCACGCCCCGGAGCTCCGAGCGCACACATATCCCTGGGTGGTCGATGAAATTGCGACGTCTCAGGACACGTCACTGACCCATTCATTTTATTGCACATGTGGAAGTGAATAAACAATTCCCCTAACAGCAAACGGCATAGGATAGAAAAGGAGGATAACAAATTCACAACCAAAACACGCTTTTATACACAAACTAGGTTTATATACAGAACTAGTCTGTCTACCAAAAAGATCAGCCCTCAAAAAGCAAACTGTCCAACGACCCCCTAGTCGGACATGTTCACCAATCTTTCAGACTCCACAGGCTCCGGGGGCACTGGGTTCACCACATCACCATCAGGAGGGTCAACTGCGTCCTCGCCAAAAGCGGCGTCGACTATCACAACGAAGACCTCAAAACCCTAGAGGGGACCAACTCTGTATCTATTGAGCCCGCGGCAAAACCACGCCCTAAATCAATGAGGTACCCCTCTGAGGTAGGCTCTCATCGACCTAGACGGTGATCACTATGAGCTCATAGACCCAGTGGCCTCTGGGACTAGGGTAGTCAGTAACCAACTCCGTAACCCTCCGAGGCTAACCATAACGTACCGATGGGGCCGCCATCTAAGAACTTGAAAAGAATTGAGCTCACGACGGGGTAAGACAACGTCTCAACAAGTTCACCCCTTAAACTCCGACTAGGAAGAAAATACGCCTAGATACACCACCACACAAGCACAGAGACTCACCTTGTCTCAAATCTTTCATGCATGTCAGCACAATTCATATCACAGACATAAGCAATAATCAAGCTCAATAAATTGGAACACCACATCTCAAATTTCACATAGCCACAGGGGTCCCGATTATAAGGCCAAGTCGTTATGACATGTCCCATTTCGTGCTACATAATTTTATCCCATAATCAAGCGCGTCAAATCAATCAATCATGCATCCCAATTAATTACAACCCAACAGCCACGGCCAACTCAACAGTCAGCGGTCTTCCGGGGTAGCCGGGCGTCGTCTCGCACCATTAAGCACGGCAACGTCTACATCTAGATGGTATTCCACATAGGAGCATTAGTCTAGCCTTCACTACGACCGGCATCCGTTGACTTGGAGCATTCTCGAGGGAGCATCGTCCAGCCCCAAAGGCTCGTGACGGGTTCTCATATCATTCATGCACCCATCCAATTCCAACCAAGACATCATGCTTTGCACTCAAATGTCCCAATTAAAATAATGCATTTAGCATATTTCATCATATTAAAAACACACGGTAAAATAACCGTGTATGGGTACACGGTCAATTTGAGTCAAAAATGCAATATCTTCCTTTTCAAAAATCCCACTATTTAATATAGTACATAAAGGAATTTTTGGAGTTAAAAACCAACGCCCGCGATTTTCTAATTAAATATCAAAATTTCATAATTTTGGAATAAATAACCAAAATTCAAATCACCACTCAATTTACACAAATTAACACTCAATTGCATAAACTAAGCATATCACTACAATCAGCACGAAATTCCAATCATCGACTATCCCGGTATAATTTTCGGAAAATAACAAATAATTAAATAAATTACAAAAATAATTAAATAATGTAAATTAAATACGATAAATACCAACTTAGGCCGGAAACGCTAATCTAGCCACCTAAACAAGCCTAGAAAATTTCCGAACCTATCTAGATAAATAGTTATATCTAATTAGCCCCTAATCAATCTATTCTAACCATCTAACATGCATAATTAAGCAATTAAATCACTAATATAAACTAACTAACCACCGAATCCCTAGTTTTAACTAATTATCCACTAAGTGTCATTAACTCCCTAAGCATAGTTTAGCAAGTAAACTCACCGATTTAGCGGGCCGGTGAGTCCACGACAATGGCGACACGGAGGCAAGCAACACTCGAGCCTGCAGCGACACCAACGGAGGTCTGAACAGGCCTAAAAACGGGCCTAGAAGCTCTAGGGCCCTTGTTGGCCTTCGGTCTCTATCCAAGGGCCAAAGGGGCTGATCGAGGCGGCTGGCTGGGCTGGAACGGGCCTGGCAGGCGGCGGAGGCTGCTACAGGCGACAACAGCTGCTAGACGACGGCGGAGACAACTCAGGTGGCTAGATGGCGACCGGGGCGAGCTTGATGGTGGCCAGGGCACAATGGAGGACGGCGGACAAGCGGGACGCGAGTAGGGCAGGCGGACAGCTCACGGGTGACGTGTGAGCTCACGACAAGCAAACGAACGGTGAGGGGGGCTCCAGCGACTACTGCTGGCTCTTGGCTAGCTTTCTCTGCAACTTTGAGCTCTCAAAAAACTCAACAATGGAGAAAGTAGGTCCAAGGGAGAAGAAGGAGTTTGCTGAAGCTTGAGTTCTATGCCCCCACCATGCATGGATGTCCTCCTCAGCCAAATTGCAGCCTTCAAGCTTCCTTAGCAAGCCATCCAATTGTCCAAATGTTGCACACCCCAAGAACCTACGAATTTTGGATCATTTCCATCCAATTTGATTCAATTCCCCTTCAATTCTCCTCCAAATTGATCCAATTGAAACCCCAAAAATTCAGCCAAGGTGCCATCGTCCATATCATGATTTTTCCTCATCAAATGAACCAACTGGACGGCCAAAAATGTGACCAAAAATGGCCCTCTAATTTTCCCTATCCAAAATAACCCAACTTTGATTTTTCACCAAAATCTTGGGTTTGTAGAAAAATCTTCGGAGGATAAGTCGACGTTCCAAAATGAATCATGATATGACAGAAGTAATCATGTTTAAATTCGAGGTTAATTTCAACCGAGCACGATTTTAGTGTGACCTAACCTACCGGGTAGCTTTTAGGAATTTTTTATGCAATTGACCCGTGGTTGATCATTTTCGAGCCACATTGTACATCTTTGACACATTGGTGACTCTCGATTGTCGTGAAAATCTTGAGGTTTCAAATACGAGCATAGGGTACATAAATGACATAAAAATCGATCTAGTGTTATTCGATAGAAATTTTGCAATTAGGTGGAATCACCCACACACTAATCACATACCTTTGTCAAATCGACCTATCTCCGGTCTCTGATCGATTTTGACAGTGCCGTAATGACCCTTGCAGATTAGCATGGTCGAGCAGTTGATTTCTAGTCGAATTCTCAAGTCTATTACGTTAAAATCCTTTAACTGCTGAACTAGATAGACTAGTTATCTCATAAGTGATCAACTTAGAGAATAGAACTATAGGCACTTCAATAAAAAGCCCAACTTATTCAATTGAATACATAATTGGAAATTCGGAATGTCACAAAGATTCTAGTGTTTGGCAAAAAATTTTCAAGCCCCATTGTGCGAAGGCTAGCCTTTTGATGGCTAAAAGCCCAAGGTAGCTAGGGGGCTGCCTTGGCTTTCTAGCATTCTCGGCATGCTCCATGAGGGATTAAAGAAAAAATGTCTTTCCTTTGTTGCCCTTAGAATTTTATTTAAAATTGCAAATTTGACCCTTTTAAAATAGAAACCTTAATTCCCGATGCCAAGGAATCGCTTGCGTTCACCTCTACTCTTCTCGACGCTTCTTGAGATCTTGCTCTTCAAGCTCACCTCTTTGGTCGTTGAAGTTTGTTTGTCCAATCACTTGCTGAAGCTCGCCTCTCCGGTCGCCAAAGCTCACCTCTTCGATTGCCTGCCAAAGCACACCTGTTCGATCACCTGCCAAAGCTCGCCTCTTTGGTCCCCGAAGGTCGTACACTAAAGCTTGCCTCTTCGATCGCCCACCGAAGCTTGCCTCTTTGGTCGCATCTCTCTAGTAGCGTCTCTTTTCGTTCAACAGTTGCTGGTTTCTTTTAATTTTAATGGTTTCACCCTGGCAAAGAAGTTCTGTAATGCTAGAAATTGACAATCCTTGTGCTTGCTGTTTGGTAATTAGAGCGCGTGTGAGCACTTTCACTTTAGAAAGGCTCGCTTAAAGCTTCAGTCCTTTCATACTGCACCCAATAAATAGAACTTGTTCATGCATTGGACATGAAGCAACATGTCCAGAGTGCCTGCGGTCCCTTCGTACTCTGCCCTATGAATAAAGCTGCTCATCTATTGGCCATGTAGGAACATGCATGCGTCCCTTTCAGGTCCTTCTTTTAGTGTGCTTGATTTTGCAAAGATTTTATAGGGGTTAGAGAGAAGACCCAAATGTGGTCTTTGGGTTCATCTGGTAATATTTGTGTGCACCTGTGGACTAACAAAGATGCATTTTCCACTCAAGTAAGCATGTGCAATGATATAAGATTTTGTTGTGGTGAATTTCGTGTTTGCTTGGAAAAGAAATTATGTAATGAATGAATTAAATTATACTGGAAATTGATCCGTGTATGCTGCCTCTTTCTTGATATCTCTGATTTGGTGTGCTTTTGATTCCATCTTGAGTCTACTTTAGTTATGGGATAATAGCTTGCTAAAGTGACAAATGTTGAGAAAAAACTATATCGCACATACATCCAGTCAGTTCAATGCTCGAAGCCTTCATCTCACTAGTAGAAAGTCCATGACTATTTCTATTTAATTCACTCTTTACTTTTCTTCTTTTCCTGTTCCTTTTGCAGCATTTTTCTCAAAAGAAAACTCCATTTCTCAGATCTCTTGAACAAGACTACCGTAGAAGTACAAATGTATATGCATGTGGCACATACATTAGTGGATTGTATACAAGAAGTGTAATACATAGCGAAAGAGCCAAAATTTGCTTATACATATGAAACTAAACTCCATGCAGCAGAAGGACCCTAGTAAAACGAAAATGCCTAAAGAGAACAGCAAAGTCTCACGCCTGTGATGATTGTTTTATGAGTTCTTCCAGAATCTGAAGATTGGCACCATGGTTATGGGTTATGCAACTGCTCAAGTCCTAATGTGGGTTGAAGTTCTTTTGACTAATTGGCAATGAAATGTCATCAGACTGCTGAATATAGGTTCATGCCTGGAAAGTAATATTTATGTATGTTTGGAGACCACATGTGTGATACTGAATTAAAAAGGCAAGGATAAAAGCCAAAAGTCACATCGATACCTATGTGGTCTGTGTACATACAATTTCTGACTATCGAACTTCATTAGATTTTGCAGTCGAACTTCAGTGAAACTGGTGTGTGTTTGTGGTTCAAGCACTTCTCTAATTCTCTCTGCTTGTCCCTGAGTGCTTTCAAATACATTATTATTCCTCTTTGTGGTCATAACTTGTTTTGCACTAATATTTTACTGTTAAAAATTATCTAATATAAACAAAGATGGGTGGGGCATTTCTCAGTGGGCTGAGTGGCACGTCTTTGGTTCAACGATGTAATAATGGCCAAGAAATGATGTTTAGCGAGCTATTGATGGTGTGTTGCTCTCGCACGAACTTCATAGATTTTTAGCAAATGACAAAGTTATGAATCAACTAAACAATGATTATGAATCTCATGCCAATATTATGAGAATTATAGTCATGCGATTGCTTTGTTTGATTCACCTCTCCACTTCTCTCTTCGCTCAGAATCCAGGCGCTCAACTCTCTCTTCGCTCGCAACCGAAACGTTCGCCTCTCTCTTCGCTTAGAAGGTGTCAGTTATCCCACCTTGAATCCAGGTTCTTTCGCTTCTATTACTTTTGTGTCTGTTCTTTTTCCCCACTCATGTCTAGCTTGGTGTGATCTCTCTTGGGTTTATGTGAATTGGATTTTTATTTATTTACAGTGCTCCCTACTTTGTAAATTTCAAAGGGTTGTCTTCAAGAAAAAAAAATGTATATTTAATGAAGCCCTTTGTAAAAATTAAGTGGCCTCATGTCTATCTTAATGTTATGTCAAAATGTACATACGTATGTGTTCATCCATGTTTACAAAATTGGGTCATAGTTAACCTCATTTGTTTTCATTTTTCAAATATGTTTATGTTCATTTTATTGGAAGATGGCAAGTTCATCAAAGGAAAAGGCATATTGAAGCCCTGAAGATGTAGAAACTTTTTTTCGATTGTACATTGAACAAATTGAAAAAGGCAATCGTCTTGCGAGCAACAAAAGAGATTGATAGACTGTTATAATTAACAAGTTTGAAAAGCTGAGTGGAAAAAAGTATGATAAAAATCAAATGAAGAGTAAGTTAAATAATTTAAAAGGAAGAATGGAAAATATGGAAGCAATTGGTTCAAAAGAAAACAAGACTAGGATGAGATCCAATGAAGAAGACCATTGACGCGAGTGATGAATGGAGGGAGAGAAAAATCCAGGTGTTTATCTCTTCTTTTGTTACTTTTTTTCTGTTTGGTAAATTCATCTTTTATGATACAACTCATAATAATATTTTATTATAACAGGTCAATCTTAAGTTTAAAGTCTTTCGAACCAAAGACATTGTGGCACCCCCGAAACGGCCCCCGATCCGTTAGGGTCGCCACAGTTACGTCCTCTTGGAGCATACCTCTGAGACCAAAGAAATTTTTACATAACTTACAATACCTGGGGGTTTTCATTTATTTTCTTTACCGGTCCCTGCGCAATTAATATGGCGGAAGCATAATTCAACTACCCTTCATCAAAATATAAAGTGACACACACCATACTAAAACTTTCATAATTTAGGCCGAACACTTTTATTTATATAAGGGATGGACTATGATAGTTGGTACAACAAAACGCCGAGGTCTTTTCGTGCCTGGCGATTACCCAAAAGAAAACCAACTTCTATCCTTGGACATCATCTGCATCCGTCCATCACTCATGTGTCGGCGTCCAAAAATGCATCTCCTGCTACCCTCAACTCCGAGATCATATCCAGTCAGGTCCGTTGGCCGGCGGTGGTGGTAGCACCCTCAGAAGGCGGCCATCCATACGGACAAGGACTGATGTGTACTCCTGGTGGATAACCCCAGCAGAGAGGCCTACCTCAAAAGTCAGAAAGATCCTCACGCGCTCGAATACTAGCCCGTGCACCCCAGGATAACGGTGCTCGGTCCACTCCCATTGTAAGTCAATCAGGAGTCCGTAAAATATGCCGGGAGTCACGGGTAGCAGCGGCATTTTCGTTTAGTCTGAAATGTTAGTCCCCAAGAGGGGTGAGTACAATCACTCAGCAATAAAAGATCCATTACACTATATTATGTAGAAACTATAATCATCCAGATGCATACAAAACACCCTTATCATTTATATATATATGCATGCCATCAAGGATCTATTTTACTTGCACCACGTTCATAACAACAATTTAATGCCATAACAAACACATTTTCAGTACCGGGTGAAACTCACTCAATTTCATAAACAAATTCTCATATCATGCCACATGCACACACATGCACTCCTTTAATGCACCGGTTTTAACGTTCAAAGAAAAGTTTCATTCCCCGGGGACCAGTGTTTGCATCCCTCCGGGCTTTCGCACCCAACCTGGCATCGCGAGACTCTCCGGCACAAACCTCCGGGCATCCAGAGCGTGTTCCATCACACCCCTGGGCATCTCGCACCCCACCTGGCATCACGAGGTATATCCAGGGCTCGCCATGAAAATGGTTGCCCCTTCCCTCCGGATTTACGTACAATTCCTACAACCGGGCATCCCGAAACTCCCGAGGACCCTCCGGCACAAACCTCCGGGCATCCAACGGCATCGACACACTCGACCCTTGGGCATCCCGACACTCCCGGGGCATCGTCGGCTCACACCTCCGACTGTATCGTTCACATCACAATATACATCTCATTACCAAATACATTTTGATGCAATGACGTCATGGGTTCCATGGATTTATAAGACTTTATCAAATTTTCCAATGTCACGTGATATGCTGAATATCAATGCATCTATCAAGTGAATAACAAATAATAACTCAAGATACAATAATTCTTAGAACAAAATGAACAGTTCATAGCAAAACAGTGTAAAAACCAGAATACACGCCTTCAGTAAAGACTTCGAAATAACCAGCAAATGATCATGAAAAATTCTGAAATTTTAACACGTTATCATTGAGATCTAGACGAAAATATTTCGTTAAGGACACTAAGCCAGATTCGTTATGTATAATGAGTAGTAGTTCACACAATTCAGTTCAGGATTCTTTTATCACAGACTAAAATTCAACAGCAAGCACTGCATATTAACAAAGATTTAAGCCATTGTATTGATTCCAAGAAGTTCTGATAAAATTATATACTCTAGTTCACGCAATTCCTCACAACTTCCGTGAAGAAATCGAGATCAAATTCATATTAGAACTCTTCATAAAATTTCACCAAATTACAAGATTACACATGAAACTGCACTAGATTAAGCGAATCCCATAAATTTCCATTTCCACAGTAACTATCTTGCTTCCACAAGTCTACTAAAAATCAGTCTTTCATCAATAAATCAACAGGATCAAGATATACACAAAACCAACGTAATTCCTCAATCTCATGATCCCGCTTTACTTTGATTACTCACAATTTAACATTCTAATTCCAGAACTCAATTGTTTCCAAGTGTATTGTACCATACTAGACAATAACAGCACCACATTATATAGATTCATGGACTTTCATCCACTTGCCTCAAGTCCTAGAGTTCAACAGCTAGGGAGTTCGATTTGGTGATGCGGCCTGACGGCGGCGAAGACAAGCGGCGTCGACGGCGGCAGCTCACACGCACGGCAGAGGGCGGTCTCCTCTTCCTCTGGCCGTTCACTCCTCTGCTGTTCACTCACAATTTCTCTCGCTCAAACCCTCTCTTTCTCTCTCAAGTTTTGCTCACTCTCACGAGCACAAGACCACTGGTTTTACTAAAACCAGTTAAACGAAAGAGATGCATGTTTCGGTGGATGCAAGGGAAATGGACAGCTGGGCTGGACGTGTCTTCAGCATGTCTTCCCTTACATTTTCGCTGGCTACCCATACACCAGCTACGTGTCATCATTCAGCCATGCTTTAGTCAACTTTTCTTTCATTTAGTTGACTTAATTGTCGACTATTAATGGGTCTTCGGATTATATTGGGTTAGTAAGTTAATGGACGTGCAGTCCCTCCATAACAAAGCCCAAATAAATAAATAATAACTGATCTTTAAACTTGCACAATTGTGGAGCATTCTCGGTCCCATGGTCTTGGTGTTTCAATTTCTTTTCTTATCTCATGTGCACTCAAGTGATATAATTGTGTCGAGTCATCAAAAGAAATATATGTCAATGATCTATTCAATGATTGAACCCTTAATAAACATGAGATATCGGTCCGTCAATGGAATCAAACAATGCTCATGCACAATACTAATAATACCATTCGGCGATGCTTTTATTGATCAGTCACTGCCGTCACACATCACGGTTTGCGGAATTCTCGGGTGTCACAGACATACATCCGAATGTTAAAGTTTTGTTGGATTAAATGGTTCAAGGTACAATTGCTACTGGAACTATTACTTGGAATCCTGCATAAGGTTTTGCAATAATGAGAATGTTCATGCCACACAAGCTAATATTGGTGGTTTTGTAGGATCCATGATGATTCTTTAGAGCATCATGTAGGTGAAACGAATGTCCAACCAAGTCAAAATAAGAGCCATAAAAGAGTGGTACAAAGTTCAACGAAGCAAGCTCAAGGAAAGATAGTAAAAAAATTAACCAAACCCGATAAGTTAACATAGCAAATCGACAGACTTTATTCAACTATTGAAAGTAAGAGTAATGCAACATCAGTTGCAAGCGAGTTTGATCCTTATAAAGAAATTGTGCAAAAATTGAAAGCCATACTTAAGATCAAGCAAGACAGAAAGTTGTTCTTCTTTGCACTCTCACATTTTTCTAAAAAGGAAGACAACAAGCAGATTTTTATGAACTTGGATGGAGATGAAGAAAAAGTCAAGTGGCTGAAGTATAAGTTGGAAAAGCATAATAGTCGTCACTAGGATGCTAGTTACTTATTTGAATCTTTCATATTAATCTATGTTATAATGTAAGACTTATTTTCGACTGGTAATTTACACTACTTGTGAACTATTTTCCTAATTATATTCTAATGTGAAACTTGTGTTTTTATTTTGTGTTCTTTTAATTGCGTGGAGTTTGCATATATATTATGGATGATAAATGTTCCGTTGATGGATAATTATTCATTACTTTTCTTATTATTTTGTTATTTTAAATAAATATGGACGATTCTCCTGAAAAAGAAATCCATGAAAAAGAGGCTGAGAAATATTGGCAACTTGTGGAAATTACTCAAGCCGCAATCGCTTATCAAGCAATATGCGGTCACAAAAAACATTGTAGGACATCATCATATACATAAAATGCATGATTAAGAGAGTTGATGGGTGAAAATGCTAATCCGATAAGTGTTATTAAATGTTTAGAATGGATAAGATTGTATTTAATAATTTAATACATGATTTGGTAACACGTCATGGTTTTCGAGGAACTAGGAATATTGATGTCACAGAAATGCTTAGAATATTTCTTCATATTTTAGGACATGATAAAAGTAATAGATTAACACAAGAACGCTTTCAACACTCTAGGAAAACTATAAGCAGTTATTTGAACTTAGTATTAGATAAAGTATATGAAATGGGAAAAGATTTGATCCAACTAGCTGATTAGCAATTTATGGATGTTCTAGAAAAGATCAAGAATAATCGAAGATTTTATCTTTATTTTAAGATATGTTTTGATTACACGATAGGAAGAAAAAACTAAATGCAAATTTTGATTATATAATAATATTTGCTTTTTTGTTTTAGAATTGCATTGGGGCTATTGGTAGCACACATATCTCAGCGGTGATACCTACAAAAAATCATATCCGTTTTATTAGTTGAAAAGGTACACCGACTCAAAATGTCTTAGCGATGTGTAATTTTAACAAGAAATTCATTTATGCTTAGACTAATTGGGAGGGACAAGCCCATGATACTCGTATTTTCTATGAAGCCCTAGGGAAACGTGATGTGCAATTTCCTCATCCTCCTCCAAGTTCGTTAATTAATGATTTTTATACATTAATATGTATTAATATTGTATACATTGACTAAATTTACATTATATTTGCGTAGACAAATATTATTTAGTAAATGTCGAATATTCAAATCCGACGAGTTATTTGGAACCATATAAACAAGTTAGATATCATTAGCTAGAATTTCAACAAGGTCATGCCTCTATAGGTTATCGAAAGGTATTCAATCGTGCTCATTTCTCGCTATGATCGAAAATTAAGCGAGCCTTTGGTGTGTTGAAGAAGAAGTGGAAGATTCTAAAGTACATGCCAAGTTTTCCATTTGAAAAGTAAGTTTGTATAATTACATATGACAAAACGTCATCAATGATAGACATTTTCCAAGAGCAAATTTGGATTCCTATTATGGATATTCAGTTAACCTTAATAATACAAATGATAGGCCTAATACTTTAAATGATAATTTATTTTCTGACATGACACATTTACATGATCAAATAACAATGAATTTAGTAAATACTTAAGTATGCTTGTAATTTTCAATAAAAACCTATTTCTTTTTTTGATGTATATGTAATCATGTCTATTATAATAAAATTACTCTTTTTTTAATTGAGAAAAAGTCCACTTTGATGTGATTTTTTACTTATGAATTTGTTAATATATGTATTTTACATTACATCTCGGTATGAAAATATAAAAAGTCATTATTTTTATTTTCATTTTTTAAAAAATAAAAAATAAAAAAACCTTAAATTGGTCATGCCAAAGTACTTATCAAATATGTGTTTATCAAACGACATTTTCCCAAAGTTGATTTCCAATACACTTTTCAATTATAGTTTACCAAATAATTCTTACATTTCATTAAATTCCTTTAAACTAAAAGCCTCCATATTTTCTTAAAGGCTTTTCCTAAAAGCCTTTCCAAAGGCACCCTTAGACCTAAACCCCCAAGCATTTGCAAACGAGATGAACCCATTTTTTAGCCGGTTCTCTTCCTTTGCCCGAGAACATCCACCTTCAATATTCACCCATTAATCCCAGAGCACGCAAAGCTTTAAAACTGGTGTTACTCTCGGGCAAGCCAACTGGGATGTCCAACCATTGTCTGGCTGGCAACTCCCTAACGACAGCCATGGCATGGCGTTCGTGGGATGTCTTAAACCATCGAATCCGCAGCTTCCGTGAGTCGCCACGATGGTGGACGCGAATCAGGCAACAGCAAACACGACAGGGACACTTCCACGGAGCAAGAAAAAGCAAGGACTAACTCGGTTTTGACCAAAAAATCAGGATTACGTTACTGGATCTCATTTGGACATTTCATCGAGCGGGTGGCGTGCGACGCCGAACGAGAGGCCCCCAGCTCAATCCAGGACTCAAACTCATGCCTGGGCTCCTCGAAATACGACACACCAGACCCAAAGACGTCAGAAGCGGGGGGAGGCCAGAGTTCGCGTGAGCCGAACGGCCGCGAGCTCCGGCCCAGTTTACGCAAAACAGGGCAAAAATCAGGCAAACGGGAAAGGGGGCAGCGGTGGCGAAGACCGGGGCAAACGGGAAAGGGGCAACGGTGGCGAAGATCGGGCTACATCCGGTCGTCTCACACGTCTACGAGCCGGTATCCTCGGAAAACGGTTGGAAAATAGAAAGAAAACCGTAACTTACCGGAGTTTTGGCGCGGGGGAAAGGACGCCTCAACGGGTTGCCGGTCGCAATCAAGGCGCAGTGACCACCGGAAGCTCTCTCCCTCACTCTGTCCTCACTCAAACTCTCTGTCACAGCTCGCTCTCCCTCAACCTCTCTTCGGCCTCCTCTCTTTCTCTCTTCTCTCGTCCGAAATAACCCCACCCCGTCCCCCCCCTCCTCCTCCTCCTCCTCCTCCTCCTCCTCCCTTCCCCCGGGGCTCGGGAAGAATCGTCCTTCTAGCCAACATTTTAAAATGCCTCTACCTCTCTCTCTCTCTATCCAGAGATCAGCTGCTGTCAGCCTGCCCCATACCACACGGGCTGGGCCGGCCCAGGAGATGAGGAAGAGAAGGGAAGAAAAGAAAAGGAGGCTGGGCTAAGGTTGGCCCTCGCCCGGCCCTGCCATGCTTTTCTCTCTTTAAAAAATATATATTTTTTATTTTATTTTTATTTTTTAATACTAATAATGCAAATACTCCTAATGTCTATATGTGATGTAATTTAATGAAAATTATTTGTTATTTACGGATTAAAAAATTAATTCCTAATTTTTATGCGATTAAATCCTAAATAAATAGAACAAATTGAAGTATTAACAATCATCATCATCTCTATCTTGCGCCCAAACACATTCTGCAGTTCCAAGTTTTCAATTCTTCCCCATTTTTATTTTTATTTTTATTATTTTTATTAAAATTTTAATTTTTTATTTCTTTTCATTCAATAGCATTTTTCTAATCACTCCCTAACCTTAACTGCCCGTGTCCCTCGTTCCTTTCATGTCTTTTCCTTTGCCCTTCTTTACTAAATGTTTGGATGAATTTAGACAACATCATAACAGACTTGACATCTTAGCCATTTAAGTACCAGCCATCACCTTCTCCATCTTCAACCTCTCCATTTTGTCAGGTCTTCCCTTTTATATTAAACTCCCCAAGACGACTTTCTTTCTCTGCTTCGGTTCCTCCCACAATTACACTCAACTCTTTTATTCGTTCATTCATAAGCACTCATCACCGCACACTTATTAGCTTCTGTTTAGTTATAATGTCCCCGTCTTCCTCTTTTCTTTCTACAAGCCAACAACAGATTTTAATTAACTCACATCCAAACAAAATTAAGAGATCTCATACAACCATTCAAAATTCATTCAGTCAAAATGCAGGATTCCCACGTTCACAGAAGTTACTCGGCCAGCAGGATATAGAGCAGCAACCACAAGCACCTTGCTAATCTAAATTAAAAATGGCCAGAGTCCCCAATTATACACTCTATTATACAAAAATTCTCCTGTTTCTTTCCCTCCGAAATAGCTAAAAAGTCCCCAGGAGGGATTAACTCAATCTTCTCTCTCTTCTTTGTTAATGCATATACCCCACCAAACTCTCAGCTGTTTTTGACAATCTTTTACACTAACCCGCGGAATGCTCACAAGTCACAACAGACGAAGCCATTTGGGAATTGAAAATTAAAAGAAGGCAGAGGAGCAACATGGGAGATGATTCTTTTCATTCTGTCTTGATCAGACAATGTGTTGGAAAATGATCCATTTTCCAGAACATCCCACAAAAATCTAGTACGTTTCTTGCATGAAGTAGGTGTGATAAGTGGATAAAAATCACTTAGAAGTAGTTGAAATGTGTAAAATGTAGGAAGAGTCCACGTTGAAAAACTACGAACACGTGGTTGTACAGTGTCGGTGAAATCAGCCTATAACTTGGCGTGTGATGCTCGTGTAGTGAAGCAGAAAAACCAGTCATAAAGCAAGGGTGTAGGAGGAGCATAAATTAAAATATCCTTTCGCGTAACTCCTCCACCAATATCTCCTCTAACTATTGTAAAACCATTTCTATAAACTAGTGAAACTATCCTTATCCCATAAAACCTTGCTCATCCTTTGAAACCACATCCATTATCCATCCTCCCTCAAATATATCCAACATAACTATACATTTGTGATGGGTTTTTTATTTGATAGGCCAAGTTAAGCTTGTCTACTCATGTTGAGCCAAACCCAGCCCATAAGAGAAGGATCCATAATAGGAAGGGGCAGTTATTTTTACTTAGAAAATAACCATAACATAGAAAATAAAAAGAAAAATAGAGAAGAACATTAACGGTAGCGTTTCAAAGAGAAAATACGCTTTTATCTCCTTCCCCTTAAAACAGTTTACTTCCTCTTGAAGAACGGAACTCCACGGCTTCAAACGATTCCTCTGAGATTGCAACAATACTTAATTTGTGGCAAGTAAGGTATATTCGTCTCCATGATATGCCTTCGATCAGTGTTACATGTTTCCCAGGCACGTTTCCATGTTCAATCGAGTACCGGTTCGATTTTCAAGAATTTGTTTCCCACATTGGTATCAGAGCAATGTTGTTCATGTTTTTCGATCATTGTTGATGTTTATAATTTGTTTTTGGCCGAAATTTCGAGAAACGTCGTCACTGGATGCTCGAGGACAAAAATCCCGACACCCACTCCTGTTTGACGTTCTTTTTTTATTTTCTATGAATCAAAATTTATTTTTGATAGTGCAAGGTCGTGATTCTCGTCGAGACAAGAAAAATGAAGGGTGACTTGCTGCCGGGAGCAGCCAGACGCGCCGCTACAAGCGGCCGGAAGGACCTGCGTCATCGGCGCGTGCGAGACGGTTTCCTAGGCGTGTGCATGGCACACGCTTGCATGTTTTCACGTTTCTGCCCCTATTTTCTTGTTATATTACGTTTTTGCCCATATCTATTGTTTTTACAATTATGCCCTTATTATTTGAGATTATTACTATTTTGCCCCTAGCCGACTCATATTTGACCCAACCTGACCCGTCTAACTCAACCCGATCCCCATTGACCGTTGACCTTGTTGACCGTTGACCCAAAAAAAAACGAAGAATGTGTTTTCTTTTCAATTATGTCCCTATGAATTATAAATAATCCTTTTTTATTATGCATTTGTTGCAGAAACAATGCCTCCCCTTCATATGCATACACCTATTCGTGCAAAGTCAAATAGATAAAAGACGAGGCTTGCAAGGATGATAGCTAAGTTGGCTAATTATCGATGGAAAAGTGGTGATGTGATTGAACATGTTCTCGAGAGATACAAGAAGTCATTTGAAAGGGTTATCACATGCTAGCTTTTGAGATTGTACAATTTTTCATTAACACTCTTCCATCCGAATGGCAAGGAGTGTTGATTCGCCTATGAGAGATCAACGTAGTTCCCGATTATAAAAAGCTTATAGTGGCTTTTTTGAAGGAATATTATAATATTGAAGACACAAAGACTTTGACCTAAGGAATGAGTTCAATCCGGCGGGGGATGAATGTGCGATGGAGAAATCCTAAGGGATTTCCGTCTGTTTTTCCGTGGTTGACTTAGCATTAGCTATTTCTAGTGGTGTTTACTTAGTATGTTATATATATAATTTCTACATATTGATGTCATTGTAGTAATTGCTATATTGGTTACATTATGTAAAAATAATTTTATTCTATCGTTAATGGATATTCAATGTCAATTGTTTCTGTTATATAATTTCTACATATTGATGTCATTGTAGTAATTGCTATATTGGTTACATTATGTAAAAAGAATTTTATTCTATTGTTAATGGATATTCAATGTCAATTGTTTCTGTTATTATTAATTGTTATGGCTAGTTCATAAAAGTTTATATAACTTCAAAGAACTTATTTTACATAGAATATTATATTAATGATAATTTCAAGTTAGGATTTTTGGATAATGATTGGAAACATAGTGACATTTTGATTCTGAAACATTATTTGAGATTATTTATTAATATAATGAGTTTATGCAAAATGGATGCATAAATGATAGGCATTAAAGATTTTATAAAAAAAAATGATAGGCATTAATAATTCGTGCATATGTGTCTGATATGTTAAAATCCAATGGCTTCAGCAACTAAGAGCATAATCGTTGAATTGAACAAATGTGAGAAGCTGAACAGAAATAATTATAAAATATGGCATATGAAAATCTAATATGTGCTAGAAGAGTAGGAGGTACTAGAAACTCTTAACCTGATTATGGAATAATCTAAAGATAGGAACACTACACAACATAAAAGAGATAAGGATGCATTTACTGCATGAAAAAGAAAGAACTCTCTTGCTTGCATTACGTTGCTGAGCAGCATAGAAAATGATACCATGCTAGAGTTCGGGCGTTTTGAAAATGCCAAAGAAATGTGGGTAACATTGACAGCAAGATTTGATCATACATCAGTGACCAAACTGAGGCAACTCACTATAAGGTTTGACTCTTACAAGAAGTCTCATGGTCAGACCATGAAATAATACCTAAGAAAGATGTTAAACATGATTAATGAGCTAAACGATGTTAGCCGTGTCCTGACCAACAAGCAGCAAATGCAAGCAATGATCTGTTCCTTGTCTCAAAGTTAGGCGCATATGAAGATGCATCTGACATATAACGAGAACATTAAAACCTTTGAGGATACAGTACACCATCTTGAGCTAGAAAAGGACCACCTCTTGGCAACTAAGTTAGAAACTGACATTTATTATGCTAATTTTAACTCACAAGGAATTTCGAGCTCCAAGCGCAAACGTCATAATTCATTCAAAAGGTGAAAAGGCAAGGGAGCAAAATTCTTCTAAAAAGAAACCAAAAGTTGACCAACGTGAAAGAGAAAAGAGTCATCGAATGAAGAAATTGTCAATGGTGAAGTGTTATAACTGTGACAAAAAGGATTACTATGTTCGCGACTATCGCCGGCCAAAGAAGGTAAACACCCCTTATATTCTTGAGAACTATGCTTATGTATCAAGTTCTATACTCTTAACTGAATCTAATCATTTGTGGACTGTAGATTATTGAGCAACATACCATATAGCGGAGGATAAAGAATTCTTCGTGGAATTTTGACGAATACCGACTATAACTAAATGGATCTATGTAGGAAACAACTCTATAGCTGAAGCAAAAGGGATTGGCACCTGCTAATTAAACATGCATGGTGGACTCACTTTATTCCTACATGATACATTATATGCTTCAGAGATTCGTCAGAATTTAGTATCTATGTTAGTGTTGGTAAAACTTAGTTTTAGTTTTAACTTTCATAATAATTGTGTGGATTTGTATTTGAATACAGACTATTATGGTTATGGTTATTTTCTAGATGATTTTATTGTATAGGATGTTAACTATGGTAATGTCAATGTTTGTTATTCCCTCCACATCTTCTTATTCATATGATAATGATATGAATGTGTGGCATACTAAACTTGGTCATATTGACCAACAACGTATGAATAAACTAATCAAAGAGGACTTGTTGGGCAACATTAAAAAAGTCAATTTGTCAATATATGAGTATTACCTAGTAGGGAAAACGATAAGAAAACTATTTGGAAAAGCTAAAAGAGTTGAATTTCCTTTGCAATTAATACATTCTAACATCTGTGGTCCAATGAATGTGAGACGAAGGTATGAAGCTATTTATTTCATCACATTTATAGATGATTATACTTCGATTCAGACATATATATTTGATTTCTCATTAATCTGAAACATTGAATTGTTTCAAAAAGTTTATGAGCTTGGTAAAAAATCAATTAGATAAGAAAATAAAAGTATTAAGATTCGATCGAGGTCGATAATATTTTATCTTATGAATTCGGAAATTTATGTGATGAAAAAAGAATAAAAAGACAATTGTCTATTCTCTATACTCCTTAACAAAATAGTATTGCAAAAAGGAGAAACAGAACTCTACTGAAAATGCTTAGGTCTATGATGGCGCATGCTAACTTACTTATCACGTTTTGGGGTTATGCTTTATTAACTGATGCCTATATACTTAACCTTATGCATTCCAAATCAATTACTTCAACTTCATATAAGGTATGGACAAGTAGAAAACTTGACTTAAGTTTTCTTAAATCTTGGGGTTGTACTGCTTATACTCATGAACTCTCTCACAAATATAGGAAATTGGTCTTAAAGGCAAGAAGAGTATTTTCATAAGATACTCAGAATACTCGAAAGGACTTCCAAAATAAAACGTAAAGCTGATAGCTTAATAGAAAGACATAAGGCTTGTCTTGTGGCGAATGGGTATAATTAACAGGAATAAATTGATTATGATGAAACATTTTTTCTTATAGTGAGATTTACCTTAATTCATCTTATTCTAGTAATAGTAGCTAATATAGATCTTGAGTTACATTAAATCGATGTAAACACTGCTTTTCTCAATAGAAAATTAGAAGAAGAAATATATATGAAACAATCTGCTAGTTTCATTTTAAAAGGTCAAGAACAAAAAGTATATCGACTTTTGAGATCGATATATGTCCTTAAGCAATCGTCGAGATAATGTTTTCTTAATACTATAATGGCATATGATTTTACAATGATTGATAAGAATCATTGTGTGTATATCAAAAAATCCAAAAATCAATTTGTGATCATATTATTATATATTAATGATATACTGATTGCCGAAAGCAATATGGACTTTGTTAATATAGTCAAAAGTTAGTTATCTTCCAACTTTGAGATAAAAAACATGGGCGAGGCTGCATACATTCTTGAAGTTAAGATTCAATAGATCGTTCGAAGAAATCATTGTCTCATTCGCAAGAAACATACATAAGTAAGGTTCTTGAATGATTTTGTATGCAAGATTGTAAACCTATAGATACTCCTATTACAAAAGGTGAAAAATTGAATCATAGAATATGTCCTAAAACCCCACAAGAGAATGAATAAATGCAACATGTTTCTTATGCTAGTGCTATTAGAAGCTTAATGTACGCTATGATGTATACAAGACCTAAAATATGTTTTCAATTGGAATGGTGAGTAGATACCAATCCAATTCACATTGGAAAGCTGTCGAAAGAATACTGAGGTATTTGAAGGGAATTGCTGATTATACGCTAAGTTATCAAGAAAATGATCTGCGACTTGAATGCTATTCTAATTAAGGAAGAGATTTAGATGAAAGGAATCTACCTCTTGATTTGTTTTCTTACTAAATAATGGCAGCAAATATGTATAACCTTATTCACGATGGAAACTGAGTTCGTGACATTATCAGTAGCAATACAAAAAGGTGTTTGACTTAAGAGATTTTTAGATCATTTAGGTATCATTAAGAATGCTGCAAACTCATTGTTGTTTAACTGTAATAGCCAAGAAACAATAGCGTACACCAAAGATCCAAAATATCATGAAAATACCACACATATAGATACCAAGTATAATTTTGTCAAAGATATGGTTGCACAAAAAGATGTGAACTCCATGAATGGACCTAGGCTTAGAACTAGGAAAGATCGAGTCAGCTTCCTGCAGGTATGCCTTCCCACTATGGGCGAACCCCTCGGTCAAGTCCTTCAAGGACAACCTTTTAGTAGAAAACCACTTTAACTTTTAGTTAAGAGCCTATAGACACTCGGAGTTGACAAGATGGTAACATTTTTAATCATCTGAGCTGCATTCTTCAGAGGATCCTACCAGGCTGGAGAAGAAATGTTTAGAAAAACATTGAGAGTTTAACAAAACACTCACTTTATTTCAAGGAACTCTGTCAACACATTACATCCTCCCTGCCTTTTATAGACATTAGGAGGTCTCAAACAAACAAGGACCAAACTCACCAATCCTAAAACAGACATAGGCTTCAGAAAATATGATTGGAAATTATTCTTGGTGATATGAACAATGACAATGAACAATGATTTCTCTAGCCTACTATTACAGTAACTTACTACAATGACTTGCTGCAGTCAACGTTCACTTCCATCACGGGCGTTGTAGTCATAGTCTGAATCATTAGAACTATGCTCTTCTGCCAAAAGATGTTCCTCATATCTTTTCTCCAATTCCGCAAGTCATTCATAAGGAGTTTGAGCATTCCATATGTTTGCCTCGTTTGAGGAATATGCTTCTTCATGATTCCTAAAGGATCCTGTAGTATCGACAGGCATGTTTGGCTGAGACCAATTGGATGGTTGAGCATAGTAAGATGTGTCCATCCCTAGAGATAAGGACAGAGGTCCTTGATCACAGAGGTCTTGAGAGAGAGGAACCCCCCATTGTGCATAGGGGCCTTAAAATGATTGTACTAGGTCATCTGTATTTGTCATTTCTTGCTCATGTGATGATGTTGTCCTTGCAACTTGTCTGAATTCTTCAAGTGCTTCTTTAGCTTTTGGTGTAAGGCTATAATAATCCTATGTAGTGGGTACATTATAATTCCATACATCTTCAGGAATGATCTTGTTTTCCTGGCACAAAATTCTTTGTAGTTCTCGGTACTAGTGTTCATAGCAACCAACAGGACCTAGGAAAAATTTGTAAATCCGAGCTTTCTTAAGGTGCGGTTGAGGTTTATAAGATGTGGTTTCTATACTTTATAGAGCATTAGTGACGATGCCATTATTTTTTACAAAAGCCCATGGTCTTCGAAAGAATAGAACAGTGTAGATCTCTAGGTTTGGTTGGACATTTCTTAATTCTTACTATAATAAATGTTTCTAGTGAGTAGAAAAATAAACCCATTAAGGAAAGTTAAGAGGTTTCTGTTATTTTCCCTTTCAGTGTTTTGATAAAGCTTGAATATCCTAGTTAAGTTGGCAAGGAATCGTTTGGTTGGAATTTCGATAGCTATTAAATACTTATTGGTTAAGTACTATAATAACTATCGTAGTTGATCAGGGAAGTCGTCTTCCTTCCAGATTAAAGGGTGTATGAATGGATAGTTGTAATTTAATCCAAAAGAATAAAGAATTAAACTTCCATGGAGTCTGAATAGATTTGTGTGGCATTACAACATGAGGTTTTTCAGATTTTCAGTGAGGCTGTCACTTTGGATTTGTTTAACAATCTCCTATGGGGTATTACTAATTTGGTTAATCTCATATTCTTTCGATCTTATACTTTTCATTATGGTGAAAAATATGTAAAGCATGCCTTACAATGTACGTGTTGATTTCTACTGGTGTTTTTGGTCTTGACAAAAAGTCACCAAGCAAGTTCTTCTTTCCAGTAATGTGTTTGGTTTCAAAAAAGTATTTTGAAAAACCATTCGGCCCATCGAAGCAGTTGAGAGTGTGGAATCTACTTATGTTTAAACTTGGTCATTTGTGAAAAAGTTGCCATGTCCAATTCTACCGAGAAGTAATGATTGATGAGATGGAATTCGAACTTTTTTATTCCATTTTTAACTGCTAGGATTTCTTTGAAAATAAAGTGATAATGCACTTCAGCCTAGGAAAATTTTCCACTTTTGTAAGCACACAAGTGTTTCTTACTATCAATTTCTTCAAATAAGATGGCTGCCCAGTATTCAGGCGTAAGTCTGGAGAATTTTCTTTCCTGTTGATGAAATTTGCAATGGAGGAAGAGTCTGCATGATCTCCTTAAGTTCAACGATTGCTTTAGTTTGAGATTTTCTCCAAGGTGGTGGATTTTTCTTCAGCATTAATTGCAATGGAATCAACAGTTTTGCAATATTTGGAATAAAGTCTCTGAGATAATTGATTATCCCGAGAAATTGCTAAACTTACTTTATCGTGAAGTTTTCTTCAAAAAATTTCAACAATTCCCAAGCAATGTGTGGCCCCGTATAATATGTACCTTTGTTAAGATGCATACTGAGAAATTCAATTTTCGTTTGGACAATATTCATCTTTCTTTGAAAAAGCATAATCTCATGCTTCTTTATAATGTCTGCAAATTGCACAAGAAATTGGCAGTGGGATTCCTTGTCAGGGCTGTAGAGTAGGATGTCATCATGTATACTGATGCACTTGACAGAATTAGTTGGAAAATTCGACATATGACCTTTTGAAATAAAGATAGGGCTACTTTTAATCCAAAAGGAAGAACTTTCCATTGGAAATGTTGGTTCGAAGTATAGAACCCTATGTTGGGTCTGTCTTCAAGATGTATGCCAAATTGTCAGAATCCGGCTTTGAGATCAAATTTGGAGTAAATATGAGCTTTCGACAATCCGGTAAAGAGGAAATTTATGGAGGATAAGGGGAATTTGTCATCTTTAATGAAGAGACTACGAGACTGATAGTTTAGTACCAGTCTCATCTTTCCTCTATTTTGCTCAACACACTTATTGACATAAAAGGCTTTACAAGCCCATTGAAAATATGAAATTTCATTAAGTTCTTGCTGCAACAATTCTGAGCATTCCTTCTAAGCTAAGACCAAGTGCTCTAGCTTCATTCTCATATGACTTGCCTTGGTTAGGATGATGTCTTCATTTTTCTTCAAAGGAAGTCGAACAAAGAATTCTGGATTTTTCCATAAGGGATGGGAACACTTGTGAGAGAATTCCGAATGAGATTCCAAACAGAATTCTAACAGATTCTGAATAATTGGATCTAGCATATTCATTTGGATGGAAAAAATTCTTTGGATATTGACAAATTCAAAAAATTGGTCCTTGTACTTAAAACATTTTTCAAGAATGATACGAAATTGAGAAATCTGAGTCATCATATCCCAACCGATGATCAGATCTTTATTAGGAATACTAAATTCAAAAAATTGTGGTTATGGAACATTGGGGAAAAAACTAAATAGTTACTAAGGTGGTCTTATATTTGTAGAAAAAATATATTCTGAGGCAAAATTGAAATATCGAACGCAGGAAGTCCAATATTATTCAGGAAGAACTTTAATATCTAAGATTGAAGAACTTGCGCCAATATTTATGAGAACAATGACAATGATGGGCTTGGTAAAATTTGAAGTGAAGATCTTAATAGGAAAATGGGACAATGGATTTGACTAGAAAATATGTTAGGATTTTGTTCTGAGGAAGTAAGGGATATGTGAAAAAGGTCTTCAAAATCTGAATCTGAATCTGTTTCACTGGGAGTTTGATAATAAAGGATAACACAAAGAGTCTGTTTAGATTGTTCTTCATCCACAGAGAATAGAGATTCGATATCATCATTTTCAAGTGAAATACATGCTTCAACCTCTATGTGATGTATTAGATGATTCTGACATTTTTTTTGCTTATGGGCAATTTTTGGCAAAATGGCCCTTTTGATTGCAGATGAAGCATCGAGTCGATTTCTTGTGGCTTGAATGATTTTTTCTCTTGTGTAACAATCGTCATTCCTTTGGGAGAAATATAACAAGAAATCCATTTGTGCCTTGATGATTTATGTTTAAAACGTCAAATAGTCCAAACTTATCTCATGAACAACAAAGCACTTGATAAAGCTTGTTCACGCCAGGAGTTTAAGATCAAATGCTCCAAGCGAGACTGTGATGGTTCTTATGGAAAGCCTTCTAGAAAAAAGAAGCACTTCAAGAAATCCTGAATAAAGAAATCCAGACATGGATCCAAGCACTTCGGGAAAAAAAAAATGGCAATTCTCACATAAGAGAAAATATCGTTCAGGCCACAAGAAATCGACCCGATGCTTCATCTGCAATCAAAAGGGTCATTTGGCCAAAAACTGCCCCTGGGCAAAAAAATGTCAAAATCATCTGATACATCACATAGAGATTGAAATAGGTATTTCACTTGAAAATGATGATATCGAATCTCTATTCTCTGTGGATGAAAAACAACCTAAATAGACTCTTTGTGTTATCCCTTACTACCAAACTCCTAGTGAAACAGATTCAAATTCAGATTCTGAAAACCTTTTTCACATATCCCTTACTTCCTCATAACATAACCCTGACATATTTTCTAGTCAAATCCATTGTCCCCATTTTCCTGTCAAGATCTTTACTTCAAAGTTTGTCAAGCCCATCATTGTCATTACTTTCATAGATACTGGAGTAAGTTCTTCAATCTTAGGTACTAAAGTCCTACCTGAAAAATATTGGACTTCTTGCGTTCAATGTTTCAATTCTGCCTAAGAAGATACTTTTTCTACAAATGTAAAAACAACTCCAGTAACTGTTGAGTTTTTTCCCCAATGTTCCATAACTACAAAAAAATTTGGATCTAGTCTTCCCAACAAAAATCTAATCATCGATTAGGACATCATGACTCAGATTTCTCAGTTTTGTATCACTCCTAGAAAATGTCTTAAGTATAAGAACCAATTTTCTGAATTCGTCAATATCCAAAGACTTTTTTCCATCAAAATGAATCTGCTAGATCCAATTATGCAGAAGTTGTTAGAATCATGTTCGGAATCTCATTCGGAATTTTCTCGGAAGTATTCCCATCTCTTATGGAAAAATTCAGAATTCTTTATTCGACTTCCTTTCAAAAAAAATGAAAACATCAACCCAACCAAGGCAAATCATATGGGAATGAAGCCAAAGCACCTGGTCTCAGCTCAGAAGAAATACTCAAAATTGTTGCAGCAAGACCTTATTGAAATTTCAGATTCTCAATGGGCTTGTGAAGCATTTTATGTCAATAAGCGTGCCGAGTAAAACAAATAAAAGATGAGATTAGTAATAAACTATCAGACTCTTAACATCTTCCTTCAAGATGACAAATTTCTCTTACCCTCTAGAAATTCCCTCTTTACCGAATTGCCAAAAGCTCATATCTACTCCAAATTTGATTTCAAAGCTGGATTCTGGCAATTAGGCATACATCCTGAAAACATACCCAAAACAGGTTCTATATTTTGAACCAACATTTCCAATAGAAAATTCTTCCTTTTGATTAAAAGTAGCCCCATTATTATTTCAAAATACCATGTGTCGAATTTTCCAACCAATCCTGTCAAGTACAACAGTATACATTGATGACATCCTGCTCTACAGCCCTGACGAGGAATCCCACTGCCAACTTCTTGCGCAGTTTGCAGACATTGTAAAGAAGCATGGGATTATGCTTTCTCAAAGAAAATTGAATATTGCCCAAACGAAAATTAAATTTCTTGGTATGCACCTTAATAAAGGTAAATATTATCCGAGGCCACACATTGCTCAGGAATTATTGAAATTTTCTAAAATAAATTTCACGACAAAGCAAGTTCAACAATTTCTCGGGATAATCAATTATCTTAGAGACTTTGTTCCAAACATTGCAAAATTGTTGATTCTATTGCAATCAATGTTGAAGAAAAATCCCCCCACCTTGGGGAAAATCTCAAACTAAAGCAGTCGCTGAACTTAAAGAGGTCATGCAGATTCTTCCTCCATTGCAAATTCCATCAACAGGAAAGAGAATTCTCCAAACTGACGCCAGTAATGAATACTAGGCAGCCATGCTATTTGAGGAAATTGATGGTAAGAGACACTTGTGTGCTTACAAAAGTAAAAAGTTTTTACAGGCTGAAATGTATTATCACTCCACTTTCAAAGAAATCCTAGCAGTGAAAAATGGAATAAAAAAGTTCGAATTCTATCTCATCGGCCATCACTTCTTGGTAGAATTGGACATTGCAACTTTTCCACAGTTAATCAAGTTCAAACAGAAGCAGATTTCACACTCTCAACTGCTTCGATGGGCTAAATGGTTTTCAAAATACTCTTTTAAAACTAAACACATTACTAAAAAGAAGAACGTGCTTGCTGACTTTTTGTCAAGACCAAAAGCACCAGTAGAAATCAACATGAGGCACCATACTTTTCACCACAATAAAAAGTATAAGATCGAAAGAATACGAAATTGGCCAAGCTGGCAATACCCCTAAGAGATTGTTGAACAAATACAAAATGACGGCCTCACTGAAAATCTAGAAAACCTCATATGGCAATGGCACACAAATCTATTCAAACTCCATGGAGGTTTAATTCTTTATCCTTTTGGATTAAATTCCAGCTATCCATTCATACACCCTTTAATCTGTAAAGAAGACAACTTTCCTGATCAACTGCAATGGTTAGTATGATACTTAACCAATAAGTACTTAATAGCTATCGAAATTTTAACCAGACGATTCATTGCCAACTTAACTAGGATATTCGAGCTTGATCGAAGGAAAAGTGACAGAAACCTCTTAACTTTCATCAATTGGTTTTATCCCCCCACTCACTGGAAACATCTCCTACAGCAAGAATTAAGAACTGTTCAACCAAACCTGGAGATCTACACTGTTCTATTCCTCCGAAGACCATGGGCTTTTGTAAAAAATAATGGCATCATCACCAATGCTCCACAGAGTATAGAAACCACATCCTATAAACCTCAACCGCACCTTAAGGAAGCTCGGATTTACAAATCTTTCCTAGGTCCTTGTTGACACCTAAATTTTGCCTAATCATTTAGTAATTAGTTGCATGAAAAAAATTTAAAAAAAAAAAAAATAGTAAAATTGCATTTCACGTTGTCGCATTTGCATCGGTACTAAAAGCGCAACAAGACGCAGCGGCTCGTAGTTGATTACATGCACGAAGGGATGGTTTCTCGCCACCGGCCGAGCACGCAAAAGAGCGAAAGTCAAAAAGAGAGGAAGGAAGTTCTTGCACGTCCGTTGTCTCTTCCTCATTAATGCATGCGCATGCACACACAAATTCGGCGGACGTGCGGAATCCTCAGAGAAGCAAAATGAGCCCTTGATATAATATTATATAATATGCTCTCTCTCAAGTGTGGGTTGTGAGGAGAAGCAACGAGAAATTTGCTGAAGGAGGAAGCAAATAACAAACAAGAAAAGTCAAAAGTTGTGGCTATCCTATAGAAGAGAGGGACAAGTAGCTGTATAAGAAGCCCCAAGCATGTAGAAGAAAGAAGAATCCATGAACATGCATTTTCTCCCCCCTCATTAATGCATGCACATGCACGCATGGAATGGGGACGTGAAAATTCTACAAAGTCTGCAAGAAGATGGGCTCACAATTTTATAATATTTCAAAGTGAGTTGCTGCAAGGAATTCTCTCCTCCCTGGAGAGCAAATCGGCTGAAGAAGAAAGAAGTTCCTACACGTCCATTGTCTCACGCTCATTAATGCATGCACATGCATACACACAATTAGGCGGACGTAAGGAGCCTCAAAGGAGCAAGATGAACTCATAAAATATTATAAAATAGGTGGATTGTCAGGCGGTGGCCACCATATTTGAAAAAGAAGAACCAAACTTGAACAAGCAAGGAAAAGTCGTGGCTGCCTCCCCGTTCACCTGTTCACGCTTAACTCAGATGTTGCCTATAAATTAGCAAGGATCCTCGGGAGAGTCGGGGGGAGAAAAAAAACATTCACTAGAGAGGTTTTGTGAGAGCTATTAAAAAAGAGAGAGCCCGTAGAGAGACACCCGAGGGGAGAGGTTTTGTGAAAAAAGAAGGGAGAGACTCTCGTAGAGAGAAAGAAGAAAAGATGAAGTCACGGGGAGGAGATTTAAAAAAAAGAGAAAAAGCAGGAGAGAGAGACTGCGAGAGAGTGAGACGTGAGAGAGAGACAGAGAGTTTGTCAGAAAAAAATAAAAAGAACAAAAAGGTGAAGCTAAAAACAGAAAAAAGGTACACCGAAAGTGACGAGAGAGAGAGTACGGGGACGGAGAGGGACGTGCGAAGGAGAGGCGCCCACTGTTCTTCTCCTTCGTTGGACTTTCCGCCGGTTTTCGCAACCCGCATCCGCGCTCGCTCCACCGCGCCTCGCACCCACCGTTCGAAGCCACAAGTGACGCCCGCGAGCCGTAGCACCGTCACCGAGTCCCGCTCGTCGCCGCGCCCGCCGTCGCACCGCCGAGTCCCGTCCGTTGCTGCTGCATTAAGCCGACAACCCGCGCTTCGCTCGCCGTCGCCGCGCCCCGCCCATCGCCGCGCCCGTCGCTGCACTTCAGCCCGGCGTCGCATCACCTTCAGCGAGTTCCGAGCGCGCCACCGTCTTCGCCGGAACACCAGCAGCACCGTCCCGAACACCTGCACCCGCAGCCGCGCTTCTGCACGCTCGCGACCCATCTACGACGCCGCGCCTGCTGTCCCTTAGTCCACCCGTCTGTGGAGTCGCCACTGCTCTCCACCGCCGCTCAGTTCTTCCGTGCACCGTACGCCACGAGCACCCGCATCTACGCCGCAGCCGCGCCGCCACCGCTCCACCCGCGGGCTGCGCCTGGTGCCCGACGCCCACAGCCAGCCTCCGCCTCCGCCTCTGCCCTCGACGACCAGCCGACGCCGCACCTCCACCTCCACCGCGAGCCGTCTTGCCTGCTGTGCGCACCGACTCGCGACGACCCGGCACCAGGCCGACCCCGCACAGCATCACCGTGCCCGTCTCGCTGTCCTCCGCGCCAGCCGCCTGGCGTCTGCCGCTGCGTCACGCGGCGGCCCGCCTTGCTTTCCCTCACCCGTGACGCCGCGGTTCGCGCCTCCGTCGGCTTCGGGCGCTCGCGCCGCGCAACTCGCGAGACCCGACGCCCCCGTTTCGCTGTCACCCCAGCAGCTTCACTCGGAGTCGGCCTCGCACCATCAACCGCACGCGACTCCTGCTCCTCCCTCGCCGCGTGTTCGCTGCCCCTTTGCCGGAGCTCCTCCGACGACCGTGTCCACCGCCCACTGTTGCCCGTCGCAATAGCAGCCACCCCGGCCGTGAGCTGAGTCCCTGTCTTGGTCCATAAAGCACCACTTGTTGAGGCAAATTTGGAAAAAGTCCAAATTAGGTAAGCTTATTTTATTTTATTAGGCAGATCTGTTTTATTTTATGTTATTTTATCTTTAATATTTCGTTTTTTTATGTTATGTTATTTTATGTTTTCGTTTCTTTATTTGAATTAGTCCTTAATGCATGTTTAAAAATCCCCGACGTACCACATAATTCGCAACCGCACAATGATTTTTTTTATTTCATCTATAAGACTTTAGATGAAATAATTAATCACGCGGGAATAAAATTGATATTTTGGTCTTTAAGGCTTAAGATCAATTTATTGATTTTATTAGCGAAACAACCATGGAAGATTTGGTATCTTTTAATTGTTTTGTTTATCTCAAAAATAAAAAAAAAATTGCATTTGCATTCCATGTAGGTTAGAATTAGGTTTATTTCATGTTTTATGGTTTGCATATTAAGAATAGGCATTTTATTTCGAATATAAAAATAATAATAAGAAAATCAAATCGATCAATTTAGGTTGCTAGTTTTAACTTAGGTTTCATGTTTAATTACTTGGCAATTTTTAATTTCGAAATTAATCCAAAAACATAAAAAAAAAAAATGCAAGTTAGATCAGGGCTAGGGTTAGCGTATTTAGCTATTTCGTTTTTTTAAAAAAAAAAATCCAAAAAATGCATTTAGGATATTAGTTTTTTTAGAATTGCACGTGTCAATTTAGAATAGGATTTTTGATTTTAAATTTTTACAATAGAAAAATCCCAAAAAAAAATTAATTAATTTAGGATACTAGTTTTTGTAGGTTGCATAATAGGTTTTTCAAAAATGCATGTTTTAGAAGAAATAACGTGTCCCTTTAATTTTCACTCTAGTAGTTTTTTTTAATTACAAATTTCATAAAAAAAATCATCATGCATTTTAGAATAGAATTGCATGTCTCATTTTAAGTTTAGATCAATTTGTATCTTTGGTTAGAAATGAATAGATTAAAATAACGTCTTAGTTTAAATTAGGATTTAGCATGACTTAATCTTAAGCTTAAATTGGATGAAATTTTAATTTAGATAGATAATTCTCATATTTTTCTTAATTTCGCATATCATGAAAAATACAAAAAATTTGTCTTTAGATAAATTAGTTTCAAGTTTTAGGATAAATTGCATTCTTAGGAATAGAAATATCATGTGCACGTCATGTAGAATTAGGTTCATATAATCAAAAATTGCCCGTCATTATAATTATGTCATTTTAATTTGCATATTTAAATATTGCATGTTCATTAAGAAAACACGAAAAAATATTTTACTCATGTCATGTAGTTTAGAACACATTGTCACGCCATTTCATGTTAGATTAGATGCATTGCATATTGCACGATTTTCATTAAAAAAGTAAAAAAAAACTGCGTGTTAGAAATCATATTTAGGACTATTGATGTGAATTCTGATTTAACATTGTATATGCTTTCGTTTCTATAAGGTAAATCCTGCAATTTATTCATCGCTTTATTGGGTGTTAAATTGGTGGTTTGCGCACCCGCATGATCACCTCACATGTTAGAAAAATAAATAAAAAATCAATTCAAGCTGCCTGCAAAATATTTTTTGAAATAAAAAAAGAAAAGGTATCGAAAGGGCGTTAGAGAAATCTAGCGTAATCAAGTCCCCGAACTCATTTAATCTCTGGTTCGTAGGAGTGAAGTAATTCTCCCATTACTTTACTTGGGTTTCTAATCGACCCACCCAAAATAGATTAGTGGCGACTCCATGATAAAAATCATTTGCATATTAAGAACTTGAACCTAAGTCGCGAATTGGTATAGGCTTGGGAGAGCCCGAGTTAAGTCTAGGCTTAACAATCCATTAACCTAAACCGTAGGTGGTGCACCTGAAATTTAGGTCGCGACAGCTTGGCGACTCCATTGGGGACTTGAGTTGAAACTCTTAGTGGACTTAGGCCAATTTTCTTTTTGAAAAATATTTTTGTTTGGCAGCGAAGATCCAGTACGTCCCTAACATTTAAGGTGTTAAATGTTCTTGTAGAGTGGGAGGTATAAGGGGAAGTGTTTGCTGACATTTGTTTTGCAGGAAGGTGTAGGAATGTATGGTTTACTTTCACTTATGAAGTGTTGCTTGATATAAATTGCCGTGCATGCCTTGCATCTAGCACTACACTATTGCACACACAACCCGCCGCCGGACCTGGGCCGCACTAGGACACTTAGGATGGTATTGAGTTGGATACGACTTCGACCGCGAGGCCGCGTAGTAGAGGTTGCCCAACTCAATCCCGAAAGTTTCTTTCTTGGTGTTAGGAATGTTTACCTCTGCCCGCGAGACTGCGCCGCATTGGGGTATCATTCTTGACTGAGCCGGAGTTAAGAGGATTTGATTTAGTACGCGAGGCTGCGACTAGTCATCCTACCCTTTTAACTCCACTTTGCTTAGCCTTCCTAGTTAGAAATCGAACCCCACTTTTCATGTGCTTGTCTATGTGATTGTTTTAATCGCCTGGTAAAGTAAGTTCTCTACCCTTTACTCTTGCAATTTACTTACCTTATTATGTCTTTGGTCGGTCCATGACATTAGGTTGGTCGAGTCTTGGTCTATAAACAATGGGAAGGTCCGACATTCGATTCATGCCTCGCACCAAAGGTTGAACTCAAATCATGGTGGGATCGTCTTGGCAATGATGGTCAAAGCTATGTGGAAAGTAGACTTGGTCGCCTTGTTCCCCTCCTTGATATCGATGTCCAAAGCGGCGTCATGCAAGCACTTGCTCATTTCTGGTGCCCTCAAACATCAACATTCATATTTGGTAAGCACGAGTTGACTCCGACTTTGGAGGAATACAGCATTGCCATAGGAAAACCTTTGGAATTGGAATTAATAAACCCACCCCTTGGATTAGAACCTGAATCAATTTTGTCGACTTTCTTAGGATGGATAAGAATCAAATAAAAAGAGTGTTAAAAGATAATTGTCATGCATGTCCTTTCTCCTTCCTAGATCGAGTTTTGTTAATGCTGACACTCTTTTAAAAAGTAAGATTTTTCTTCTAGCCTTCTTCGGGTTTATTGTTTTTCCTCTTCGTAAAGGCGCCATTAATCCTTCTATCACATGGGTGGTCAAACAAGTATGTGCCGGAATTAGTTTTGTCAACACCATTTTAGCTGAAACATTCTTGTCACTTACCCGATTTAAGGAAAATGAAGATAAAACTTTTCGTGCGCCAATTGAGCTTTTACAAATCTGGTTCTTTTCTCATATGAGTAGGATTGATATTCGCATGAAAATTATTAATCTTACTGATTCCCATCATCCCATCGAGGTGTTCAAAAATCATCAAGATCGAACCCCAAATCTTTCTTTCTCAAAATGGGTCAAATTATTGAAAAATCCAAATACCAAGATTTTCCTATGGCATGCTAAATGGTTCCAAGTCTCCAAGGCACGTCTCTCTCATGGCAATGATGAGCCAATCCCGCTATTGGGGATCACTGGTGCCACTTCCTACTACCCACTCCGAGTGGCCCGTCAATATCGAGTTGTGCAGGATCTACCACCCCCTCTTAAGCTGGGTTTGTTCCAAGTCCGATTCACTGCCAAGGATGATGATTACAAAAAGCAGCTTCGCTATATTGAACAAGCTTGGCTCGCATGTCACGAACAAAAATTGAGCTTGCCTGAAGATGAGCTTGAGGGGAAGGAAAAGATTTACTATGCCACGGCTCGGTACATCCGTCAAGCACAAGATCCCGACCGAGTTTCTCCCAAAAGTGCCAGATGTGACTGAAAAGCCCACTCGACAAGCGAGCTTAATCGTCACAAAAGGAAGATTGAAGAACTTGAGAAGCAAGCCAAGAAGGACGCTAAGGAGAAGAGGCAATTACGTCGAGCGTTGGCTTCCCGATTGTTTATAGATCAGGCCAAATAAAGTGGCTTGAATCTATTTAGTCTTTTTACTTTAAGCTTAATATTTAGGAAGTTGAGTCTTTTACTTGATTAGTTTTTTGTTCAGGACCTTTCGAGTTTTTACATTGTCAATGTCAAACAGTTTCATCAATAAAAGTAGTTAGACTTTCGTCATGGACCGGCATGTTTTATACGAAATGCTTATGTGTATTCATTTCTCCAAATTAGGTGATAACGGATCCTCCACGTTCGCCTATCATTACACGATCAAGAGCAAAAATGGCCGACCAAACCGAAATGCGTGATCGTATGACCACTATGGAAAACCAACTCCAGCAGTTGCTCACTTCTATGCAACTTATGACAGATCAAATGCAATCCCTCAAAGTGAATCAGACTCTTGCACCCGCTCTCCCCGAGATAGTAGTCCCAAAGCAGACGGACAAGGCCCAAATGGGTGATGACGACATGCCTGAGCTGGAGGATGACCCACTGTTCGTCACTACCGAAAAAGCTAAGCCCGACAATGTCCCTAAGACGGAGCAGGATGAACGCTTCGCCAAACTTGAAGAGAAACTGAAACAATTGCAAGAGTCGTAGAATTCACTCCCATTCGACTTGTCAGTTTATGAGAAGGTCAAGATGCCAAAGAAGTTTAAGATGCCAGAGTTCGAAAAATACGACGGTACTTCCTGCCCAAAAGCTCATTTGCAGATGTACCACGTACGCATGGCCCAATACGTCAAGAACGAGCCTCTCATGATCCAATCGTTTCATGCAAGCTTGACTGGGCCCGCACTCAACTGGTACATAATGAAAAATGTAAACCTTCTCGACACCTGGAATGATGTGGCTGACGCTTTCCTAAAGCAGTATAAGTTCAACATGGATATTGCACCTTCTCGAGAGGATCTTGAGCGGATGGAGAAGAAGAAAAGTGAGTCATTTAAGGAGTATGCTGTAAGGTGGCGAAACTTGGCAGCTCAAATCACTCCTGAGCCTACAAACAAAGAGTTGATGAAGTTGTTCGTCAAGACTCTCCCGTATGAGTTCCGTAACCGGATGGCTAGCACATACGTTGAGAATTTCAACCAGCTTATCCCAGTAGGTGAACAGATCGAGATGGGGCTAAGGGATGGATGGTTCAATGAACCAACTCATCAGGGCAAAAGGTTCACCATGAAGAAAGATAAAGAACCAACCACTGAAGTCAATGTTGCATATGTGCAACCAGCCCCTAGTAAGCCTCCGATGGTTCGTGTCCCCGGGAATCAGCAAGATGGAGGCCGAGTGCCTGCTCAGCGGCAATTCACCAAAAGGCAGTTCTCTCCTCTTCCTGGCCCTCTATCTCAGGTCTTACCGATACTCCGAAACAAGGGATTGATATCTCACGAACCAAAGCGGCCCAATGCTGAAAAATTCTCCAACTATGACCCCTCCAAAAAATGTGAGTATCATATGGGAGAGGTCGGCCATTCAACTGATGAATGTTTGACTTTGAAACACAAGATCCAAAATTTGTTGGATACTAAGGCATTTTCTTTCCGTACCACCCAACCGAATGTCAAGAAGAATCCGTTGCCGGAACATCAGGGAAACGTGAATGCAATCTTCGAGTTCAATACTGGCAAAAAGATGAACTTGAAGGTGTCTGTCAAAGATATCTATAGCGGATTAGTTAGAGTTGGTTACTATCCGACAGATGAGAATCCTCCCTTGCCTACCATGAGGGAAAGGGTTCAAGAAATGGTTAAGGCCGGCGTAATCGTGTATGCTGACCAAGCTGGAATAGTGTCAACTATCTCCGAAGTCATCATTGATTGGGAGAAAGAATTTGCTAAGCTAAGTGCCGAAAAGAGTGAACCAGATCCATTGATCGAGGACATGCCCCCACTTGAGGATGCCTCTGACCATGAAGGACTGATAGTGGAAGTGCCTTCAACTGATGAAGAAATAATTATTGAGATGCCCCAGCTGTATGAGTACAAGGATAACAAAACAGTCCCATGGTCATACGAGCTAGATGTTGACCTAATTACCAGGTCTGGTCGGACCTATGCTCAAGCTAATGCCCAACCTGCAAAGCCAGTTACTGACGAAGAGGCTAAAGATTTTCTGGCTATAATCAAAGCGAGTGAGTATAACGTGGTCGACCAGTTGCGGAAATTGCCTGCTCAGATCTCTTTACTCGAACTCTTGCAAACATCTCCTACACATCAAAAGTCTCTAATGAAGGTTCTAAGCGAAGTTCATGTACCGAGACGATCGAGGTAAACAGTTGGAAGAATTTGTAGGGTCGATTCTTCTTAAGGATTTAATAGCCTTTTCTGATGAAGAATTCCCTCTTGAGGGGAGGGGACATACTAAGGCGTTATATATATCCGTCAAGTGCAAGGCTTCCCATGTGGCTCGAGTACTCATTGATAATGGGTCTGCCTTGAATATCGTCCATTGGCGACTCTTCACCGCCTGAAAATAGATCCTTCAAAAATAAGTGCCGCAAAGACCTCCGTCCGAGCTTTTGATGGTACGAGAAAGGAGGTGATAGGGGAGACCCACCTCGATTTGCAAATAGGGCCGGTGACGTTCAACGTCCTTTTCCAGGTGATGGACATTCCTACCGCATTCAATTTCCTATTAGGTCGCCCCTGGATTCATACTGCTGGAGCTGTGCCATCAAGTCTCCACCAAAGCGTGAAATTTGTTGTCAAAGGAAAGCTAGTCATTGTTCATGGCGAGGAGGATCATCGGATCTATCATGAGACAGCTATCCCCTATGTCGAGCCGGAACATAGGGAGGAATCAAGTTACCAATCATTTGAGCTCGTATCCACTATTCATGCATCTCGAGGATCGGCAGCACCCATCCCTGATGTGTCAAATGCAGCAGTTATGGTAGCAAGAGTGATGGTTGGAAATGGCTTTATTCCTGGCCGTGGACTCGGTAAAAAAGAGCAGGGTATCCGGAACCCTATTGAAGCCCCTCGAAGGTCTCGTTCCGCCGGATTAGGGTACCATGGAAAAGGTGGAGGACATGAACAAAAGAGGAAAAGCTCATTACTCCTCGATATCCGCGAGACATTCCCCGGCCCTGCTAGAATGATGCATGATGAAGGAGGAGTGATCGCCACTCGTGGTATCGTGTCCGATGGATGGAGTAGCATGGATGACCCGACAACTTCAAAGACAGAGGATCCAGATGATGGAACGGAAGGGATCACGACTCTATTCGATGATCTCCTTATAGGTGCCATTGATGAAGAACCATCGGAGGAAATGGGTGCTAGCCCGCAAGAGTAACACGTTTACTTTTCTGCACTCCCCTGCGTGGGAATCTTATCGCTTTTAGGATTTGATGTTTCTAGGGTTTGCTTATCGTATTTTGCATATCGTTTGTCGGAGTGGATGTTTGCTAGGGTTTGATTGTTAGGGTGTCATTTCACTTTGATTGCCGTACTTTTCAATCCAATAAATGTAATTTGGTTGATGAATATCGATTACAATTACAAGTTTTATTTTGAGGGCATGATGGGGTATACCAAACCAGCCCGTTGATGATATCCAACCGATGAAAGAAAAGAAAAATCCAAGGAGAATTTCCGAGGCCGGGCTTCATCATGCTTCCTCGTGACAAAAAGCTTTTCCAAAATGTTTTGCCAATTTTTTTTTTTTTAAAAAATAATAATAATAATTTGAAAGAAGAAAAAAAAATCGAAAAAAGATTCGAAAAATAGATAAGGAATCCATGCCGTTTAGCCCTGTTTGTCTTTCTGAACTATCCACTTTATGTTTCAGGAGCAGCCTTATGGCAGGCAAGGAGGTGAAAATGGTCCAATCCAATGCCATGTGTGATGACGATGATGACCCTGATGATCCAAATGGTGACTCCATTGAAGTACAACAAAGTTGGGAGCACCATGAAAAACCCAAAGTTCTCACCTCCGAGCAAACCGTCACCATCAATTTGAGTGATGACGAGGATCCTAAAGAAATAAAGATTGGGGCAAATCTTCCCAAAGATGAGGCCGAGCACCTGACTCAGTTGTTGAAAGAATATCAGGATATCTTTGCCTGGACATACGCTGATATGCCGGGTTTAGATCCGTCGATTGTGGAACATTGTTTGCCCACTAATCCAGACGTGCATCCTAAGAAGCAGAAGCTTCGGAGGACTAAACCAGAGCTCTCGAAGAAGATAGAAGAGGAAATAATGAAACTTCTCAAAGTGGGGTTCATCGAAGTCTCGCAATACCCTGAATGGGTGGCCAACATAGTACCGGTCATGAAGAAAGACGGTCGAGTCCGAGTGTGTGTTGATTACCGGGATTTGAACAAGGCCAGCCCAAAGGACGACTTCCCATTGCCACATATCGATGTTCTCGTGGATAGTACGCCGGATTTGAATTATTCTCTTTCATGGATGGTTTTTTTCCGGCTACAACCAGATAAGAATGAAGGAGGAAGACAAAGAGAAGACAGCATTTATCACCCCGTGGGGAACCTTTCATTATAAGGTCATGCCATTCGGACTCAAAAATGCAGGGGCAACTTACCAACGAGCCATGGTTACGTTGTTCCATGACATGATGCATGAAGAAATCGAGGTATATGTTGACGATATGATTGCAAAAACCCGACTGGGAAAAGTCATGTTGAAACCCTCAAGAAGTTATTTGATCGGCTTCGTGAATTCAAGCTCCGTTTAAATCCTGCCAAGTGCGTGTTTGGGGCAGCGTCGGGTAAATTACTCGGGTTTATTGTGAGTAGTAAAGGGATCGAAATTGACCCATCTAAAGCCAAGGCAATATGTGAGTTGCAACCTCCGTCAACAGTGAAGGAGGTCCGGAGTCTCCTAGGGAGACTAAATTACATTGCACGATTCATTTCCCAACTCTCTGAGACTGCTAAGCCATTTTTCAAACTCTTGAGGAAAAATGTACAAGTTGAGTGGAATGATGAATGTCGAGAGGCGTTCGATAAGCTGAAGCAATATTTGATAAATCCACCAGTTCTTGTCCCACCAATATCGGGGCATCCTTTGATTTTGTACCTCACAATCCATAGTGAGTCACTCGGCGCGATGTTAGCTCAGAAAAGTCCCGTGGATCAGAAGGAACGGGCCATCTATTACCTTAGTAAAAAGTTCACTGTCTCGGAGCTAAAATATTCTGATGCTGAAAAAACTTGTGCTGCGTTAGTATGGGTATTGCATAGATTACGACAGTACACCTTGCATTACCAGACGTTTCTCGTGACTGAGAACGATCCCATCAAGTATTTATTTCATCAACCAGCTTTGGTGGGTAAGCTAGCCAAATGGCAGGTCTTGATTTCGGAATTCGACGTGCGTTCATGCCACAAAAATCAGTTAAAGGCCGAGTAATTGCTGATATATTGGCTGAGAATCCTAGAATCTTGAATGATGATGATTGTCCTTTGGATGATCGTATTTTGGCCATAAATGAAGATGCATGGTCTATGTTCTTTGATGGAGCTGTGAACTTGTCCGGTTCGCATGGGGCGTATTAATATCCCCAGACGGACAACACTTCCCAAAGAGCCGCGAAATTAATATTCCCATGCACTAACAATATAGCTGAATACGAAGCTTGTATTCTCGGACTTGTGCCGCAATTGAAATGGGAGTGGCCAAATTGAAAGTATATGGAGATTCTGCACCGATCATACTCCGATCGTAGGTGAATGGAAGACCAAGGATGCCAAATTACTGCCGTATCATAAGTACCTCGAAGAGTTGGTAAAGGAGTTCGATGAAATCTCGTTTGACTACTTGGCTAGATCTCATAATCAGTTCGCCGATGCCTTGGCAACGTTGTCATCTATGTTGCAGGTTACTGATGGTTTAGAAGTTGAACCTTTGAAAATCGAGGTTCTAGCCAAACCTTCTTATTGTATGGTCGTGGATGAAAAGCTTGATGAGAAGCCATGGTATTGCGACATCATGAACTATATTCAAAAACAGGAATTTCCTGAAGGAAGCACTCCAGCCGATAGAAAGTACATAATGAAGATGGCCTCAAAGTTCTTCGTCAGTGGTAAGAATTTATACAAGAGATCTTATGATTCAGTTTTATTGAGATGCGTAGATGAAGCGAAGCCACTCAAATCATGCAAGAAGTGCACGAAGGAGTTTGTGGCCCACACATGAATGGGCACATGTTGGCCAAGAAGATCATGAGACTAGGTTACTATTGGCTTGCACTGGAAAGTGACTGCATACAGCATGTTAGAAGTTGCCATCGTTGCCAAATTCATGGAGATAAAATAAATGTTCCTCCAACAGAGTTGCACCAGCTATCTGAGCCATGGCCTTTCTCAATGTGGGGGATCGATGTGATTGGCCCTATAAATCCCAAAGCTTCAAATGGGCACCGGTTCATATTGGTGGCAATAGATTATTTTTCAAAGTGGATTGAGGCCGCATCATATGCTAATGTCACGGCCCGAAATGTTGTGAAGTTTATTAGGCGTGACATAATCGCCCGTTATGGCGTCCCGAAACAATTGTCACGACAATGGGACAAATCTGAATAACAAGTTCATTGATGAGTTGTTCGGTGAGTTCAAAATCAAGCATTTGAATTCATCCCCTTACCGCCCACAAATGAATGGAGCATGTTGAGGCGGCTAATAAGAACATCAAGAAGATTCGGCTAAGACAGCTGAGAATTATCGAGATTGGCATGACAGGTTACCCTTTGCTCTAATGGCGTATCGGACATCGATCCGAACATCCACCGGGGCAACCCCTTTCTCCTTAATTTATGGCATGGAGGCAGTCTTGCCCGTGGAAGTAGAAATCCCCTCTTTGAGAGTCTTATCCCAAGTGGAATTGTCCGAGGCGAATGGACACAACAAAGGTTCGAGCAGTTGAATCTGATTGATGAGAAAAGATTAAAAGCTCTTTGCCATGGTCAGACGTATCAACAAAGAGTAGCCAAGTCTTTCAATCGGAAGGTACGGCCAAGACACTTCGAAGTGAATGATCTAGTTCTAAGAAAGGTGTTACCGATTTTTCCGATCCACGGAGGCAAATTTGCTCCAAATTATAGCGGCCCATATATGGTGAAGAGGGTACTCCCGGAGGTGCCTTAATCCTTACGAAATGGATGGTCGTGAGTTTTCTAATCCGTTAACTCGATCTTTGTGAAGAAGTATTACCCTTGAAAGAATTTGTTGTGAATTGAAGGTAATCATTTCTTCGTTGAATTGTGTGGAAATGGATTGAACGAGATGAGAAGTAGGCCATGTTCCAAACACATATCGAATTCATTTGATTCGGTATATCAGACGTGTTGACCCATTGTCAGTTCAATTAAATAAAAAAGGAAATGCCCTGAGGACACCACCAGCGCCTCGGCCTGGTGGCATGGGGAATGAAAAGGTCCGAAAGCGACCAGGGTTCGATCCCTGGAAATGGCAACAAGTTTGCCACAAAAAAAAAAAAAAACAATTTTTTTACCAATCCTTTTTCTTTCTTTTTGAGCTGCAAACTCTTTGTGTTCAAAGCTGATGAGTTCATGAAGTACTTGTGACCTTTCAAAGGAGAATTTTGCATGATAGTTTTACCTGTTTAATTACCAATTCCACTGAAGATTATCATCGCAAATCAAGTTAATGAATGATGTGGAATGAATTGAACATGCTAAATGAGACATGTCAGGATGATGAAAGGCAAGCCTTATCCTATACACAGTCCCTTGCTCATATACTGGTGAGATGAGTGTAGGAAATTCCATGTTTCTAAGGTAAAGAGTTTTCTCGCGAAAGGTACGATGATCAAAATGGTGAGAGGCGGTTCATTCTCTATCCCAAACACTATGCGATCATCCATTGTTTAAACCCTTTTGAGCCAATTCACGCACGTGAATAATTTTAAATTACCCCTGTCAAGAACCACCCCACATTGGGGCAAGCTGGAGGTAAGACGACATCATGAGGTGAGGAAATTGATAGGAATATTCTTGCTCTCACTTGCATCAATCTTCAGGTATTGCTATTACATTGAATTCATACGGTAATTTAAGTGCCTTAGGATGATTAAGAGCAGTTCTTTCTCTATCCTACACACTTTATCCATTGCGTAGCCCCTTGAGCCTGTAAATTCGTTTCATTTAAACCCAATTGGTGATCATCCCCCCACACCGGGGCAAGGCAAAAGGCAAATGTTCAAGCAGCAAAATCCCGAGTGCTGACAAAAAATGAAAACTCCTCAAGAACCCAAATGCTAAAGCATTACGTGGTTATTCAAAAAAAAAAAAAAAAAAAAAAAAAAAAAAAAAAAAAAAAAAAAAAAAAAAGGGCATGAAAAAGCAGTGTGCCTGGTAAAAGCAAGGCCAATGCCCATAGAAAATGAAAGAAAGAGTCAAGATAAATGATTATCAATTGTAAAAGGGTGTATTCCCAATGGAGTGGTACTCAAAGAACTCAAATGCCAAGTTTTTATAGTACTTATGAGGAAAATCCCAATGGTGAAAAAGAAGACCGGTGACAATGCCAAGATGATCACCAATTCTCATCCCCCTATACACATTTTAATGATCCATTCACTTCTCAACCCATGAACTTAACCTACGTTACGTCCCTTATAAAGTCTCTTCAGATTAGGGCACCGAAATTACCTCAGGAATTCATATGTCTTAAGCATTGCTCGAAGAAGTGCGGGCAAGACTATTTCTTTCTCATTTTGCAGGGTTCTTGACTTGTAAACCCGAAGATGATTGCGAAGTTGTTCTTTCAATAGCCTTGACTCAAAGAGTCCCTTTGTTAAGCCATTGACCAAGCCCACATTACGGTCCCTATTAAAGACCTCTCGATTGATAAGGTCGTACGCTTTGCGAGAATATTCGAATCCTTGTCGACATGATGATGGTAGGATGGAGTGATTCCTGTGATCCCACATTAATGGTCAGGACAAAATAGCCTTCTTAATGAGAGTGAGTGAAAGTCCTTTCTAACTGAAAGTCTCTCATTTGGTATTCTTGAAAATCCATGTCATGAGTGAAAATTGTCTTAAACGATGATTCTCCCTGAAATTTGGTGGTGCAAATATGGTAAAACCATCATGCATAAATCTTGGTTGAATAGATAAAAGCTTCAGTGGACTTTGGAGTGTGCTGAATTGCTTACTTCTCTCATGAATGCATGTATTTTTGCTCTAATCATGTCTGACAGGTAATGTTTCCTTGAAGACCCAAGAGCTCCTGACATTTATGTTGCCTTTTAGAAGCCTCGAGGTGAGAAACCTCCATGAATATTCGAAGTACATCCTCGATGTTCCAAAACTTCTTTCTACCAAGAAGTAAGTGACCTTCACGAATATCTCAGGTTTGTCCTAGGTATTCCCAAATTCTTGATATATGTCTCAAAACTCTTCGTCAAGCATTTCACTGGATGTGAATGCTTTTCGATCTTTTTCGTTATACCTTAGTCGGATCTAGGTATTTTGAATCTTCTTAATCCAATATTCATCTCACCTAACATTGAGTGACTATTGGTTAAGTTCACAAATTCTTGACATCTCGGTCTGGATCTGGATGTCTCGAAACTCTTCGTTAAGCATTTCACTCGGATGTGAATGTTTTTCGATCTTTCTCGTCATACCTTAGTCTCGGATCTAGGTATTTCGAATCATCTTAATCCAATATTCATCTCACCTAACATTGAGTGTTTATTGGTTAAGTTCCCAAAATTCTTGACATCTCGATCTGGATCCGGATGTCTCAAAACTCTTCATTAAACATTTCACTTTGGATGTGAATGTTTTTCGATCTTTTCGTTATACCTTAGTCCGGATCTAGGTATTTCGAATCTTCTTAATCCAATATTCATCTCACCTAACATTGAGTGTCTATTGGTTAAGTTTCCAAAAATTTTGATATCTCGGCCGGATCTGGATGTCTCAAAATTGTTCATTAAGCATTTCATTTCGAATATGAATGCTTTCGATCTTTTTCGTTATACCTTAGTCTGGATCTAGGTATTTCGAACCCTCTTAATCCAATATTCATCTCACCTAACATTGAGTGTCTATTGGTTAAGTTCCCAAATTCTTGACATCTCAGTCCGGATCTGGATGTCTCAAAACTTTTCCCCGTTTAGGCGACCGTAGAATGGTACGGGTCCTAGGCACAACCAAGCAATGCCATACTGGGCGACCGTAGAATGGTACGGGTCTGGGAAAGCAATCTCTTTGTAAAGTCATGTTACTATTCTAGGCGACCGTAGAATGGTACGGGTCCTGGACATGTAACACCAACTATCTCGAGTTACTCTACCCTCCTCGAAGGTAAGTTATTCTAGGTAAGTTCATTTATCACTGGCATTAGCATTTCCATGCATCATATAAATTGCATTTCAAAATAGGATTCATTTTCCAAAAAAAAAAAAAAAAAACAAAAAAACAAAACAACAACAAAACATAGTCCCGCCAAAGTATCATCCATCGCATGATTCATGGTCAAAATTTAGGTATCATATTGTCTTTGAATGCAACCTCTGCGAGCTCACCTTCAAAGAGGGGCAGCTGTTGACACCTAAATTTTGCCTAATCATTTAGTAATTAGTTGCATGAAAAAAATTTAAAAAAAAAAAAAATAGTAAAATTGCATTTCACGTTGTCGCATTTGCATCGGTACTAAAAGCGCAACAAGACGCAGCGGCTCGTAGTTGATTACATGCACGAAGGGATGGTTTCTCGCCACGGCCCGAGCACGCAAAAGAGCGAAAGTCAAAAAGAGAGGAAGGAAGTTCTTGCACGTCCGTTGTCTCTTCCTCATTAATGCATGCGCATGCACACACAAATTCGGCGGACGTGCGGAATCCTCAGAGAAGCAAAATGAGCCCTTGATATAATATTATATAATATGCTCTCTCTCAAGTGTGGGTTGTGAGGAGAAGCAACGAGAAATTTGCTGAAGGAGGAAGCAAATAACAAACAAGAAAAGTCAAAAGTTGTGGCTATCCTATAGAAGAGAGGGACAAGTAGCTGTATAAGAAGCCCCAAGCATGTAGAAGAAAGAAGAATCCATGAACATGCATTTTCTCCCCCCTCATTAATGCATGCACATGCACGCATGGAATGGGGACGTGAAAATTCTACAAAGTCTGCAAGAAGATGGGCTCACAATTTTATAATATTTCAAAGTGAGTTGCTGCAAGGAATTCTCTCCTCCCCGGAGAGCAAATCGGCTGAAGAAGAAAGAAGTTCCTACACGTCCATTGTCTCACGCTCATTAATGCATGCACATGCATACACACAATTAGGCGGACGTAAGGAGCCTCAAAGGAGCAAGATGAACTCATAAAATATTATAAAATAGGTGGATTGTCAGGCGGTGGCCACCATATTTGAAAAAAGAAGAACCAAACTTGAACAAGCAAGGAAAAGTCGTGGCTGCCTCCTGTTCACCTGTTCACGCTTAACTCAGATGTTGCCTATAAATTAGCAAGGATCCTCGGGAGAGTCAGGGGGGGGAGAAAAAAAAACATTCACTAGAGAGGTTTTGTGAGAGCTATTAAAAAAGAGAGAGCCCGTAGAGAGACACCCGAGGGGAAGAGGTTTTGTGAAAAAAGAAGGGAGAGACTCTCGTAGAGAGAAAGAAGAAAAGATGAAGTCACGGGGAGGAGATTTAAAAAAAAAAGAGAAAAAGCAGGAGAGAGAGACTGCAGAGAGTGAGACGTGAGAGAGAGACAGAGAGTTTGTCAGAAAAAAATAAAAAGAACAAAAAGGTGAAGCTAAAAACAGAAAAAAGGTACACCGAAAGTGAGAGAGAGTACGGGGACGGAGAGGGACGTGCGAAGGAGAGGCGCCCACTGTTCTTCTCCTTCGTTGGACTTTCCGCCGGTTTCGCAACCCGCATCCGCGCTCGCTCCACCGCGCCCCGCACCCACCGTTCGAAGCCACAAGTGACGCCCGCGAGCCGTAGCACCCGTCACCGAGTCCCGCTCGTCGCCGCGCCCGCCGTCGCACCGCCGAGTCCTGTCCGTTGCTGCATTAAGCCGACAACCCGCGCTTCGCTCGCCCGTCGCGCGCCACGCCCATCGCCGCGCCCGTCGCTGCACTTCAGCCCGGCGTCGCATCACCTTCGCCGAGTTCCGAGCGCGCCACCGTCTTCGCCGGAACACCCGGCACACCGTCCCGAACACTCGCACCCGCAGCGCGCTTCGCACGCTCGCGACCCATCTACGACGCCGCGCCTGCTGTCCCTTAGTCCACCCGTCTGTGGAGTCGCCACTGCTCTCCACCGCCGCTCAGTTCTTCCGTGCACCAGACGCCACGAGCACCCGCATCTACGCCCGCAGCCGCGCCTCAGCACCGCTCCACCACGCGGGCTGCGCTGGTGCCCGACGCCCACAGCCAGCCTCCGCCTCCGCCTCTGCCCTCGACGACCAGCCGACGCCGCACCTCCACCTCCACCGCGAGCCGTCTTGCCTGCTGTGCGCACCGACTCGCGACGACCCGGCACCTGTGACCGACCCCCGCACAGCATCACCGTGCCCCGTCTGCTGTCCTCCGCGCCAGCCGCCCTGCTGCTGCTGCGTCACGCGGCGGCCCGCCTTGCTTTCCCTCACCCGTGACGCCGCAGTTCGCGCCTCCGTCAGCTTCCGCCACTGCTCGCTGCCGCTGCAACTCGCGAGACCCGACGCCCCCCTGCTCGCCTGTCACCCCAGCAGCTTCACTCGGAGTCGGCCTCGCACCATCAACCGCACGCGACTCCTGCTCCTCCCTCGCCGCGTGTTCGCTGCCCCTTTGCCGGAGCTCCTCCGACGACCGTGTCCACCGCCCACTGTTGCCCGTCGCAATAGCAGCCACCCCGGCCGTGAGCTGAGTCCCTGTCTTGGTCCATAAAGCACCACTTGTTGAGGCAAATTTGGAAAAAGTCCAAATTAGGTAAGCTTATTTTATTTTATTAGGCAGATCTGTTTTATTTTATGTTATTTTATCTTTAATATTTCGTTTTTTTATGTTATGTTATTTTATGTTTTCGTTTCTTTATTTGAATTAGTCCTTAATGCATGTTTAAAAATCCCCGACGTACCACATAATTCGCAACCGCACAATGATTTTTTTATTTCATCTATAAGACTTTAGATGAAATAATTAATCACGCTTTGGGAATAAAATTGATATTTTGGTCTTTAAGGCTTAAGATCAATTTATTGATTTTATTAGCGAAACAACCATGGAAGATTTGGTATCTTTTAATTGTTTTGTTTATCTCAAAAATAAAAAAAAAATTGCATTTGCATTCCATGTAGGTTAGAATTAGGTTTATTTCATGTTTTATGGTTTGCATATTAAGAATAGGCATTTTATTTCGAATATAAAAAAAATAATAAGAAAATCAAATCGATCAATTTAGGTTGCTAGTTTTAACTTAGGTTTCATGTTTAATTACTTGGCAATTTTTAATTTCGAAATTAATCCAAAAACATAAAAAAAAAAAAAATGCAAGTTAGATCAGGGCTAGGGTTAGCGTATTTAGCTATTTCGTTTTTTTAAAAAAAAATCCAAAAAATGCATTTAGGATATTAGTTTTTTTAGAATTGCACGTGTCAATTTAGAATAGGATTTTTGATTTTAAATTTTTACAATAGAAAAATCCCAAAAAAAAATTAATTAATTTAGGATACTAGTTTTTGTAGGTTGCATAATAGGTTTTTCAAAAATGCATGTTTTAGAAGAAATAACGTGTCCCTTTAATTTTCACTCTAGTAGTTTTTTTAATTACAAATTTCATAAAAAAAATCATCATGCATTTTAGAATAGAATTGCATGTCTCATTTTAAGTTTAGATCAATTTGTATCTTTGGTTAGAAATGAATAGATTAAAATAACGTCTTAGTTTAAATTAGGATTTAGCATGACTTAATCTTAAGCTTAAATTGGATGAAATTTTAATTTAGATAGATAATTCTCATATTTTTCTTAATTTCGCATATCATGAAAAATACAAAAAATTTGTCTTTAGATAAATTAGTTTCAAGTTTTAGGATAAATTGCATTCTTAGGAATAGAAATATCATGTGCACGTCATGTAGAATTAGGTTCATATAATCAAAAATTGCCCGTCATTATAATTATGTCATTTTAATTTGCATATTTAAATATTGCATGTTCATTAAGAAAACACGAAAAAATATTTTACTCATGTCATGTAGTTTAGAACACATTGTCACGCCATTTCATGTTAGATTAGATGCATTGCATATTGCACGATTTTCATTAAAAAAGTAAAAAAAAACTGCGTGTTAGAAATCATATTTAGGACTATTGATGTGAATTCTGATTTAACATTGTATATGCTTTCGTTTCTATAAGGTAAATCCTGCAATTTATTCATCGCTTTATTGGGTGTTAAATTGGTGGTTTGCGCACCCGATGATCACCTCACATGTTAGAAAAATAAATAAAAAATCAATTCAAGCTGCCTGCAAAATATTTTTTGAAATAAAAAAAGAAAAGGTATCGAAAGGGCGTTAGAGAAATCTAGCGTAATCAAGTCCCGAACTCATTTAATCTCTGGTTCGTAGGAGTGAAGTAATTCTCCCATTACTTTACTTGGGTTTCTAATCGACCCACCCAAAATAGATTAGTGGCGACTCCATGATAAAAATCATTTGCATATTAAGAACTTGAACCTAAGTCGCGAATTGGTATAGGCTTGGGAGGCCCGAGTTAAGTCTAGGCTTAACAATCCATTAACCTAAACCGTAGGTGGTGCACCTGAAATTTAGGTCGCGACAGTCCTGTTGGTTGTCGTGAACACAAGTACCGAGAATTCCAAAGGAATTTGTGCTAGGAAAACAAGATCATTCCTGAATATATATGGAAATATAATGTACCCACTGCATGAGATCATTATAGCCTTACACCAAAAGTCAAAGAAACACTTGAAGAATTTAGACAGGCTGTAAGGACAACTCCATCATCACATGAGCAAGAAATGACATATTGATGACCCAGCACAATCATCCCAAAATCCCTATGCACAATGAGGGGTCCTCTTTCTTAAGACCTCTATGATCAAGGACCTCTGTCTTTATCTTTAGGGATGCACACATCTTACTATGTTAAATCATCCAATTGGCATCAACCAAACATGCCTGCTGACACTACAGGATCCTCTAGGAATCATGAAGAAGCACCTTCCTCAAACGAGGCAAACATATGGAATACTCAAACTCCTTCTTATGAAGGACTTACAAAACTAGAGAAAAGATACGAGGAACATCTTCTGGCAAAAGAGCATAGTTCTGATGATTCAGACTATGACTACAATACTCGTGACGAAAGAGAACGCTGACTATAGTAGGTCACTGTAGCAGTAGGTTAGAGAAATCATTGTTCATATCACTGAGAAATTTTCCGAAGCCTATGTCTATTTTAGGACCCGTGAGCTTGGTCATTATTTGTTTAAGACCTCCTAATGTCTATAAAAGGCAAGGAGGATGTAATGTGTTGAGCAAAATCCCTTAAAGTAAAGTGAGTATTTTGTTAAACTCTCAATGTCTTTCTAAACACTTATTCATCTTCAGCCTGGAAGGATCCTTTGAGAAATGCAGCTTCAATGATTAGAAATGTTATCATCCTGACACCTCTGAGTGTCTCTAGATTCTGAACTAAAAGTCATAGTAGTTTTCTGCTAAAAGGCTATCCTTGAAGAGCTTGAGCGAAAGGTTCGCCCATAGTAGGAAGGCATACCTACAGGAAGCTGACTCAGTCTTTCTTGGTTCTAAGCCTAGATTCATTTATAGAATGGTAGTAGATCTTATAACGAAGCCAATACCTAAAGATATGTTATGTGGCCATGTAAAATCTACAGGATTACGTAGAGGCTGATATACTGAATATTGTAATTTCCCTTAAGTTTTCACATTTAATAAACTTGTGTTTTTATTATTAATGCCTATGAGACTTCGTTTGATGTTTATAAATTTTAATGCTTAGTGCATCATATAAAATTGAGAAAGTTTGTCGGACAAATAAGAGATCAACCCACTCACACAGGTAATCGTCTCTATTTACTATATGATAATTAGAGATGAGACGGTTTTTAAGTTTATTATCTAAGTGATAATCAATAGCTCAAACTTAAAATTTAAAAGCCGCCTTAATTGAGTGTTAAGATGATGGCATCATATTTTTACTATATCCGAAAGTAAAATAACATATATATTTTACTTTATTTGTCTTTGATGCCAAATATGAGTTTTGATAGATTCCGTGAAAGAGTAAATACATGAATTCAAGTTAGATGTTAAGTATGTCTAAACTATCATCTGTACGATATTGAAAATGTAACATACGCTCTGTGAGAAAAGAGTTAATAATGTAATATGTATTTCATACTACGTGTACATAAGATGACCAACAAGAGTGACAAAAGTTTTAATCTTAACTTTTATGCCGTGTGAAACTCTTAAAAAAAAGAATTCCTTAATTAAGTACCCTCATGACTCTTACTTATTCTCAAGAATTCTATTCGGTGTTTGCTATCTTAGAATGTTGCTAATGATCATGAATTGATTCAATCTAATGGGACATTTCTAAAAAAACAAATTGAACTAAAATTGAAAGTTTCAAGAAAAGAATATCAAGTTTGTAGAATAGCATTCTAGTTTTGTATTCATTGGTCGACCAATTATGAATACAATATATAAGTATTAAAAAGAAATTAAGAGATATAAAATGTGATCAATTGATTTATGATATTGCATACTATATCTGCTCAAAAATGTAATGTCTATTATGAGCTGCTATATATTCTTAATAGATGTATGGCAATGAATTCTCAAAGTATGCTGGTCTCACGGATTATTTATTGATATAATATTATAGAGAAGTAAAGAAAGAGTTCCATATGTCCATATGCGAGTGGGAGATGATAGATTTTTTATTTGATATGCCATGTTAAATTTGTCCGCTTATGTTAGGCCAAACCCAGCTCATAAGAGAATGGCCCATAAGAGGAAAAGGCAGTTATTTTCTAAGTAAAAATAACTATAATATAGAAAATAAAAAGAAAATTAGGGAAGAACATTAACAGTAACATTTCAAAAAGAAAATATGTTTCTCCATCTTTTTCCTCTTAAAACAGTTTACTCCCTACTGAAAAACGGAACTCCAAAACTTCAAACGATTCTTTTGAGATTGCAACGGTACTTAATCCGTGGCAAACAAGGTATATCCGTCTCCATGATGTCTTCGATCAGTGTTCCTAAGCATGTTTCCGCATTTCTTTTTGGTATTCGATCGTTCGAATATCTATTCACTTTTCACTTTTCAGGAATCTGTTTCCCACAATTTGTATATTAAACCAAAAAATATCATCAATACCAAAAACATACTTCTGCGAACAATTTCAAATTTTCAAGGTTTTGGACGTTTGTCCTCAACATCCTAACTAAAATCTAAGCCAAAGCCCGAGCCCGAGCTCAAGCCAACAGTGCTAGAGCCGGAGCTGGAACCAGAGTTAGAGCCTACGAGAACCAGAGTTATTGAACTAACAACTACAACTAAGAGCATTTTATGACCCAAGATATATGAGACATAGTTGGAAAAAAGTTTTGCTGATTCAAAGAAAAGTGCAAGTGCTCCAAATAAAAGGAGGCTAGGGATCTTGAATGAAGTGCATGAGAATGCACGGGACAAACTATTAGAACAATTTCGAAGTACATCTGAGACATTAAGAAATATACTCAAAATACCACGAAAATGGATGAGGAGGAGCGTTGGAAAGTGATCCATTTTCCAGAACATCCCACAAATATCTACTACGTTTCTTGCACGAAGAAGGTGTGATGAGTGGATAAAAATCACTTAGTAAGTAGCTGAAATGTGTAAAATAGGAAGAGTCCACGTTGAAGCACTATGAACATGTGGTTGTAAAGTGTCGGTGAAATCAGCCTTTATATAGGCGAGTAACGCTTGTGTAGTGAAGCAGAAAAATTAGTCATAAAGCGATGGGGGTGATGGGGATGAACTAAAATACCCTATCATGTAGCACCTCCACCAATACCTTCTCCAACTATTGTAAAACCATTTCTATAAAGTAGCGAAGCTATCCTTGTCCCATAAAACCTTGCTTATATCCTTTGAATTCATATCCCTTATCCATCCTCTCCCAAATACATCCAACATAACTACACAATTGCACATTAAACCAAAACCATCATTGATACCAAAATCATGCTTCCGCAGACAATTCCAAAAAGAAAATTGTCCAAAAAAACCTCAACAAAAACAAGTCGTTTGCCAAATAATCACGACTATGGTCTACGTACTTATGAAATGGCCTGAAAAGAGTACTGAAGTTGGTTGCATCTAGGATTGCTGTTCAGTTATGTATTACCTTAGATTTCCTAATTTCTTCACTTTTTTGCCTTGGTCTACTTCTAGTGCTACTTTGGGACTGGAAGCACCTCAAAATACAGTCGCAATCAACAGCTTCAGTGATGGTCAGCCTTGGACAAGACCGGATCATCAGGATTCTTTATAAGGCTCCAGAACTCCTCAACTAAGAAGCTGTGCTGCGATATAACAAAACCTTTCTGTTAGTTGGTATGTATCGAACGGGACTGAAGATTTAACTAGGGAAGACAAAGGTAGACGTTTCTTAACAATATTAACTGAAAAGTGTTAAAATATAATATTTTCCATGCCCCATTTTTTTTTTCTTTTCTTTTGAAAGTTCTAAAAACAATTTTATCCTTTCTTTCAAAGACCTATATATAAGATAGGCCTAATTAGAAAAAAGAAAACACCACCAAGATGGACAATTTCTACCTCAGTGGGTTTCTCCTCACCTACGTTCCAATGATAAAAGTGAACCTATTATAACAGATTGGAGCTATGGAAAGAGAAGATGACGATTAGAAAAACAGGAAAAAAAAACGGTGGAAATGGATGACACGGCATTAGAAACTCAACTCATACGTGAAGTAATCGCTAAAATTCTGGCCATTCTAATTCTAATTTGTATGCAATTTGCCTTCCATACTTCGGGCTGTAGAGTTTATAATGTTCTGAATGCAAGGTTCTGGGTTTGGGATGGATGGGGGGAAAGTAAAAAAAAATTCTAAACCATTGGTATCAATTCAATTCTAAACCTTTCAATTAGACTTTTCCGCATTGGTACAAATTCAATCCATCCGGCCAAATTTGGCTGGCTAGCATTGATGTGGATATCAGCCGGCCAATAAACGCTGACGTAATAATTTTTCAATAATTTTTTTTTTTTTTTTTCGAATTTTTTATTAATCTTTTCCTTTTCTTCTTTTTTTTTTTCTTTTTTTCATTTTCCTTTTCTTTTTCCTCTTCTTCCTCTTGGCCTTCTTCTCCAGCAGTGCCGGCCAGCCTCCGGCAACTCACCAGCCACTACAAGGAATCCAAGGAGGAAGAAGAGAAAAAAGAAAAGGAAAAAGAAAAAAAATCAAAAAAAAAAAAAGTTATTAAAAATTGTCATATTAGCATTTGTCAGCTGCTCGGCGTCCATGTCAGCACCGGCTAGTCATTTGGCCAGATGGATTGAATTGATATAAATAAAAAGAATTAAGACTAAATTGATCCAATTAAAATGTTTAAGATTGAATTAGTACTAATACTACAAATTTATGATTTTTTTTGTACTTTTCCCATAAATGGAGAGAGATGGTCAACGATAACATTCAGGAGGAAAAGTGTCTGACGATCTCTCAGCCTGTCTTGTTAATTATCTGTCACAGTTAGATGGAAGAAGTGAACCCATCATATTATGTTCTCTTCCTCGTGATTACGGCTGTGGAATAGCCACCCCAAGTTAATGCTAACATAGATTGTGCATTTACTTACCCAGGGAATAAACAGTAGCATCATCAACCGCTTTTTATAATCACGACACGTTCCTGAACTGTAAACATAACCTGTTACCTTGAAAGGTAACCCACGTGCTGATTTATGGTAGTCACCAATAGATAGGGGGGGCTGAGAGAACCTTACTGAATGGTAGTCACCCACATGCTGATTTATGACTTGCATCGGTTTTTGAGTTGCGGCTTCAATTCGAGGTTTAGGGCTCGCAAATGCCTACGCACGGGGTTACTTCAAGGATTCCGTGGCCTGGAGAATGAATCGTGGAAGAAGAAGTCAGCTTCACTAGTGGTTGATTTGCATGGATCATCAAGCAGAGAAACAAGGATCCCTTCATTGGTGCCAGCTGCCATGCAACCCGTCATATCACCTCACTTGACAGGTTATGCGATTGAAGCAGACCAAAGAGGGAAGAGAACAATTATGCTCGAACAGAGAGAAAGAGTGGAATATGGAGGAGAAGAGAGACACGGACAGAAGTATCTTCCTAGATTTAAATTGAAAGAAGAACAAGAAAAGATGACTAGCATGTAATGAAAGATTAATGGAAAAATTAACGGTGTCTATCATGGGGCTAATACCCTAAAAAGCCTCCAACTTTAGTTCGTCCCAATTTGTTTTCATAAAAAAGTCCAACTTTATTTCTAGTCTCAATTTTACCCTAAAAACTTATTTGTTCTACAAAAATCCCCCAACTTTTGGTCCAGTCTCATTCCTACCCTAAACTTTTTGGTCTCATAAAAAATGCTCAATTTAAGATTCAATACTAATTCTACCCTCTAACTTTTTTTTTCTGGTCTAATTTCAATTATACTCTACTTTTTTGTCTCATAGAAGATCACCAACTTTTACTTGAATCACAAATTACTTCCATTAATCCTACGTCAAATCGCCCTTAGTGATTTTGTGCTCGATCTTTGAGCTCTCATGCTTAGGAATGTTCCATCTCTTGCAATCAGAGAATTCACTTTCAGGACACTTAAACAGCTCGTGCTTGACAGTTTTCCATCTCTTGATTGTCAACTAGAAATTTTGGACAGAGGGTTAATAGAGGTAGATTGTAACTTATTTTAGGATAAAATTAGGACTGGACAATAAAATTGAGAAAAGACCTAAAGTTGGGGACATACCTAAGCCCTTAAAGATTTGCATTTACCTGAGCCCTTGAAGATTTTCCAAGCTGAACTTTGGAGAGAAAATCAACCTGTGCACATCTTTGCTTTTGGAGACGACCGGAGTGCTCCCTTGGAGGAGCTGCCTTTTGCTCATGGTGGATGATTTGGCCTCGAATTATCTGTAAAAGGACTTCAATAGAGTCAAATAAATTTCCTTCTTCGCTTCTTCCTGTTTCACCATTAAGTTTTTCTGGAGGCTGCTCCTGTGTATTCCCTTAACAGCGTGGATGCCGTGCACGATACCAGTTAAAATTGGGCAGCATCCAATATCACGTAACCATCAAACGTGCTATTACATTCTCTACTTACACCAAGTTCTTAGCCGGACATTAACTGATATTCCGCTTTTCCAAAGATAACTTTTCTAGGCCTTTAATTTGATGGATCATTTTGCATCGTTTGATCTCTAAAACCTTCAGCGACTTCAAGTTTATAAGATCAGGTAAACTGAGGTTATCACAGTCCGATAGAATCAGGCTTCTCAGTGAGGTTAACTGGCCAATCCCATTGAGATTATGTATTTTGCAGTTTGATATCTCTAGCCTCTTCAGGGCTTTAAGCCCTTCAAGCCCTTCAATCTCTTCTATCGCAGAGCTCAAACCAGAAAGGGTAAGTGTTTTGAGCTGAGGAATATCTGTTGGCTCATACACAAATTGCAGCTTGATAATTCGCGAAAGAGACAACTCCAGTTTCCTCAGTTTAGGAAACGATATTAAGAAAATCCTATGTGATTGGAGCAACTCTAGGTTCCAGAGTCTTGAAAACCATATAGACAGTCCTTTCACTTTGGACTCTAGCATCAGCTGTTTTGAGGGAGGTTGGCGTTTTCCCAGGTCCCCATCACTTAGGTACAGCTCCTCCAATTCCTTCAAATCATTAAGTCGGGGTATGGTTTTCATCCTATTAGAACTCACACGCAGACAAATTAGAGAAGGGGAAAGCTCTGGCAGCACTTCAATTTCATTGCACTGAAGTAAATCAAGGGTGTGAAGATTAGAGATGGCAGAGATTTCAGAGGGTAGGCTAGAAATACTGGAACGCCTTAGTGTCAATGATCTCAGATGATGTAGTCTCTTAATATCACGAGGAATGGCCCCCTTCAAATTCCGACACCAGGAAGAATGTAGCTCTTCAAGCTTGGTTAGATTCCCAATCTCCTCAGGAAATGTTCGTATGAAAGAAGAATCCATTCTCAATACCCTCAAGTTTTGCAGATCTCTTATGGAATCGGGGAGTTTAGAGATACTAGTTGCTGATATATCCAACTCCTCCAATGAGCTCCCCATCTTGCCGATAGATTCTGGAAGTTGCTGCATATAACGGCAATCCCTCAATGACAAATGTCTTAGATTAAGCAGCTCCCCCAATGAGCTTGGGAGCTCAGAAATTTTGGCGCCATCTAGTGAGAGTACGGTGAGAGCAGTCAGGCAACCAATTGAACTGGGCAGGTGAGTCAATAGGGAGCACTTGAAACCACTGAGAATTTCAAGTTGCCTCAAATTGCCTATGGAGATGGGGATCTCCCGTACAGAAGTCCCGTCAATAAAGAGCTCTTTCAGAGCTCTCGTACAGCCTAGTTCCACTGGCAACCTGTCCAAGTGGGAGCAGAACTTCAAATTCAGGGAGACTAAATGTTTCAAAAGGCCAATTGAAGGATCTAGCTCCATCAAACGAGAACATCGTTCAAGAATCAGCATTTCCAAATTTTTGTAACCAGACAAGTCGGGAGTGATCAGTAAGGAAGAACACCCGGTAAGATTCAAGACTTTCAATTTCTCCATCTGTAAAGTCACAACAGAAACCCACACATGGTCAATTTGCAGATATTTAATTCAAGAAAGAAAATATAAAACAACCAACTACCAAACCACCTTGATTTCACTCCAACCTCGCCAGTCTTCCGTGACTTTGCTCCAAGACAGATCAAAAATGACCAACTTTGTTAACACAAAATTTTTTGCACCAAAATCCAGAGGAACCCTTTGCCAACAGAACCACCTTAAACTTGGAAATGCGCCTGTAAAATATCCGGAAACCTTTGCATCATCCAACTTGAGAAAACTTATGGCTGGCATGCTCGCAAAATTTTCGGCTGTTAATATGCATGCATCACAAGCTTCAACGTTTTCAACTCCCTACATATAAAATAAGTAACATAATCATCAGAAGCTGTAAATAAAATACCAATCAGAAAAAAGGATGCTTTCCTGGCCCTACATGCTAAAGAGTACATACATGATATTATTCCCTCGGAAAATGTGACAAAAAAGAAACATGTAGCCCATATGTCAAGAGGTTTGTTCGGCAAAAACCAATTGAAATAAAAGGTTCTACCTTCTCCCTGTTCATTGCCTTTAGAACCATATCCTGCGTGCAAAATCTTCTTGAACTTGGATCTTGAGATTCCTCTTGCTCAAAAACTCTTTTCCCAAGGCATCTCAGCAATCTGTGCATCTGCAATTCATTGTTTTCTCCAATTTTTGCCAGGGGCATTAGAATGCAACCACAAGATGGAAGATAACAATTGGGCCACATATATGAAGCAATTCGGGCATCCACTCCAGAGATAAAACGCGCTAAGTCCAGAAATATATCTTTTTGCTGTGGACCTAATTCTTTGTAACATATATCCAGTATCTCTTGAAGGCCAACCGTTGTCTTTTGAGAACTCATCGTAACTAGTTTCATTGACTTCTCCATCTTTTCCCATTCTTGCATTGATCTACCCCGCAAAAATGAACCGACAACTTCAACTGCTAATGGTAGTTTCTCTGTAGCATTGACAATGCGGTCTGCGAGTCCGTCATATTGAGACCTCATCGTGAATGCATGCTTGCAGAAAAGTTCAAAAGCTTGACCATCATCTAACTCACTAACCATGTAGGTACAAGTCTTCTCAGGATCATACTTATTGAGAATTTCCTCATTTTGAGAAGTCACAATAATTCGACTACCTAGACCAAACCAACGAAGCTGGTCTCCTACAATAGCATGAAGATGGGATTCATTTTCCACACCATCAACAACTACTAGAACTTTCATTTTGCGAAATATATTCACAAAAATTTCTATTCTTTCATCAGAAGAAGGATCTTCACGATCTAGTGCGAGGATATCACGTATCAACTTAGTTTGTAAAAACCGAATATCACAAGAATTTGGCACGGTTTTGTCGACCTCTGCGAGAAAGCTACAACTGTCGAAATAAGAAGAGATGTCGTCATATACAGCCTTGGCAAGAGTCGTCTTGCCGATTCCATCAGTTCCATAGATTCCAACAATGTGCACCTCATCATTGACTTCCATCTCCAATAAGTCGGTCATTTGTTTTACACGATCATCAATTCCAACTAATTTCTGAACAGATGCAATTGCATAATTCCTATCTGAGGTTTCCATGTCTACTGGTTGCCTTTCTGGATCTTCTTTTTTCTGTTTCCTCTGCAAGAAAAGGAGAATTTCTTCACCAAAGTATTATGGAGAAAAGAACAACACCACCTGATCAGTCTCTCTCTTATAACATTATTTCAGTTCTACACAAAGATACAAGATATTCATTTGTCATCGAGATATATATCTTGGAAGTTGGACCTACTTATTTACTGAGCAGAAATTTCAACTTCCAAGAAAACTTGACATGCACATCATAACAATGATCACGCTAAACAAAATAATTATGCCCTAATCTCTGAAGTGTAAATAAGTTCCCAACAGCAAATGAGCATTATGGAAATAGGACTAACATCTTAAATTTCAGATGGCAGACTATTTTTAGACTCCAACTATGCAATGATCGATATTAAGTTCACGTCATCTTCAAATACATACGATTTTCTTTTGTTCCTTCGGCATTTTCTTTCCTCACATTGTCTTGTTGCTATTTCCAAGTTGAACTAACTACATTCAATTTTCGGTTATAGTGGTCTTGGAAAGCAACACTTAAATATTCTCACTGAATTCCAAATAAAAGTATATTCCGATACCACACTCTCGTTTACAGGTACCGAGCTTTTCTTGATTGGTTCCTTCTGGTCACTTGGTTACTTTTACGTGCAATCCTCTCCTTAAATTAAACATCAATTATAAATTAAGAATATCGTCTATTCACTGTAGATTTTGCAAATTCCTGTCCAATTCATATGTTGGCTGTTTACATTGGCACTCGCATATCTTTTCATTATTTAGGGTCTTGAACCAGAATAATTCAAACAACAAAAATGGAAATAAGGAAATCATCTTTATCTTAGAAAGAAACCCGGGGAAAAAAGAAAGTGGGGGTGGTTATTTTCACTGTTAGTAATTAATGTTCGTAAAGAATTGAGATAATCAATTAGTTGAAAATTTTAATTTCAGCTAAAAAAAAAGTCATGTAAAACCCTAAAGCTCAAAGCAAAATCCACTCCAAACATTCCCCAAGTAAAAGCAAAAGGCTGTCGAAAAACATGAAACAAAAACGCACCTCCTCTGACTCCGCTTCCTGATCTGCAGTTCCCAGAACCGCCTCTCTATAATGCTTGTAAGGGAGGCCATGGCCAATATGACCAAAGTCACGCAGCCCCCCGCATTTCCAAATTATTACCTCACATCCATCCGGTATTTTTGAGTTTGACACGTCAGTTAGATGTTTCAGCATACTGCAATTCCACATTTTCAAGGAACTCAAAGAGAACAGTTCATCAAGTCCCTCAACATCTATTAGTGCACCGCATTCTTCAATGATCAAAATATTCAGCCTTCTTAAGTTTGATAGACCACTTAATCTTTCAATGGATTGGCACAATTTGACGTGTAACTTTTCCAAGGATTTAAATCCACCAAGACTTTGAAGCTCAACTAACTTTGGGCATCGCATGAGACCCAATTCTTTTAAGTTCTTCCAGATTGAGAGATTGGAAACTCTCTGAAGAGGTTCACAATTTTCCAGAGTCAATTTTCTCAATCCTTCGAGCTCATAAAGTTCAATTTCTTCATGTTCATATTGATGAATCCATAAATTTGATGGATTTTTGAAGCTGGAAATGTATGACAACATGTTTGCCAAGCAGAGGTCTCTAAATGCCAGCACTGACAAGAATGACGAAAGCCAGATGAGAGACTGCACGCCTTGGTGCAATAGAGAAGGCTCATTCAGCCAACTAAGGGAACTCAACTCAATTGATGGGGTGAGAATATCTCCAAGGCAAGACCCCAGATTCCCCTGTTTGTTTAACTTCCTAATCCACTGTAAGGAAGTCAGCATCACATTTGAAGCATGGAATGAAAGATCCTCAGAGCCATCAAAAAAAAGCAAATCAAATAACGCAATCAGATCTCGAATATTCAAAACAGACCGCAGGAATTGTGGCAGCTCAAGGTTCAAACTCTTGGGGAGTTTTGGCAACTGTCGAAGATTATTGCAATCCTCCAAGTCCAGCGTCATGAGATTAATTAACTCTATGATCACGGATGCCATTGTGTAAATACACCTTTTTGGAATGTCTGATAACTTTAGGTTCGTCAAGAAAGAAAGTCTCCCTTTTCTATTGGGATTTACCCCCTTTAATTTTTCAGACAATTGGTCAAGTCGTCGTTTAGGCTCCTCTTCTAAAAGTAATGATAATTTTTCTTCCTTGCTTCTTATCACCTTCAATTTTTTTAACTTTCCAAGAGAATCAGGTAACTCCCGAATTCCTGTGTCTGATATGTTCAATTCAAGCAATGATTTAAGATCTCCTACTTCACTTGGAAGCTCAAATATCTTAGAACATTGCTCTAAGCACCAATACTTGAGATTCAGCAGCCTTCCAATTCCCTCCGGAACACCTTCGAGACTAATACATCCTTTCAGATTTAAATAAGTCAGGCATTTTAATTCGACAATAGAGCTGTCCATTTTACCCAATTTCAAACAGTTGCAGAGTATCAACCTTTCCAAACTTAAGAATCCAGATAAGTCTGGCATTTTGGTTATACCTTGACAACTCGTGAGATCCAGCACTTTCAAATTCGTTGCCTGTAAAAGGAATTAAATATCAACAAGGATATACAACAAGGTGTTATTTGAACAATAAGAGTCTAAAAGATGAGATCACATACTTTGATGTGTCTCCATCCACACCAATCGTCTCTGATATGACCTTCTGAAAGATTGAGAACGACTAGGTGTTGTAGGTCCAAACTGGTGGCCTTGAATTCTTCAGGACAAAAACGCCAAGAGAGATAACTTAACGACTGCAGAAGACCCTCGAAGTTTCCATCTAAGATAGCTCCCTCTAATTCAAGGAACCTGAGGTTCTGTAGCCCAGCAAATTTTTTGTTCGTAATGATGGATCTAGAAGTATCCCCAGCCAGACTGAGTGCTTCAACTTTTTTAAGATTCTGTAAATTAAAGCAAGCAAGCAAGCAACGAGTAAGTAAGATTTGTCAGCATTTGTGTCTTTACTACACGTCATGTGAAAAGAAAACGAAAGAAAAGTAAGGTTTCGAGGGTGCACGGTACATCTTCCCCTGCAGCAGTTACAACCGTAAAGGGGGTCCAAAGCTTATGAAATGTGTTTGGCAAACACTTCATAGCAAGGCACCCAATAAATATAACAGCCCCTAGCAGCTTCTACAACCAGCTTCAAGGTGTTGCGACTCTAAAACATGCATTGCCAAACACACTTCACAACACAGTTTATCATTAAGCAGCTTAGTTGTACCAAATCAACTCGGGCATAAGCATGTATGTAGAATTTTCTTGCTAAAGAAAGTTGGAGTATGTTGTCTTCCTGTACCTTTCTTCCGTTTCTTATTAAGTCAAGGGCTTCCCCATGATGCCACACCCTACTTCGCATTCCTGGATCTTTAGCATTCTCCCTGCGGACAATTTCCCTTCCCAGGTCTCGAAGCTGATCATGCATCCAGATTGTGTGGTCATCAGTAATCTTTATTAGACACATACCAACAAGTGCATCCATTCCCAGTCTGGGAAAGAACTCACAGTCGTCCCACATATAAATGGCATCAGTAACATTCTTGTTAATGAAAAAGCAGGCGATATCAAGAAAAATTTGCTTAGTTGTTGCTTCCAATGCATTATAACTCAACATTAATTTCTCCTGAACATTATGGGCAGGCGCAAGTTTCAATTTCTTCAAAGTATCTCGCCAAATGGCTTTAGTTTTGCCATGAAGAGATGATCCAACAGCCACAAGAGACAATGGAAACCCTCCGAGAACGGAAACTACTTCTCTTGATAATGAGTACCAATCCTCCGGAGGGAAGCCTCTTCCAAAAGCATGCATGCTGAAAAGATATAATGCTCTATCCGCATCCAACTCGCTCATCTCATAAGTTAAAATGGGACTTGCAACATCCAAAACATCCAAAATATATCTATTCCTAGTCGTGATGACAATCCTACTTCCTGAACCAAACCAATTACTATTCCCAGCTAGTGCTTCAAGTTGTTCTATGCAATCAATGTTATCCAGAATAAGGAGAACCTTCTTATTCGATAGACTTCGTTTAATGAACATTCTCCCTTCATCACAGGAATGAACTGATGAAGGTTCATGTCGTATTATATCGAATAATAACTGCTTTTGAAAAGTCAATAAGCCAGCACGTCTTGACAATTCTCGAATATCTTCAAGGAAACTAGAGCCTCCAAAATGAGAAGCTAGCTGGTTGAAGACAACTTTGGCCAGAACTGTTTTACCGATTCCACCCCTCCCGTGGATTACAAGGAAACGCACACTATCGCCACCTAGATCCAACAATTTTATCAGAGCTTCAACTTGATCATCAATTCCAACTAAACGTGCAACTTGAGGGCGATTTCGCTTCATCAGCCTTTTCACAACCTCTTCAACAACCATTTCGACTTGTCTCCCCAGGCTGCCACATAGGCAAACCATTAACCGTTAGAAAAGAAAATAAAAAAGTAGGCACGGATCCTGCTACCAGTTCCGGGCAAATAAAATCCAACTAGATCGCTAGCCAAAACAATATTCTTACCCAACAACTATTTTGGATATCTAAAAAAAATCGTGTTAGCATGGGAAGCCTTATTACATCAAATCATCCGACAAGGAAACAAACCGTTTCATCTAAATTAAATGCTCAAAAGGAGTTTACGGCACAAAATCCTAACATACAAGTTGGGTTGCTGTCATTAACCATCATTCCTATGCTGCAATGCAAGAGACTTTGCATTCCAACAAAATATGGGTCAATGAACAACTCGCTCAGTAAGATTCATTAAGAATCTCAATTTACTCACTACAAAACTCAAATTGCTGTCTCAAATTTCACTACGAAATCACACCATGAACCTTCGTGTCAGAAAAACCTACAATCTGTGCCGTCCAATGTGTCAGGAAGTCTACTCTACAACTTGTGACATCATGATGCTATCGAATTGAAAACTTCCCAAGGGGAAAAAAAGAACTTCTCTCACAAGTCGCAAGAACTTTTCACTATTACCTATATACGCATTTCAAATGATGAATCAGTTACTTGGACACGTAAGTCGTATCTAGACAAGGAGCTTATATCAGCTGATCCTTGAAATACTGAATCATAAATAAGTCTACCGGTTCCCGGCAGCATCTAACGGAAATTTCTTCCAAAACAATAGTACGTACTATAGCCATGAGGGCGAAGAAGAACTCCAAGGGAAAGGTTACTGTATAACTATAGGATGAGATCGAGGAATCGATTGATGCTGCCAATGCTAAGGTGAAATCAGGAACTTTACCTCTTAGGGTTCCCGTCCCATTTCCATCCTTTTATGTGGGCCACCTCAATCAGAGCATCTCGCCACCGGCCCGTTACAGCGGAACCAAACTTCTCGGCCAGCTTCAAAAGGCCTTCGTCGTATAATTCGGTTCGGAGCCTGACATGAGAAGGCTCCACGTCGTAGAAAATGGGCAGAATCTCCTTCTTCTCGTCTGATTCCGACAGAAGATCTACCATGTAGGCAAGCTCGCGAAGGCACCATGGATTGGAAGCGTAGTTCTTAGAGAAAATGGGTATGTAAATTTTGCAGTTTTGGATCGCTCGTAGCACAGATGGGCCAATTTCCTCGCCCATGGAGAGTTCATCATCGTCTCTGAAAACGCGAATTCCGGCATCTATCATGCGATGGTAAAGGGGATCAACGAGCTCCAGAGAGTCTGTTACTCTGTAATTCAGGAACACGTCGTAGTCACGCCCCGACCCCATCCTCCAAGGTCTCTCCAATTCCCGCCCTCCCCGGCTTCTACAGCCACCAAAGAACGACGAGCAGCACTCGCGACAAGCGGAATTCGCAGACCTCGCTTGACCGATGATGAGGGAGGAGGTAAAGACGCAACTGAAGAGACGGTACACACGAAAACGGGTTAGGCAGTCAATGCCTTTTTAAGGAACGCATTAGGTGAAGGAAAAGAGACGGTCTTTAAAAAAAGGGGTGAGGTGATCAATGACTTTCATAACGAACGCGTTAGGCGGTCCAAATTATAATAACATTTAGGTACTCAAGGACCTTTTTTTTTTTATCTAGGTAGATACGACGGATGGAGAAGTTAAAAAATAAATAAATAAAAAAGTAACTACACTGAAATGCGCTTGGAAATCAATGACCTTTTTGATAAATGTGTTAGGTAATCCACGTTGTATAAAGAAAATTCAAATATTCATTGAAAGTTAAAACATTCCGTCACTAAAATAACATTTAGGTGATCAAATCGGATAATAAAGAATTAGTTTCATTGATAACATTGAAGCTAAATTACTATCAATCACATTTTATTAAATAGCCCAACTAACCACGATTGTCATTTAGTATAAAATTTAAAATCCAATTGAAGGATCTAATATTTGCTAAATTTGATGGTGTAAAAAATCAAGTTTTGTCTTCAAGAGCTATTTTGTCTTCTCCTCAATCGCCGTGTCATTCGTTTTGGCTTCTCAAATAAGATAATTTCCTAGCAGATGCGTGAACCAATTGAAGAAAATTTAAAATACGACGCCCATTGATGGAGGAGGACAATTATGGCACTTGCAATTTCTGCGGAAGTTGCGTGGAACCTCGCATGCAAATACTCATTTGCACGTGCTCGCTTGGATATAGACCCACGCCTCACGTGCTTTGTTTGAAATTTTAGATATAGCACAATTTGATGACTTGACTTGCATCCTGTATCAATAAAAATAAAAAAATAAAAGAGAAAACCATCTAGCAATAAAAAGTGAGACAAAAAAGAAAATGTTAGGAGAGAGAGGACACATGGGAGCCACGTCGCCATCAGTAGCTAGAACACATTTACGGAAGTTATGACAAATTCCTGGTTTTATGTTTTAGTTTTACTCCCTCACCTTGGAAAACGAGGATTGATTCCCCGCAGGTCTCCAAGGACGAGTTCTCGAGTTCTCGATCTAAGCTCAATCGTAGTCCTCCAGTTGGAACCCAAATTTGAACTTGCATTGCCCGAGTCCGAGTAGACTTTGCAATTATTAAGGTTGCTAGAACACATTTATCTTATTCCAATATTGCAAAGTAGTGAAATGTATCGTGGTATAACGTTCCATAATCACCTGGTATTTCACAAACAATAAATGTGAAAAGATTAATCTCATATTTGACGATAAAAATAACTAAGTGATCATCGTCACGAAAGAGAATTATATAACATACTTTTGTCACTACCATGATCTCCACCGACTCTAAGCCGTCACCAACACACGTCGCTCTCTATTTCGCGTCCGTGTCGTTGCCATCCAACGGCCCAAGACTCTTCATGCCGATCGAACGGCTGCTATGCATGCTGCACGGAAAGCGCAAAATAATTGCGCGCGTGATTCCCTGGGGCAACAGTACTCGAGGGAAGGACCTCAGCAAGGAAGGGACGGGCCTTTTTTACTTGACCTGCTTTTCCTATTAATAAATAAAACAGAAAAAGAGAACCAATGAGCATGCGCCTTCTTTAATGGTGGAAGGAGAAGATGAAGAAAAAGAAAAATAGACAGTACTTTCTTTTTTTCATAAAAGAGAGAGTACCTTCTTCTTTTATTGTGGCTGTGAAAGCGAAGGACAAGGATTGGTTATCGCATGCCAATCCAGTTGTAAGTTGTTAGTTTATCTTCCCTACCAATGAGCCCCCAAATTCCCGATCCATATTTTACCAATTGACCGAGAGGATGGGTAGGCAAATACGGGGGTCACTCACCCCAGGGCGGTTCTCCCACCTTTACCTCCATAAGCAGTTTAAGGACTTGCTCAGGTCCGAGCACCTGATAAAGCATTGATCCATGCCATGGATTACATTTGGAAGGATGTGCCCTTTTTCCAGCCACTGCAGGAAAAAAAAAAAGTAGGAAGAAAATAAAATAATAAAAATAAATAAAGTATTATTAAAAATTATTAATATTAATTTGGCGGTTGAAATTAATTAAACGGACTACACTGACACAAAAAATATTTAGAATCGAATCAACATAATTATAATAAATTTTAAATTATTATGGTAATTTTCTCTTTTCTAAGCGCACCTAAAAAGTGAAGGCTCTCTTTCTTCCTTCAATTGTTAGTTTAGTCTTAATTATAATAAGTCTAAGAACTTTTTAGTAATTTTTTTCTTTTCTAAACTGCACCTTGAGTTTGTGGATGGATAAAGTAGGCAAAGAAAAAGTGAAGGCTCTCTTTCCTTTAAAAAAACCCTCAATTTTAGGTTGAGTCCTAATATGTTCCAAACTTTTTTTAAACTTTTACTATAGTTTCAAATCTGCCCGATCTCCAATAATTGCTTTTTTTTCTTTAAAATTATCAACATTAGAGCCAATTAAATATTAACATGCTTACCTTCATATAAAGTAGCAACAATCTATTGATATTGAAAATTTTGAAAAAACTAATCGCAATTTTTGGACACGAGATAAATTTGGGACTATAGTGAAAGTTAGTAAAACTTTTTAAATAAAATAATTTTGGAGCAGAATTGAGGTTGAACCTAAATTGATGATTTTCAAGAGAATCAAGCCAAAAAAACCAAAAGAGAGGGTACTTAAGAGCGATAGGTGATCGATGACATTTTTTATAAACGGGTCAAGTGAAGAAATTTTTTAATTTTGACAAAGTAAAACGAAAGAGAACGTACTTATAAAGCGGTTGATCTAGCATGCATTTGATAACATTTTTACTCTTAAAAATAATTTTTTTCAAATTTTTTTATTTCTATTTTTTTGGAATAGTTTCTTATTAGAAAAATGCATTTCGTAACTAAATAAAATTTCTACTCTCGAAATAAAAAAATAAATAAGAATGCATTTGATATGACCCTTAAATTTTTTTATGATGTAAAATCTCTTTTAATTTTTTAATAATTTTTGAAATTTTTTTCTTCTCTTATTAGAGAGCCGATGATGGCAGCCAGCAGCAATGATGATTGGTTAAGAAGAATATATATATATAAAAAAAAAAGAAAGAAGATAACTTATTCAAGAAATTGTTCTTGAGATTAAGAAAATGGTTAATCCTTGAAAAAGCGAGCTGACGTCTGCGTGTGATAAATTTCTGCAAATTATTTTTTTATCACAAAAAAAACCCTAAACTAGCATACATTTGACAAATTTATCCCAAACTAGTATACTTGTAACAAATTTACTATATGTTAGTTTTCGTTAAATTTTTCTGTCAAATTATTAAGTTAAATGACAAGTGATAGTTGACTGGTATATCAATTTGAGATTTTATGCTTTGTTTGACATAGTTTACCATTTTTGTGATTTTTTTGTGGTATTAATCCAATTTAGCATAAGGTATATTTGTCACAAATTTATCATTTTGGGTTCTTTCTGTTAAATAAATTAGTTTGAGATAAATTTGTCATAAATGTATCAGTTTATGATTTTTTTCTGGTTAATCGGGATAAATTTGTCACAAGTGTACCAATTTGGGGTTTTTCAAAGTATTAACCCTTAAGAAAATAACTTATTCCATAAATTATTTTGTAGAATAAAAAGTAACTTTTTTATTTATTAATTCTATTTCAAATCTATTCTCTAATTATTTATATATTTTAAAGAATAATAAATAAATAAAAAGAATGTTACCAAACGGGATTAGAGTCGCCGAAGGACTACCCTTTACATCGACTTTTCTTGGATGCAATCTACAAGCGAGCTTGGGTAAGTCGCACGTGTGGCTGTGAGCTCCGGCGCGTGCGTGGGTGGCGCGTGAGTAGATAGCGAAGAGTGAGAGAGACGTCGGGTCATGACGACAAGAAAAGAGAGCGTGGGTGGGGTGAGCAGCGAAAGAGGATAAGGAAGAAAGACAAAAGTCCAAAAAAGTGGCTCCACCAGAATTAAATTAAATGAAATTATATTTGATTTTTACAGTGGAGCCCACCTTTTTAATAAAGAGAAATACTCAAATCGAGGATCGGGACAATGTACAGGATCCGTAAATTGACCCACATTCCAATAAGGTTGGGAAATAAAAAGAAAATTCAAATTTTCATTGGAAGCACAAAAGTTTCCCTCACTAAGAGGTGAAGTTTTTTTTTTTTTTCGATGGACACTAGAATTTCTATGTTGGATCTTAGCGAATTAATTTCATAAATCACATTGAAATCACGTTTTTGTCAATCAAATTTTTATAATGCAGCCCAACTGTCCTCATAAATTATGTCATATAGAATTCAAAAAACCAATTAAATGATCTAATGTTTGTTAAATTTGATGGTGCAAATAATGAAATATTTATCTTGCATCTAATTCACACGCAGTGTTTTCCCTTGACTATTGACACGTTGTTTTCTATCATTTAGAGCTTTTCCCATTATCATGGTATCTAAAAGCTAAACCCCACGTTTTGTTTTGGGGAACAAGAAAAGAATAGAACCCGTTTGGTAAAACTTTTGTTCTCAAGAACAGATTTGGAACAAAAAAAAATAAAAATAAAAAGTTATTTCTTGTTCCGAGAACTATTGCTGGTCATCGACCTTGGCCATGGCTGGCGCCAACGACCGACCAAAGGAGGGCCAGTGACCTTGCCGGAGTATCACCGGCCCCCTGGAGACGCTGAGCCACAACGAGGCTCAACCTCGCCGGCCGGTGCTACGCTGACCTCGCACTCGCACCACCGGGATGAGGTCGAGCCTTGTCGGTGGCCTCGGTGGCCAGGCGAGCCTCGCGAGGCCAGTGGCGAGGCTTGACCTCGCCTAGGCGACGCGAGGTTGGCCTCGCGAGGCTCGCCTGGCCACCGAGGCCATCGGCAAGGCTCCAGCAAGCTTGCTGACCCTTACGATGGCCTGGCAAGGCTACCGCAAGCTCACCCAGCTTGTCATCGGCCACAAAGAAAAAGAAGGGAAGGAAAAAAAGAAAAATATAATAAAAATTTTGAAAAATTAAAAGAAATAACAAAATTATACAAGTTTATCAAATGCATTTCTATTTACGGAGTAGAAGTTTTTGCGATTCTAAACGCGTTTTTATACTAAAAAATTGTTCCTAGGAACAAAAACAAAAAAAAACTACTTTTGTTAAAAGATTGTTCTCGAGAATAGAAACGTTCAAACGCGCCATTAAGAACCAGCTTTCCGAGAGGATCACTTTTTACCCCCAACGATCTTTGTGATTTCCTAAGGGCACTTTAGTAACAATTATGTTTATTGGAATTGATTTTGATCAGAAATTGTTCTTTTGTATTTTATTCTCGGGAACAATTTCTAAGTATTTTAAACCGTTTGATAAGCGTCTAAAATTTCGATTTTAGAATAAATTGTGTTTGGTACCGTCTTTCATTGATTTCGTTCCAAATCAATTTCTTTTAATTTTTAAATAATCTTTTTACTTTTTTCCTTCTTTTTTTTTCATTTTTCTCTTATTATTCTTCTTCTTCTTGTGGCCAGTCGCCGAACTGGCAACCGGCCAGACGAGGGCTGGCGACCTCATCGGAGCATCATCGGCCCTCGGCGAGGCTAGCCCTCGTTGGCCAAGCCTCGCCGATGGCCAGGTTGGCCTCACCGGGGTTGGGTGAGGGCTGCCTAGCCATTGGCGGGGCCGGGCGAGGCTCACCTAGCCTCGCTGATGGCCAGGCTGGGCAAGCCTCGCGATCTGGCGTAGCCGAGCCCCACCGGTGGGCTTGTCTTCAGCGAGCTCGCAAGACCAGTTGGGGCGACTGGCGGCGGCGGACGGCAACCACAAGATGGTGGTTGATGAAAAAGAAGAAAAAGAGAAAAGGGAAGAAGAAGAGTTGGTTTTGATTCATAAATTTGTTCCTGGAACAATAATCAACTGTTTTTTTTTATTCGGGAAAATGTCACAAATGGTCCCTATACTTTTGCTTAATGTGCAATTTCGTCCATGAACTTTCGATCGGCTCAATTTGGTCCCTCAACTATTGATAAATGTCCGATCTAGTCCATGAACTTTTGATCAGCTGAATTTGGTCATTGAACTATTCATAAATGTCCAATCTAGTCATTAATTCTTGTTTTCCTTTTTTTAATTTTTTTTTTAATTTTTTTTAATTTTTTTTTAATTTTTTTGCTTTTTCTCTCTTCCCTCCGCCGGAGCCGCGGCGGAAGCCGGCGTCCGGTGAGGGTCGCCCTCGCTGGCGTTGAGTGAGGGCCGTCCTCGCCGAACGCAGGCGAGGGCGGCCCTCGCCCGACGCCGGGGTGCTCCCTCGCTCGACACGGCGAGGGGCTCCTAGCCGATTTGCGAGGAGCCCTCGTCGGTGTCGGCCAGCGAGCAAGGGGCTCCCTCGCAAGACCCCTCACCTAACGCCGGGTGCTCCCTCGCCCAACGTCGGCGAGGGGCTCCCTTGTCAGATTTGCGAGGGAGCCCCGCGCCGACATCGAGCGAAGGGCTCCCTCGCAGATCTTGGCAAGGGAGCACCCCGGCGTCGGGCAAGGGTCTCCTCGCTAGATCTGCGAGGGAGCCCCTAGCTCGACGCCGGCAAGGGTCGCCCTCGCCTGCGTCCGGCGAAGATGGCCCTCACCCGACGCCGGCGAGGGCGACCCTCGCCGGACGCCGGCTTCCCTCCGCCGGCTCCGGCGGAGGAAATAGAGAAAAAATTAAAAAAAAATTAAAAAAAAGGAAAACCAGTAACGAATGACTAAATCGGACATTTATGAATAGTTGAAGGACTAAATTGAGTCGATCGAAAGTTCAGAGACTAAATTGGACATTTATCAATAGTTCATGGACCAAATTGAGCCGATCGAAAGTTCAGGGATGAAATTACACTAAGTAAAAGTACAGGGACTATTTGTGACATTTTCCCTTTTTATTCTGTTCTAAATTTACTTCCGGAAACAAAAAAATAGAAATTTGTTCCAAGAACAAAATTTTTACCAAACGCAATTCTATTCCAAAACTATTCCCGTGAATAAAAAATCAAAATTGGGTACTGTTTGAATGGTTACTAAACAACTCCTAACTAGCCATCCAAACGTGTTGGTTAATCTTCTACCTAAACTTATTTAAAGTCTTGCAGTGATTTTGGAAAAGATTTCCCATTGCAACGGAAAAATATTATGAAAACAGGTGCGCATTTCGTGCAGTGACTTAATGTATTGTTGTTTTAAATTGAGTCAAATTTGAAATATAGCTTATCACGTGTAAGTGTATAATTTTACTTAATAAGGAAACTGACTAAATTGAATAATGAAAAGATAAAATAAGATATGCGTTGTATAAAAAATACATACATACAGTTTACGTAGTCTTTCTTGCTAATGCCAAATTTGCTTAACATGAGCTCACAACGGATTGATTAGCTGAAAAAACCGAAAAACATAATTTAGAAATAATGTGTATGTGCGCATGCCGGTCTGTATATAATTTTTGCTATTAAATTTCTCTTAATCTAAGTAAAGAATATTTCCTACAAGAAAATTTATTTAAGTAAGATAAAATTAAAATAAATTAGTTTACAACAGATCGGCAGTTTGAATATTTGAGAAACTCTTGAATTTTAACTCATATGGCGCAAGTAATTTAACGCAGTCTATAAAGGAATTTCTTATCATGAATTCGATTAACAAAATCTAAAGATATATGTTGTTTGGTTGATGAACTATCAATAATTTGATAGCTTAATTTGTTCATGCAATTTCATTCAATGTAATATAGAAACATTATACTGAATAAAGAGTTCACTTAATTTAGAAAAGAATCGTAGAAATTTAAAAAAAAAACATAGACTATTTAAAATATAACAAATTGTGTTTTTGTCACTTTAATGTTACAATAAAAGTAAATACTCAATGAATAAAAGCTGTACATTTTTAACATGACTTTTTTGTTGTTTCATAATCAAGTAAATCTGAAATCCATTTACATGAAATTTACAATGAAATTATAGAGTCAAAAGACTTAAAGAACCAGAAATAATTTAACATGCTGCATAGTGATTCATATAGATTCATATAAATGCAAAGTGGGTTTTTTTTTTTTTTGGCAAAAAAAAATTCATTCATTTGCCATAATCAAACATGAGAGAAAAATAGAAAACTTCCAAGCAAAGCAAATCCCTAAATAGCTGAACATAAAATAGTGTAATTTGCGGTTAAAAGGAAGCTCTCATCCCATAAAACCATATTTGTCACGGCATAAAAAAAATCAATGGCCGATCATCAAAACTATTTATAATGGACATGCACTGAGATTTTCCCTCCATAAATTACAACTTGCGGTACATGTGTAAATTCAACGTTCTACCATTGTCATATGGAAACAACAATAACAAAATGATTAAATAATAATTAAATGAGAAATAAAAGGGTTGATCTATATGCATATACTCTTTTTTTATTCAATATATTATAATCAAGACCAAAACAAGGTACAAAACATCGAAAGAAATCCCTTATTTTGAGTTCCTCTCATATGAAATTGAGAGTCGGCCCTACATTCTTGCAAAACAATCGAATTGAGGATCTAGAGGAATTGGCCATTTAATCTTGTAAACTAATCAAGATTGGAATTGGAAAAAGGGATACGAGCAAAGAACATGAAGTCATTCTGTTCCGATGGAGACACGAGAAGAGGCTGGGGCAAATAAGTAGGTGAAGTGGTTGGAATTTGCAAGCTATTCCAACCACCGTTGATGTGATTAGTCGGTCCATCTGATAAAGAAAACTCACTTTCAACCTTTGGGCCATAATCTGATTAAGCAACATTACCAGATAACAAAAACAAACAAAAAGGGAATAAAATATAAAGCAAGGATGGACAAATATTAAACCAAACCGGATCTTCCCGGCTCCCACTACCACTTGAGAGGAGCACTTTTTTTTTTGCTATGAAAAAGAGAGAGGAGCACAAGCAAACCTTAATTCCACAATCTGAGTTCGTAGACCTTGCAACCGAAAAAAAAGAAGAGAAAGTTTTTAAACCTCACTTGATCCTCGATGGAGGGAGTAGATAAAAAAAAAATACTTAATTTTATTTAAAAACACTCAATTTAAGGTTCAATCTCAATTATATTTCGAACGTTTCTTTATCTCAATAAAAAAATTGCAAACTTTCACTACAATCATAAATCTACCTTGCGTCCAAAAATCACCATTTATTTCTTTGAAATTATCAACATTAGGACTTGTTAGAGATTTAGGGCGCGCATAATAAAATTTATACTTCTCATTTGTGTTTGCTTTCTATTAGAACATATTTGGAGCAGTCGATTTGGTAGCATGATTTGATTTTTTATTTACGGAATAGATTTCTATTCCATAAATAAATTTGAAGAAGAAATCATAAGCTAAAATTTTTAGAAATCATAAGCTAAAATTTTTAACTTATCAATTTCTGGCTAGAAATCAATTTCTGTTCCAGAAATTTTGTCATGCACACTCTTATTATTAGATCTTGTATTTTTATCAACACCTTCACTTTCGTATGGAATAATGACAATTTACTGATGTTTATAATTTTAAGGAAATTAGTGTTGATTTTTGGATGCGGATAGATTTGAGACTGTAGTAAAAGCCGGTGATTTTAAATTTTGATAAAAAGAAATTAGATGCCGAATTAAGACTCACCTAAAGTTTCAGGATTTTTTTAGGAAATTAGATTAGAAAATGATAGAGCCAATATTTTTATGTGGGAAAATTCTAAATAAGGACATGGATCACCTTTATTTTTTTAAATAATGATTTGAAGTAGATTTTATTTTAAATAAGGGTTTTAAATGCCATCATTTTTTTCAGATAAAGGCATAAAATGGATATTATTTCAAATAAAAGTCTGAAATTACCATATCAGTCTAAAAAAATAGTATAACTCACAGATTGATAAGGGTAATTTCGTCCTTTAACTTTTTGAAAATTTTCCTTTTTTATTTCTTTTTCTATATTAGATGAAAAAAATAAATTAAAAAGAAAAGGGAAGGGGCAGGGAAGACAACGAGGGCTTTGCAGGCCTTGCTGTCGCCGCCAAACCATCACTATTGCCGCCCAACTATCCCCCTTTGTGGCGATGGTGGGGGCAGTGGCGGCAGTGAGGGCTTAGCCCTCGCTTGGTTGCCCCTTCTCCTCCTCCATTTTTTAAATAATTATTTAAATTTAATATATTATATAATTTTCATAATATTTAAAATTAAAATTATATTGAACTAAAATGCCTTTAACCGGCTAAAATATTTAACCTACTGAAGAGGTTAGGTCTTTACTTGAAGTTGTCATGGCTGCTTCAGCCTTTATTTAAAACTATTATGAACATTTTAGATTTTTATTTAAAATTATTATGGCCACTTTAGTCCTTATTTTGTGATAAAATTCACTTTGAATATGAAGAATTGAAAACACTTTAAATTTTTATTTAGAATTTTTTTATTTACGGTAGGTACTAATGGGATAAAGTGTATTAGAATTCCTAAAACTTATCATGAAAATACAATTGAATCATTAAACTTTCAAAAATAGAAATTAAGTTATAAAACATCACGTGAAAGTTGATCAAGTCAAAAACTTTCAAAATGTTGATAAAGTTAAAACATGCCGAAAGTTGATCGAGTTAAACTTTTGAAAAATGCAGTAATCAATAGAATGATTTAGAGTGAATAACTTTGATAAATTTTCAAACTTGATTGGACTTTTAAAAAAATTAGTATTTAATTATATTTTATGATAAATTTTAGGACTTAATTATATTTTTTTAAAGTTTTAAAACTTAATTATATTTTGATGATCAATTTTATGATTTTTAATGTACTTATCCACGTATTTTTCTACAAAGGTGTTAGGTGGTCCACGCGAAGGAACTTTTAAATCTTGACTAAAGGTAAAAGCAAAAGAGAACGTACAAAAAAAAGGGGTTGATCTACTAGTTGCCATGTATCCCTTTCGTCGACTTTTCTTGGACCCAATCAACAAGCGAGTGCAATACTTGGCTAAGTTACGCGCGTGCAGGTACAATATTTGGAATTTTCCGAGGTAGGTTTCCTTTTTTTCTTTTTTTGGGTCAGAAGGTTGTCAATCACGTTTTCTATAAAGATGTTGGGTGATCCACGTGAAGGGATTTTTAAATCTTGACTATAATAAAAGCAAAAGAGAACGTACGTAAGAACAGGTTGATCTACCAGTCTCCATGGATCCTTTTCCATCGACTTTTTCGGACCCAATCTGCAAGCGAGTACAATATTTGGCTAAGTCGCACGCGTGGGGGTATTGTACGCACACGAGCCAATACCCACACGCACGCGCGTATGGCGCATGAGTGGCGAACGGGGAGAGAGATGGAGAGATAGACGTCGGGTCATGTCAACAAGAAAAGACAAGGTAGTGGGGGGTGGACAGGGAAGGAGGATAGGGACGAAAGAAAAAGACCGAAAAGGAGTGGCTCCACCGGAATAAATTAAAACGAAAGTTCCCCTCAATGAGAGGAAATCGATGTTCTCAGTATATATATATTCTCAGTACAGTAGAGATAAGTACATGCAAAGGATCAATACATTTTAATTGTTACCCAAATTTCTCAGTATCTCTTAAGGATAATAATATTTTCAGAGTCCTTACATTCCAAATCAAAACTCATAATTACAAAGTAGCAGATGAATCTATTCCTTTAACTCTTGTCTATAAGATCTATTATAAAGCCATGGCTTCCACCTTTGGAGAAAATGCTTTTAAACATAGTTCAAGAGGAGAAACACTTTTTCTCAAGACTGACATTTCTAAAGCAAATACAACAATTTCTAGATCTATTAATTGGAATCAAGTCACTCTACCTAAACAATGGGAATTGGAAAACCAAATTCCCTAATAAGTTATTCAAAATACAAATCCGACCAATGTTATTCAACATCTAGAAGGAAGGGTCACCATTAGATTTTCTAGAAGATCTTTTGATTCAAGATCTAGTTCTTCATTTCATACATCTTATTCAAGGTCAATAGATTTTAATCCTAATCTTTCACCTATAATCACCATTCCTCCAAGTACGCATAGAGATACTTCTATTCGAAATACAACACCTTTATCTCCTAATACCAATATAAATAATCCTGAGATACCACTTGAACTAGAAATTAGTGGTCTAGACAATTGATCATGAATTTTCAAGCTTATATAACAACAAAACCAGCATGAACCAGTCTTAGAAAATTCATCACTCTCCTACATACTTACAGATGATAATGCAGAAATTAATGTTTTAGAAAAACAATTTGAACCAAATAGAGCTTTCCTTAATAAAGAGTTTAATTTTTAAAACAACAAACAAATCAAAGAATGGTTCTTCAAAACCTTTGTTGATAAAGCAAAAGATATAAAGCAAAAATATTATGACTACATATAAGAATATGAAGTCCATATATTTTTCTTTGATTGTTTAGAAGAACAATTCCTTAAACCAAAAGAAATAGTTGTTTTAAATTCATTATAAGTGGAAACTCGATAATGGTGAAACCATAGAATCCAATCATTCACTCATTAAGATGATAACAATACAACATGGAGAAAGTGAGGTAACAGCTACTCCTTTTAGGGTTCCAGACAAAGGAGACTCCCTTTACACTTATAAAGTTATTGAACAGAACAATTATACAAATCAACATTTGATAACCATAGGAAAACAGTTGAATAGGATATAATCCACTATCCATAATCCTACTCAACTAACCACACCACAAGTCGACACACTCAAGAAACCCATTTTCAAGGCCTTTGAATTCCCAAAAAACCTTAACCCAAAATTTGCCAAAGCCATAGAACAAAAGAAAAAACTTATAGGGAAATCAAAGCTAGACCCTGCTCCTATACTAGATACTCCTAAATTCTAATGACTAATTATTAGGGACACTTCAGATCAACCTACTATTAGTACTTTGACAAAACACTCTAATGACTCTAATAATAAATCAATCAGACTCAATTGGAGACAACCCCAAAAACTTTATTATAATAGAGCTACCCTACCAGACATTGCTTAAGAAGAATCATCTCAAAAAATGCAAAATAAATACTCTTCGTATGCCATTTATGAATGGAATATAGTTAGTGTAGCTGAAGCCAATATTATGAACATATTAAACAACATGGTGATGTTTGCTAATACCTACAAAACACAACAAGATGTTTCAAACCATGATGTTGCTAATCTTTTAGTCGTGAGATTCATTATATAACTAAAAGATTGGTGGGATAACTATTTAACTGATGAACAGAGAATACAAATTTTAACTGCTTATAAAATAGATGACTTTGGACAATGCATGGATGATGAACAAGGACATCTCATCCAAGATGCGGTGAATACACTCATTTATTCTATTTCACAATACTTCGTAAGAGATCCTTCACATATTAGATATATGAACCAAGACCTTCTATCCAATATGAGGTGCAAATCTCTAAGAAGATTTAGAGAATACAAAGAACTTTTCATTCAAAGGGTCCTTGTTAGGCCAAATTGTAACCAACCCTTTTGGGAAGAAAAATTCTTAGTAGGTTTACCCCAAATTATAGGTGATTAGGTTAGAGATAGAATTAGAGAAGAATACAGTGGCCAAATATCTTATGATCAACTTTCTTATGGAGAAATAGTCTCTTACATTTACAGGTAAGGAATACAAATGTGTAATACAATTAAATTAAGGAATACAAATGTGTAATACAATTAAATTACAAAGACAACTCAAGGAAGAACTGTTGGAGAAAACTCCTTTACTGTTTTGAAGTTGATAAAACCTTTCCAAAGTTTAGTTTGATGACTTCCAGACTCTAGCGTCAGAGTCCAAAAGACCACCAGATTTTAGGTTCAAAGTCTGCCCACACTGACAGTTTTCAGACTGAAGAATGAAGACTTATCCAGATACGAGATTATCTTTATTTCTTCAAGAATTCGATTTGTATGGCTTATGGATGACTTTATGGCTGAATATAACACCTACATGATTGATTACCCTCACTGAAATCAATTCCGATAATCAAATATTTTGGAAGGCAAGTAAACTTGGAAAGTTCTACTTATGGAGACCAAGATTCTAATTGTATGGGCGAACATGATTGATGAGCTTTTATTACAATCATCAAACGACTTGAGATCTCCTTGATCGATTATGTCCAACGAGTAGATTGGAAGAATTCATTTGGAAAGTTCCAATGGTCGTGTAGGCATGAAGGAGTATTTAAGGCGGACTCTCTAGTTGTTCGAAAGTGTGCGTGAAAGAAAAAATTTCAAAGTCTAAAGCTTCCTAGTTCCTTGCTATTTCATTCATTGAGCTCAAAATTGTATACAAAAGAGAGAAACTCATAGTGAGACTTTGTGAGAGACCAGTAGAGACTTTTCACAGTGAAATCAGGATCATCACGTTGTAAAATCTCTTTTGTTTCTTAGTGGAATTAAGCTAGTAGGCTGTTAGTGTGGGAGGGTGGACATAGGCTTGATTTAAGTCGAACTTGTGACGCCCAAAATTTCATTAGTTAGATTAAGCATATTTGAGACTATTTCAAATAAATAAATAAATAAATAAATAAATAAATTAGATTAAATTTACAGCGATGGTTCACTTAGTATGTGGGGGAAAGAGAATTATAGAGAGAGGAAATTTTTCTTCCTCCCCCACGTAGCATCCAGGTGTAGTCCAAAAAGGGGGGGGGGGGGGGAGGCTACACGTATTCTATTTCACTTTTCTTTTCTTTTTCGCTCTCTCTTTCCCGAAGAACCCATCCTCATCTGCGTTTTCTCTACCAAGACACACCGCCTTCTTTTCTTCCTATTTCCGTTTGTCTCCACCGAGTCCGACCCCATCTCGGCCTCTCACAACTGGTGCCTCCGTCTAGTAGCGAAATCGTCACTGCCCCATCCCATTTGGAGCTCCCGCCACTGGTCGCGATGACCCGACTCGCCCGACGCTTCCTCCCTCTTCCACCGGTGAAAGATCCTACCAAGTGGAGCTGTCCTTGTGGTTTGAGTTCATGAATCTACCCTGCCTATCTCTGCATGTTGATTTAGGGCTTGGTTGTGGCGGTGAGGGCGCAAGGGACGGGTGATAAAGCGTTGTCCGTAGCTGGGGTTGGGGGTAGGTGCAGCAGATTGCTGTCCCTTTGTGAATGTGGTGCTACTTTGGAGTCTTTATTTCATGGGTAAACTTTAGGAAGCTTTGCATATACAATTCATGAGTTGAAGTGGTTGTTGGAGCCGGGATTGATGGTTGAAAATGCTAGTTCTTAGATAGAGTAGGTTTTGGTTTTGGTGGTCCCGCCGGTGAGTCGTAGGTATTGCGTCATATCCGGTCGACAACCCACCAATCCATGTTTTTCTCTCTTTGTCCCATATTCTCTTTTTTCCTCCCTCGACTTGAATGGAATAGAGCTTTGATGTCACTGTCTTGAGCGTATAAGGGTTAGCCGAGAGTTTGAATAAGAGCTTGAGGAGTTATATGGGAGAGGAGGCTGTGAACAAGAAGGGGGTGTGCGAGAGAGAGAGAGAGACAGAGAGAGGGAGAGTCTATGAGAGATATGGATTAAACGAGTTGAGGACGATTCTAGACTTGATGGTTTTGTTTTGGGCCCATTCGGGCTAGTCGTAGGGTTGAACGGTTATTCGGTGACTTGAGCGCAAGGCTTGTGGATAGTATGGTATAGGTCGGGGCAAAAAGGGAGGTTGTGGTCCCTCATTGTTGAGTAGGAAATACTGATGAATTACGAAATAGGTTTGCGTGTTAAGTTAGGAAGATCGAGGGTTTAAATGTGGCTGTAGACGGATTTTTCAAGTTGTTGATGGTGAATCACTGGTGGTTAGCGCCTGTTTAGGTGCTATACGTGTGTGGCCGAGTCTAAAAAGGGGGTTCGTGAGAGAATTAAACAGCTAGGAACCACTGAGTGCAGATGATAGAATTTATAGTTGATCTGTTCAGTAAGAAAAACCAGCTGAGGGTGCTGGTTTACCGATTTTCTATCGTCAAATACATTAAAAATTTGATGGATTTATCTTCTAAGAATTGTGCATTACTTTCTGATCTCTAACATATATTTAATTGGGATTTTTCTGAGTTGAATTGATCCTCACGAAGGCTTGAATTTATGCTGTTTGTAAGCTGTCCAGAATAGTTAAATCACGACCTCAGTGTGCATTTGAATCTTTATAAAATTTTCGAGTTAGGATAAAGACTTGATTTCTTCATGAAAGTAGTAGGAGACATTTGGATGCAAAACATATCAAAATTTGAGAACAAACCGACAAGGTTTGCCTAGTGAAACGATTTTTCTTTTATAGATACTAAACCTGGAATCTGCTGCAGAATTTTAGAAAGAAAACAGAAATTACTGCTCTTAATGCATTGAGATATAGACTTAGGTTTCTTCACAGAAACTGTTAATTTAGGTCCCTTCTATAACATACTGAAATTTCGTAATATTCTGATAATGATTGATGTACTTTCTGTGTCTGTGAACAAAACTGCTCCTTTTAGTCCATAGACTGCTTGATCCGAGAATATGTATTAGTTGTTGTCTCTTGTACTTGATTCTTAATTTGTTGAGGTTGTTGGTGCTGCAACAAGGGAATTGTGAATGTGTGAAGTTGGCTAAGAGCCAATGTGAGATCCCGGGTGTCGGGATGCCTGGAGAGGGGTAATAAGGAGTAGCAGTATTCTCTCTAGAGGTTTGAGAAGGGCTGAATAGCTTCTCAGGGGACCTCGTGATGCCAGGTTGGGTGTGAGGGGGTTCAGGGCAGAGTGTCGTCTCCCCCTGGGTGATTGTTGCAACAAGATTTCTATGGATTCAGCAAATTGATGAATTGTTTACCTATTTATCTTGTTATTGGCCAACTCCAAATTAGGACTAACCGCTCACTTGCTGAGTTTTTATTTAAAAACTCATACTTGTTTATTGTGTCTTTTCTTCAAATTAGAAGGTGACCGAGGAGCGCTCGACACGTGGGAGAGTTTTGTTTTTGTCGTTCTATGTACATACTCGATAGGAGGCGGGATATTTAGTATTTGTGGCTCTTAGTGTTTTTGTAGAAATCCCCCTCCTTAGCCTCATCTCCTGATGTATACAGAAACAAAGTTTTTGATAAATATAGTTGCGTGTAGTTTAGTTTCTTATGATTTAGCTTGACTGCAATTTATTTTATAATTCCTAAAATTCAAGCAAGTCATGTGAAACAATTTGAGATCCTGGGTGTCACGGAACCACTATAAACTTTGTATTCTTATTCTCTTCCCTGAACTCTTTATTTTGATTCATAGCTCTAATTAACTATTTAAGTTTAAACTCCTTTCTTTTGAAGTTTTATCTAATTACTAAAGGTTGAATTCGTTCTTAGTCTACGATTTTCTATAAACAAATTATTTCTACTAAATCTTGTGAAAAATTTTGTTCACACCTATTCACCCTCTCTAGGTGTTATTATTAGCCACTTCAAGAACAATCTCTCACTAATAGAAGTTTAGAAGATTTCTATGCTCAATACGACCCCCCTCTTATAATGAAAAAACAAAACCAAAATGTAAAGGAACTTGCCCTTTTGAAAAAGAAACAAAGAAACATAGCAACAAACCTCAACCTCATAGCAATAAACATAGACACCATAATAACCAAAATAGACCTTAGACCAATAAGAAAATTTTTAAAGACATTAAATGCTACTCTTATGGTAGAAAATGTCATATATCAAAATATTGTAGAATTAATAAAAGATTAAATGGATTTTCTTTAGATGACAATACTTTAAACCAGTTAAATAACATCTTTGTAGAAACTGATGATACTTCTTCTAATGAACATCTTGAGGAAGAAGGTCTTCAAATAAATGAAATAGAAACCTCTTCTGATTTAGAATATGAAGACGCCTCTCTTGACAAATCTTTTCCTGAAATAAATATGTTAACAAAAGAAGAAGAATTCTTTCTCAGCACCGTTGATAAAATAACCGACCCTGAAGCCAAAAAAGAATACTTAGATAGACTATACTCTTCTATGAATATTACTACTAAGCTTAATACTTCCTACAATCTTAAAGACATTCTGAATAGAAACAAAAAACCCCAGTCCAGACCTATAAATATTAATGATCTCCAAAATGAAATAAAACAACAAAAATTAGAAATACAAGCCTTAAAAGCACTCAATTAGAAATGAAATAAGAAATTTCTGATATAAAATCTCTTGTCATAAAAGGAAAGACAAAATTAGAAGACCGAAATGAAATCACCAATACTTCTAATACTTCTAACCTGGCCTACCTTATGTTATTAACAGAAATAACATCTAGGAAATTGATAATAAATGTAATGATAAAAATCAATAATGAGTATATTATTGAAACAATAGCACTCTTTGATATAGAAGCTGATTTCAATTATATCAAAGAAGACCTTATTCTAAAAAGATACTTCGATAAAACTTCCGAATCCTTAAAATCAGCCTTAGGAGACAAATTAAATATCTAATACAAATTGCCAGAAGACTTAATAGTAAAAGACCAAATGTCTTATAAAACATATATTTTTTTAGTTAAATATGAGGTAACAAGTAATTCTTGGAACACCTTTTATATAATTAATCCAACCTTTTATAGTTACTAATGAAGGTATTGAAACTCATGCTCTAAAAAGAAAAATCACCTTTAACTTCATAACAAAACCACAGAAGAGAAACTTAAATATTTTACAAGAACACTTTATTTTAGAAATAAATTGCCTAATAAAAGACAAAGAAAACCAGCTTGAATTCTTAAAAGAAGATTTAGAATTCAAAAGAATAAAAGAAAATATTATAAAACCAAACATCATAGAAAAGATAGATTCCTTACAAAAACACATAGAAAAGACTATATGCTCTACTTTATCCAATGCCTTACGAACACGATTTTTCCGAAAACAAAATACCTACAAAAGCTCGCCCTATACAAATTAATCAAGAAGTTCTAAAATTTTGCCAAACATAAATACAAGATCTCTTGAATAAAAAACTCATAAGAAAAAGCCAATCACCATGGAGCTATTTTACTTTCTATGTTAATAAAAATGCTGAATTAGAAAGAGGAGTTTCCAGATTAGTTATTAATTATAAACCTTTAAATACAGCCCTTAAATGGATAAGATATCCAATACCTAATAAAAAAGATTTGCTAAATAGATTATGTAGATCAAAAATATTTTCAAAATTTGACATGAAGTCAGGATTTTGACAAATACAAATTAGTAAAAAAGATAAATACAAGATAGCTTTTACCGCCCCTTTTGATCAATACGAATGGAATGTTATGCCATTCAGTCTATAAAATGCCCCTTCAGAATTCTAGAGAATCATGAATGAAATCTTTAATCCTTATTCAGAATCCATTATAGTCTATATAGATGATGTTCTAGTTTTCTCCTCTAATATAGAACAACATTTGAAACATCTTTCTACTTTCATAAAAATAATCATATAAAATGGTTTAGTAGTTTCTCTGACTAAAATTGCTCTCTTCCAGACAAAAATTAGATTCCTAAGTCATTATATCCATTTAGGCACTATAATTCCCATAGAAAGATCTATCTCATTTACTGACAAATTTCTAAATGAGATTAAAGACAAAACTTAATTACAAAGGTTTTTAAGTAGTCTCAATTATATTATAGACTTCTTTCCTAATATAAACATCATTTGCAAACCCTTACACCAAAGGCTACAAAAAGATCCTCCGCCATGGATTTCAGTCCATACAAACATTGTCAAACAAATAAAGACTCATGTTAAAGAAATACTTTGCTCACATCTAGCTGATCCCATCCACTTTCAAAATAGTTGAAAAAGATGCCTCAGAAATAGGATATGGTGGCATTTTTAAACAAGTAAAAAATAACAAAGAACAAGTTTTTCAGTTTATCTCAAAACATTGGAATTTCACTCAACAAAACTCTTTGATAATCAAAAAAGAAATACTTGCTATTGTTTTGTCTAGGGGGAAGTACACTATCAATGCCAAAAGTTGTGTACGGCGCTCACTTTTGTGCCAAAAGTTTATGTCGGATCACTTAAGTGCCAAATCAGAGGAAAAACGATCACTTTGGTGTCACTAGCGAGAGATTCCGACCAAAATGATTACGTGAATTTTATATTTAAAAAAAAAATCGAGAAGCCTTTTAAACGATGTCGTTTTCCGTCCTTCTTAAGAAAACGATGTTGTTTTGCCATCAGATGTGGATGGCCTCACAAAAACAACGCCGCACAGTTCATTTGGGATTGAAATTAGGGTTTTTTTTGTTCAATCCTCGCCGACCTAGCTTGCTCAGCCATCGTCGCTGGGCCACCATCGCTTGGCCTCCGTCATAGTCACTCGACTAGGTGAGCAAGGAGAGGCTGAGGTTGTTTCTCGGGCAAGAAGTGATGGGAAAATAGGAGGCGAGGGTGGAGGAGGAGGAGGAAAAAGGAGGGTTGAAGGTGCAAAGAGAGAGAGAAGACGAGGAGTGCGAGGGAAACAAGGAGGGCGCAGATGGAGATGGTGGATTGGGCTCTGCCTAGAGAGTGGCTGGTGCTGGTGTTGTTCTTCGTGAAGAAGACGACGCTGCCATGCCTTCTCTCTCTCTCTCTCTCTCTCTCTCTCTCTCTCTCTCTCGATTTGGGGATTTAGGGTTTCGACTTGGGGAAAGACACTAAACGATGTCGTTTTATGGTTTACATGTTAATTGTACTCTCCGGCAAGTCACATCAGCATAAAAAAATTAATAAAAAAGTGTCACGTCGGATTTCTGGTTAATCTAATTGGAGTTGGCACTAAAATGATCATTTTTCAAAATTTTTAACATTTAAGTGATCTAAAATAAACTTTTGGTACCAAAGTGAGCACTGTATACAACTTTTGGCACTGATAGTGTACTTCTCCCGTTTTGTCCTTATCAAAATTCCAATGAGGTTTATTAAACCAAAAATTTCTCTTGAGAATTTATTACAAATTAGGGAAAGACATTTTAGAAAAAGACGTATTAAACATTGCATCAAAATATATTTTTGCCAGATGGCAAGTCATATTTTCAGTATTTGATTTTGACATTGAATTTATAAGTGATTCTTCAAATTCATTACATAATTTTCTCACAAGAGGATTTTTACAGGAGATATCAATATGCCAAGATCCAAAAAAGACAAAAATAAAGACAAAGCCATTGCTGAAACCTCTAATACACCAAAGCCAACAGGTTTGACACTTATTAAGTCATGGCTCAAGATAGCAGAAAATAATCAATCATTCTTACAACAACATCTTATACCAATACACCTTCCAAAGAAGAACCCATACCAGCCCCAGCCCAGCTAGCTACCATATTATCCAAAGAAATATTAGAATTACTTGCTCAATCTTTACAAAAAATAGTAAAGAAATAGCCATTTAGTGCCATTGAGGTAAGCAACAATCTTTCCCTGCTTGCTATACAATGATAAACGGAATACAAAAGAATTTCGAATGAGGTGGTCATTAGGCCACATGCAACCCCTCATTCTCAAAAATCAAAATTTGTTTCCAAAACATCTTTTCAAAAAATACTACTGTGAAAGATGGATTCTTCAACGAAGATCCAATCAAATTCGCAAAAAATATCTTTCCAAAAAATTGGTTTTTTAAAGCACACAATACAAATAAAATCATTGCTTATTATGAGCAAATTTTAGTGGAGACAGAATCAGTAAGGTTTACTCACTTTGCTGATAAAATTAATACAGAAAACATCTTATACTCTACTATATCCATCAGTAAAGTCATACACCCCTCACACTGGGGAGTCTCACCTCATACATCTAGAAAAGTCCAAACCATGCTTACCCAAATCTTACCATACTCCTCCTCGCATACATATTGGGACTATCAACAAGTTTGGTGGAATGTCTTTTTCAGAAAAAATACAAATTTCCAACACACTTGGCTGGTATTCTTCAAAGACAACTTTCCAAGACAAAATCTACCAAATTGGTTTGACTTTTGGTGGGATCTCTTTGGTTCTTTGGACGTAATACTATACCCTACAGTCAAACAAGGATACAAAATATTCTGTCAAAATTTTGTATCAACATTAGTTTCCATGCCTTATGCACTTTTTAATAATATTCAAAATTTCTTGGGTAACAGCATAAGAATTTGAATATAATACATCCACCAAACCTGGTGTACCGGTACTTGTCCAAAAATACAAAACAAAATGGTGGGATGGATTCAAATACCATGAAAAAATATTGGGATAAGTACACTAATGGTGCCATAAGTTGTGTACGGCACTCACTTTGGTGCCAAAAGTTTCCGTCAGATTACTTAAGTGCCAAAAAAATTGAAAAACGCTCATTTTGGTGCCAACGCCGATCTGATCGGCCAGAAATCTGACGTGCCGTTTTTTAATTAATTTTTTAGGCTGACGTGGCTTGCCGAAGAGCACAATCAGCATCTAAACCACAAAAACGATGTCGTTTGGTTTCTTTCCCCTAAATTGAAACCCTAAATCCCCAAATTGAAAAGAGAGAGAGAGAGAGAGAGAGAGAGAGAGAGAGGAGGCACGTTGTCTTCTTCCTTGAAGAGCGATACCAGCAGCGAACGGCACCAACAGCAACACCAGCAGCGCACAAGTAGCAGCACCAACAACGGCACCAGCGGCGGCGGCGGCAGTGCACCGATTGCGGCACCTTCAACCCCTCTTCTTCCTCCTCCTCCTCCGCCTCGCCTCCTATTCTTTCTGCCACTTTTTGTTTGAGCAACAATCTCGTTCTCTCCTCGTTCACCTGGTCGAGCATCTACAATGGTGGCCAAGCGACGATGGCCTAGCGTTGGCGGCGAACAACGGTGGCCGAGCGGCAAGGAGAAACCCTAACCCTAATTTCAACCCATGTACGAGCTAAACGGCGTCATTTTTGCGAGGGTGTCCACGTATAAGAGCAAAACGACGTCGTTTCTTGAAGAGGATGAAAAACGACGTCGTTTAAAAGCCGATCAACTTTTTTTTTTTTTTATAAATAAAAATGCCACGTAATCATTTTGGCTAGAATTTCTCGCTGGTGGCACCAAAGTGATCGTTTTTTCTCCGATTTGGCACTTAAGTGATATGGCGGAAACTTTTGGCACCAAAGTGAGCGCCGTACACAACTTATGGCACCATTAGTGTACTTATCCCAAAAATATTCGAAACTGCGGTTAGGACATGGCTAAATAGCCAAAAAACCCAGATAACCATAGCCCCATCAAATATATCATTTTTACAGGAGAAATCCATAGTAAGTGCAGCACTGGCTGCAATCTAGAGTAGAGAGGAATACTGCAATATTCTCATAACAATGCTCTCGGAAGCGAAAGAATCACAATGTGGATCTTCCAAATCACAAGACAGTCAAGACAGATCCTCACAATCACATCACAATTGAAACACCAATGAAGACGACTACTACAGGGTCAGCCTAGACAGAAATTAAGACAGGATATCACATGCCAACATTGTTGCAGCCGCATAAATGCTATACACTGTAGCAAGATAGGTATATATTGTTCACTATTCACTTAGTACTGTTCACTTTACACTGTTCAGCACTGTAGCACCTCCTATAAATACACTCTCTAGAGACAGAAGAAGGGGACTCGAAATTTCCAGATCTCACTTCTCTTTTCTTTCTCCTCTCTCCCCCTTGTAAACCTTCAAGCTTTCTTACCTAGTACCCCTTGGTCACAAAGTAAGTTTGTTTTTCAAATACATAGTTTTATACAAGGTTACCAACTTGCATGATAGTTAGTTAACCATTTCTTGTAATACAAACATCGATACTCCCTGGAGTGCGGATTACCGCCCTAGTAGATGATTTGATGTTCTAGTTTCTCCATCCTTCAATACATGTAATTTTCATTTCATATAATACAAGTTCATACCACCTTCATAGTTGGTTTTTGTTTATGTATACTCCTACTTTATATTTTATATGTTGCTTTTGCCCTTTATATCATATTTAATTCTCAAGACTTTATTTAGTCCTTTACATGTTTAGAATTATTTACAACTTCATAGTCATAATTTTAACCATACAATTATTCATTGATATTCTACACTTTTTCTTAGAAACTCTTAGGTTAACAAATGGTTTCATACCATTAGAATCTAACTGGGAAGACATAGAACCTATAAATTTCCTACTTCTCATATCTGGATCTATTAGATATTTGAGAATTTTATACAATCCCAACAAAAAACAATTTAAACAACAATAAACGTAGACGTTTAGATTAATTTCTTATATTTTCTTAGATCTGTTTGTTTATCCTTTATACTTCATTGTTCTCTCATATATAGTACTCTGATCCTAACCCCTTTATGGTATCGAAGAATAGATATTATATATATATATATATATATATATATATATATATATATTTATATTACTTATAACGCTTTTGCATATGGTGTTACAAGTATTATTGATAGATAATTACAAGAATTTCCTATCTTATCCCATATCTTTATGAGTGGTCTTAATCGTTTTTATGCTTTTTTGCTTTTAGCAAGTGTGAAATTTCTATTGTTGCCTTATCTTAAATTTGTTGAATATGTATTGGCATTTATAGTTTGGTTGCACAACGCCATATTGTCGATGTATATGTAATTTGAAATTGTAGGTTTGCCTTTTCAGAGACTACAAAAAATGAAACAAAAAAATTATCGGTTGATCTTGAATTAACACTGAAACCGGACCGAACTTACTAGATCAATCAATTCCTCAATCCCAGGCTGAATAGGATCGGTCCTCAGTCCCAAAAACTGAGGACCGATACTATGCAAGTTGATCCTAGGGTTAGGAGATAGACCGGTCCAATTTGGACTATGCTCACCCCTACTTTGCCCCTTTCTTTGGTCATAGTCATTCCCCTCACCCTTGTGAGCGTGCGTGAGCGAGAGAAGATAAAAGGGCCAGGCTTCTCTTATCTACTCAATTAGGCTCATGTCATGGGTTAGAAAAATAAGGAAAATTAGGCCGAAGAAGAGATTAGGAGTTGGGGCAATAGAGGGATGGCTTAGTAGGCCGAAGGCTCACAAGCTAATGAGGCAAATGGGCTTTGGGCTGCACTTGTGAAATGGTTTATATATATATATGGACCAATAGGCTCTTTTTTTTTTTGTTATTCTATTTTTTTAATCTTTTTATATTTTTATATTTTTGCAAAGAATGGAAACCTGAATAGTTAATAAAAATTCGGGTGTCAACAAGTGGGTCGCCAGGCTTTAGCCAACCACTAGTGGCAACGATCCAGTATGGCAGAAACTTGAGTTGGGGGACCAGGTAGGGATTTATTCCCAGACCCAAATTACCCAGTTGGGTGCTTGACTTGCATGAAAAAATCTTGGCCCAATGGTTGCGTTTGCTCTCCATGGCCTTGATTTTCTAGCCATGGACTCGTCTGTGCCAGCCCATGGAACCATGAGTTGGGTGCTATTTGGAAAGGAAGCCACTGGATGGATTGGCTTGCAATGGGCTAGCCCGTAATGGGCCTTGGTTCAGCTGGGCCTAGACGTGTTACTCCTGATTCACGAATTTAGCAGGTGTGTCCAAGGATTACTGATATTTTTTTTTTTTATTAAAGCAAGCATCTTACATAACTTTTGATATTTTTAGTATTCTTCTCCCTTCTCATGCCACTCCTCGCGCACACTCACTGGCCTCTGTTTCTTCTCTCTTTGACGACCGAATGTAAGACTCTCTCTTGCTTTTATTTAGTCAACTCATGTGATTTGCCCATCTTCCTTTTCTTTTTCTATTTTTCCTTTCTCCTCCCTTGCCCGTCCCTTTTGTTCAACCCCAAACTTCAAGTGATGGATTGGGCTTATGCTTCGCATTCTTATTTAAGTTCAGCACGAAGAATTCCGGATTGGAAAGCGTAACGAGCCGGTTCACAATGATTCACGATCTTGCCATAAGTAAAGGTTTTTTAAACGAAAAAATATCTCTAATTTCTAAATGTATAAAATGTGGATGCAAGATTATGCAATGTCAATATTTTTTATCGAGGGTCAAATTTTCTTGTTATCGGCAAATTCAATAAATAATTTTCTTATTTTCTTATGAAATGCATTAAAAATCTACTAGTGAAAATTTAGATGTCAACGTATTCATCATAAACAAAATTACATGACATGCTCTATGATGGATTTTTTCCTTTCTGATGGGCCTGAGTTGGCTCGTCCGCCCATGTTGGGCCCAAAAGGCCCGGCCTGTAAGTTGAGGGCCCATGGGGGAAATTATTAAAGATAAAGGGAAAATCTTGGAGGCGGTTAATAGGGGAGAGGTTACGTATTTTTGTGAAAAGGAGATTACGCTCTCTCGGTTTTTCACGTTCTCTCAAGAAGTTACGTCTTCATCAAACTGCTCTCTCCTCTAAAGAACAGTGTCCGGCCTCCTCTTTGAATCGCAACACCGGGGTTTAGTTTGTGGAAACAAGGTATGTTCGTTTATATGATGTGCCTTAGGATTGGTGATTCATGATTTTCCTGGGCTCGCTTCCGCTACATTCGTGTTCGATTCTGTGTCGAATCACTGTTTTGGGGATTCGTTTCCCGAATCTCTTCCCTACATTGGTATCAGAGCGTCTTAATCATGTTTCCCGATTACTGTTTACATTTATAAACAATTTTTGATTGATTTTTTTCGTTAAATGTCACTATTAATCGATTTAGAGACGGAAAAATCCCGACGTTGTACTATTCCCCCTATTTTTGGTTTTTATGTAGATCGAATTGCGATTTTGATTATTTAGGGTTGAAGTGCTCAACGATACAAGAATTTTGAGTGGTCGGTCGCCGCCAGACGCCGCCGGATGCGCCGTCACATGCCGCCGATATGTTCGACTCCATCGGCGCCTGCAACGCACGCGCAGAGACGGTTCCCAGGCGCGTGCAACTCACGTGTGAGCGGTTGAAACCGCAGGTGCGTGCGACAACTGCTTGCGCGTGCAAGGCACGGCCGGCTGACATCATTGTGATGTCAGCCGGCGGTTGCCCATGCACGCGGAGGGCATGTGCCGACCCGTCAGGCCCGACCGACCCGACCGGCCTCACCGGTCCGATCGGACCGACCCGACCTGACCCAACTCGTTCGACCCGGCAGACCAGTTGACTTGACCCGGTCATGCGTTGACCATCGTTGACCGTTGACTTTGACCATTGACTTTTTTTTAAAAAAAAAAGGAAAAAGAATGTGTTTCTTTTTCAATTATGTCTATGTGGATTATATGTAATCCCTTTTTGTTCTGCATGTGTTGCAGGAACAATGCCTCCCCTTAAGTTGCGCACACCTATTCGCGCAGTTACTAATGAACAAAATGAAAGGCTTTCAAGGTTGATAGCCGATTTGAATAATTATCGATGGGAGAGCGGCGACATAATTGATCATGTCCTTGAAGTCAACGGGAAAATACAAAAGGTCATATGGAATGGTCGTCCCATGCCACAATATGAGATGGTGCGATTTTTCATGAACACTCTTCCACCAGAATGTCAATGAGTGTTGAATCGCTTATGGGAAGTCAACAAAGCCACTTCATATAGGAGTCTTGTGATGGCTTTTATAGATGATTATTATCTGATTGTTACAAAGGAAAAGATCAAGAAATTGAACAAGAAAGGAGCTTTCCATGTTCGTATAATGACTTGGGTTTAGATGTTTCGAGTTGTCTTTCTTTTAGTAGGCTCTATGGACATATTATGTGAATATTTTTCTATCTCGTTGATGTCAGTGTAACAACTGATGTGTTTAGTTACATAATATGGAGATTTTCTTTCTTTGATTATTAATGGATGTTCAATATTGTTTGCTTCCATTATATATTGTTGCAAATTAGTATGTTAATTTACAATTCGTTGTGGGAAGTTCAAGAAAGTTTTAGTGATTTTGCTGAACTTATTTTGCATAGAAAATTGTATTAATGATAATTTCAAGTTAGGACTTTTAGATGATGATTGGAAACTTAGTGACCTCTTGATTCCGAAACCTAATTTGAAATTATTCATTAATATGATGGTTTTATGCAAAATAGATGCATAAATGATAGGCATTAATAAATTGTGCAAATATGTCTGATATGTTCAGATTAATGGCTTCAGCCACAAAGAGGATAATTGCTGAGCTTAACAAAGGTGAGAAGCTCAATGGCGATAACTATGAGATATGGTACATGAAAATCCAATATGTGCTGGAAGAGCAAGAGACACTAGAAGCTCTTAACCTGATCATGGTAGAACCTGAAGAAGGAAATGTTGTGCAGCATAAGAGAGATAAGGATGCATTTGCTATATGGAAAAGAAAGAACTCCCTAGCTCGCATTACGTTGCTGAGTAGCATGGAAAATGATGTCATGCGTGAGTTTAGGCGTTTTGAGAATGCTAAGGAGATGTGGGAAGCGTTAGCAGCAAGATTTGGTCATACTTTGGTGACCAGACTAAGGCAGCTCACTATTAGGTTTGACTCTTACAAGAAGCCGCATGGTCAGACCATGAACTTCATTTAAGAAAGATGTCAAACATGATTAATGAGCTGAAAGATGCTGGCCATGTCCTGACTGACGAGCAGCAAGTGCAAGCAATCATTCGTTCTTTGCCTCATAGTTGGGAGTATATGAAGATGCACCTGACTCATAATGAGAATATCAAAACCTTTGAGGATGCAGTGCGCCATCTTGAGCTGGAAGAGGACCGTCTCTTGGCTGTTAAGCCAGAAACTGAGATTAATCATGCTGGTTCCAGCTCACATGGAGCTTCGAGCTCCAAGCACAAACATCCTAACTGGTTCGATAATAGGAAAGGCAAGGGAGCAAGTTCTTCAGGGAAGAAACCTAAACTTAACCAACATGAAAGAGGAAAGCGTCCTCGTATGAAGAAACTGTCAAGGGTGAAGTGTTTCAACTATAACCAGAAGGGTCACTATGTTCGTGACTATCGTGAGCCAAAGAAGGTAAACACCCATTGTACTTTTGAGAACTTTGCATATGTGTCAAGTTATGTATTCTTAACCGAATCTAATCCTTTGTGGACTGTAGATTCGGGAGCAACAGACCATGTAGCGAAGGATAAAGAATCCTTCATAGAATTTCGACGAATTCCGACTGGAACTAAGTGGATTTATGTAAGAAATAACTCTAGAGCTGAAGTTAAAGGGATTGGCACCTGCCAATTGAATATGCGTGGTAGACGCACCTTGTTCCTACATGATGTTTTATATGGTTCGGAGATTCGTAGAAATTTAGTGCATGTTTTGGTGTTGGTTAAGCTTGGTTTTAGTGTGAACTTCTATAATAACGGCGTAGATTTGTATTTGGGTACAAACTACTATGGTTGTGGTTATTTCTTAGATGGTTTTATTGTATCAAATGTTGATTGTGGTGATGTCAATGTTTGTTATTCCCTTTTTACGTCTTCTATTTCATATAATAATGATGTGAATGTGTGGCATGCTAGACTTGGTCATATTGGTCAACAACGTATGAATAGACTAGCCAAAGAGGGCTTGTTGGGTAACATTGAAAAAGTCAATTTGCCCATATGTAAGCATTGCCTAGTAGGGAAAACAATAAGAAAACCATTTGGAAAATGGCAAAGAACTGAATTTCCTTTGCATTTAATCCATTCTGACGTCTGTGGTCCAATAAATGTGAGAGGAATGCATGGGCTGTTTATTTCATCACATTTATAGATGATTATACTCGATTCGGATATGTCTATTTGATTTCTCATAAATCTAAAGCATTGAGTTGTTTCAAAAAGTTTATAAACTTGGTGGAAAATCAATTAGACAAGAAAATAAAAGTATCGAGATTCGATCGAGGTCGAGAATATTTATCTGATGAGTTCAGAAAATTATGTGATGAAAAATGAATAGAAAAATAGTTATATGTTCCTTATACTCCTCAACAAAATGGTGTTGTAGAAAGAAGAAACAGAACCCTTTTGGAAATGGTTAGGTCCATGATGGCACATGCTAACTTACCTATCACTTTTTGGAGTGATGCGTTGTTAACTGCTGCCTATATACTTAACCGAGTGCCTTCCAAATCAGTTACTTCCACTCCATATGAGTTATGGATAGCCATGTGGTTGTGCTGTCTATCCTCATGAGTCCTCTCACAAGTTTGGGAAATTGGGTCTCAGAGGAAAGAAGAGTATTTTCATAAGATACTCTGAACACTCCAAAGGGTATGTGTTCATAGGTGAGCAGGAAAGTGGGAGTATAACTAAATTTGAATCACGGGATGTCACATTCTTAGAGAATGATTTTTCTAAAAAGGGCGAAATAGGTGAGGACTACTCTCTATTTGAAACCTTGGATCCAGATGATGAATTTAGTGAAGTTCGTCCAAGTGGGAGTAACATGAGAAGTGATGAATTTAATTCAACTCACTCTCAATTACAATCACATGATAAGACGATATCATCGTTATCTGATTCGAGTGGGAGCATAATGGGGAATGATGTGCAAAGTGTACCATCTCCCGTACGGCGAACAAGTCGCAAAAGTATTCATTGTCAACGTTTTGACATTGAAAGGGAAACTTTTATGGTTGCTCCGCAAGATGAAGATGAGCCAAGGGATGTAAATGAGGCTCTAAGTTGCCCTAATAAGGAAAAATGGATGAATGCAATGAGAGAGGAAATTGAGTCAATGAAGTCAAACCATGTTTGAAAACTGGTTAATTTTCCAAAAGGACGCAAAGTCATTGGGAACAAATGGGTTTTCAAAATTAAGCGTAAAGCTGATGACTTAATAGAAAAGCATAAGGCTCGCCTTGTGGGAATGGGTATAATCAACAAGAATGAATTGATTATGAGGAAATATTTTCTCTTGTCGTGAGATTTATCTTGATTCACATTATTCTAGCAATAGTAGCAAGTATGGATCTTGAGTTACATCAAATGGATGTAAAGACTGCTTTTCTCAATGGAGAATTAGACGAAGAAATTTATATGGAACAACCTGTTAGTTTCATTATGAAAGGCCAAGAACAAAAGGTATGTCGACTTTTGAGATCGATATATAGCCTTAAGCAGTCGTCGAGACAATGGTATATACGTTTTCATAATGCCATAATGGGATATGATTTTACAATGATTGATGAGGATCATTGTGTATATATCAAAAGATCTAAAGATCAATTTGTGATCATATCATTATATATTGATGATATACTAATTGCTAGAAGTAATAAGGAGTTTGTTAATATTGTCAAAAGTTAGTTATCTTCCAACTCTGAGATGAAAGACATGGGTGAGGCTGCATACATTCTTGGAGTTAAGATTTCAAGAAATCGTTCAAAGAGATCATTGTCTCTTTTGCAAGAAACATACATAAATATGATTCTTGAACGATTTCGTATGCAATATTGTAGACACATAGATACTCCTATTGCAAAAGGCGAATGATTGAGCCATAGATTGTGTCCAATGACTCCACAAGAGAATCAACAGATGCAACATGTTCCTTATGCTAGTGCTGTTGGAAGCTTGATGTACACTATGATGTGTAGAAGACTTGATATACGTTTTGCAGTTGGAATGGTGAGTAGATACCAATCCAATCCAGGTCAAGCACATTGGAAAGCCGTTAAGAGAATACTGAGGTATCTAAAGGGAACTGCTGATTATACGCTGAGTTATCAAGGAAATAATCTGCGACTCGAAGGCTATTCAGATGCTGATTGGGGAGGAGATTTAGATGAAAGGAAATCTACCTCTGGGTTTGTTTTCTTATTGAATAATGTCGCCATATGTTGGAGTAGTAATAAACAAACGTGTATAGCCTTGTCTACGATGGAAGCTGAGTTCGTGGCATTATCAGCAGCAATACAAGAAGGTGTTTGGCTTAAGAGATTTTTGGATCATTTAGGTGTTATTGAAAGTGCTGCAGACTCATTGTTAGTTAACTGTGATAGCCAAGCAGCAATAGCGTACACCAAAGATCCAAAATATTATGGCAAGACCAAACATATAGATACCAAGTATAATTTTGTCAAGGATATGGTTACACGAAAAGATGTGAACTTACAGTATATGTCTACGCATAGAATGGTAGCAGATCCTATGACAAAGCCAATACCTAGAGATGTGTTTTGTGGTCATGTGAAATCTCTAGGATTGCGTAGAGGATGATGTACTGAATATTGTAATTTCCCTTAAGTGTTCACATTTGATGAATTTGTGTTTTCATCATTAATTAATGCCTATGAATTTTTGTTTGACATTTATGCATCTTAATGCTCAGTGCATTATATTAAGTTGAGAAAGTATATCGGACAGATAAGAGATTAGCCCACTCACACGGGTAATCGCCTTTATTTACTGTTTGATAAATAGAGATGAGACGGTTTTTAAGCTTATTATCTATGTGATAATTGAGAGCTCAAGCTTAAAATACTTATGTCGTCTTAACGGAGTGTTAAGATAATGACATGATATTTTCTATATCCGAAAGTAAAATAATTCATATATTTTACTTGATCTGTCTATGATGCCAGATGTGAGTTCTGATGAATTCTGTGACGTGAACTCAAGTTAGACATTAAGTATGTCTGAACTATTATCTGTACGGTATTAAAGGTGTAGACATACTTTCTATGGGAAATGAGTTAAATACCGTAATACGTATTTCATACTACGTATGCATGAGACGACCAATAAGAGTGGCAAAAGTTTTGATTCAACTTTATTTGCCGTGTCTAATGGGGCATTTCTAGAAAAGCTTGAACTGAAATTGAGAGTTTCAAGGAAAAAGGAAGATAGAATTTGGATAATCACATTCTAGTTTTGTATTCATCGGTCGACCAATTATGATTGTTTTATGGAATAATAATAATTGTGAATATAATATATCATTATTTAAAAAGAGATCAGAAGAAAGATATAAATGTGATTGATCGATCTAGGGTACTACATACTAAATCTACTCAGGATGCGATGCCCATTATGAGCTGCTATATATTCTTAACAGATGTATGGCAACGAGCTCTCAAAGTGTGCTGGTCGCACGGACTATTCACCAGTATGAATGTTGCAGTGAGGAAAAGATAATTCTGTTCAGCCCACTATGTCAAGTGGGAGTCTATGATGGATTTTTCTTTGATGAGCTTAAGTAGGGCTTATCCGCTCATGTTGGTTTTGGCCCACCATGTGCGAGTGGGAGATGATTGATTTTTTCCTTTCTGATGGGCCTGAGTTGGCCCATCCGCCCATGTTAGGCCCAAAAGGCCCGGCCCGTAAGTTGAGGGCCCATGGAGGAAATTATTAAAGATAAAGAAAAAATCTTGGAGGCGGTTAATAGGGGAGAGGTTACGTATTTTTGTAAAAAAGAGATTACGCTCTCTCGGTTTTTCACGTTCTCTCAAGAAGTTACGTCTTCATCACACCGCTCTCTCCTCTAAAGAACAGTGTCCGGCCTCCTCTTTGAATCGCAACACCGGGATTTAGTCTGTGGAAACAAGGTACGTTCGTTTATGTGATGTGCCTTAGGATCGGTGATTCATGATTTTCCTGGGCTCGTTTTCGCTTCGTTTGTGTTCGATTCTGTGTCGAATCACTATTTTGGGGATCCGTTTCCCGAATCTCTTCCCTACACTCTACATATTGTTTCGTCGGTTTTGTTTCCACAACGAAATATCTTTCATTGAATGATGTATTTGGGTTTTGTTAGAGGAGACACAAGTTCTGTGCTGAATCTGGACAGAGGATATCAAAATGCAAATATTATTTTTAATCCATACATAAGAACCTCGACGATTGACGACTTGCTAATTTCCACCTTTGGGTCTAGATTATACCGGAATTCAACTAACAGCATAGCTTGAGATAGCTTGTAGAAGGCGTGAGGTCAAATTCAACCAAAGGGCGGATGCTGAAAAGGAGTTGAGGCGTCGCGTCGACTCACTTCAAGAGAAGAAAGTGAAGTGTGCGCTTAGTATAGTTGGAACTACAGCACCGTCGTCTCAAAAATAGCCACATCACCTAGATTGGCGTGCTCTACCGTAAAATGTTCTCTCTTCAACATAGTGTAAAATCTTTTTTTATCCCAAGTAGAAAACCACTCAATAAAATATCTGCCTCAATTTTCATCCCTTTGTTGGTTTAAGATTTCCCTCTGAAACGCACCAATTTGTGTCACGATCTATGGCGAGACTTTTAAACTCCTGCCTCACTTCCACACGCACCATTTGTAGTGGAGTCGATGATTATTAGACTTGGCCTATTTATACTTGATGACCTGATTAATTAGGCCATACTTTCAACTCCACTGGATATCTTACCCATAATGGTAAACTTTCCTCCACCACTAGTTAGTATCCAGGCTACCTCATCTTTGAGGCGCTTCGAAAATCTCCAGCTCTACTAAGACCAAGGCCAGCTCTCTCTTTTGTTCATGAATTATAATCCTGAGAGCCATCGTGTTACCTTAGGTTCTCATTTCAAGTCAACACCCCCTCCGTTCATATTCACTGAACACTTTTCTCATCATTATAAAGAAGTGCTGCCTATAAACCAATCGCACATCTGTATGCACACCTGGTCGTCTCCAAATTTCCGCTTCAATTCATATCCTTCCTTCGATAGGCGCTTCTTTAGATGGTATAAAAGAATGAAAAGGGAGATGTCGAACTTGTGGGAAGAAACTAGAATTAAAGAAGCCTTGGCATTCAGCTGTATGTCAATCGATTCTCTTGAATATGGGCTTATTGGTAGTCTCTATTGCCTATGGTCTCCTTCGGTCTATTGCTTCTTCCTTTCTACTGGTCCGGTAACAATCAGTCTACTAGACATATGGTCTCTGACTAGTCTTTGAGGGCTGCCGAATAGGGGGCATCATGAGGGGGAGAAAGCTTGCGCAAGACACTTCTTGCATGAAGTGAGAGTGGCCAAGGGAATTGGTCCCATCATGAGCCAAATTTTTTGGGCTATTCACCCATTTTAGAATTAAGGCTAATTTTGCCTGGCTTGTTCTTGGTCACGGGTGCTGCATCTGGGGGATTTAAACAAAAAATCACGATTTAAAACTTTAGGTTAGGGACATGGGCGACCGGCCTTGCACAAGTGCACATTGAAAACCAAATTAAGTACTATACTAGGACTTAGGTACTTATATTAATCATACATGGCATAATTTAATCACCTTAGCTCCTAAACTAGTTGACTAAATTCGATCATTTATGCTAATTGGTTCGTCACGACTAATTAATTAGCCGGACGAATTCAGGGTGTCACAGCTGGCCATAGGTGCCAATGCTGGGTTGTTTTGGATACTAAGGACGCGCATGATAAAATTTCTACTTTTCTATTTCTTTGTTCTGAGGAACAGGTTTGGAACAAAAATTCTTTTGGTAACGCAATTCAATTTTTCTAATATTGGAATATTTCTATGCCAGAAATAGATTTGAAGAAGAAATCAGAAACTAAAATTTTTAACTTCTCAATTTCTGGCTAGAAATCAATTTCTGTTCTAGAAATTTTGTCATGCGCACCCTAAGTATCAGTGCATTCTTTGAGTTCGGAAATAAATTATAATAAAAACGCTTCCTCGAGGTATGATTTAGGATTATTATTCATTAAAGAGGAGGCCTTTTTTTCTAAAGGCTTGTACCATACTTGGGGGTTCAAAGGAAGTCTATTGCCCCATGGATTTAGAGGTGTATGGCTGGCCAAGGAGATCCCATCTTGGACTAATTTGGTTCAAATTTAAGGTGCGATTGTTTCCCTATTTGGTATACCTAAAAATAGCCTCATTTGCTTGTTCAATCTTTTCTTATTGAATCACCACCACATGAGGGAGGGTTAATGATGTGAAACAAAATGGGTGATTAGAGGGTGGTCATTATTTGAACGAATTTTGAAATTAAATGACGATGGGCATAGAAAGATGAGATACATGAATGCGAGTCCATGCAAGGTGCAATATGCGAGTTCATGCAATATCGATGTTTTTGGTTAGGGATCAAATTCTGAAAGTATCTGAATCTGATCCCTAATTTTCTTATGAAATGCACAAATAATCTATGAGCAAAAATTTAGTTGTCAATACTATATTTAAATTCAAAGAAGACCGGAAAAGATGACTAGCATGAAACAAAAAATCAATGGAAAAATCAACGATGTCACTAAAGTCTGAATGCAAAGCATCCTTTTCCTTCAGATAGCTTATGACCGCTTTGATTTTGGCAGGGGAATTCATAAACCTGATCTAGAAATGAGGAGACACATGCTAATTGAGAATGAGAATCTATTGGTACCTTAGTAGCCTCTCAAATTATGCTGAATCTAGACGGAAATTCATTTCTGCTGTGACCAATCATAAAAGTGATGCAGTTTTCTAATTGACCAATCTGCCAAAAAGTTGCATATATTGGAGCCCTTAAAAATTTTGCCATCTAGATTTGAGGAGAAAATCTATTAGAGAAAACTCTTTAACTGTTTTGAAGCTGACAAAACCTTTCCAAAAGTCTAGTTTGAAGACTTGCAGACTCAAGTGTTATAGTCTAAAGAACTCCAGACTCTACTGTCAAAGTCTGAAGACCACTAAACTTTAATCTCAAAATCTGACCACACTGACAGGTTCCAGAACGAAGAATGAAGACTTATCCAAATGCGGGTTTATCTTCAAGGATTTGGTTCATATGGTTTGTGGAAGATCTTATGGCTAGATATAGCATCTTATGATCAATTATTTTTATTGAAATCAACTCGGATAATCAAATCTCTTGAAAGGTGAAGAATACTTGGAATGTTTTACTTATGGAAACCTAGATCCTGATTGTATGGGTGAGCAGGATTGATGGACTTTTATCACATTCCTAAAATGACTCAAGATCTCCTTAATTAATTCTGTCCAACGGGTAGATTGGAAGAACTCCTTTGGAAAGTGCCAACGATAGTGAAGGTATGAATGAGTATTTAAGGCGGACTCTCAAGTTGTTCGATGTAGTGCGTGAAAGAAAAATTTCAAAGTCTGAAGCTTCTAGTTCTTTGCTATTTCAATTGTCAAGTTAAACTTGTACACAAAAGAGAGAGCAAACACTTGTGAGACTTTGGAAGAGTGTAGTAGAGTTTCTACACTATGAAATCAAGGACGTGAAATTGTAAAATCTCTTTTGATTCATAGTGAAATCCAGCCAGTGGGTTGTCAGTGCGGGAGAGTTAACGTAGACTTGATCTAAGCTGAATCACTATAAACCTTGTGTTTCCATTCTCTTTCTCTGAACTTTTTACTTTAATTCGTAACCTTATATAACTGTTTATAATTAATTACATTTTTAGTCTATTATCTTCTAAAAGTAATTCACTTTCATTAAGTTTTACGAAAATCTCTTTTAACACCTATTTACCCCCTCTAGGTGATCTTACTAGTCCTTTCAATTGGTATCAGAGCTTGTGTGCTCATTTTATTGAAGTGTTTTTACTTATTGGTTAAAGATTTATAGCTAATATTTTCGCTCCAGGTTTGATTGAAGGCCAAAGCAACACTAGATTTCCTTACTTTGATGGGAAGGAATACAATGTGTGGAAAAACAAGATGAAGTCATTCCTAAGATCGAAAAATCCCATGGAATGGGACGTAGTAGAAAAATAGATTATTCTCAAAGCTACATCCATCTCAGAAAGAGGAAAAGAAGTTGCAGACGCTATCGAAATGGCATAAGAAGAAATAACCAAGAAACAAGCTCTTGATACTAAAGCCATTTACTCTTTATACTGTGCTTTATCTCCTACTGAGTATAACAGAATTTCATCTTGTGAAACAGCTAAAGAAGTTTGGGATAGGTTGCACGTTACCTATGAAGGAACTGATCGAGTTAAAGAAACAAAAATCAATATTCTACTCGGATAGTATGAAGCTTTCAAGATGAAGTTAGGAGAATTTATCATTGACATATTTAGTCGTTTTACAAAGATTGTAAACGGTCTGGCATATCAAGGACAGCCAATCTCAAGACCATTTAAGGTCAATAAATTGCTGTGTGGACTCTCCAAAAACTGGAATCACGTGAAGACTTCAATAAGAGAAACCTAGAGGATCATGCTGCTCTCTGTAGATGAACTAGTTGGCACACTTTAATCATATGAAGTGGAGCAAATTAATGAAGAAGAAAATCCTAAAGGTAAGAAGTCAATTACTTTAAAATCTAAGGATGATTCTAATACAAATTTAGAATATGACATGGACGATGAAGAACTAGCACTCATGATAAGGAAATTTAGAAAGTTGAATAGAAAATGAAGAAGATTCAACTAGAAAAAGCAAGGCACTTAAAAGTTTCAGAACAAATCAACTGAGGATGATGAAATCAATAAATATGTGATTTGTTTAATGCAAGAAAAAGGGGGCACATTAGACCCAACTGTCCTTTATTGAAGAAAAAGAAGGGAAGAATTGAGAAATACATAAAGGCTCTCAAAGTAGAGACATGGAGCGATACTGAATGCAAAGAAAGTGATGAAGAATATGCCAATATATGTCTAATGGCAAATTCAGAATCAAATTCAAACTCAAACAATGAAATTAATAGTAGTAATTTAAAAATTCCTTCTAAAGTTTCGAATTACATAGATGAAATTTGTCTCAGTCTTAAAACCTCTCTTAAAAGGATTTCCGAACCGAAGAGGGAGAATTCTATACTTAAGCAATAGGAAATTTCTTGAAAAGAAAAGTTTGAAAATCTAGAAAATTTTTTTGTTAATTTGAAAGAAAATGCAGATTCTCTTTTGACGGAAAATATTTTTTTGAAAGAGGACATTTCAAATATTACAAAAATGTTTTCAATAGGATCTGAGAAGTTGGAAATATTATTTTAGTAGAAAGACCTTATTTCAACAAATCTGGTTTAGGTATGACACTAAAAACTATTCATTTAATTGATTTTCCAAAAATAAAGGAAATAGTCAAACAAAGACCTACAAAAACATTTTAAAGAAATCATTTTCAAAATTTTTTTATAAAACCTGTTGGCCAAAGTACTCTCAAATGTTCAAAGTGTAACAGCTCAGAACATTTAGAGAAAGAATGTCCCAAGGTTTGGAGACCTGTTAAGAAGGATTGGGCAGAGACTGTATTTAAAACTAACTCTTCTTGACCCAAGAAAATTTGTGTACCAAAGAAAGCTTGAGTTCTTTTTGTAATTGCGAGTCACTATCAAGAAAAAATCAAGTGGTATTTGGATAGTGGTTGTTTGAGACACATGACAGGAGATTCAAGTTGTTTTATAAAGCTTGTGCAATTAAATGGTGGAAAAGTTTCTTTTGGTGGAAACAGCAAAGGAAGAATTGTTGGATGTGGAACTGTAAAAATTGAAAATCTCACAATCAACAATGTTTCCTTGGTGGAAGGATTGAATTACAATCTACTCAACATTAGTCAATTGTGTGACACTAGATTTAAAATCAATTTCCAAGATGGGAATTTGGCGTTCTGGGAACTAGTAAAGATTTATCTCAATCTTTCATGGGAAGACATGGGAATATTTATCTTTCCCTGGATATAAAAAAAGAAAAAAGAAATGGGAAGAAAGTTCTAAAACCAAAAAGTGTTCTAATATCCATCTAAGATGAAGCAAACATTTGGCATCGAAAGCTTGGCCATGTTAATATGAAGCAAATTGCCAAGATCTCCTCTAAGAAACTTGTTCGTGGACTTCCAATTTGACTTATCAAAAGTCTGATCTATGCACACCATGTGTTTTGGGAAAATAGGTTAGAAGTTCTTTCAAACCTATAAATCAAGTTTCTGCTAATCGAGTTTGCAGCTTTTGCATATGGATCTTTTTGGACCAACCAGAACTCAAAGCATTGGTGGAAAGAGATATTTCCTGGTAATCGTGGATGATTATTCTCGTTTTACTTAAATTTACTTTATGGCAAGTAAGTCTGAAACATTTTCTCACTTTTCAAAGTTTGCCAAGAAAATTCATAATGAGAAAGGTTATGTTATTTTAAGCATACGGATAGACCATGGATGTGAGTTTGAAAATCAAAACTTTGCTAAATTGTATGATGAATCTGGTTTCCAGCATGTTTTTTCTTCTCCATATATTCAAGAACAGAATAGGATTGTGGAAAGAAAGAATAGATCTTTGCAGGAGATGGCAAGAACTCTTTTAATTGAAAGCAATATTTCTTCTCGATTTTGGGCTGAAGCAGTTTCTACAGCTTGCTATATTATTAATAGAGTATTTTTTAAGGCTTATTCTAGAGAAAACTCCTTATGAAGTATTTAAAGGGAAAAAGCCAAATGTTTCTTATTTTCATATGTTTGGCTGTAAGTGTTTTGTTTTAAAAAATGCAAATGATTGAATTGGTAAGTTTGAGGAAAAATTAGACGAAAGAATTTTCCTTGGATATTCAACCACAAGCAAAGCCTACAAAATATTCAACAAGAAGACTCAGTCTGTGGAAGAATCTATGAACATCAAATTTCAAGACTCTATGCAGAATCAACTAAATCAAACTCAACTTGAAGAATCTGAACCTACTCCAGACCTTACAAAGTCTACTTCCCCTGAAGTGGTTCAGACTTCTGAAGATCAACAATGAACATAAATTAAAGATTCAATTGAAGTAGAAGATTAGTCAGACTATTAGACCAACCAGTAATTGGAAGCATAAGTCTAGTCATCCCAAGGAACTCATTATTGGCAACATTGATGAAGGGATTCGCATCAGATCCAAAAGCAAGAAGAGTCTAGCACTCTAGCACTTATTTCTGAGATAGAACCCAAAAGCATAGAAAAAGCCTTAACTGATGAAAGCTAGATTGAAGCTATATAAGAAGAGCTTAGACAGTTCAGCATCAACAATGTTTGGGAGCTAATTCTTAAACCAAAAGGTAAATCTATTATTGGAACTAAATGGGTTTTCAGTAACAAAATGGACAAGAAATGAAAAGTGGTCAGAAACAAAACAAGACTCGTGGCCAAAGGATATACGCAAGAAGAGTTGATAGACTATGATGAGACCTATGCACCAGTAGCAAGGTTAGAAGTAATTAGATTATTACTTGCTTTTGCTTATTATAAAAATTTCAGGTTATTCCAAATGGACGTCAAAAGTGCATTCCCCAATGGATTTATCCAAGAAGAAGTCTATGTGGAACAACCACCTGGATTTGAAGATCCAAAAAGACCAGACTTAGTTTTTAGATTGAAAAATACCCTATATGGATTAAAGCAAGCACCTCAAGCATGGTATCACAAGTTAAGTAAGTTTCTAATTCAAAATGGTTTTGTTAAAGGAAATGTGGATACTACCTTATTCATTAAAAAGGAAGGTAAAGATTCTCTACTTGTTCAAATTTATGTTGATGACATTATTTTTGGATCATCTAATGAAAATCTATGCAAGAAGTTTTCTAAGTCTATGCATGATGAATTTGAGATGAGCACGATGGGTGAATTAACTTTCTTTCTCGGACTATAAGTCAAACAATTGAAGAAATGAATTTTCGTTTACTAAGAAGAATATGCAAAAGATCTCATCAAGAAGTTCGAATTAGAGAATTGCAAAAAAACTAATATACTATTGTCAAGTTTATTGAAGCCAAAAACTTTACAAGAGTATTATTAGTTCACTTTTTTATTTTACTGCTTCCAGACTTGACATTTTGTTTAGTATTTGCATTTGTGCTAGATTCCAATCAAATCCCAAAGAATCTCATCTAAGTGCTGCAAAATGGATCATCAAATACGTTGCAACTATTTCAAAATTAGGTCTGTGATATCCCAAAGAAAGAGATTTTACTCTCCTTGAATATTCAGACGCAGATTAAGTAGGTTGCAAAGTCGATAGAAAGAGTAATTCAGATACTTGTCAACTGCTGAGCAACAAGCTGGTGTCTTGGTTCTCAAATAAGTAGAGTACTATAGCTCTTTTAACAGCAGAAGCAAAGTATGTGGCTTTTGGAAGCTGTTATCAAATCTTGTGGATAAAGCAACAGCTAAGAGACTTTGGAATCAAAGACTCATGCACCGAGATCAAATGCAACAACACTAGTGCCATCAATCTCACAAAGAATCCAATTTTTCATTCAAGAGCAAAGCACATAGAAATTTGACATCATTTTATTCGAGTTCATGTTCAAAATGGAGAAGTTATGATACAGTTCATTGACTCGAATAATCAGTTGGCAGACATATTTACAAAGCCACTGGAGAAAAGTCTATTTGAGTCTATTCGTACTATATTGAACATCATATCTTTTATTAATTAAAGTCTGAAGATGATCAGACTCTGAACAACCAAAGTTTACGACTGTAAGTAAATTTCTTCTTGCAAGTAATTTAATTTTAGGAAGAAATTTTGAAAAGGTATGTTTATTTTTAAATCGTTACTTGATTATCTTATTTTTAGAAATCATCATTTTCGAGTTTTGAATTTATGGCAGTATTTCATTTTCAAAAAGGCAATTATTCATTTTCAAAAAAGCAGTTTTTACTTTCTCCTTTACAACGATTCGTATACCCCGTTTCATCTGTTTTATATACTGACGATTTTCTTCTTCTCCATTTTCACTCACAAACCCTAGAATATAGAACTCCACTTTCTCACACTTTCCCTCTAGTTTAATCCAAAAATATTTCTTTTTTTTTCTTTTTTTGCAATCAAGTTCGAGGAATCTCCCAAAGAAAGTCTTCTAAAATCGTGAGTAGGGGACCACAACATATGTGTGAAGGTTCTACGCACTTGGATCTGACCAATGAAGAAAACTCTCCACGGCAGCAGTTGCAAAGTCAGCAACAACATTCTCAACCGCGTCACTCTTCTCAATCTAGAACTCAAGTTCCTCCGCAGCAACAAGTAGAAGAAGAAATCATCGAAAATGTTGAACTCGTAAGAACTCTTAAGCCTGAATTTCTCTTTAAACTCTACTCTAAGTTAAAGAAGGGTGGTACTGAAATGACTTTCATAGATGAGTTTTTGAGCGAGAAATGGTACATAAATGAAACTCATTTTTTGAGGATAATGGAAAGTATGGGCATTGCGCATGTTGGTTTGGCTACAAGGACTTTTGCAAATTTTCTAAGTTATCCACAATTTGGATCCTTTAATCAGCCCGAAGGGAAAGATGACGATGAAAGGATGTTCACAAATTTTCAGCCTAGAATGGGTGTCGCTGCAAATGTTCGTAGTGAAAAGACGGATCTTTTTCGTTTTAAGGACCACAAGAGAACTTATTCGAAATTACTGAAGCGAGGGGTGATGAACCCTAGAAGTGTAGACTTTGATTTTCTTGATTTGTTGAAAGTGAAACTAAGGGAGAAGTTTGCATTTCTTCAACTCAAACATTTTTGCTTTGAGATGACTATTGCTCACCCAGAACTTACGGCTTATTTCTATTCAAATCTATCATTTTAGATGCGAATAGATTTTTCTTTAGTGTTAGAGACAAAGATTTTGTGGTTGATGTGGACATTATGGCTGATGTGATTGGGGGTGGAAAGAGGAAGTTTCCAACCAATCGGTGTGTCTGTTGGTCACGCTACTTTGGAGCTTGTTTGGGATAGGATTGCTGAAGGCGGGATTTCTTACTCCAGGATGACTGCCTCCAATATTTTGCTTCACAAGATTATGATTAACTGTCTCAGACCGAAATCCACTTCAAAAACTGATGTCTCTCACTCTAAAGCGAAGCTGATGTACGCCATTAACATTGGCTACAAATTCTCTCTGCCTCACACTATTCTCATGCACATGTATAGGACATTGGTGAAGGACAAGGGGCAACTCCCTTATTTTGCTATTGTTACTCGATTATTCAGACATTTCAACATTTAGCCTCCTAATATTCTATGTGTTCGAACCATTGCTCCAATGGTAGTTGGATTGAAGATGGTTTCCAAGATGCGTTTGAAGGAGCTGAACAAGGTTTTGGAGAGCATTAAGGTGAAGTCTCCTGTCAAGGCAAGACAAGACTCTGCAGTAGGAAAAATGAAAGGCAAAGAGCCCATGAGCAAACCAATCAAGAAGATGAGAGCACTCATCTTGCAGGATGAAGAAGATGAGGATGACATTACTCTCTCCGCTTTTGCCTTAAAGAATTTATAGAGTTTTGTTAGCTTTCAAGAGGACCGAGAGCATAGAGAAAGAGAAGAGACAAAGAAGAGAAATGCAAAAAGAGAAGAGAGGAGAACAGAGGAAGAGAAAGGAAGAATAGAGGAAGAGAGAGGAAGAGAACAAGAAGAAGAAGAGGGTCAAGATGATTCTCTTGAGCCCACATTTGCTGACGACTCAGAGAAGCCAAGAAGTGGAACTGTTGGAGAAGGAAGAGACAAAAATCACCTTGATACTGAAGAAGAGCAAGAACAGGAAGAAGAATATTTTTTTCACCTAAAGGTACAGAAACAGGGGGAGCTGCTGATAAAAGATGTACTTCTTCACTTGTTTTTATCAATGATGATGTTAGTCGTTCTCTTACCAATCCAGAGGATGTGTATGCCTCTCAATTTCCTGAAACTGGTATCGAGGCATCATCTCCAAGTGGATGTTCCAATTGAGGTTCCATCATCTATTAACACTCCTCAAACTACACATGCTGAAGCTAGTACTCAAACAGATAATACAATAGACTTTTAAGAGACTGCTTGAGCTTCTTGTAGAGATCAAAGCTCAGCTTTATGGATTGGATTGTAAATTTCAGAACATGCCGTCAACACATCAAGCCACTTCAGTCTCACTGCACGATCAGGTACAAGCTTTTAAGCTTCAAGTTCAAGCTACTGCAAAGGGTGAGGATATTGAGCAACTGAAGGAGGATCTGAAAAAGCTGGAAGAGACTGTCAAGTTTATGAGGGATTTCCAAATCGTTCGCATCCCCAAACAGTTATGATTTTACTCAACTTTTTTAAAGCTTTTCTCCACTTTTTGTTGTTAACAAAAAGGGGGAGAGAGTTGTGCAGATTTGACTTATTTTTTGTTTTGGTTTAATGACTTTTTGCTTGGTACTTTGGAATGGTATACTTTGGACTTCTGACGTTTTGGGTTTGAATTTTTTTTACGCTTGCAGAAACTAAGTGTGTGATTTAGATTATGGATGGATAATTATTTATCTTGCAGGATTAACATGTTTTCTGTGGTTGCAGAATTGATACTATCCAAGCCCTAATGATTTATTTTTATAAGACATCACGTTTTGCTTAAGTGTTGTTCTGCAGGACAACAATTTTCAAATTTGCAGAAAAGTTTTATTATCATCAAAAAGGGGGAGATTGTTAGAGAAAACTCATTAACTGTTTTAAAGCTGACAAAACCTTTCCAAAAGTCTAGTTTGAAGATTTGTAGACTCAAGTGTTATAGTCTGAAGAACTCCAGACTCTACTGTCAAAGTTTGAAAACCGCTAGACTTTAATCTCAAAGTCTGACCACACTGATAGGTTCTAGACCGAAGAGTGAAGATTTATCCAAATGCGGGTTTATCTTCAAGGATTTAGTTCATATGGTTTGTGGAAGATCTTATGGCTGAATATAGCATCTTATGATCAATTATTCTTATTGGAATCAATTCGGATAATCAGACCTCTTGAAAGATGAAGTATACTTGGAAGGTTTTACTTATGGAGACCTAGATCAAGATTGTATGGATGAGCAAGATTGATGGGTGAGCAAGATTGATGGGTGAGCAAGATTGATGGGCTTTCATCACATTCCTAAAACGACTCGAGATCTACTTAATTGATTCTGTCCAACGGGTAGATTGGAAGAACTCATTTGAAAAGTACTAACAGTAGTGAAGGCATGAAAGAATATTTAAGGCGGACTCTCAAGTTGTTCGATGTAGTGCGTGAAAGAAAAATTTCAAAATCTGAAGCTTCCAGTTCTTTGCTATTTCAATTGTCAAGTTTAACATGTACACAAAAGAGAGAGTAAACACTTGTAAGTCTTTGGAAGAGTGTAGTAGAGTTTCTGCACCGTGAAGTAAATGATGTGAGACTATAAAATCTCTTTTGATTCATAAGGAAATCCAGCCAATAGGCTGTCAGTGCGGGAGAGTGGACGTAGGCTTGATCTAAGTCGAACCACTATAAACCTTATGTTTTTATTTTCTTTCTCTGAATTTCTTATTTTAATTCGTAGCCTTATATAATTGTTTATAATTAATTATATCTTCAGTCTATTATCTTCTAAAAGCAATTCACTTTCATTAAGTCTTACGAAAATTTCTTTTAACACTTATTCATCCCCTCTAGGTATTCTTACTAACCCTTTCAAAATCAACTAGTGCACAACTTTCCTTTTGGAAGAGACCGGTGTGATCACCTGGAGCGGCTGCTTTTTGTTCACGGCGGTTGATGTGGCCTCAACTTGTCTTCAAAGGGACTTCAATAGAGTCAAGCTTGAAATTGACTCCAATAAATTTGCCTTCTTCGCTTATTCCTGTTTCTCCATTAAGTTTTTCCACGGACAGCACCCGTCTTCCCTTTACAGGGTGGATGCCATGCACAGACATCAGTTGAAACTGAGGAGAATTCAGCATCACGTGTCCGTAGAACGTGCAATTACATGCCTCAACACATTCTGTACTTGCACGGAGTTCTCAGCCAGACATCCACTAATATTCAGCTTTTCCAAGGATGTTAATTCTTCTAGGCCTTCAATTTGATGGATCATTTTGCATTGTCTTATCTCTAAAAATTTCAGCAACTTCAAGTTTGAAAGATCAGGTAAACTGGAGGTCAGCTGGCCAACCCCATGGAGATTCTGTATTTTGCAATTCGATATATCTAGCCTCTTCAGGGCATTGAGACCTTCAAGCCCTTCAATCTCTTCTATCGCAGAATGGTAGAGCTTGAACACTGATAAGTTGTTTAAGCCCTGGACAGTCGGCAATCTTTTCAATGATGAACAACCTTGAATTGATAAAACTGACAACGTCTTGGGAAGCTCAGATACTTGTTCAAGGCTCAAACCAGAAAGGACTAGCATTTTGAGCTGAGTAATTTCTGTCGGCTCAAACTTTAGCTTGATAATTTGCGAAAGAGACAATTCTAGTTTTGTCAGTTTAGGAAACGATATTGAGAAGGATGGTTTGCCAATCATTTGTTGCACATTGGATTCTGGCATCAGCTTTTTTGAGGGAGGTCGGCATGCCTTCAGGTCCCCATCACTTAGGCACAGCTCGTCCAATTCCTTCAAATCTTCAAGAAGGGGTATCGCTTTCATCCTCTTAGAACTCACACGCAGACAAATTAGAGAAGGGGGAAGCTTCGGCAACTCTGCAATTTCATTGCACTGAATTAAATCCAGGGTGTGAAGACCAGTGATGGTGGAGATTTCAGGGGGTAGGCTAGATATTCTGGAATGCCCCAGCATCAATGATCTCAGATGACGTAGTCCCTTGATATTACCAGGAATGGCCCCCTTCAAACTCCGACATCAGGAAGCATGTAGTTCTTCGAGCTCAGTTTGATTCCCAGTCACCTTAGGAAATGCTCGAACGAAGGAAGAATCCATTCTCAGCACTGTCAAGCTCTCCAGATACCTTGTTGAATTGGGGAGTCCAGAGAAACTAGTCCCCGATATATCCAACTCCTTTAACGACCACATTCTACCGATAGAATCTGGAAGTTTCTACAAACAATGGCAATCCCTCAATGACAAGCGTCTTAGATTAAGCAGCTCCCCCAGTGAGCTTGGGAGCTCAATCATTTTGGCACCGTCTAATAAGAGCTCGGAGAGAGCAGTCAGGTAACTAATTGACCTGGGCAGGTGAGTCAATGGGAAGCACTTGACGCCACTGAGAATTTTGAGTTGCTTCAAATTGCCTATGGAGATGGGGATCTCCCGTACAGAAGTCCGGTCAATAAAAAGCTCTTTCAGAGCTGTCATACGACCTAGTTCCACTGGCAACCCGTTCAATTGGGTGCAGAACTTCAAATTCAGGGAAACTAAACGTTGCAAATTTCCAATTGAAGGATGTAGCTTCACCAAATGAGAACAGCGTTCAAGAATTAGGATTTCCAAATCTTTGTAACTGGAGAAGTCGGGAGTGAACAATAAGTCAGGACACCCGGTAAGATTCAAGACTTTCAATTTCTCCATCTGCAAAAGTCAAAAACAGAAAACACACATTTGGTCAATTCGCAGATATACAATCCAAGAAAGCAAATATAAAACAACCAAATGAATACTAAACCACCTTGATTTCACTCCAACCTCCCCAGTCTTCTGTGACTTTGCTCCAAGACAGATCAAGAATGACCAACTCTGTTAACACAAAACTTTTTGCACTAAAATCCAGAGGACACCTTTGCCAACAGAGCCACCTTAAACTAGCAAATGCACCTCCAAAGTTTCCGGAAACTTTGGCATTATCCAACTTGAGAAACCGTAGTTCTGGCATTATCTGAAAATATTCAGCTGTGAAGTCAAAGAGGAGAGCTTCAACGTTTTCCATTCCCTGCATTTGACAAAGTAACGTAATCATCAGAAGCTGTAAACCCAAATACCCATCCAATGAAAGGATATTTCCTTGCCCTACGTGCTAAAGTGTACATATATGATATGATTCATTGAGAATATATGGAGAAAAAAAATGTAGCCCATATGTCGAGGTGTTTGTTTTGCCGAAAAGAAACTGAACCAAAAGTTTTTACCTTCTCCTGTATGTAAAATTTTCTCCCAATTGGATCTCCAGATCCCTCTTGCTCAAAAATTATTTTGCCAAGGCGTCTCAGCAATCTGTGCATCTGCAATTCATTGTTTTCTCCAATTTTTGCCAGGGGCATCAGAATGCAACCAGAGGATGGATAACAATTGGGCCACATATATGAAGCAATTCGGGCATCCACACCAGAGATAAAACATGCTATGTCCAGAAATATATCTTTTTGCTATGATCTAGTTCTCCGTTACATATATCCAATAGCTCTTGAAGGCCAACCGTAGTCTTTTGAGAACTCATCAGACGTGCTTTCATTGACTTCTCCATCATTTCCCATTCTTGTATTGATTTACCCCTCAAAAATGAACCGACGACTTCAACTGCTAATGGTAGTTTCTCTGTAGCATTGACAGTGCAGTTTGAGAGTGATATAGCTAGTATAAGTACCTAGAGGGGGGGTGAATAGGTATAATGAGTAATTTCTAATGATAATTGCACAATACTAAACAGTTGATAGAAATGAGACAACTTTTCCTCGTCAATAAACAAACAACGATCAAAGTAAGACTGAGAGTAGGGAAGAGAAAATTGAACACGAGGTTTATAGTGGTTCGGCTTATTTCAAGCCTACGTCCACTCTTCTGCACTGACAGCCCACTAGCTGGATTCCACTATGAACAAAGAGATATTACAGCACTGTTCTTCCTTGATTTCTTGGTGTAGAAGATCTACCACACTCTCTCAAGGTATCACTAAGTATAAACTCTCTTTGTGTGTACAATTTCGCTCAATATGAATCGACTAATAATCAAGGAGCTTCAGACTCTGGAATTTCTCTATCGAGCACACACTAGAATAACTGGAACGTCTTCTTTTTATACTCCTTTATGCCATCATACCCGTTGGCACTTACCAAAAGAATTCTTCCAATCTTCCCGTTGGACAGAATCAATTAAGAAGGTCATTCGAGCTATTAAAGGAACATGTCGATAGCCCATCAATCCTGTTCGCCCATACAATCAGGATCTTGGTTTCCAATAATAGAACCTTCCAAGAATATTTCGTCAATCATCGGATCTTCAAACGATCTTGATTTCGAATAAATAATCCGTTGTATCAAATCCAGCTAGGAGATCTTCTCTAGTCGATAAGACCAAATCCTTAACCAAACACTTTAGCTCTGGATCGTCTTCGTCACTAGATTAGAAACTGTCAATGAGAATAGTCTTGAGTCTTGAGTCTTGTGTCTTTGAGTCGGTGATCTGAAAATCTTCGAGACTCAAAGTACAAGGGTCTCGCATGACTTCTTCCGACTAGATCGATAGAAACGTTTTGTCGCTTCAAAACACTCTAGAGAGATTTCTCCAACAATCTCCCCCTTTTTTATGGTGACAAAACTTTCCTGTAGATTTGAACAACTTTGACCTGCAAAAACATTACTCAAGCAATATGGATATCTCATAAAGATTAATAACTCAACTAGATTCTGCATCCACATAAAATATGTTAGTCTTTCATGAGTAAAGCCATACAATAATGCAACAGTCAATTTCAAATCCACATATTCAAGTCAGTCAAATTCACCAAGTCTACCACACCCAAGTCATACTAAAAAATAAATATCCAAACAAACTGAAATTAAAGACGGATTCAAAATCAAAGTTTAGTTCAGTTCAAAGCTGGCAATTCTCCCCCTTTTTGTCATCATGAAAAAGGTGAGAAAGAGTCAAGTCTGCTTGGGAACGCGCACAATCTGGAAATCTCCCATCGACTGTACGACGCCTTCCAGCCTCTTCAAGTCTTCCCGTAGACGTGCCACCTCTACTCCTTTGGCATTTGCTTGAATTTGATGAGCGAGGTCTTGCATTTGATCCGACAGGGTAACAGAAGACGCTTGTCCAGAATTCTTCAGGACTTGAAGTTCACATTCCAAAGCATATATTTGACCAGGGTCTGCTTCCTCGATTATTTCTTCCTGTGATGGTTGATCCACACTCTGTGGGGTAGATAATGGAGATTGACGTGGCTGAGAGAGAATCGGGCTCGTTCTTTGTCTCGGTAACTCTTCTTCGGTGAGATCGAAATGGGTAGGACCCTCCCTCATTCTCTCGTGGTCCCCGCTTGCGATTCTTGAAGACCTTCTAGAAGAAGACATCGTTTCTTGTTGTTGAAAGATTCCTTGACTCGCTTTCCCAAGAAAAGATGACAACTTTCTCGAAGATGAACACGAAATCGAGACAGGATTGGGAGGAGAATGCCTTTTTAGGGTTTTGGAGTTAAGCGAAGAAGACAACTTACTGTATATAACCCAGTTAAAGAAAGGAAAAAACCAATCGACATAAAGGAAAGTGAACAGTCATCCCTTTTTAAAAATCGATAACTGCCTTTTTAAATAGAGGTTATCTTTTTGAAAAGACAAGAAACCGTTTTTCTCAGAAATTAAAGATAAATCAAATATAACTGAACGAAAGATCTTACCTTTTCGAGATTAAATATTAAAACAACTTACAGTCTATGGTCGTGAATGATTGAGTCTCGAGAGTCGAGAGTCTCAAACTTTGATTTCCTCAAGCTTCAAAATGTTGAGTCCGGAACGGATGATATCGAATTGATTCTTCTCCAAAAGCTTTGTGAATATATCCGCTAGTTGGCTCTTTGACTCAACAAATTGAATCGAGATTTCTCCATTTTTAACATGATCTCTAATGAAGTGATGGCGAATCTCTATATGCTTTGCCTTTGAGTGAAGGATTGGATTTTTAGTAAGATTAATTGCGCTGGTGCTGTCACATCTAATCTTAGTGCATGAGTCTTCAATTCCAAAGTCTTGTAGCTGTTGTTTTATCCACAGAATTTGCGAACAACAACTTTCAAGAGCTACATACTCTACTTCTGTTGTAGAGAGAGCCACAGTGTTTTGTTTCCTTGAAAACCAAGACATTGTCCTGTTCCCAAGCAATTGGCAAGTTCCCGAGGTGCTCTTTCTATCAACTTTGCAACCGGCTAGATCTGCGTCTGAATATCCAAGGAGATTAAAGTCTCCCTTCTTAGGATACCAAAGACCGATGCTTGAAGATGAAGCAACGTATTTAATAATCCGTTTCGCAACACTGAGATGAGATTCTCTAGGGTATGATTGAAACCTAGCACAGATGCACACACTCAACAAAATGTCAGGTCTAGATGCAGTAAGATAGAGAAGTGAACCGATGATACTCCTGTACAGCCTTTGATCAACTTTCTTCCCTTCTTCATCTTTGTCTATCTTCAAAGAACTTGACATTGGTATGTCGGTCTTTTTGCATTTTTCCAGTCCAAACCTTTTGACAAGATCATTAGCATACTTTTCTTGATGAATAAAAGTTCCTTTCTTTAATTGTTTTACTTGAAGTCCAAGAAAGAAGGTTAACTCTCCCATCATACTCATTTCAAACTCATCCCGCATAGACTTAGAGAATTTCTACACGAGACTTTCATTAGAGGATCCAAAAATAATATCATCCACATATATTTGAACAAGTAGAAAGCTTTTGTTTTCCTTTTTGATAAATAGAGTAGTGTCTACTTTACCTTTGACAAAACCATTCTGTATTAAAAACTTACTTAGTCTGTCGTACCAAGTTCGAGGTGCTTGCTTTAAACCATACAATGCCTTTTTTCAGTCTGAAGACTGAGTCTGGTTTCTTTGGGTCTTCAAACCCTGGTGGTTGTTCCACATAAACTTCCTCATGGATAAATCCATTCAGGAAGGCACTTTTGACATCCATTTGGAATAACCTGAAATTTATATAACAAGCAAAAGAAAGCAATAATCGAATAGCTTCTAACCTTGCTACTGGTGCATAGGTCTCATCATAGTCTATCCCTCTTCTTGCGAATATCCCTTGGCCACGAGTCTTGCTTTATTTCTTACGACTTTTCCTTTCTCGTTCATCTTGTTCCTGAAAACCCATTTAGCTCCAATAACAGATTTACCTTTTGGTTTAGGAGTCAATTCCCAGACATCATTGATACTGAATTGCCTGAGCTCTTCTTGCATAGCTTCAATCCAGCTTTCATCCGATAAAGCTTCTTCTATGCTTTTGGGTTCTATTTCAGAAACAAGTGCCATAGTACTAGACTCTTCACGCCTTTTGGATCTGGTGCGAATTCCTTCATTAATTTCGCCAATAATGAGATCTTTGGGATGACTGGACTTATGCTTCCAGTTACTAATTGATTTGTCTGATTGATGATCTCTTTCTTTACTTGAATCTTCACGAACAATTTGATGATGGTCTTCCAGAGTCTGAGATGCTTCTTGAGTTGTAAGCTTTGGAGAGTCTGGAGCAGGTTCAGACTCTTCATGTTGAGTCTGACTGGTTTCATTTTGCATTGAATCTTGAAATTTGACATTCATTGATTCCTCCACTGATTGACTCTTCTTGTTATAGACTCTGTAGGCTTTGCTTGATATAGAATATCCAAGGAAGATGCCTTCATCTGATCTTTCTTCGAACTTACCAACTCGATCTTTTGCATTTTTCAATACAAAGCATTTGCAACCGAACACATGAAAGTACGAAACAATAGGCTTCTTACCTTTGAATAACTCATAAGGGGTTTTCTCTAGAATAGGTCTTAAAAAGACTCTATTTATGATATAGCATGCTGTTGAAACAGCTTCAGCCCAAAATTGTGAAGAGATCTTATTTTCAATTAAAAGAGTTCTAGCCATTTCTTGAAGAGATCTATTCTTTCTTTCCATAACTCCATTTTGCTGAGGAGTGTATGGAGAGGAGAACACATGCTTGAAGCCAGATTCATCACAAAATTTTGTAAAGTCTTGATTTTCAAATTCACCTCCATGGTCTGTTCTTATACTTGAAATAACATATCCTTTTTCATTTTGAATCTTTTTAGCAAATTTTTCAAAATACGAGAAGGTTTCAGACTTACTTGCAAGGAAATATACCCAAGTAAATCGGGAGTAATCGTCCACGATTACTAGGCAATATTTCTTACCTCCAATGCTCTGGGTTCTGGTTGGTCCGAAGAGATCCATATGCAGCAGCTACAGTACATGATTAGTAGAGACATGATTTATTGGCTTAAATGAATTTCTTACCTGCTTTCCCAATATACATGGAGTGCATAGATCAGACTTTTGGTATGATAAATTGGGTTGACCACGAACAAGCTGCTTTGATGAGATTTTGGCTAACTGCTTCATATTAATGTGACCAAGCTTTCTGTGCCACAGGCTTGCTTCGTCTTGAATTGAGATTAAGCATCGCGATTCATCCGGTTTCACATCCAGAAGATAGATATTTCCATGCCTTCGACCCATGAAAGACTAAGTAGAGTCTTTACTGGTTCCAGAACATATTCCTTCTTGAAAGAAGATCTTAAAACCAGTATCACATAGTTGGCCGATGCTAAGAAGATTGTAATTGAGTCCTTCTACTAGGGAAACATTACTTATTGTGAGATTTCCAATTTTCACAGTTCCAAATCCCACAATCATTCCTTTGCTCTTTCCACCAAATGAGACTTTTCCACCATTTACTTGAACAAGCTTTATAAAGCAATTTGAGTCTCCTGTCATATGTCTTGAGCATCCACTGTCCAGATACCACTTTATCTTTTCTTTTACGGAGACCTGCATTTAAAAGAGAGTCTCAAGCTTTCTTTGGTACCCATATTTTCTTGGGTCCATTGGTGTTAGTAAGATAAACAATATTAGCCCATGTTTTCTTAACAGGTTTCCAAACCATAGGGCACTCTTTTTCAAAATGATCCGGGCTATTGCACTTTGAACACCTGAGAGCATTTCGACCTACAGACTTTACAAAAACCTTCTTGAAATGATTTTTGTAGGCCTCTCTTGAGGGTCTTTGCTTAATTCTTTCTTTTACTTTAGGAAAATCAATCAAGGGAATAGTTTCCGCAGTCATACCTAAACCACATTTATTGAAATAAGGTCTTTGAGCTGAAAGAATTTTTTTAAGTTTCTCGAACCCTATTGAAAATTTCTTTGAAATACTTGATGAGTCAATTTTTAAAAGAGCATTTTCTTTCAAAAGATTTTCTTCACTTTCTTTAAGAGTAGAAACATTCATGTCTAAACATTTAACTTTTTCCTTCAACACATTTTCATGTTGTTTTAGAACAGTATTTTCCTTTTTAAGTTCGGAAATCCTTTTAAGAGAAGTCTTAAGACTAAAACACAGCTCATCAATATACTTAGAAACCTTGACAGGAATTTTAAAATTACTTACCTCAAATTCACTGTCTGAGTCTGATTTAGAGTTTGAGTCTGAGTCTGATTGCGCCATCAGACACAAATTGGCATATTCATCCTCACTTTCTTCGCACTCTGTATCACTCCAGGTTTCAGCTTTGAGAGCCTTTCGAGTCTTTTCAGCTTTTCCTTTCTTCTTCTTTAGAAGAGGACAGTTGGGTCTGATGTGTCCATTTTTCTTACGTTCAAAGCAAACTATATCTTTGTTTGATTCATCATCATCAACAGACTTGGTCTGTTGTCTTTGAAAGCTTTGTTTCTTTGAGTTAAATCTTCTTCCTTTTCTATTCAGCTTTCTGAATCTTCTTATCATGAGAGTAAGCTCCTCATCATCCATATCATCTTCAGAATCTGTAACATCATAATCATCATTTGATTTTAATGCAATGGATTTCTTACCTTTTGGATCTTCGTCTTCGTTAATTCGTTCCACTTCATAAGACTGAAGAGTTCCAACCAGCTCATCGACAGATAGTGGCATGATTCTTTGCGTCTCTCTTATTGAAGTCTTTATGTGATTCCAATCCTTGGAGAGTCCACGCAGTAGCTTGTTTACCTTCATGGGATCAGAAATTGGTTGTCCTTGATTTTCAAGACCATTTACAATTTCTGTAAAACGGCTAAACATGTCAGTTATAGATTCTCCAGGTCTCATTTTGAAGGCTTCATATTGACCGAGAAGGATGTTGATTCTGGTCTCTTTTACTAGATCAGTTCCTTCATAGGTGATATGTAACCTGTCCCAGACTTCTTTTGCTGTAACACAAGAAAATATTCTGTTATATTCAGTATGTGACAAGGCACAATATAAAGAATATATAGCTTTAGCATCAAGAGTTTGTCTCTTGATTATCTCTTCCTGAGACATTCCGCTGGTCTCAACAGTTTCTTTTCCTCTTTCTGAGACGGATGCAACTTTAGGAGTGATTCCTTTTTCTACAACATCCCATTCCAGAGGATCCTTTGATCGAAGAAATGCTTTCATTTTGTTTTTCCAGATGTTATAGTCCTTTCCATCAAAGTAAGGAGGTTTGGTATTGCTTTGACCTTCCACCAGCCCTGGAGCTAGCATACTAGCCATGGATCTTTTACTCTGAAGTAAAACACTTCAAATAAAGTGAGTACACGAGCTCTGATACCAATTGATATAGCTAGTATAAGTACCTAGAGGGGGGTGAATAGGTATAATGAGTAATTTCTAATGATAATTGCACAATACTAGACAGTTGATAGAAATGAGACAACTTTTCCTCGTCAATAAACAAACAACGATCAAAGTAAGACTGAAAGTAGGGAAGAGAAAATTGAACACGACGTTTATAGTGATTCGGCTTATTTCAAGCCTACGTCCACTCTTCTGCACTGACAGCCCACTAGCTGGATTCCACTATGAACAAAGAGATATTACAAAGACTGTTCTTCCTTGATTTCTTGGTGTAGAAGATCTACCACACTCTCTCAAGGTATCACTAAGTATAAACTCTCTTTGTGTGTACAGTTTCGCTCAATATGAATCGACTAATAATCAATGAGCTTCAGACTCTGGAATCTCTATCGAGCACACACTAGAATAACTGGAACGTCTTCTTTTTATACTCCTTTATGCCATCATACCTGTTGGCACTTACCAAAGGAATTCTTCAAATCTTCCCGTTGGGCAGAATCAATTAAAAAGGTCATTCGAGTTATTAAAGGAACATGTCGATAGCTCATCAATCATGTTCGCCCATACAATCAGGATCTTGGTTTCCAAGAATAGAACCTTCCAAGAATATTTCGTCAATCATCAGATCTTCAAACGATCTTGATTTCGAATAAATAATCCGTTATATCAAATCCAGCCAGGAGATCTTCTCCAGTCGATAAGACAAAATCCTTAACCAAACACTTTAGCTCTGGATCGTCTTCGTCGCTAGATTAGAAACTGTCAATGAGAATAGTCTTGAGTCTTGAGTCTTGTGTGCTGAGTCTGGTGATCTGAAAATCTTCAGACTCAAAGTACAAAGGTCTGCACAGCTTCCAAACTAGACTGATAGAAACGTTTTGTCAGCTTCAAAACACTCTAGAGAGATTTCTCCAACAGAGAGTCCATCATAATCAGGTATGGAAGATTGCATCCTGAATGCATGCTTGCAAAAAAGTTTAAAAGCTTGACCATCATCCAACTCACTAACCATGTAGGTGGGAACCTTGTCGGAATCATACTCTTCGAGAATTTCCTCATTTTGAGAAGTCACAATTATTCGACTACCTGGACCAAACCAATCAAGCTGGTCTCCTACAATAGCATGAAGATCGGATGGCTTTTCCACGGCATCGACAACTATTAGAACTTTCATTTCACGAAATATATCCACGAAATCTTCTATTGTTTCATCAAAAGAAGAATCTTCATGATCTCGCTCAAGGATATCACAAATCAACTTATTTTGCAAAAACTGAATACCGTGAGAATTTTGGGTGGTTCCTTTGACCTCTGCGAGAAAGCTACGACTGTCAAAACAAGAAGAGATCTGGTCGTATACAGCCTTGGCGAGAGTCTTCTTGCCAATTCCATCAGTTCCATATATTCCAATAATGCGCATCTCATCATTGACTTCCATTTCCCGTAGGTCGGTGATTTGTTTTGCACGATCATCAATTCCAACTACATTCTGAACAGCTGCAATTGCATAATAATTCCCATCTGAGGTTTCCTTGTCTGCTGATCGCTCTCTGGCTTCATCTTCCATTTTCTTCATCATCCGCAAGAAAAACAGAATTTTTCACGTAAGTACGATTGTAGACGGAGACAAGAACAAACATTGCCCGATCAGTCTCTCTCTTATAACATTCCTTTAGTTCCACGCATAGATACAAGATATTCATTTATTATCAAATTTAGGGGTGGCAAATGGGTTGTCGCGACCTCCCCGAAGCGGGTTGGACCACCTGAGGGTTCGGCTAATGATTGTTAAGCCTAGACTTAACTCGAGCTCTCCCAAGCCCATACCACTTCGCGACTTAGGTTCAAGTTCTTAACATGCAATTGATTTTCAATTAGGAGTCGCCACTAATCTATTTTTGGTGGGTAGATTAGAAACCCAAGTAAAGTAATGGGAGAATTACTTCACTCCTACGAACCAGAGATTGTGAGTTCGGGGACTTGGTTACACTAGATTTCTCTAATGCCCTTTCGGTACCATTCTTTTTTATTTTAAAAAATGTTTTTGCAGACAGCTTGAATTGATTTTAATTTATCTCCCTAACATGTGAGGTGATCATGCAGGTGCGCAAACCACCAATTTAACACCCAAGAAAGCGATGAATAAATTGCAGGACTTACCTCATAGCAACGAAAGCATCTGCATTGTTAGATCAGAATTCACATCAATAGACCTAGATATGATTTCTAATTAACAGGCAATTTCCCTTTTTTTTTTTTTTTGGTTTTCACTTATTTAATGAGGATCATGCAATATGCAATGCATGCTACTAATCTAACATGGAATGGCATGACAATGTGTTCTAAACTACATGACATGAGTAAAAATATTATTATTTTTTTTTTGTGTTTTCTTAATGAACATGCAACAATTAAATATGCAAATCAAAATGACCTAATTATAATGATGGGCAATTTTTAATTAAATGAGCCTAATTCTACATGACGTGCACATGATATTTCTATTCCTAAAAATGCAATTTATCCTAAAAATTGAAATTAATTTATCTAAAGACAAATTTTGTATTTTTCATGATATTCGAAATTAAGAAAAATGCAAAAAATACCTAGATAAATTAAAATTCCATCCAATTTAAGCTTAGGATTAAGTCATACTAAATCCTAATTTAAATTAAGACGTTATTTCAATCTATCCATTTCTAGCCTAAGATGCAAATTGCTCTAAACTTAAAATGAGACATGCAATTCTATTCTAAAATGCATGATGATTTTTTTCTGAAAATTCGTAATTGAAACACTAAAAAAACTACTAGGGTGAAAATTAAAGAGACGTGGTATCTATTCTAAAACATGCATTTTTTTTATTAAAAAAAAAAGCCTATTATGCAACCTACAAAAAACTAGCATCCTAAATTAACTAATTTTTTGGGGATTTTTTTTTGTTATAAAAATTTGAAGTAAAAGTCTAATTCTAGATTGACACATGCAATTCTACAAACTAATATCCTAAATGCATTTTTTTTCGGACTTTTTTTATTTTTTTAAAAAAAACGAAATAACTAAATATGCTAACCCCAGCCCTAATCTAACTCGCATTTTTTGAATTTTTTTATGCAAAAACAAAAGTTAATTCAAATAACCCGATATCTAATCCAATCAAGATAAGATTAATACCCAAAATTGACGAACCATATCTCGCGCATGAGATCGGGTTGGTCAATTTTAAATTAAATCGCGAATCGAATCTCGAGCATGAGATTGGATTGTCAGTTTTTGTAAGAGATCGTGAGTCGGATTTCGAGCGCGAAAATCGAACTCCTAATCCCTAATTTGAGGGGTTATTCAATCATGCATTAATGAATAATCACACTAAAAAAACTATATAAAAGCAAACTATAAACTATATAAAAAATAAAGATAAGATAATAATAATAATAAAAAACTACCTAATGTTCCCCTTTTGCTTTTTTTCTTTTTTTCTTTTTTTCTTCTTTTTCTTTTCCCACGCACGGCTTGCTCGTGGGTCACCGAAGGCGGCGCTCCGGCGAGGACCGGAACGGCTCGCGGACGGCAGGAGGAGGGTTGTGGTGGCGGCTGGTGTCACGGCTCGGGGGCGGTGAGCTGCGGGGACGTTGCGGGTCGGCGCTCGGAGCAACGCGAGGGAGGCTCGGAGGAGCGGCGGCGTCGTGGACCGGCGCCGGGTCGTGACTTCACGGGGGCAAGGCAGCTGGGGCGTCGGGGTGTTACGTCGAGGTCGGATCTGCGCGCGTTTGGGAGCGGAGCAAAGGGGGTGCTCTCACGGGTCACGGCGGTGTGGCGCAGAGGTGGAGAAGGAGGTTCGGCGAGGAACTTGGAACTTCGGCGGGTTGCGGCTTGGTTTACAGCGTCGTGGTTGCTGGTCCAGCGTCGGAGACGGTGACGCGCAAAGCGAGAGGCGGTGGGCAATGCGGGCGGAGGCGTCGTCGGGTCTACGAGCGGTGGTCGGCACGGGGTGATAGCGACAAAGGGTGGTGCTCGGTTAGAGACGCGGGCGTCGCAGTTGGAGCCGAGGGCGTCGGCCCCGGGTTGCGACGCGGTGAGCGGGTGGAGCGCGGGCCGAGGGCTGCCCACGCCGGCGGCGTTCGGAGCTCCGGCGAAGGGCGGTGGCTGGTGAGGTCGCGCGGCGGCGACGGGTCTCGACCGGCGCGGTGGTGCGGGCTACAATGGACGCCGGCGGGCGGGCGCGGACGCGGCAGCCGGCGAGGCGGGCGCGGACGCGGGCAGCCGGCGAGGCCGGGCGCCGCGGTGGTCGGCGGCTCCGCGGCTTTTTTTTTTTTTTTTTTTCAGACGGGGCGAGGCGTTGCCGGTGGCGGTGGTTTGCAGGAGTGGGAATCAACAGATTCGCTCTTTGGGGTCGAAGGGCGTTGGAGCGAAACCGGTGGAACTCCGGGAGCGAAGAATTTTGGGAGAATATGAACAAGTAGAGGTCTTGTCTTTACTTTTTCCTTTTTCCTTTCTGTTCGCTGCACGTCCCTCTCGACTTCACTTTTTTTCTCTCCCTCACAGACCTCTCCTCTCCATTTCTTTTTGAACGAAGGGGAAGCTCCCCTCCCGATGCAACTTTTTCTTTTGTTTTCTCTTTCCCCCTTGTATGACCGAAGGAGAAGCCCTCACAATGGAATTTTTTTTTCTCTTTTCGCTCCTCCCCCTTTTCACGCTGCTCTTGTGGTCTTATTTATAGGCCATCCATTGCCTCTTGAAGATAGCCAACTTTATTGTGACAAGATGCAGCCGCAACTTTTCCAGAATTTAAGCTGAACTTTGCCCTTTTTTAATCTTCTCCAGTCCTTTCTTTCGGCCACCACTCCGCTCTTCCGCGAGGAAATCTTCTTGCAGGCACCTGTCCCATTTCGTGCGTGTATGTGCATGCATTAATGATGAGGTTTCTTCTTCGGTGAATTTTTATTACGCCATCAAAGCTGACATATTATATAATATTATGGACATATTAAAATAATACAATATGGGCATATTATATAATATATTATGGGCTGCTTTTGCTTCTTTGAAGATTTCTCCCGAATCTGCACGTCCACCGAATTTGTGCATGCATTAATGAGGAATAGACAACGGACGTGCGAGAGCTTCTTTCCTCATTTTTTGCATTCTCTCTTGTGCGTGTTCAGACTAGCGAAAGAGATACCATCCTTTTGTGCATGCAATCGACCGCAAGCCCCTGCTTCTTGTTGTCCTCTTAGTACCGATGCAAATGCGACTACATGAAATGCAACTATTTTTTAAAGGAGTTAAAGATTAATCTTTAGTTTTCTATGCAATTAATTACTAAATGATTAGTCAAAATTTAGGTGTCAACAGCTGCCCCTCTTTGAAGGTGAGCTCGCAGAGGTTGCATTCAAAGATAATATGATACCTAAATTTTGACCATGAACATGCAATGGATGATATTTTGGCGGGACTATGGATCTCTTTTTTTTTGTTGTTTTTTTTTTTTTTTTTTTTTAAATGCAATCTATATGATGCATGGAAATGCTAATGCCAGTGATAAAAGGAACTTACCTGGAATAACTTACCTTCGGGGAGGGTAGAGTAACTTGAGATAGTTGGTGTTACATGTCCAGGACCCGTACCATTCTATGGTCGCCTAGAATAGTAACATGACTTTACAAAGAGACTGCTTTTCCAGGACCCGTATCGTTCTACGGTCACCCAGTATGGCATTGCTTGGTTGTGTCTAGGACCCGTACCATTCTATGGTCGCCTAAACGGGGAAAAATTCTTAACCAATAGACACTCAATGTTAGGTGAGATGAATATTGGATTAAGAGGGTTTGAAATACCTAGATCCAGACTAAGGTATAACGAGAAAGATCAGAAAGCATTCATATTCCAGAATGAAATGCTTAACGAACAGTTTTGAGACATCCAGATCCAGACTGAGATGTCAAAAAATTTGGGACTTAACCAATAAACACTCAATGTTAGGTGAGATGAATATTGGATTAAGAAGATTCGAAATACCTAGATCCAGACTAAGGTATAACGAAAAGATCGAAAAACATTCACATCCAGAGTGAAATGTTTAACGAAGAGTTTTGAGACATCCAGATCCAGACTGAGATGTCAAGAATTTTGGGACTTAACCAATAAACACTCAATGTTAGGTGAGATGAATATTGGATTAAGAAGATTTGAAATACCTAGATCCAGACTAAGGTATAACGAGAAAGATCAGAAAGCATTCATATTCCAGAATGAAATGCTTAACGAACAGTTTTGAGACATCCAGATCCAGACTGAGATGTCAAAAAATTTAGGACTTAACCAATAAACACTCAATGTTAGGTGAGATGAATATTGGATTAAGAAGATTCGAAATACCTAGATCCAGACTAAGGTATAACGAAAAAGATCGAAAAACATTCACATCCAGAGTGAAATGTTTAACGAAGAGTTTTGAGACATCCAGATCCAGACTGAGATGTCAAGAATTTTGGGACTTAACCAATAAACACTCAATGTTAGGTGAGATGAATATTGGATTAAGAAGATTCGAAATACCTAGATCCAGACTAAGGTATAACGAAAAAGATCGAAAAACATTCACATCCAAAGTGAAATGTTTAACGAAGAGTTTTGAGACATCCAGATCCAGACTGAGATGTCAAGAATTTTGGGACTTAACCAATAGACACTCAATGTTAGGTGAGATGAATATTGGATTAAGAAGATTCGAAATACCTAGATCCAGACTAAGGTATAACGAAAAAGATCGAAAAAACATTCACATCCAGAGTGAAATGTTTAACGAAGAGTTTTGAGACATCCAGATCCAGACTGAGATGTCAAGAATTTTGGAACTTAACCAATAAACACTCAATGTTAGGTGAGATGGATATTGGATTAAGAAGGTTCAAAATACCTAGATCCAGACTAAGGTATAACGAAAAAGATCGAAAAGCATTCACATCCAGAGTGAAATGCTTAACGAAGAGTTTTGAGACATATATCAAGAATTTGGGAATACCTAGGACAAACCTGGGATATTCGTGAGGGTCACTTACCTCTTGGTAGACAGAAATTTTGGAACATCGAGGATGTACTTCAAATATTCATGGAGGTTTCTCACCTCGAGGCTTCTAAAAGGCAACATAAATGTCAGGAGCTCTTGGGTCTTCAAGGAAACATTACCTGTCAGACATGATTAGAGCAAAAATACATGCATTTGCCAAAGAAGTAAGCAATTCAGCACACTCCAAAATCCACTGAAGCTTTTATCCATTCCATCAAGATTTATGCATGATGGTTTTACCATATTTGCACCACCAAATTTCCACTGGGGAGAATCATCGTTTAAGACAATTTTCACTCATGACATGGATTTTTAAGAATACCAAATGAGAGACTTTCAGTTAGAAAGGACTTTCACTCACTCTCATTAAGAAGGCTATTTTGTCCCGACCATCAATGTGGGATCACAGGAATCACTCCATCCTACCATCATCATGTCGACAAGGATTCAAGTATTCTCGCAAGCAGTACGACCTTATCAATCTGAGAGGTCTTTAATAGGGACCGTAATGTGGGCTTGGTCAATGGCTTAACAAAGGAACTCTTTGAGTCAAGGCTATTGAAAGAACAACTTCGCAATCATCTTCGGGTTTACAAGTCAATAACCCTGCAAAATGAGAAAGAAATAATCTTGCCCGCACTTCTTCGAGCAATGCTTAAGACATATGAATTCCTGCGTTAATTTCGGTGCCCTAATCTGAAGAGACTTTGTAAGGGACGTAACGTAGGTTAAGTTCATGGGTTGAGAAGTGAATGGATCATTAGGCTCAAAATGTGTATAGGGGGATGAGAATTGGTGATCATCTTGGCATTGTCACCGGTCTTCTTTTTCACCATTGGGATTTTCCTCATAAGTACTATAAAAACTTGGCATTTGAGTTCTTTGAGTACCACTCCATTGGGAATACACCCTTTTACAATTGATAATCATTTATCTTGACTCTTTCTTTCATTTTCTATGGGCATTGGCCTTGCTTTTACCAGGCACACTGCTTTTTCATGCCCCTTTTTTTTTTTTTTTTTTGAATAACCACGTAATGCTTTAACATTTGGGTTCTTGAGGAGTTTTCATTTTTTGTCAGCACTCGGGATTTTGCTGCTTGAACATTTGCCTTTTGCCTTGCCTCGGTGTGGGGGATGATCACCAATTGGGTTTAAATGAAACGAATTTACAGGCTCAAGGGGCTACGCAATGGATAAAGTGTGTAGGATAGAGAAAGAACTGCTCTTCATCATCCTAAGGCACTTGAATTATCTTATGAATTCAATGTAATAGCAATACCTGAAGATTGATGCAAGTGAGAGCAAGAATATTCCTATCAAATTCCTCACCTCATGATGTCGTCTTACCTCCAGCTTGCCCTAATGTGGGGTGGTTCTTGACAGGGGTAATTTAAAAATTATTCACGTGTGTGGGCTCAAAAGGGTTTAAACAATGGATGATCACATAGTGTTTGGGATAGAGAATGAACCGCCTCTCATCATTTCGATCATCGTACCTTTCGCGAGAAAGCTCTTTACCTTAGAAACATGGAATGTCCTACACTCATCTCACCAGTATATGAGCAAGGGACTGCGTATAGGATAAGGCTTGCCTTTCATCATCCTGACATGTCTCATTTAGCATGTTCAATTCATTCCACATCATTCATTAACTTGATTCGCGATGATAATCTTCAGTGGAATTGGTAATTAAACAGGTAAAACTATCATGCAAAATTCTCCTTTGAAAGGTCACAAGTACTTCATGAACTCATCAGCCTTGAACACAAAGAGTTTGCAGCTCAAAAAGAAAGAAAAAGGATTGGTAAAAAAATTGTTTTTTTTTTTGTTTTTTTTTTTTTTTTTTTTTGTCTGGCAAACTTGTTGCCATTTCCAGAGATCGAACCCTGGTCGCTCTCGGACCTTTTCATTCCCCATGCCACCAGGCCGAGGCGCTGGTGGTGTCCTCGTGGCATTTCCTTTTTTATTTAATTGAACCGACACCGGGTCAACACGTCTCGATATACCGAATCAAATGAATTCGATATGTGTATGGAACAGGGCCTACTTCTCATCTCATTCAATCCATTCCCACACAATTCAACGAAGAAATGATTACCTTCAATTCACAACAAATTCTTTCAAGGGTAATACTTCTTCAGCATCAGAGTTAACAGGATTAGAAAATTCACGACCATCCATTTCTGTAAGGATTAAGGCACCTCCAGGGAGTACCCTCTTCACCATATACGGGCCGCTATAATTTGGAGCAAATTTGCCTCTAGGATTAGGAAAAATCGGCAACACCTTTCTTAGAACTAGATCATTCACTTCGAAGTGTCTCGGCCGTACCTTCCTATTGAAAGACTTGGCTACTCTTTGTTGATACATCTGACCATGGCAAAGAGCTTTTAACCTTTTCTCATCAATCAGATTCAACTGCTCAAACCTTTGTTGCGTCCATTCTGCTTCGGACAATTCCACTTGGGATAAGACTCTCAAAGAGGGGATTTCTACTTCCACAGGCAAGACCGCCTCCATGCCATAAACCAAGGAGAAAGGGGTTGCCCCAATGGATGTTCGGATCGATGTCCGATACGCCATTAGGGCAAAGGGTAACCTGTCATGCCAATCTCGATAATTCTCGGCTGTCTTAGCTAGGATCTTCTTGATGTTCTTATTAGCTGCCTCAACAGCTCCATTCATTTGTGGGCGGTATGGTGATGAATTCAAATGCCTGATTTTGAACTCACTGAACAACTCATCAACGAACTTGTTATTCAGATTTGTCCCATTGTCAGTGACAATTGCTTCGGGGACGCCATAACAGGCGATTATGTCACGCCTAATAAACTTCACAACATTTCGGGCCGTGACATTAGCATATGATGCGGCTTCAATCCACTTTGAAAAATAATCTATTGCCACCAATATGAACCGGTGCCCATTTGAAGCTTTGGGATTTATTGGGCCAATCACATCGATCCCCCACATTGAGAAAGGCCATGGCTCAGATAGCTGGTGCAACTCCGTTGGAGGAACATTTATTTTATCTCCATGAATTTGGCAACGATGGCAACTTCTAACATGCTCTATGCAGTCACTTTCCAGTGCAAGCCAATAATAACCTAATCTCATGATCTTCTTGGCTAACATGTGCCCATTCATGTGTGGGCCACAAACTCCTTCATGCACCTCTTGCATGATTTGGGTGGCTTCTGCTTCATCTACGCATCTCAATAAAATTGAATCATAAGATCTCTTGTATAAATTCTTACCACTGACGAAGAACTTTGAGGCCATCTTCATTATGTATTTTCTATCGGCTGGAGTGCTCCCTTCGGGAAATTCCTGCTTTTGAATATAGTTCATGATGTCGCAATACCATGGCTTCTCATCGAGCTTTTCATTTACGACCATACAATAAGAAGGTTTGGCTAGAACCTCAATTTTCAAAGGTTCAACTTCCAAACCATCGTGACTTGCAACATAGATGACAACGTTGCCAAGGCATCGGCAAACTGATTATGAGATCTAGCCAAGTAGTCAAACGAGATTTTATCGAACTCCTTCACCAACTCTTCGAGGTACTTATGATACGGCAGTAATTTGGCATCCCTGGTCTTCCATTCACCTACAGTTTGGAGTATGATCAGTGCAGAATCTCCATATACTTTCAATTTGGCCACTCCCATTTCAATTGCGCCTGAAGTCCGAGAATACAAGCTTCGTATTCAGCTATATTGTTAGTGCATGGGAATATTAATTTCGCGGCTACTTTTGGGAAGTGTTGTCCGTCGGGGATATTAATACCGCCCAAAGCACTGCAGAACCGGATAAGTTCACAGCTCCATCAAAGAACATAGACCATGCATCTTCATTTATGGCCAAAATACGATCATCCAAAGGACAATCATCATCATTCAAGATTCTAGGATTCTCAGCCAATATATCAGCAATTACTCGGCCTTTAACTGATTTTTGTGGCATGAACTGCACGTCGAATTCCGAAATCAAGACTTGCCATTTGGCTAGCTTACCCACCAAAGCTGGTTGATGAAATAAATACTTGATGGAATCGTTCTCAGTCACGAGAAACGTCTGGTAATGCAAGGTGTACTGTCGTAATCTATGCAATACCCATACTAACGCAGCACAAGTTTTTTAAGCATCAGAATATTTTAGCTCCGAGACAGTGAACTTTTTACTGAGGTAATATATGGCCCGTTCCTTATGATCCACGGGACTTTTCTGAGCTAACATCGCGCCGAGTGACTCACTATGGATTGTGAGGTACAAAATCAAAGGATGCCCCGATATTGGTGGGACAAGAACTGGTGGATTTATCAAATATTGCTTCAGCTTATCGAACGCCTCTCGACATTCATCATTCCACTCAACTTGTACATTTTTCCTCAAGAGTTTGAAGAATGGCTTAGCAGTCTCGAGAGTTGGGAAATGAATCGTGCAATGTAATTTAGTCTCCCTAGGAGACTCCGGACCTCCTTCACTGTTGACGGAGGTTGCAACTCACATATTGCCTTAGCTTTAGATGGGTCAATTTCGATCCCTTTACTACTCACAATAAACCCGAGTAATTTACCCGACGCTGCCCCAAACACGCACTTGGCAGGATTTAAACGGAGGTTGAATTCACGAAGCCGATCAAATAACTTCTTGAGGGTTTCAACATGACTTTTCCCAGTCGGGTTTTTGCAATCATATCGTCAACATATACCTCGATTTCTTCATGCATCATGTCATGGAACAACGTAACCATGGCTCGTTGGTAAGTTGCCCCTGCATTTTTGAGTCCGAATGGCATGACCTTATAATGAAAGGTTCCCCACGGGGTGATAAATGCTGTCTTCTCTTTGTCTTCCTCCTTCATTCTTATCTGGTTGTAGCCAGAAAAACCATCCATGAAAGAGAATAATTCAAATCCGGCAGTATTATCCACGAGAACATCGATATGTGGCAATGGGAAGTCGTCCTTTGGGCTGGCCTTGTTCAAATCCCGGTAATCAACACACACTCGGACTCGACCGTCTTTCTTCATGACCGGTACTATGTTGGCCACCCATTCGGGGTATTGCGAGACTTCGATGAACCCCACTTTGAGGAGTTTCATTACTTCCTCTTCTATCTTCTTCGAGAGCTCTGGTTTGGTCCTCCGAAGCTTCTGCTTCTTAGGATGCACGTCTGGATTAGTGGGCAAACAATGTTCCACAATCGACGGATCTAAACCCGGCATATCAGCGTATGTCCAAGCAAAGATATCCTAATATTCTTTTAGCAACCGAATCAGGTGCTCGGCCTCATCTTGGGGAAGATTTGCCCCAATCTTTATCTCTTTGGGCTCCTCGGTATCACTCAGATTGATAGTGACGGTTTGCTCGGAGGTGAGAACTTTGGGTTTTTCATGTTGCTCCCAACTTTGTTGTACTCCAATGGAGTCACCATTTGGATCGTCAGGGTCATCACCGTCATCGCTCATGACATTGGATTGGACCATTTTCACCTCTTTGCCCGTCATAAGGCTGCTCCTGAAACATAAAATGGATAGTTCAAAAAGACAAACAGGGCTAAAAGGCATGAATTTCTTTTCTATTTTTTCGAATTTTCCTTCGTTTTGAATTTTTTTTGATTTTTTTCCGAATTTTTATTTTATTTAAAGAATTTTGGCAAAACATTTTGGAAAAACTTTTTGACACGAGGAAGCATGATGAAGCCCGGTGCCTCGAGAATTCTCCTTGGATTTTTCTTTTCTTTCATCGGTTGGATATCATCAACGGGCTGGTTTGGTATACCCCATCATGCCCTCAAAATAAAGTTTGTAATTGTAATTGATATTCATCAATCAAATTACATTTATTGGATTGAAAAGTACGGCAATCAAAGTGAAATGAAACCCTTACAATCAAACCCTAGCAAACATCAACTCCCGACAAACGACATGCGAATACGATAAGCAAACCCTAGAAAACATCAAATCCTAAATGCGATAAGATTCCCACGCGGGGAGTGCGGAAAAGTAAATGGGTTACTCTTGTGGGCCAGCACCCATTTCCTCCGATGGTTCTTCATCAATGGCACCTATAAGGAGATCATCGAATAGGGTCGTGATCCCTTCCATCCCATTATATAGATCCTCTGTCTTTGAAGTTGTCGGGTCATCCATGCTACTCCATCCATCGGGCACGATACCACGGGTGGCGATCACTCCTCCTTCATCATGCATCATTCTAGCAGGGCCGGGGAATGTCTCGCGGATATCGAGGAGTAATGAGTTTTTCCTCTCTTGTTCATGTCCTCTACCTTTTCCATGGTACCCTAATCCGGCGGAACGAGACCTTCGAGGGGCTTCAATAGGATTCCGGATACCTTGCTCTTTTTTACCAAGTCCACGGCCAGGAATAAAGCCATTTCCAACCATCACTCTTGCTACCATAACTGCTGCATTTGACACATCAGGGATGGGTGCTGTCGATCCTCGAGATGCATGGATAGTGGATACGAGCTCAAACGATTGGTAGCTCGACTCCTCCCTACGTTCCGGCTCGATATAGGGGATAGCCGTCTCATGATAGATCCGATGATCCTCCTCGCCATGAACAATGACTAGCTTTCCATTGACAACAAATTTCACGCTTTGGTGGAGACTAGATGGCACAGCTCCAGCGAAGTATGAATCCAAGGACGCCCTAATAGGAAATTGAATGCGGTAGGAATGTCCATCACCTGGAAAAGGACGTTGAACATTACCGACCCTATTTGCAGATCAAGGTGGGTCTCCCCTATCACCTCCTTTCTCGTACCATCAAAAGCTCGGACGGAGGTCTTTGCAGCACTTATTTTTGAAGGATCTATTTTCAGGCGGTGAAGAGTCGCCGGTGGATGATATTCAAGGCGAGACCCATTATCAATGAGTACTCGAGCCACATGGGAAGCCTTGCACTTGACGGATATATATAATGCCTTAGTATGTCCCCTCCCCTCAAGAGGGAATTCTTCATCAGAAAAGGCTATTAAATCCTTAAGAAGAATCGATCCTACGAATTCCTCCAACCTGTCTACCTCGATCGTCTCTAGTACACGAACTTCGCTTAGAACCTTCATTAGAGACTTTTGATGTGTAGGAGATGTTTGCAAGAGTTCAAGTAAAGAGATCTGAGCAGGCAATTTCCGCAACTGGTCGACCACGTTATACTCACTTGCTTTGATTACAGCCAGAAATTCTTTGGCCTCTTCGTCAGTAATTGGCTTTGCAGGTTGGGCATTTGCTTGAGCATAGGTCCGACCAGACCTTGTAATCAGTCAACATCTAGCTCGTATGACCAAGGGACTGCTTTGTTATCCTTGTACTCATACAGTGGGGCATCTCAATAATTATTTCTTCATCAGTTGAAGGCACTTCCACTATCAATCCTTCATGGTCGGAGGCGTCCTCAAGTGGGGGCATGTCCTCGATCAATGGATCTGGTTCACTCTTTTCAGCACTTAGCTTAGCAAATTCCTTCTCCCAATCAATGATGACTTCGGAGATAGTTGACACTGTTCCAGCTTGGTCAGCATATATGATCATGCCAGCCTTAACCATTTCTTGAACCCTTTCCTTCATGGTAGGTGAGGGAGGATTCTCATCTGTCGGATAATAACCAACTCTAACTAATCCGTTATAGATATCTTTGACAGACACCTTCAAGTTCATCTTTTTGCTAGCGTTGAACTCGAAGATTGCATTCACATTTCCCTGATGTTCCGGCAACGGATTCTTCTTGACATTCGGTTGGGTGGTACGGAAAGAAAATGCCTTAGTATCCAACAAATTTTGGATCTTGTGCTTCAAAGTCAAACATTCATCAGTTGAATGGCCGACCTCTCCCATATGATACTCACATTTTTTGGAGGGGTCATAGTTGGAGAATTTTTCAGCATTGGGCCGCTTTGGTTCGTGGGAGATCAATCCCTTGTTTCGGAGTATCGGCAAGACCTGAGATAGAGGGCCAGGGAGAGGAGAGAACTGCCTTTTGGTGAATTGCCGCTGTGCAGGCACTCGGCCTCCATCTTGCTGATTCCCGAGGACACGAACCATCGGAGGCTTACTAGGGGCTGGTTGCACATATGCAACATTGACTTCAAAGATGGTTGGTTCTTTATCTTTCTTCATGGTGAACCTTTTGCCTTGATGAGTCGGTTCATTGAACCATCCATCCCTTAGCCCCATCTCGATCTGTTCACCCACTGGGATAAGTTGGTTGAAGTTCTCAACGTATGTGCTAGCCATCCGGTTACGGAACTCATACGGGAGAGTTTTGACGAACAACTTCATTAACTCCTTGTTTGTAGGCTCAGGAGTGATTTGAGCCGCCAAGTTTCGCCACCTTACAGCGTACTCCTTAAATGACTCACTTTTCTTCTTCTCCATCCGCTCAAGATCCTCTCGGGAAGGAGCAATGTCCATGTTGAACTTATATTGCTTTAGGAAAGCGTCGGCCACTTCATTCCAGTGTCGAGAAGGTTTACATTCTTCATTATGTACCAGTTGAGTGCGGGCCCCATCAAGCTTGCATGAAACGATTGGATCATGAGGGGCTCGTTCTTGACGTATTGGGCCATGCGTACGTGGTACATTTGCAAATGAGCTTTTGGGCAGGAAGTACCATCGTATTTCTCGAACTCCGGCATCTTAAACTTCTTCGGCACTTTGACTTTCTCATAAACCGACAAGTCGAACGGGAGTGAATTCCGCGATTCTTGCAATTGTTTCAATTTCTCTTCAAGTTTGGCGAAGCGTTCATCTTGCTCCGCCTTAGGGGCATTGTTAACCTTTTCAGTTGTGACGAACAGTGGGTCATCCTCCAGTTCCGGCATGTCATCATCACCCATTTGGGCTTTGTTCGTCTGCTTTGGGACTACTATCTCGAGGAGAGCGGGTGCAAGAGTCTGATTCACTTGGAGGGATTGCATTTGATCTGTCATAAGTTGCATAGAGGTGAGCAACTGCTGGAGTTGATTTTCCACAGCGGTCATACGATCACGCATTTCGATTTGGTCGGCCATTTTTGCTCTTGATCGTGTAATGATGGGCGAACGTGGAGGATCCGTTATCACCTAATTTGAAGAAACGGACAAAAATAAGTATCTCATATGAAATACACCGGTCCACGGCAATGGTCTAAAACTTTTATTCATTAATGGAGTTTTTGACAATCCTAACAAAATAGAAGCAAGATTGATTCAAGCACTTCATTAATGAAATAGAAGCTTAAAATGCCCTAAACAAACGAACTAGGAAAGTAAATGACTCAACTTCCTAAACATTAATCTAGAAATGAAACAACAAGATTGACTCAAACACTTCATCTAGCTTGATCAATATACACTCGGGACACCACTCGGCGCAATCGCTTATTCTCCTCTTGAGCTTTTTCAGCAATCCTTTTGAGGCGTTTATTCTCAGCGCGGTTGGTGATCTTCAGCGGCACCTCGGTATCTTTGGAAGTAACTCCTCTGGAATCTTGTGTTGTTGAATGTACTTAATTGAGGCATAGTACTTCATTTCTTTGCCCTTCAACTCCTCCTCGGGCCACTTGAGTTTTCGTGGCTGGCACATATCCCACATTGATTTAATTGTGAGAATGGAATCTTCATGGCCTCGGTCTCCATCAATGAAGCTGACTCGGAGTGGATCTGCTTGCAATGTCGGGGGAAGTTCTTGCACAACTTGATACTGACGGGTTACTCTAGTTGGATAGTACTGTTGCTCCGGTGAATCCCAAGAGAGGGATTGGGCCAACACCTCCACATGAAAGTCTCGCCACACGAACTTGGAACCACTTAGCATGCCATAGGAAACCCTTGGAAGTTGGTTTTTTCATGAAAGCTAGCCACCTAGAATAATGATAATCCGGTGCATGTTTTTGGTTGTCCTCAAATCTCATAATAGGGTGATTAGAGCTATTAACATCGAGTATAGTCATTGAACCACCAAACCCTTTTATATGAGAAAGAAACCAAATTTGTAAAAGCTCAGGAGAGGAATGGAAGGTCTTATCACTGCTTCCTTTAAATCGAGTGAGGGAAAGAAAGGTTTCAGCCAAAATAGTGTTTACGAAATTTTTTCCTCCCAACACTTGTTCAACTAAGTGAGCCATCAAAGGGTTAATAGCATTCTTGCAATGAGGAAAAAGTATAAACCCAAAGAAAGCTAAAAGGAAAACCCTTCTCATTTGAAATGAATTGCCATTTTCAAAACATTCTTTTAGAAAAGATAAATGACATGTATTGCGGTGGGCTTTTAAAACCTTTTTTACATTGTCCTCCTTAATTCTCAAAAAATCGGATAAGGCTACAACGGGGTCTATTCCGATAGGTGGGCTAATTAATTCAGCTTTCAAAGGTTTCCCTATGGCAATGCTATACTCTTCCAAGGTGGGCGTGAGTTCATGCTTACCGCCGAAGATGAAAGTAGAAGTCTCGGGGCACCAACAATGAGCAAGTGCTTGGATGAGGCCGCCATGGATGTTGATACGCAGCAATGGAAGTAGCCGACTAATGTGTGACTCTACAAATTGATGGCCAGCTTGGTCTAACTTGTCCCACCATGCGCTAAGCTCTTCCCTTGGAGGGAGAATAATTCGAATGTCCGATATTCCCATTGTATATTGATCAAGACTCAGGACAATCCTAATGCCATGGACCGACAAAATGATATAATAAAGTAAGTAGATTGCAAGAGTGCAAATTTAGAAGACTTACTTTACCAATAAACAAGGGGCAATCACATAGACATGCGCATGGTAAGTGGCTCGATTTCTAATCTATAAGGCTTAACGAAGTGAAGCCACAAGAATGATCAGACTAGCCGCGGGCGTGCGAACTAAGTCGGGTCCTCATGACTTCGGCTTGGTCAAAGAGCCGTCCTGGGTTGCGGGCATGCGAACCGAGGTGGGTATTCTTGACACCAGAAAAGAAAATTCGGGATTGAGATGGGCGACTCGTACCGCGGGCATGCGATCGAAGTGGTATCCATCTCAATACCATCCTAGATGATCCTATGCGGCCCAGGTCCGGCAGCGGGTTGTGTGTGCAATAGTGTAGTGTAAATGCATAGGCATGCACAACAGTTTATATCAAACAACGCTTCGTTCATGAAAATAAACCATACATTCCTACACCTCCCTGCAAAACAAAGGTCAGCAAACACTTCCCCTTATACCTCCCATCCTGCAAAAACATTTAACACCTTAAATGTTAGGGGCGTACTGGAATCCTCGCTGCCAAACAAAAACATTTTTCAAAAGAAAATTGGCTTAAGTCCACTAAGAGTTTCAACTCAAGTCCCCAGCGGAGTCGCCAAGCTGTCGCGACCTCCTCGAAGCGGGTTGGACCACCTAAGGGTTCGGCTAATGATTGTTAAGCCTAGACTTAACTCGGGCTCTCCCAAGCCCATACCACTTCGCGACTTAGGTTCAAGTTCTTAACATGCAATTGATTTTCAATTAGGAGTCACCACTAATCTATTTTTGGTGGATAGATTAGAAACCCAAGTAAAGTAATGGGAGAATTACTTCACTCCTACGAACCAGAGATTGTGAGTTCGGGGACTTGGTTACACTAGATTTCTCTAATGCCCTTTCGATACCATTCTTTTTTATTTTAAAAAATGTTTTTGCAGACAGCTTGAATTGATTTTAATTTATCTCCCTAACATGTGAGGTGATCAAGCAGGTGCGCAAACCACCAATTTAACACCCAAGAAAGCGATGAATAAATTGCAGGACTTACCTCATAGCAACGAAAGCATCTGCATTGTTAGATCAGAATTCACATCAACAGACCTAGATATGATTTCTAATTAACAGGCAATTTCCCCTTCTTTTTTTTTTTTGGTTCACTTATTTAATGAGGATCATGCAATATGCAATGCATGCTACTAATCTAACATGGAATGGCATGACAATGTGTTCTAAACTACATGACATGAGTAAAAATATTATTATTTTTTTTTTTTGTGTTTTCTTAATGAACATGCAACAATTAAATATGCAAATCAAAATGACCTAATTATAATGACGGGCAATTTTTAATTAAATAAGCCTAATTCTACATGACGTGCACATGATATTTCTATTCCTAAAAATGCAATTTATCCTAAAAATTGAAACTAATTTATCTAAAGACAAATTTTGTATTTTTCATGATATTCGAAATTAAGAAAAATGCAAAAAATACCTAGATAAATTAAAATTCCATCCAATTTAAGCTTAGGATTAAGTCATACTAAATCCTAATTTAAATTAAGACGTTATTTCAATCTATCCATTTCTAGCCTAAGATGCAAATTGCTCTAAACTTAAAATGAGACATGCAATTCTATTCTAAAATGCATGATGATTTTTTTCTGAAAATTCGTAATTGAAACACTAAAAAACTACTAGGGTGAAAATTAAAGAGACGTGGTATCTATTCTAAAACATGCATTTTTTTTTTATAAAAAAAGCCTATTATGCAACCTACAAAAAACTAGCATCCTAAATTAACTAATTTTTTGGGGATTTTTTTTGTTATAAAAATTTGAAGTAAAAGTCTAATTCTAGATTGACACGTGCAATTCTACAAACTAATATCCTAAATGCATTTTTTTCGGACTTTTTTTTATTTTTTTTAAAAAAAACGAAATAACTAAATATGCTAACCCCAGCCCTAATCTAACTCGCATTTTTTGAATTTTTTTTTTATGCAAAAACAAAAGTTAATTCAAATAACCCGATATCTAATCCAATCAAGATAAGATTAATACCCAAAATTGACGAACCATATCTCGCGCATGAGATCAGGTTGGTCAATTTTAAATTAAATCGCGAATCGAATCTCGAGCATGAGATTGGATTGTCAGTTTTTGTAAGAGATCGTGAGTCGGATTTCGAGCTGAAAATCGAACTCCTAATCCCTAATTTGAGGGGTTATTCAATCATGCATTAATGAATAATCACACTAAAAAAACTATATAAAAGCAAACTATAAACTATATAAAAAATAAAGATAAGATAATAATAATAATAAAAAACTACCTAATGTTCCCCTTTTGCTTTTTTTTTTTTTTTTTTTTTTCTTCTTTTTCTTTTCCCACGCACGGCTTGCTTGTGGGTCACCGAAGGCAGCGCTCCGGCGAGGACCGGCACGGCTCGCGGACGGAAGGAGGAGGGTTGTGGTGGCGGCGGTGTCACGGCTCGGGGGCGGAGAGCGTGGGGACGTTGCGGGTCGGCCGCTCGGAGCAACGGCAGGGAGGCTCGGAGGGAGCGGCGGCGTCGTGGACCGGCGCTAGGTTGTGACTTCACAGGGGCAAGGCAGCTGGGGCGTCGGGGTGTTACGTCGAGGTCGGATCTGCGCGCGTTTAGGAGCGGAGCAAAGGGGGCGCTCTCACGGGTCACGGCGGTGTGGCGCAGAGGTGGAGAAGGAGGTTCGGCGAGGAACTTGGAACTTCGGCGGGTGTTGCGGCTTGGTTTAGCGTCGTGGTTGCTGGTCCAGCGTCGGAGATGGTGACGCGCAGGCGTAGAGGCGGTGGGCGACGCGGGCGGAGGCGTCGTCGGGTCTACGAGCGGTGGTCGGCACGGGGTGATAGCGACAAAGGGTGGTGCTCGATTAGAGACGCGGCGTCGCAGTTGGAGCCGAGGGCGTCGGCCCCGGGTTGCGTACGCGGCGAGGTGGTGGAGCGCGAGCCGAGGGCCGCCAGGGCGGCGGCGTTCAAGCTCCGGCGAAGGGCGGATGGTGAGGTCGCGAGCGGCGACGGGTCTCGCGGACGGCGCGGTGGTGCGGGCTGCAATGGACACCGGGGCGGGCGCGGGCGCGGACGCGGGCAGCCGGCGAGGCTGGGCGCTGCGGTGGTCGGCGGCTCCGCGGCTTCTTTTTTTTTCAGACGGGGCAGAGGCGTTGCCGGTGGTGGTGGTTTGCAGGAGTGGGAATCAACAAATTCGCTGCTTTGGGGTCGAAGGGCGTTGGAGCGTAAAACCGGTGGAACTCCGGGAGCGAAGAATTTTGGGAGAAGATGAACAAGTAGAGGTCTTGTCTTTACTTTTTTTCCTTTTTCCTTTCTCGTTCCGCTGCACGTCCCCTCTCTGACTTCACTTTTTTTTCTCTCCCTCACAGACCTCTCCTCTCCATTTCTTTTTGAACGAAGGGGAAGCTCCCCTCCCGATGCAACTTTTTCTTTTGTTTTCTCTTTCCCCCTTGTTTGACCGAAGGAGAAGCCCTCACAATGGAATTTTTTTTTTCTCTTTTCGCTCCTCCCCCTTTTCACGCGACTTCTTGTGGTCTTATTTATAGGCCATCCATTGCCTCTTGAAGATAGCCAACTTTATTGTGACAAGATGCAGCCGCAACTTTTCCAGAATTTAAGCTGAACTTTGCCCTTTTTTAATCTTCTCCAGTCCTTTCTTTCGGCCACCACTCCGCTCTTCCGCGAGGAAATCTTCTTGTGCGCCTGTCCCATTTCGTGCGTGTATGTGCATGCATTAATGAGGAGGTTTCTTCTTCGGTGAATTTTTATTGCGCCATCAAAGCTGACATATTATATAATATTATGGGCATATTAAAATAATACAATATGGGCATATTATATAATATATTATGGGCTGCTTTTGCTTCTTTGAAGATTTCTCCCGAATCCGCACGTCCACCGAATTTGTGCATGCATTAATGAGGAATAGACAACGGACGTGCGAGAGCTTCTTTCCTCATTTTTTGCATTCTCTCTTGTGCGTGTTCAGACTAGCGAAAGAGATACCATCCTTTTGTGCATGCAATCGACCGCAAGCCCTTGCTTCTTGTTGTCCTCTTAGTACCGATGCAAATGCGACTACATGAAATGCAACTATTTTTTAAAGGAGTTAAAGATTAATCCTTAGTTTTCTATGCAATTAATTACTAAATGATTAGTCAAAATTTAGGTGTCAACATGGGTGAGTCGGGTCGGATCGAAAATGGGTCGACCCATATTTGACTCATTTAACCCGTTTTGACCCATATTCTTGTAATGTAAATCTAATGACCCATACCCGACCTGACCCGTATTGCTAAAACCTATTAATATTCTAGGAAAACTCATTTATACTATATGCTAATTGGATTAAAACTTCAAATTAAATTAAAAATAGTAAATAAAAAAAAACCTATAAATTGAAATGTTTATAAAAAATTAGACTATACACATGCTTCTCTTATTTGAAGTGAACATACCATTGAATAACTAAAAACCGTAAGATAAATTTTTTTTAACTAAACCTAAGAAAGTTCATTTTTATGATTTTTTATTAAAAAAGTATTGTTAAAACATTTTTATGCAATACAAATGTAGTGGAAAATTTTTATAATTCTTTTTAAAATATTTTTAAAAAAATCGATTTTATTAATTTTTTAAATATAATTTTTAATTATTTTTAAATTTTTTAAAAATATAATTTTTATAATTTTATTTTTTGATATAATTTTTAATAATTATTTTTTTCTTTTCTTTTTTTCTTCTTCGGCCGGCCGCCGCCACGACGACAATGGCCAAGAACCGGCCATAAGCGAGATCGAGCTCGCCGGCGTCGAGCGAGGCTCAATCTCGTTGATCCAACGAGGTCGAGGCCCCACCCGACGCTAGCGAGGCTCGAGCTCGCCGACGTCGGGCAAGGCTCGATCTTGCCGATGCTGGCGAGGCCGAGGCGCCGCCCATGTCGGCGAGCTCGAGCCTCGCCAAATCCGGTGAGGCTCGAGCCTTGCTAGCTGTCGACGAGGCCGAGGCCCCACCCGACGCCGGCGAGATCTAGCTCGAGCCTCGCTAATTGTCGGCGAGGCCAAGCCTCACTGAATCCAGCGGGATCGAGGCCTTGCCTGACGCCAGCGAGCTTCAGCCTCGCCTGGCCTGTTGCCCTGCAAGCTAAGGAATAAAGCTGGCAAAATGGGTCATAAACTCATATTATGATCCATTTTTAGTTAAATGGGTCATATATGTGTCAAGTGAAAGTTAAATATAGGTCAAAATTGGGTCAAGTGAAAGTTAAATATGGATCAGAAATGGGTCTGAGAAAATAAAACACAACAAGAAATAGGTCTAAATGAGTTATTAGGAAAGGAAAGGAATTTCAAATTGTTCTTATTGTTGCAAAAATACACATACACTTATTCTAGCTATCTCTGATCCATAATTCAATATCTACTCCCACAAAATATTAATAAGGAAACTTAGGTAGTATTGTAATCAAATTAGCATCTTGGAAGTTGGATGCTTGGTTTACTGACCAGATATTTCAACTTTCAAGAGATCTTGATATGCACATTTAATTCTGTTCTAATCTCTGAAGTGTAAACAAGCTCGCAACAGCAAATGAACGTTATGCAAATAGGACTAACGTCTTAAAATTCGGATGGTAGCCTATTTTTAGACTCCGAATATGCAATGACGGATATTAAGTTCAGTTTACCTTCAAATACGTACAACACAAATTTCTTTGGTTCCTTCTGCATCATCTTTCCTCACATTTTCTTGTGTTGTTGTTTCCAAGTCGAATGATCCACATTCAATTTTTGGAGATAGTGGTCTTGGACTAATGCAAAGCAATGCCTAAATATTCTCACCGAATTCCAAATACAAGTATGTTCCGATACCACTCTCATTTACAGGTACCGAGCTCTTCTTGATTGGGTCCTTCTGGTCACTTTGTTACTTTTACATGCACTTTATCCTTAAATAGAATGTCATTTATCAATTGAGAATATTGTCTATTTGCTACAGACTTTTGCAAATTTATTGTTCCATGCTTTGCCTGTTTACATCGGCACTTACACATTTTTCATGAGACATGCACGTATTGACAAAGATCAACAATCGGGAAAGAATTGCAAATGGTTGGTATTTGGGTGAGTGATCGGCATCCATATTTGAAGGGATAAACGACAGACGACTAGGGGATTGAGGTAATACATGCTGCTAGGGGGAATAAACTCGGAATCTTTTTGGGGAAAGATAAAATTTTGCACCTCGCTTTTTTCGCAATTCTTCATTTTGGTCCCCGTTTTTTCCATCATTTTAGCCCCAAATCGATTTTTTTTTTTTTTCAAATTCATCCCTTTGATAGCTTTCTGATGCAAAACCTGCTGGAAACGAACAACGCCCTAGTCTACATGGCACCTACTTGTCAGCAAATCGTTTGTTTATCGAGCACACGTACATGAGGAAGCCATTAGAGGACGAAATCCAAGGGAAAAGAAGAATTACTAGTTGAGAGATTAAGATGAAGAAAGCACGGTACGTGGACAAAATAAAGAGGCGCAAATAATATGAGGACCAAAACGTATTTCTCTGTTTTCCTTAGTATACCAATTTTAGAGACCATTTGTAGTATACGTGGCCTTAGTTTTATAAAATAAAAATCCATTATTTAGGGTCTTGAGTGAGAATAATTCAAACTTGTAGTACTCGAACCAAAATGGAAACGACTAAGGACCCGCATGATAAAATTTCTACTTCTATTTATCTGTTTCTCTATTCCCCGGAACAGGTTTGAAATAGAAATACATTTGATAATGTAATTTCATTTTTCTATTTCTGGAACAAATTTCTATTCCAGAAATGGAGTGCATGACAAACTAGAATTTCTATTCCGGATACAGGTTTGACAAATTTTCTATTTCAAACCTGTATCTGGAATAGAAATTCATTTGATAAACTTATTATGTTTTTCTCTTTCGGAATAGATTTCTATTCCGTAAATAAGTTTGGAATATAAATCGAAATAGAAATTTTCTACTTTTCTATTTTCGGAACAAAAATGAGAAATAAAAATTTTCTCATCGTTCGTCAACCGGTCCTTCATCTGTTGCCGCTGACCACTGTCCGTCACCGCTATCCGCCAGTTCGCCGCCATCCGAAAGAAATAAATTTTGTATCGTTATCAAACGGTTATTTTTGCTTAGAAACTCTTCTAGAAATAAAAAAAAATTATTTCTGTTCTAGAAATTCTGGAACAGAATGGTTGTCATGCGTGCCCTAAAATTTTTAACTTCTCAATTTCTGAAATAGAAATTGAGAAATCAATATATGACCATAAATCAATTTCTGTACCATAAAATTTTTGTCATTCGCACCCTAAAATCATGAGAATCTCTTTCTAACTGTCAGTATTTAACGTTCGTGTAAAGATATGAGATGTTCGTTTAAAGGAAATTTTAATTCCGACTGCAAAAATGAGTAAAGTAAAACCCTAAAGCAAAAAGCAAAATCCACTCCAAACATTCCCCAAGTAAAAGCAAAAAATAAAAAATAAAAATGTACGAGTCAAACTATTCTAATTCCATGCCCAGTTCCGTCTCTTTTTCAATATATTACGTTGTTATATTAATACTTCCATCTTATTTTCACTTTAATTACATCAATATATCCTTTTGGGATATTTTCGACGTACTTCATGTACTACTATCTTTTTATGGTAATTATTTATTTCAATTACGATATTAATATAAATCCAATTGTTTTGCATTTTGGAACTAAAAAAGAGCTGTATCTTCTACTATTCGAATGCAAAATCCATAACCATGGGATACATTATTTCAAATCATTTTATGAAAATCTGTATGTTGTTGTATTATTTCTTAATCCAAAGTAATATGCCTCCAAACTACTAGTCTCTTTTTTTCATAAGTTGCATTTTTTTTTATTGAAATAATACTTTTGCTCCTATAAAAGTTACATCATGATGTAATTAATGACCATTTGTTCAAGCAATATTTGCTTTAATTTACTTTGAAATAGTCAATGTATTATGAACAGACGTGAATTCCTCGCGGTGGCAATCTGCTAAAGTACTAAAATCGCAAAATCAACTAGTCAAGCCCAACCACTGGGGGTTCGCCCAGTGGCCACCCTTCCAACTTAGAAGGGCGAGGTGAGGGGTTCAAATCCCCACATTCTCAGGGAGAATTGGGGTGGAGACGATTTCATTTCAGAAGTGAGTTTCGTGTAAGGAAGTAAGGCAAAAGTCTAAGAGTGAGTGTTAGAGTAGGATTATAGTAGGACCGACCAAAAAAAACAAACTAGTCAAGCCCGCAGTAAAAAAAAAAAAAAAACTAGTCAAGCCCATTGGTGGCCAAAAATAGAAACTAACCTAGCCTACTATTTATGCATGTACCGGCAAAACACCAAATAAATGTGTGACACAATTATTGTTTAACAGCTACTCGTGCTGAAAAACTAATGGATGCAACATAAATCAAAGTTTTTTTTGGGTGGGGTGAAGGGAGGTATAGCTTTTGAAAGTTTACGGTCTAATGCGCAATAATGCCAAAGTTTAATAGGGCGATTATTGCTCAAAATTATAAAAACATATATGGTATAACATTATGTCCGACGCTCAATTATATAACAACGAAATTAATTTAAAAATTATAATGATAAAACTTTCATTTGTGCAGTTATTAAATTTATACAAAACAACATTTCAAATTGTGAAGAACATGTAGGAACACCAAAGTTTTTGAAATTATTTGAAATCATCCCCGATAAATTTTCGCCATTGGATTAAAAGATATATTTTAGTCCATGCAAATTTCAGAACAATATTTAACTTTTTACAATTTGTGTAGTTTTACCGAATTAGAGCATCAAACTGAAATTATAACAAACCAGTTTTCAAACCTGTGCATTCACATATATCTACTATATATTTATGAAGACGATATCGCACCTTGTTTAATGTATCCAGAAGAATCTTCTGTCTATAATGCTTCAAAGATGTCGCACGTCGTTTGATGAAGTCGCCACGGCCCCCTATTACGACTGAACTTGCCATTACGTTCTTTGCTTGCACCGAGTTCTCAGCCGGACATTCACTAATATTCAGCGTTTCCAAAGAAAATAATTTTTCCAGGCCTTCAATTTGACGGATCATTTTGCATCGTCTGATATCTAAAACTTTCAGCGACTTCAAGTTTGAAAGATCAGGTAAACTGAGGCAATCACAGTCAGATAGAATCAAACTTCTCAGTGAGGTTAACTGGCCAATCCCATTGAGATTTTTTAGTTTGCATTTGGATATTTCTAGCCGCTTCAGGGCTTTAAGCCTTCCAAGCCCTTCAATCTCTTCTATCGCAGAGTGACGGAGCTCGAACACTGACAACGTCTTGGGAAGCTCAGATGCTTCTTTAAGGCTCCAACGAGGAAGGGTAGGCGTTTCGAGCTCAGGAATATCTGTCGGCTCAAACTTCAGCTTCATAACTTGCGAAAGAGACAATTCTAGTTTCCTCAGTTTAGGAAACGATATTGAGAAGGATGGTTTGTCAATCATTTGTTTCAAGCTGGATTCTGGCATTGGCTGTTTTGAGGGAGGTCGGCGTGCCTTCGGGTCCCCATCACTTAGGCACAGCACCTCCAATTCCTTCAAATCTTCAAGAAGGGGTATCGCTTTCATCCTTTTAGAACTCACACGCAGACAAATTAGAGAAGGGGGAAGCTTCGGCAACTCTTCAATTTCATTGCACTGGATTAAATCCAGGGTGAGAAGACCAGAGATGGTGGAGATTTCCGGGGGTAGGCTAGATATACTGGAATGCCCCAGCATCAATGATCTCAAATGACATAGTCCCTCGATATCACTGGGTATGGACCCCTTCAAATTCCCACACCAGGAAGCATGGAGTTCTTCCAGATTGGTTAGATTCCCAATCTCCTTAGGAAATTCTCGAATGAAAGAAGAATCCATTCTCAGCACTCTCAAGCTTTTCAGATTTCTTATTGAGTCGGGGAGTTCAGATATACTAGAGGCCGATATATCCAACTCCTCTAATGACCGAATTTCACCGATAGAATATGGAAGTTCCTCCAAATAACGGCAATCCCTCAATGACAAGCGTCTTCGCTTCAGCAGCTTTCCCAGTGAGCTCGGGAGCTCAGAAATGTTTGCACCTTCTAATAAGAATTCGGAGAGAGCAGTCAAATAACAAATCGAACTGGGCAGGTGAGTCAATGGGAAGCACTTGGAGCCACTAAGAATTTCGAGTTGCTTCAAATTGCCTATGGAGATGGGGATCTGCCGTACAGAAGTCCCGTCAATAAAAAGTTCTTTCAGAGCTGTCGCACAACCCAGTTCCTCTGGCAACCTATGCAATCGGGAGCAAAACTTCAAATTCAGGGACACTAAACGTTTCAGATGGCCAATCGAAGGATGTAGCTTCACCAAACGAGAACATCGTTCAAGAATCAGGATTTCCAAATCTTTGTAATCAGAGAAGTCGGGAGTGATCAGTAAGTCAGAACAACCTGTAAGATTCAAAACTTTCAATTTCTCCATCTGCAAATCCAAAACAGAAAACCCCCACATGGTCAATTCCCAGATATATAATTCAAAAAAGCAAACATAAAACAACCAAATACTAAACCACCTTGATTTCAGCCCAACCTCCCCAATCTTCTGTGACTTTGCTCCAAGACAGATCAAGAATGACCAACTCTGTTAACAAAAAATTTTCTGCACTAAAATCCAGAGGACACCTTTGCCAACAGAGCCACCTTAAACTAGCAAATGCACCTCCAAAGTTTCCGGAAAGTTTGGCATTATCCAACTTGAGAAACCGTAGTTCTGGCATCATCTCAAAATATTCAGCTGTGAAGTCAATGGGGAGAGCTTCAACGTTTTCCTTTCCCTACATTTGACAAAGTAACATAATCATCAGAAGCTGTAAACCCAAATAACCATCCGAAAAAAGGATATTTCCTAGCCCTACGTGCTAAAGTGTACATGCATGATATGATTCCTTGAGAAAAAATGGAAAGAAAAAAAAAAAAATGTAGCCTGTAAGTCGAGGTGTTTGTTTTGCCGATAACAAACTGCACCAAAAGGTTTTTACCTTCTCCTGTATGTAAATTTTTCTCCCAATTGGATCTCCAGATCCCTCTTGCTCAAAAATTCTTTTGCCAAGGCGTCTCAGCAATCTGCGCATCTGCAATTCATTGTTTTCTCCAATTTTTGCCAGGGGCATCAGAATGCAACCAGAGGATGGATAACAATTGGACCATATATATGAAGCAATTCGGGCATCCACACTAGAGATAAAACATGCTATGTCCAGAAATAGATCTTTTTGCTGTTGATCTATTTCTTTGTAATATATATCCAGTATCTCTTCAAGGCCAACCGTAGTCTTTTGAGAACTCATAATACGCTTTTTCATTGACTTCTCCATCTTTTTCCATTCTTGTATTGATTTACCCCGCAAAAATGAACCGATGACTTCGACAGCTAATGGTAGTTTCTCTGTAGCATTGACAATGCGGCTTGAGAATCCATCATAATCAGGCATAGAAGATTGCATCCTGAATGCATGCTTGCAGAAAAGTTCAAAAGCTCGACCGTCATCCAACTCACTAACCATGTAGTTACAAGCCTTCTCGGGATCATACTCTTTGAGAATCCCACTATTTTTGGAAGTCACAATTATTCGACTACCTGGACCAAACCAATGAAGCTGGTCTCCTACAATAGCAATAAGATCGGATGGCCTTTCCACGTCATCGACAACTATTAGAACTCTCATTTCATGAAAGATATCCAGAAACAATTCTATTCTTTCATCAAACAAAGGATCTCTATGATCTCGTTCAAGGATATCACATATCAGCTTATTTTGCAAAAACTGAATACCACCGGGATTTTGTGTGGTTTCTTCGACCTCTGCGAGAAAGCTACAACTGTCGAAACAAGAAGAGATGCAGTCGTATACAGCCTTGGCAAGAGACGTCTTGCCAATTCCCTCAGTTCCATAGATTCCAATAATGCGCACCTCATCATTGACTTCCATCTCCAGTAAGTTGGTGATTTGTTTTACACGATCATCAATACCAACTACGTTTTGAACAGCTGCAATTGCATAATAATTCCTATCTGAGGTTTCCACGTCTGCTGGTCGCTCTCCAGCTTCATCTTCCATTTTCTTCATCCTCTGCAAGAAAAACAGAATTTCACCTGATCAGTCTCTCTTACAACATTGCTTCAGTTCCCCACATTGATACAAGATATTCATTTGTCATCAATTTTTTCTTGTCAACGCAAAAAAGTGCAAAAACTTATTCTAGCATACTGTGATACCTAAATTGACATCTAATCTACTACAATATTATTAATAAGGAAATTCAGCTAGTGATTTGATCTAATTATTATATTGGAAGTTGGATCTGCTTATTTACTGACCAGAAATTTGAACTTTTAAGAAAACTTGACATGCACACCACAACAATGGTCACTCTTAATTAAATTAGTTATGCTCTATTCTCTGAAGTGTAAGTGAGCATTATGGAAATAGGACTGACATCTTAAAATTCAGATGGTAGACTATTGTTATCCTACTAATGATTCTCTTCTTTATCGAATTCAAGACAAAAGTATGGAATCGATTAGTGCCATTGATTTTATCACTGCAAATAAAAGACAATTCTTTTCGAAAAATGACTTGTAGCAAAATGTATATAATTCATATTTTGACGAATAGATACCTCTCTTGGAAGTAATTTGCTTGGAGAAGACACTTCTCTTTGCATCTTGAGTGGCGTACTTTCCTGATGACGACCATGTTCCATCATTTTCAATATTTTTTGCCACTCTGCTTCCTTTTTTCCATATAAATTTGAGCCAATCACTTTAATGGCCAAAGGAAGCCCTCCTATTCTTACAATAATTTCCTCAGATAATTTCAAGAATGCATTTGGAGGAGAGTTGCTTCTAAAGGCATGCTTGCTAAAAAGTTGAAGAGCATCAAGATCGTTGAGCTCCTTGGCTTCATAAAGCAAACAATGTTCAAATTGATCTTGGAATCCACTTAAAACACTTTTGTCTCTTGTTGTAACCACTATTCTACTTCCCGAACCAAACCATTCTCCCTTTGGTCCTAATGGCACAAGTTGCTTCCTTTGATCTACATCATCAAGGACAATAAGAACTTTCTTTCTACTGAATCTATCTCTGATAATATTCATGCATTGATCGATGCTAGAAAGCTCAACTCCTACGTCTCCAAGGATATCAAAGACAAGCTGCCTCTGCAAATTTAACAGACCAGAATCTTGTGATGCTCCTCGGATATCTGAAATGAAGCTGCAACTCTCAAAATCAGTAGATAGTTGTAAACAACCTTGGCAAGAGTTGTCTTGCCTATTCCAGCCTTCCCCAAGATTCCAATGAGCCTTCTGTCCTCAGATTCGACATTCAGCAAATCTACTACTTCATTCGCTGATTTGTCCATTCCCACTAAATGATCGAATACATGAACACGAGGCACCTGAAGCTTAACCGACACTTCCCGCACAATCAACTGTATGAGTTCTCCGTGGCTATGTCAGGACACACAACATAATCAAGTAAATTATAAGATTGGTGGCAAAACTTGTATACTTGCAAGATCAAGCCATAACAAGAAACTACAAAATTGATGCTGGAACCAGTGAACAAAAGAATATATACACGATTCTCTGGTCTCGTTCAATATAGGACAGTAAATTATAATGGTTATGTCGAGAAGGTAATCCTTCAATCTTGAGATAATGGCACGTAGAATTCCATGCGATATTCCATCACAATTTTTGGTCCAGAACAAAAAACAAAGTTGTGGTCTTCAAATTATAATTTGTATTCAAGCAAAAGAAACAGAGAAAAAAGGGAAGATGGAGTTGAGTGAGTTAACATACCCCATGTTCTTGATGTCCCATCCCTTGATTCTAGCAACTTCTTTAAGTGCCTTCGCCCAGCGCTGCACAATCTCAACCCCACGCTTTTTTTCATGCAGAGAAAGTGCATCGCTGTATAATTTGGTTTCAAGCTTCACATCAGAAGGTTTCACGTCATAAAAAATGGGCATAACCTCCAGTTTCTTGGTTTTCCTACACTCCATCATGTGTTCCAACTCGCGCAGGCACCAGCTACTGGAGGCGTAGCCTCTGGAGAGGATGGGAATGCAGATTTTCGAGGCATCAATCGCCTGGAAAATCTGTGGGCCGATCTCTTCACCAGCGTCGATCCCCTGCTTTTCTATGGAAACACAGATTCCCTTACCTAGCAAGGCGTAATAGAGGCTATCTGTGAAGGTAAGGCGAGTATCCGGCCCTCGAAAACTCAAGAACACATCAAACTCAACTCCTGATGAGCCTTGGCTTGTGCATCTCGTTTCCGAAGAATGGCTCCTTCTTTTCATCTTAGCTGCACCTACTAAAACACTGAAAGTAATCACAAAAGATTTGACATGCTTTTCTCGTCGAAGAACACATGTAAAATCACACCATATTTTATAGTGATTTTATAAGACTTGTATGATGAAAAACGCAGTATGATGCATTCAAGGAAGTTGTAAGAACTCCGTTTGGAACAGGGGTCAAAGAACGATGGTCAGGTAGGAAAGCGAGGCTCTGTTTCAATTTCACTGTGCTGCAACATTGATCAAGAGAAACGGCAGAGATATGAAGGATAAAGAAATGGCCATGGCCCCACAAGTTAAACGTAATTGAGAAGAAGTCAAGTCGAGTAGTAGTCTCAAAATATGGAGGAGAGTAGGACAGGCTAGTCAGTCCCCATCAAATTTAAGATCCCGAATTCCAAAGTATATTTGCAAAAATTACCGAGACTTTAGGAGTTAAAAAAAGACCAAGGCTGATGGATGAGGCAAGAATCAAATGAAACGTCTGAGAAATGTTACTCTATACATGTGGTGGTGCACACCTCACCATGCTCGGAAACAAAAATCAACATGGTAATTTCCATTCTACTCGTGTCACTAAATTCAGGTTTCTCATTTTTTCAATTGGTTACCTAACAATTTAATTTGAGAATACTCCTTGATCCAATCTTTTTTTATTACAGAATTCCATGATGACAACTTCTTAATTAATGGTGCTTAGAATTGCACCGTCGTCCATAAAAACAGACAAAAAAGAATTAAGCCGTCATCTTTGTCTTTTGCATCCGAAAACATTATCATTTTTTCTAAAATCTACTCAAATTCACATCCATAATACCCATCATCTCATCTAAATTTATCACGAATATATTAGTTTTGGATTTTTATAGTTAAAAAATTAGTTTATAATAAATTTATTATAAATGTACCGGTTTGGAATTTTTCGGGATATTAATCTTTGAATTTTAGATAATAAAAAAAAACTTGATATTCACTAAAAATTTGTGGATTTTCTTTTAAGAAATTAGGTCAGAAAATAATACAAGCATTATTTAAATGTGGTAGGTAGTTAGGCCCTATTTGATTCGGCATTTGGGCTCTAAAAGGATTTGGCCAAATGCAAACGAGCTTGGTTTAATTTTTTGGACAACTCTGACAAAATGTAATTACATCTCTAAATGGCTTTAAGGGCCTTTATCAAAAAGCAACTCTAGAAATACTTTGGGAAATTGCATTTTCAAACTGCAAGTCATGAGTACCGTTCATCTTCTTTGGAGAAAGAATGGAGGCCGACAACCATTGGCCAAGGAGTTGCCTATGCCGATGACCGCTGCCTAAGGGGTCACGCAGCCACCATGACCTAGTCATCGCTTGAGGTTCGACGACAACCTTAGGCGACAGTCGCCTAGGTTTGCGAGACCCAGACGCGCTCCTGGGTTGTGACCTCAAGCAAGGCCATCCGACAGCTAGATTTGGCCGCTGGAGGTTGGCTGGCGGCAGCCAAATCTGGTCGCCTATGGCTATATTAAATGATTTTTTTTTAATAAAAAACTTAACAAAAATATAATTTTTATCGAACGGCATTTAAATCAAAGTTGTTTCATAATGAAGTATAAAATTACTATTGATCAAATGCTCTTTACATTTCAAAAAGTTATTTTAATCCAAAAGGACATTTGTCGAAAATTGAATCGAATGGGACCTTAGTCATGTTAAAAAATCCCAAACTGATACATTCGTAACAAATTTACCCAAAATTATTTGTTTGACCATGAAAAACTCCAAATTGTTACACTCATAACAAATTTACCCTGACTGACCGTAAAAAACCATAAACTAGTATATTTATGATAAATTTAACCAAAACTAATTTATTTGACTACAAAAAACCTGAATTGGTAAATTTATGATATATTAGTCAAATGCCACATGTCATTTAACTTAATAATTTGACAATAAAATTTAACGAAAACTAACGGAAGCTAAATTTGTCACAAATGTACCAATTTACGGTAAATTTATCAAAAGTATACCAGTTTGAGGTTTTTTATGGTCAAAAAAATATTTTAAAGTAAATTTATCACATGGGTACCGGATTATGAATTTTCAGGATATTAATCGTTTTTTTATAAAGGTGTTAGGCGATCCACGTGAAGGAACTATTAAATTTTGGCTGGAAAGTAAAGCAAAAGAGAACTTATGCAAAAGCGGGTTGATCTACGAGTCGCCATGGATCCTTTCCATCGACTTTTCCTGGACCCAATCTGCAAGCGAGTACAATATTTAGCTAAGTCGCGCGCGTGCGGTGCGGATAATGTCTCCGCCCGCACCGCACGTACGGCGCGTGAGTAGTGAGCGAAGAGAGAGAGAGAGAAACGGACGTTGGGTCATGTCGACGAGAAAAGACAGTGGCGGTGGGCGGTGGGCGGTGGGCAGGAAAGGAGGATAAAGAGGAAAAGTAAAAGGCCGAAAAGGACTGGCTCCTCCAGAATTAACTTAAATTAAAATATTTTTGATGTTTACAGTGGAGCTCACGTTTCCATAAAGTGATTCTGATATCGAGACCAAATGTACTGACTCTAAAATAAACCCACATTTTGATAAAGTCGGAAAATAAAAGGAAAATTAAAATGTTCACTAGAAGTACAAAAGTTCCCTCAGCAAGAGGCAATCGATTACTTTTTTTTTAACCTCGTCGGCCGATACAATTGTTTCGATATTGAATCCTAATGAATTGTTATCACAAATCACATTGAAATCACATTTTCGTCAAATTAAACTTTTATTACATAGCCTAGCTAATCTCATAAATTATATCATGTAGAATTCAAAATTCATGGTGTAAATAATCAAATATATCTCTTGCATATAATTAACGCAAGGAGTTTCATTCCTTGTCGAGGTATCTAAAAATTTGAATCCCACATGCTTACATATGGAACCTTTCCTTTCGGAATTTGTCAAAATCTTCAAGCAACGATTTTTCATTTGATTAAATTATTACCTTTGCGTACAGAGTGAGCTAGGAACTAGCTTTTGAGGACAATTACTACTCGCCCCCAACGATTTTTGTGGATTTTCTAACTTGCCATCCAGATGTGTTGGTTAATCTTCTACTATTCAAAGTGGGCAGCCAAGTAGAAAGAAGTCCTTTTGTTTTGATGGGCCTTAGCTACCCAAACTGATTTGCCTCTCTTGGAGAACGAATTTGAGATGGGCCAGCTTCCTCTTGCAATCTTCAATCCAGGCCCTCACGTCCCAAGGGCTTTGGTCAGCTTGCTTCCCTCTTCTCAAGTTCCTTTTGGGGTTCCATCTCAATGTTCATCGCGAGTGCATTGTCAATAACTAGGCTTGATTCTGATCGGCGGGACTGGAAGATGTGGGCATTTCGTGCTTTCCGAATAAACCACAGTATCCCCGCGAGTTCCTCATTTGAATGTAGGTCTATGCTTGATTCAATACATTCCCTGATCCATTGATCCATTCTGGTAATGTTCTGGTTCGAAATTTGACTGTGTAGTCTTGAATCCGACCACATGGCTCCTATACAATGACAAAGGAGGAGGATGTGCTCTATCGTTTTTGGAGCTTCGTGAGATGAAGGGCAAATGGGGTCAGCTAAGATTTTCTTCTCGAAGAGATACTCTCTTGTGGGTATAGTGTTTTGGGATACAACTCCACACAAAGAAATAAATTGTGGGGAGGGTGTTCAATTTCCAAATTTCCGTCCAGTGTTCCGGGTGTCTGATAGGATAATGAGGCTTGGTCGGTTTGCTGCTGCCGATTCGTTTAAGTATGGCCTGTTACTTGCACTTTTAGCTGAGTTGATCCCACACTTGTTCCTAATCCATACCAGCATATCGTCTTTTGAAGTTCTGCCGGATATTTTTATGGTCAGATGTTCACAAACTTTGCTCAAGTTAATGAAAGTACTAGATGTACATAGAAGAGAGGAGTTAGACCAAAAGAAAAAAAAAATGGAAAGTACTAGTATTTTCAAACAAAAAAAAAATTGCTGAAAATGTTAATGTAATTTTTGAGAGGATTTCGTATCACAATGTAAAGTTACGAAAACAAGTTAGCAATATATGCAATGACTTTTAATGAATTGTTATTTTCAATTGAGTAAAATTGAATTATAGCTTACTGCGTTTAAGTAAATAAGTTACACCGTACAAAACATTTTATTTTATAAAAAAAAAGAGTAAATTGAATAATGAAAGGATAAAAATGAGATATGCGTCATATATAAAATAAATATATTTCTTGCTAATGTCAAAGCTTAACATAAACTCACAATGAATAGAATAGCTGAAAAACTGAAAAACATTATTTAGAAAATAGTGTGTATATGCACGCACGCCTGTCTATATATAATTTTTGCTGTTAAATTTCTCATACTCTAAATAAAGAATATTTCCTACAAGAAAATTTATTTTAGTAAGATAAAATTAAAATAAATTGGTTTACAATAGATCAGCAGAGATTAAAGATTTGAGAAACTCTTGAATTTTAACTGATTTGATGTAAGTAATTTAACTCGGTGTATATAGGAATTTCTTATCACGAATTCAATTTACAAAAGCTAAAGATATATGTTGTTAAGTCGGTAAACTATCAATAGTTTAATAGCCTAATTTGTTCAAGCGATTTCATTTAATGTAATATAGAAACATTATACTGAATAAAGAATTCACTTAATTTGGAAAAGCATCGCACAAATTTAAAAAAAATCATAGACTATTTAAAACATAACAAATTGTGTTTTTTGTCAATTTGAGGTCACAATAAAAGTAAATAATCAATGAATAAAAGCTGTATATTTATAACATGAATATAAGTAGTTATGAAATCCATTTACAAGAAATTTACAATGAATTCATAAAGTCAAAAGACTTAAGAACTAAAAATAATTCAACACGTCGCATTATAATTCATAGAAATTCATATAAATACAAAGTAGCGTTATTTTTCATCAAAAGAAAATTTCATTCATTTGCCATAATCAAACATCAGGGGAATATGGAAAACTTCCAAGCAAAACAAATCCCAAAAAAGCTGCAAAACAAAGCAAAATCCAGAAGATAAATACGCTCTTGTCCCAAAAGGCCAGATTTGTCATAACATTAAAAATCAATCGGCGATCAATCATTGAAACCGTTAATGATGGGCATACACCAAGATTTTTACCTCCAGAAACTACGTCTTGCAATATGTGCCTAAATTCAATGTCCTTAACACTATCACTGTACGTATCTAAGAAACTCTTAGATTTAGATCTATAGCTAAATCAAAAGAGAAAAACTTTCACCGAATCTCGGAGAAGTCATAGAACCACATTTGAGCCATCCTGTGGCTGGACTAGTGACAATGTTCTTACGAAATTTTCAGCGGCAAGTAGATTTATTCATCACAATGATCGAAGAAAAGCAACATCAACAAGCGAAAAAAGATGCCAAACAAGATGAAAAAAAAACTCCCATATTAGATCGGAAGAGAAAAAAAAAAAGGAAATCAAAGCCTAAAAAGAAAAGCAGAGCAAAGTAGGATGTTAGCTTCATAAATTAAAGTTGAGAGCCCACGGATGAAGTTTTTTTGAGGGAGGGTTTCTTTGTGAAAGAGAGTTTGCCGACGGAGAGATTAGGTTTTTGAAAGAGCTCACAATAAAGATCTTTGTTCAATTGCCGCAAACAAAGTAGACTTGAAAGGGGGATAATAGCATAAATATTTGCTGAATTTTGGTCCAATGTATTGATTTTTAATTTGTCAATGTAGTCAATAAATTTTGGCTCAATGTGTAATACCGTCCTTAAACTTTTAATTGGTTCAATATAGTCCCTGAACTATTGTTAAGGTTCTTTGTAGTCCTTATGTTTGTGTCATTTTCACATAGTTTAGGTATTAAAATAAATATTTATCAATAGTTCATGGATCACATTAACAAATTAAAAATTTATAATGAAATTGCATGTTGGGTCAAAATTCAAGGAGTATATTGAACAAATTAAAGTTTCAAGAACGACGTTGCACATTGGACCTTAGTTTGGGGACCATTGGTGTCATTTTCCCATTAAAAAAGGCATGTGGTATTAGAAAAAAATCAATTGCTAACTTCAAAGTGAATTTAGTTTAATAGTATGGTGCATTAGATTATTGAAACAAACAAAGAAATCACTCAATTTAAACAATAACAACATTAGCCAGTTTTAGATATCTTAAATGTGGGTTATTTTAATTCCCAGTAATTTAATATTATACACAATTTCAAATAGTTTTGGAAATGAGTGATTTACTGTGTTATAATTCATGTGTTTACTCTTACTTTTGACATCCATTTATCATCAAATAAGGATAATAAAAATAGTTCTGACTTTTAACTTAGTCATTAAAAAATTGAGCTAAAGAATATAGCACCAACAAAGATGTCCGTATTCTAAATAAAAACAAACTGAACAAGATGCTGATATGTTCTAAACTCAACTTTTCTAATGTTTCTATCGTGTATGCATTCTTTCTAAATTTTAATTGTAAAAATTTCATGTTGCTACATTTAACTTTAAGCATTTTCAATTTTTTAAATGTGGGACTTTACAAAAAAAAGAAGAAGAAGTATTTATCCACATATATAGGTCCAACGCACTTGTAGAAATAACGTAAGTCGCAACATTATTAGTATCATAAGTGACAATAGTTATGCTAACACATAAAAATAACATTCAAAAATTGTCAAGACATATTGACAAATACATATATCAACAATTGGGAGATAGTTTATATAATGCTCGCCACACGAGAATTCACTTTACATTCATACCGACACTAGACACACTTTTGCCATTTTTTACACTGGAATTTCATCAACAAGTTCATCATGCATCTTCCAAAGAAAATCATTTCAGGAATCAAGGTAAGGGTAGGAGGTGACCCCTATGAAAAACAGCCAATTTTATATGACCCTGCATTCCTTGTTCTCGCCGTGTTCCTTTTGTAAGTGTATTGTGTAAGCGTGATAGTTCATCAATAGCTACGGTTCATTTTGTGTAGGCCACCTGTGCATCTTGTGAAGATTAGCGATCTAATTGTGCCAATATTGGTGCAACTCGACCCTTAATTGAAAACGCCTATGTTACATCGTTTTACGCCCATTTTTTCCATTGTGTTTCTTCGACATTTTAAGCTTGGGACATCGCAATATTATGGGGTGCATGACAACCCAAAATTTATGTTCCAGAAATAGTTTTTCTGTTCCAGACCTGTTTCAGGAAGAGAAATCCGTTTGATAAACCTATTCAGCTTTTTCTATTTCGGAATAGATTTTTATTCCAAAAATAGGTTTGGAAGAGAAATCGAAAATTTAAAATTTTCTACTTCGATTTCGGAAGAGAAATCAGAAATAATTTCTCTCACTAAACCCTAATTTCAGTGAGTCCTCCCTCATCTCAGAAATAATTTCTCTCACTAAACCCTAATTTCGGTGAGTCCTCCCTCATCTTCTCTATGTCTTTGCCTCCTCCTCTTCCTCCGCCTCTCCTCATTTTATTAAAAATATAATAAATAAAAATGAATATATTCATTTTATTCATTTAAAAATAAAAATAAATTTATTAAAATAAATAAATTATTTTTATTTATCATTTTATTTTTAGTTTATTAAAAATAAATTTATTAAAAATAATTTATTTATGATAAATAAAAATAAATTATTTTTATTTGCCTTGAGTGTTTTGCCAAATCAAATTTTTTTTATTTTTTATTTTTATTCATAAAATAGAATAAAATTTATATTTATATTTTAATTTTAAAATAAAATGATATTTTTATTTTATTTTTTACGATTTATTTTATTTTATTTTATTTTATTCATTATTATTTTTTGTTACTAAATCATTTTTATTTTTATTTTTTATATTAAAGGTCGTCGGTCGCCGCCACCGCCGTGCGAAACGAATAAATTTTGTGTCGTTATCAAACAATTTCTATTTTTAGAGTAGAGATTTTGTGTCGTTATCAAACGGTTATTTTTTTGCTTAAACTCTTCTAGAAATGAAATAGAAAAAAAACTATTTCTGTTCCAAAACAATTTCTGAACGAGAATGGTTGTGTCATGCGCGCTTAGAGTATTGGGCCCGACAGCTAAAATTTCGGTCAATGGCAACTCCTCTCGACTGCCCTGGTTCAAACTTGGTCTCAAACTCCTCTCCCGCAATTTTGGCCTGCCTTTCCTTGATCAATTGAAGGCTCCAAAGAAACTGGAAAATTGCAAATCAGTTCTTTACACGAGCATCTTCAAGTGTGTATTCCAATGATATATGTCATGTGCGCTAGCTCGAAGTGTAGCTTCTCGGGTTTGCCATTTCCCAAGCTGACGGCAGCTGATCCAACACCAGGCCCCTGGGCGAAAACCGGTAATGTATGGCCTCCAAAAGTAGGTTTATCAATGTCCATTGGGAGTGAAATTTTTATGCAAGCTACGTTGATGTGTTGAATATCTCCCATCAAAATTCCAGCCCAATCAAATGAACCACGAGCGCGCGCTTGCTGTTTCCGCGCAACTGCGCATTCTGTCACAAGTTGCACATCTTCAACTTTCAACCCTCTAATCACCCACCACATTTTGCACACCATAAGCATCGTAGAACCGGCCATCCTTTAGTCCAAATTAGGCTAGAAATTGAGCTAAAAAGAACCGAAAAAGAACTAGAGAAAGAGAGACAAAACCAAGTGGTGTTCAACTGGAACTTTCTCTCCCTCGGTGTAGTGCAACCATCTCTTGCAGGGGTCAGTTGCGTATGGGAGTTAAGCCTTAAAAAGGAAGTGCATGTGGCTGTCGGTGGCCAAAAGTCAAGGGGCTTCCATGGATAGTTTTAGCAAAGAGAAAAGACCAGACTTTGCTGAAAATTTGCAAAAATAGGTAGTTCTTTGTTGAAAAGATCAGAGCTGCAGCAGGGGGAAAAAGGTAAAAATGCAGAGGAAAATGAAGGGGGAACCGAGTGAGATACCAGGTAAAAGGAAGCGCCTGGATTTTGGCCGGGGGCTTTCACAGAGAAGGAAAGAACGAAAGAAGAGAGCAAAGTGAGGACAAACCAGACCAAAAAGATCCTCTAGAGCTTGAAGGTGAAAATTGGAGAGCAGGGTGAGGGCAAACTGTGGCCAACGTAGAGAGCAAAGAGAGGACAAACCAGACCAAAAAACCAATTTCGTCCCGGAGAGTTCCATAGTGACATGTCAAAAAAAAATGGAAAGTTCACAACCTTCGAGCCAAAACTAGCCAAAACTTTCTACGAGAGAGTTAAAGTAGACTCAAATATCTTTCAAACTATAAATTGCACGTTCTAAATGGAGATCAGGGAGGCCTCCTAGAGCCCCTGAAAAAACACCTTATTCCGCGGGTCCGGGCAGAAAGTGTGAATTTTTCGCCAGTGTTGGGATGGTGGCCGTGAGACGGGGAAAGAGCGACATTTTGAGAAAAAATGGAGTAATATCGATGTAAAAAAAAATTTATAGTTAAACTAGGATACATATAGTTGGAGAAGGTATCAAAGGAGCAGATACAACCACTAGGAGTCAAGTTTAGGGTATTGACTCAGCTTTCAGGAGATATCGAAGGAAACAATTTGTTTAAAAATGAATGAAAGAGGGCCGCGAGCCAGTGGTGCTTGCTGGGTATATGCATGACCGTTTGAATCCCTCTTTGTTGCAAATTTAACTGTGTGATTTGGTCTTGCAAGTTGATCCTTAGGTATTTTTCATTCATGAAGAGAGGCCTATAAGTTGTCACCCGCGTGTAACTGTCTTGAGCTTGTTGGTTTAGATGTGCGTTCTAGGTGTTTGTTGAAATGCCTGCTGTCTTCGCAGTTCATACGCCCTGGACCGATCCAAAATGGGCCATGACCGGTCCACGCCTGGCCAGTGCGGATCATGCGGGTGGGCCACTTGGAGAGGTTGGTTTGAAGTATCCACTTGATCATTCTACGAGAAGTTTGTTGTATTCGAAATTATACGTTACATGATTTCATTTGGGTTGAGTGGACTTTTCTTAGAGTCTTTTAATATATTATATATAAGGACGTCAATCTGGGCATGCACGGGTCTGGCCGTTCAGGGTTTAAACCCGCTTGCAGGAACAGTGTGACTTTGAAGGGGATTTTTAGCACGATTTGGTGATTTTGTGATCTTTTATTGAGTGTTTTATTCTCTCAGTCTGTATTTGTATAGCATTGTTTCTTATTTCTTCTTAAGATCATCTCCAGGTCGTGATTGAAGGGCATAAACATGGCTCGGAGAAACTGTTCTGAGTATTTTGATGCACACCAAATGTTTGACGAAATGCTCAATACAAGTTTCAAATCTTTTCTAACCAAGTTTCACTTTTGAAAAGGTTGATTCGAACTTGATTAATGTTGTATTCATGTTCTGAGTTGCTCCCTGTTCATTTATATCAAGCATAGTTCAGTTCAATGAATCATTTTTTTTAATAAAAACATATAAAAAATGAAAAGAATAATAAAAAATGAAAAATCTGAAAATTTCCAAAAATGTAGGATAGTGTTAAATTAGGGCAGAAATGAAAATTTTGGAACTTTCCTAGTTTTCTAAAGTCATATTTCTAATTTAATTCTTTTTTGGGTGTTTTATGGATTAGAGTAATCATTTTTGTAAATAATTCATTTTGCATAGATTTGAATTTATTAGTGTAATTTCATACATTTAAAGTAATTTCGCACACATTTAAATTCTCATTTACCTCACGAGGAATCCAGCTTTGGGGCTCTATAACAAGGACATGTATCTTCTTTGCTTGGTAAGTATTAGGTTTTATTTCTCATGTTTTTACTTTAGGCGCTTTCAATAAATTGGGTGTTTAATTATCGCAAATTCAATACATTGTTTGTTCTTTTCTTCTCTAAAATGGTTAGGATAAGCTTAGTAGTGACACGTAGTGACTTGAAAAACCTTTAGGACTTATAATTAATAAAAAGTTGTTTTGATCAGTTAGATGAACATGCCAAGTTAGAGGTACCGTAAAGGCGATAATTAAACTATTAGCAATCCTCGAGCCTAGTTAATCTTTAGTTAGGTAGGAAATAATAGAAGTTCTTATGTCTCACTTAGTTTCTAGCCGATCTCAAAAGGCTAATGGCGACTCTCGTTTCATGAAAAATCATTTAAGATTAATTCAAATTTAAAAAGAAATCCAAGGGTTTGAGAGAGCTCGTGCCTATTTGAGAGCCATCGGCCTACTTTTTGGGCATTACCTTTAACCCTTTTTTCATTTTCCAACCTTGGCAAAAAATTTGGGAGGGTGGCATTTGCCATGTGTCTCACATTTATTAAGTGGGAAAATTGTCTAAAAAGTATTGAATCTATTGCACTTTTGTCAATTAGCTATAAATATTTTAATATTGCCAATTTAGTCTTAAACTTTTTCATTTTTTGCCGATTTCTCTTCTGCCAATTTTGACTGAAAATTATTGATGTGGACATCGGCGATGCCACATAGGACCGCCAGTCTTTGACGTGAACAAATTTTAATAATCTTTTAATATTTTTTGAATTTTTAATATTTTTTCTTTATTTTCTTTTTACTTTCTTCTTTTCCTTTTTCTTTGGTGATTGGCCATTGGCCACAGGTGACGGTCAGCCACTGGCCATGGTGGGCCAGTTGGCCTTGGCCAGGTGAGGCCTAGGTAGAGTTGGCCTCGCTTAGGCTAGATATAGCAAAGCTGGCCCTTGCCCAAGCTAGGGTGGTTGGCAGCCTTGCCGGGTGTCACCATGACCAAGCCGACACCCGGCGAGGCTGCCTTGGCTTGGGTGAGGGTTGGCCTCGCCTAGTTTGGGTGAGAGTCAGTCTCACTTGGCTTGGGCGAGGGCTCCCTTCATTGGGGCTCGCCCTAGCCTGGCTGTCACTTTTGGCTGGTGGCTGACCACCAGCAAAAGGAAAAGGAGAAAGTAAAAAAGAAAAATTTAATAAAAATTATCAATGTCAGCGTTAGCAATCCTATGTAAAGCACTATTGGCGTTCATGTTAGCGATTTTCAGCCAAAATTGGCTAAATGGACTCAATTGGCAAGAAGTGAAAATGTTTAGAATTGAATTGACAAAATTGTAATGGGTTTAGGACTTTTTGAACAATTTTCCCTTTATTGATTAGTATTGGTTTTATTGATTTGTAATGGTTAAACTCCATTTCTAGTTAAATTTAAGTTTCAAAAAAAGAAGAAGATCTAGATAAAATATCTCTTACATTTTTTTAAATAATGTAGGGGTAGTTCATCTTAATCTAATTTTGAATAATGCAAATTCATAATTAAATGTTATAGTTTATTCATTCAACTAAAAATATTTTACGAAGATTGAAGTAAATGGTATGGAGTATTCAATTCAGCCGATTTTCAAACATACACATTTATATTTCATTTAGTTTTATATACCTCTTTTGAAATCAGCATATTCTAAGTATAGCTTTTGTCATGTAAAGCAAATCCCTTTTGCGAAAAAGTGCAGGTGATTTCTCCCCGGCAGGGGCATTTTATAGTTTTGCACATAGCCTGAACTTGAAGTTGATTTATAAAGATGAGATAAGAGAAAAATCCATGGGCTTTATTGTTTCACAGATCGTGCTTTCAATCTCACATGTCAAACAGAATATAAATAATGGGTGAGGACAGATGATCTCGAGTTCAGAGAATATGACATTGAAATCCATCCACTCTAAAATGAAAATCAAATCAAATCTGTCAAAAAGCTAGTAATATTCAAACTCTTCTTTCTATTATATGTGTATTTTAGTAAATTTTGAGTTCAAACTTTCCGGCCACATTTTGCATGTCCAAATGGAGAACAATCCCAAATATTATATATGTGAAAAATTAGTTGACATAAATCACCAAAACTACCATATGGTAAATTAGGGTAATGCACATGGGACTCTCTTCTCAAATTAATAAAAGAAAGCTTTGGATGAGTATGAAAGTATTTGAGCGAGCAAATTCAAGCTCTATATCAGATCATAGCATTTCTTTACGTGTCCCTTTATCCGTCACAGAAAGGATAAGAAAAGGAAAAGAAAAGCAGCACACCATTCAAATCAATTTTTCAGTTTTGAGTTCAACATTTCGAAGTTCCGTTGTCAGCGAGACCACCATGAGAAGGCTCAGATACATGCTGCGACCGGAGAAGGGCAGTGTCTTTCCACCACAAGATCTCTCTCTCTTTCTCAGATAGCTTATGCTCCAAACGCCCTAAAGATGCTTCAAGCTCTTTGATTCGTTCTTGCAATCTTGCTCATGAAACCTCCTCTCGAGCTCAACAGGGGAAACTCCCCTCCGCTCTGAACTTCAGTCACTTCGTCTCTGGGGTTCATTAATTTCCCAAAACTCGTGCTACAGCCACTTGCTGAAGCAGATTACTTGGGGGCAACCTGCTATACCGAGTTTATAGATCGTAAGCTCTAACATTCAGATGAAGAGATAATCATCAACCACACTCAAAACAACTGTAGCTAAAATTTATCCCAAAAAGGGGTCTGACTTTTGAGCAGATCCTTGCATTACTTTTGTTTTGACAACCAACTAAAAAAAGAATGTACTCCTTCAAAGGCACAAACATAATGACTGAAACAAGAGAGAACTGGAAATTATTGTTCCCAGTCAATGGCCTTGAACTGAAGGTTCAGCTATAACAGCAACGTATGCATCAGAGAGCACTTTTTTCGGACTTATGAAAAGGCATAAGCGAGCAGAGTACTGAACTCGTTGGATTCTGGAGTTCCTCCATGTCTAGGGACAGAGAAAGCAATCATATTTCACAGAAATGAGGAGACAGCAAAAAAGTGGAAAACCAGAGAGCAGACAATGCATAAATTTACATATGTTTCAAAATCCTTCGGCAGTTTCTATTGCCACCCTTCTACAGGTACGCAGAAGAACATTTTTGCTCACAAAAATTGAGTGTGACCACAAAGAATGACCATAAAATTGACCAACAATCTTTGTAGAAAACACTAAGCCCTGCACCTAATAGCCAGGAAGATACCTTTTTTTCCTCTTCTTTTTCCCTTTCGCAATAGCACCAAGAGACACTAAGCATGTAAATTGACAAGGAGGTTGGAAACAGGACAGGACTTCAGCCATGTATATATAATTTGCAGAAACAAACCAAACCAAACCAAAATGTGACAGAAAAGCTGATGCCTATAACTGGTTCTCTTCACTCTGATAGAAAGCAAAACCGTTCTGCATTTGACTAGAGAACAAATGCAGATAAAAGAGAACTTGTGATGAAGAAAGTTTGCCATGCCTTCTGTGCTAAGTACTAAAAGGCTTGAACATATGAGTAGGTAGCAACGGTATGGAAGTAAAAAATCAGGAATGCAAATGGAGCAAGGCCCTATTTGGTAACCATCAAAACAAGGCCCGATTCTGATTCTTTGTTCCCGGGAGTAGTTTGAGAACAAAATCACGTTTAATAAAATTTTTGTTCCGGGAACAAATTTCTATTTTTTGTTCCCGGAAGTAGATTTGGAACAATATCAAGAATAAAAAAAAAGTTAATTCTTGTTCCGGGAACAAATCTAAAAATCAAAACAAACTCTTCTTCTTCAATTTTCTCTTCTTCTTCTTCTCTTTTCTTCTTGTTCATCGACCGCCCCGTCTGCCGCCGCCGCCATCCGCCGCCATCCGCCGGCAACCGATCCGGCGAGCTCGCCGGAGGCAAGCCCAGCCACCAGCAAGCTCGCCCAGCCTTGCTTGTGGCCAAGCGGGCCTCGCCCAACCCCGGCAAGGCTCGCCTAGCCACCAGCTAGATGAGGGCTGGCAACCTCAATGGAGTGTCACCGTCCCTCATTGGCTGAGCCTCCCAGGCTGGCCTCGTTGAGGCTAGGCGAGCCTCGCCGATGATCAAGCGGGCCTCACCCAACCCTGGCAAGGCTCACTCAGCCCCGCCGGTGGCCAGGTAAGCCTCGCCCAGCCCCGGCGAGGCCGAACCTTGGCGGGACTAGGTGAGGCTCGGCCAACGAGGGCTGGCAACACTCCGGTGAGGTCATTGGCCAAAAGAAAAAGAAAAATAGGAGAAAAAGGAAAAAAAAAAAGGAAAAAAGTATAAAAAATTATTTAAAAATTAAAATAAATTGATTTGGAACAAAATTAATGAGCACGGTACCAAACACAATTCTATTATAGAATCAGAAATTTTGGATAGTTACCAAACGGCTTAAATACTTAGAAATTATTTCCGGGAACAGAATAAAAAATAATAATTTCTTATCAAAATCTATTCCCAGAAACATAATCGTTACCAAACGCGCCCTAAAAATCTGACTGCCATGTGGAGTTCAATCTGACAAAATTAGGGGACAAACTGTGAAACATGCAGAATTAGAATAAACTAAAGCTCGGAAACTTTTCTCCTAAAACCTTCAGATGTTGAGACTCTGCTGCAGCATTTGTTAACACTAATGTATCCAAAATTGGAATCAATCTAAATGATTGCTCTTGTACCACCTTCCGTGGAACAAGTGAAGGAAACTTCAATTGAGGGTGGTTTACATTCCAAGACATCCAAAACAACTGAAACACTATCATGGTTTTGACAGTGAGAATACACGAAATTCAGCAACCAATTCCATGCACAGACAAGCATCAAGGAAAGCTAGTGTTTCTCGGAGAGCCCCCTACATCCGGGAATCACACAGAAAATCAGAACACATAGAACCTTACCTTTATCATTTCCTGATATGATTGCTTGGAAGAGGCTTCAGCATCCAACTGAAGCTCCAAGCGCTCTAACTCAGCTTCTAATTCTGCTTCCACTTCTTCAATCCCTTCCACAGGTTCTTGTTTAGACTCACATCCACTGGACTGATTTGACTGCATGTCTATGTTGTTCTGGCAAAAGAGAGAGCGTTCTATGGGATTGTTCCAAAAGGTGACTGCCGCAGCTCAAGACTTCCTTTATATCAGTGAAAAAAGAGGCAACACATTCCGTCAACTCAGATGGTTCACGAGAAGAATCTTTCCTCTGTACCTTTTCTTTCACGTTCTGTAGAAGAACTTCCAATTCTTTCCACAAATCCTCCATTTTGTGGAGTTCATTCTTATTCACAGAGATACAAAAGACTCCCTGCAAATTCCAGGTTGAACATATTCTCTTTTCCTCTATTGTCCTGGATAGAGGACCATGCAAGCAACAATCACTCACAATCCTTCATTTAATAGTGATGAAAGAGAACATTTTCATGGGAGCGTATAGAAGATGTTACTCATCACTTATCACGTCTCAACTGGGGTGTTTGATGTGAATAGGCATGTTATTTGTGTTCCACTAACATGCACACCCCTAGCTATTATGGTGAATCAAATTGCTGAAAGAGGTTATATTCCTACATGGGTAACCAGATTTGATCCATCTGGGCATGGCTGGTACACTTTATAAAAGATTAAAAGGATAAACTAATGTTGGATACACCCAGTCCAACTACAGCATATAGCCTCTTGCCCCGAAACCTCTTAACCTTCACGTCCTAGCTTCACTGTTTGGGCTTATTCGGATTTGTTTATCCACAGCGAATATAATCTTCAGATATAACCAGCAAAACAAATTCAGTTGGCTCAATTGTCCATACCACCAATCCTCATTCTGTTTAGGTTCAACCAGCTGCATGAAAGGACTGAAGTATGCGCCAAGTACAGAACCCTTTCCACAAATAAAGATTTGTGATCAGAATCACGAGACAACCTCCATTAAGAAGCTTCCATTGTACATAAAGAGGTTTTGAATTATCGCTTAAGCAGTGTTACAAAATAGGCCGGGAACCCTGCAATATTGTTCATGACCTCAAGCTGTTATTCATTAATACCATTAATTCGTTTTTCCTGAATCATCTACATCACAACTACATGCAAAAACAGGGCTTTGGTTTCCCACCAGTTTAATGTTCATAAAAACATTCCTTTTCAGATTTGGCCTAAATTCTACAGCACATCAAAAGGATTGGGGGGGGGGGAGTCAACACAGACAAGGTAAAAATTTTCCAAATGAAACAGGTATAATTTGGCCATAGCGTTGTATTTACACATGCATGTCATGAAAAGCAACTCCAATTCTGATACCATCTCATTTCCCTCAAACCATACATAGCATAAGACACTTGCAAACAATCAAACATCTGACAGATCGTCCACACTAAGGAAACTTAGCATTGAAAAACATCATTTTTCACAACAAAAAGCTCAGAACTTGAAATAGTTTTTTTTTATCATCACCTGATTCATCCTTCCAGTTGACCGTGTGCGACGAACCATCCTCAACCTTCGTCTTATCCTTGAAACGCTCAGACTCCCCAGCCCATTGCCAAATTCCCTCTCTTCTTTCTCTCAAATCTGCCCCATCACACCCTTCTTCTCCTTTCGCCATCTGGACCACCTCGAAATTGCCCGACCCAGCGATGAACACTCGAACCCACAAGACTTCGCTTCATCTTGCCGCCGAAGACTGCTCATCCTGAATTCCTGCCAACTCCACTCTCTTTGTCGTCGTTTTCTTCTTCTTCTTCTTCTTCTTCCTCCTCAAGTAGTAGAGAATCAGCGATTCATATTCGGGGACTACAGTATCTGGTCATGATCTGGTTAATCCCATCATCAATGTCATGAATGTTGTCCATGAATCTAGAGTCAAGAGTGTCACAATATAACTGTTTCTGCAAATTTACAAGGCCCCATTTTACTGATGATTATTGAACATCTCCAAGAAAGCAGCAATCTTCGAAGTATGAACAGAGCTGGTTGAAGACAACCTTCGCAAGTTGTTTTGCCAACACCACCCATCCCATGAATACCAACAAAACAAACACCATCACAGTCAACATCCAACAGTTTAATTATGTCTTCTACATGATCATCCACTCCAGCCAGCTGATTCGTCACATACTTATGTTTTATCTTCAACTTAACCTAAACCTCTCGGATGATCAACTATATAGTTTCCCCATGCCTGCCACATATATGAACTGCCTCAGTTAAAAGAAGATGGTGAATGGAGATGTTATCATATCTTTCAAGTCAAAGCAAAAGTATTTGGATTTACTCATAGATGATTTGCAAACAAGGAGTCAGTTCAAGAAACATGCACATTGTACAAAGGTAAAATTTTACATACTAGACGGAGTTCCCATGTTTTATACCTCTTTCCCAACAATATAAATTCTCCCAACAATATAAATTCTCTATTTTCTTTAGTTCTTTTTATACTATCAATAGGAATGCAACTTAAGCTTAAAGTTCTTCCAGCTTCCTGAATGATTTCCAAGCTAGATTGAGCAGGATGGAACAAATAACTGGACTTGTAAGTTCAATTAAAAAAATTGAGTTGAGCCAGAGCAGAAAGAAAACATAAAAGGAAGAATTGATGAAAAGAAGTCGAGAAAAAGAGTAAAAAATATCCAGTGAAGGTTAAGAGAGGAGAGGGGGGGGGGGTGAAGGGGGAAGGAGGCAGATTGCTAAAATAAAGCATTCCTCAGAAACCACTAGTTGCTTCACTCCTTCAAACATCAGAGTACGGATGTGATATTAGAGTTCAGACAAGGCATAACATACAGGCAAAAGTTTTGAATATCTTGGAACTTGTACGCACCCTCAAGTATTTGTAGGTTCTAGAACTATGGAATCCACATGTATGACAGAGGAGGTGTGCAATATTATCTCATTGCGAATGCCTTCTTTATAGGATGCTTAATTATGATTTACCCACTTGATGTTTTTTGTTTGGTCTCTGTTTGAACTCTACTCTGAAGTCAGAAATTGCATTCTAAACTAGCCAAATGACTGAAATTTTTTTGTGGAACTTCCTGTTGTGGTTGGTATATGAGTGAGCATGACCAAAGCGGAGAGTTAATCAACTCATCAGTTTGCTCCTACCGGTCACCACTTGCCACTGATGGAAAGGCCGATGAAAGTCAGGAACAGTATACAGATTCCCCAAGCTCATTAATCTTGAAAGTTGGTCATTGACTACTAAAATGGAGTCTGCCAGATTTTGCGAGTCTATACATCAGTGACCCCACCAAACACAGAACATACTAGCAGCCAACAGAGACCCCAGACAATGTACAATTACTGCCAACTTCTTCCCACATTTCAAACTGTCGAAATTCCCAGAAATCTTATTTATGCAGAAAATGGCAAAGACTGAGGAGTTCAAATTGTCCATTCTAATAAAACAATCAGATTGTGTATAAATGACACGAAAATATTAACAAAAGAACAGCAAATTGAGAAATTAGTAATTACCCTCTCGTCTTGAGGTCCATCCCTTCAATTCAGCAACTTCAACAAGAGCATCCCCCCACCTCTTCGCTTCCTCATCCCCAAACTTCTTCCTGTGCTTGGCCATGGCATTCCTGTACAGCCCAGTCCTGAGCTTCACATCCGAAGGCGACGCGTTGAAGAACACCGGCAAGATCTCCTTATTCCCCTTCGACCGAGCCACGCAGTCCACCATGTGGGCGACCTCGCGGAGGCACCACGAGCTCGACGCGTAGTCCCTGGAGAAGATGGGCATGCAGATCTTGGACACGTCGAGCGCCCGCATGAGCTCGCCGCCGATCTCCCTGCCGACGCGGAGCTCCTCGTCATCTCGGTAGACGCGGGTTCCGGCACTGAGCATGTCGTGGTAGAGGCAATCAGTAAACCCCGTGCGAGTGTCCGGCCCCCTGAAGCTCAGGAACACCTCGTACTCCTCGCCGGCCGGTGCCGGCGCGTCGCCGCCGCTCGCCGCGGCTCCGGGGTTGTTCGTCTCCTCTCTCTTGACCGTCGCGGTGGGTTTGCGGAAGATTTTGGACGCTTTCGACTTGACTAACGCGAGCACGGTCGGAGCGAGCAGTCCCAAGGCCCTGACAAAGATGCAACGAAGTTTGAAGACCAGGTTTTTCATTTCCATCTTTTGGGTTGGTGAGCTTTGAGGCGGAAGAGAAAAAAGGAAGAGTAAGAGAGCGGCTTACAGTCCGCGAGCATCATGGCGGCGAACATGGCGGACACGCCGCGGGACGCGCGGTGGTAGCCGAGCGGCGGCGGCTGGCAGGACGAGCACCACGCGAAGGAAGAGCCGCACGTCGTCGGAGAACGACACGGCGCGTGGAGGATGAACTTGAACCCCATCGCGATCGCGGGACAGTTCGGTGGTCGCTTCGGATGGGATGTAGAAGACGATCGTCCAAAGAGAGATTGTGCAGTAATCTTGGCGTTCGGTCTGGTCAAAGAGTTGACTTTGGGACTGTCGATGTGCTTCGGGACAAAGCACGAAGGAAGGGCGGGTCGGGGGAATTTGGTTCCTGGACCAATTGAATCTCGGCCGCTGATCTTGTGGACAGGCACGTGGGGCCCGCCTGGTCCATAGGTGGAGATTAAGAGCCGTGATTCATTTGGTACGTTGTATTCGAATATAGGTAAATATTTCTCAAAGAGTGGGGGGAAATGATAGGAAGCCAAAAGGATTTTGAGAATTAAAAAGCTACTTGCATTTTTTACAAGTCAATAATTTCCCATAAATACGGGCTTTTTAATACGTGTACGCAAAATAATCATAAGATAAATTGAATGAGGATCATTATAAATGGTGGGCTCCATCAGATTTTTTTTTTTTTGGTCGAGAACTTCATGAAACTTGATGGTAATAACTTTTTAAAGTTCAAAAAAATATATAACGAGTTATTATTCGCATCTATCTAAATACTTTTTTCTCTATAAAAAGTTTACTTTGCACATTGAAATTTATTTAAAAGAAAATATTCATTATTCACGAGTTAATATTATCAGTAAGTCAAAAATACCTTAAATACATGAAAGTTTATTACTTTTTTGTATAAAAAATAACCAAGCGTTGAAATACACAGAGTTTTGTAGGGATTGATATTAATGACCTTATAATTCATCAACAGGAGTGCATCTCTTACCATCTTTCTTCCCAAAATGCTATCATATTGCCTTCTTATATGAACCAATTTGCTATATTACTTTACATGGCCTTTTTTCAAAGGTTTTCTCAGGTACGCGTAGGAACCATCTTGGTTCTTGTCCCCGAAGTATATCAATATCCAGAATCTCAAATCATTCTTCTCGGCCATCCTTTGGTTTTTTTTTTTTTTTCCTCAGTGGATTTTAATTCTTTCTAGGTGAGAACAATGTGAATGAATGGGACCGAATGAGCTTCAGTTATAAGTCTATAGGATCTTAATCCTTATATTTTCATGTTCCAACGACTTGGTCAATGAGAGTGGGACAATAAGATTTGAATAAGATGTCACTTCTAGTGAATTTTAAAGATGGTGAAGGGAACATGACATATCAAATTGCACACCAAACAAGAGGGGAGCATTTCCTGATCATTGAAATCAACTCATAAGAGACTAACATGGTGGTAACGTTCAGCATTGGAATTTCAATTTATGTCTAAATTAGATGAAGCTTAGGTGACCTCTTGAGGAAGTGTCTACCTGTATACCAAAGCACAAAATCAATTGTGCTCGATGTGGGATCAATCAACATAGACAATTTCTCGAGTGAGTTAATTTATGAGTGTGCTACAAGCTTTTTACAACGCTTCAATAATGCCTCGGGAGAGAGCATATCTAAATACCAAATTCATTTCTTTCTTCCACCTCTTGACTCATTTTGATGCCATCATATTGCTCACTTCACTATCCCATCCATTAGCCAGGCAACAATTTTCGCCGCAAGGCTAATTATTACCGCAAGGGAGCTTTATGTACAGCTAAAGGAGCATAACAAAGACAGGCGATGGGCGTTAACGCCTAACCACCGGCGTTTGTGTAGTTCAGTAATTTTCAGAATTTCTTCCTAAATCATTTTACGCTATGAATGCGCTTGTCTTTCTAATATCGTTGTTTCAACATTAGTAAAGTCTAAATTTTCACAAACTGAAATCATAATCTTTGCTCGCATTCAAGTTTTGGTTAAATGTTTGGCCGGTTGATTCTTAAATTACCTCAAAGAAAGGCCTCATTTATTCTTGTCCTTGAGAAGGAGAGGCTTTGATAGCAAACGCAGAGAATGAATTAAGGAACAGACTGGACGTCTTGTAGCTTGTTAGATCGAACATTATCTCTATTACAGAACTTAAAAATTCATGTGCAATAATTTGAGAAAAGAAAACAAAAACCTCCGTCTTGGTGAAGCTTTCGTCATCACCAAACCGTAATCAACTCCGGGAGATTCGGGAACCTGACAACTTGATTAACTCGAATGAAGAATGGCAACACTGAAGGCGGTGTTCAGGATGAATTTCACCAGCAGAGCTGACGAAAGCACAGGCCCGTGATGGCTCCCGATTAGAGAGTCCTGGCAATGTCGCCCATGTATGCTGGATCTTATTCTACTTCTTCGTTTTCTCTTTCTCATCGCGGTCAAAGAGCTCAGCGGCAGCAGATGGCTCTTGGAGGATGCATCCTACAGGCTACAAATAACAGTGAACGGTGTTTTGGTGAATCGCACCTTTATAAAAGCAGTACAAATAGAACACTGACAATATATGGAGCAATTCAAGTGTAGGGGTTACCTTCAGCAATGGTTTTGATGCGGGACTGTTGATGCCGCTACCAATGGCTGGATGCCAAGAATTTGTCTGGGGTATTTTGTGGCCCTGCACAGATCCAGTGCAATATGCACAAAAGGAATTCGTGGAACCGATAAAATCCAACTTTGTTTCGGATAAAAAGAATTGTAAACAGAATTGGAGCATGTACCTTAGGTCGCTCTCCAGTTTCTTAGACTAAAAGGAGATGTCCTGTTGAACACGCGAAAGTACAACAGTAGTTCGTACAGGACGGAGACTATTAAGCCGCTGGGTATATGTCCTGTTTAACACGCTTGGATAATTTTGGTAGACTGGGTCGATCTTCAAAGATACCTTTCACCTTCCTGAGACGTGGTAAATCTTTGAGCCCGTTAAGGTTTGTCACACCTTTGCAATATAAAATTATCAGGACTACCAGACGATTTAAATCTTCAAGACAAATAATCTCTGCTAATTCGCAGTATTTTAGTTTTAGTTCTGACAGATGATGTTGCAGACTAGAAAATGTTGGCTTCGGAATCTTGCAGTGTTTGAGCCGCAGAGTCAATAAGCTTGAGGAGGGAAGTTGTGCGAGGTCTAGCTCCTTCATGTAGGATAAAGAGAGTTCCCGGAGCTGAGTAAGGGCACTAAAATTCCCAGGGAGATTGGTGACCTTTGAAACGGACAGTTGCAAGGTCTCTAGACTTGGTAATCTCGTGATCCACTCAACATTTGGAGTCTGACCCAATGACCCGCTTCTGGCTGCTTATAATATTTCAAGCATAGCTCTTTCAGATTTGTCAAATATGACAAGTCGGGGACCGTCATGTTTCTGGATCCCCAGCGGAGACTGAGTAAACTGGAGGGCAACTCTGGCAGTGCTTGAAGTCGGTTGCATCGAAGGATGTCAAGGATTTGGAGACGAGAGTGACCACAAATTCCCTGAGGCAGCCCAGCCACATTGGACGACGACAATCTCAAAATTCTCAAGGAGGATAAGCCTGAAATATCACAAGGAACTTGGCCCCCCAAACTTCTGCAGCCAGAGAAATCTATCTCTTCCAGTTTCTTCAACTTCACAATATCTTCAGGAAATTTTTGTAGGTGAGTGTGTTCCATCTTCAGCGTTTTCAGATGTCTCAAATCCTTGACTGACCCTGGGAGTTCTATGATTCCAGTGTATGAAAGGTCCATCACCTCCAGCAGCCTCAGGTTCCCCATGGAAGGTGGAACTTCCGACAACCTCTCACAATTCCTTAGAGAAAGTCTCCGAAGATTCTGAGGAAACTCAAAAGGTTTCGGATTTTCCGGATGCCAATTAATAGCACCATCCAGAGCAAGACTTTTGAGTTTCGTTAGGTGGCCAATTGGGGATATATCTTTCAGCTTTTCACAGCCACAAGCACTAAGTTTTTCGAGTTTCTGCAAAGAAGCTTTTTGGATATGAATTGTTTCGATGCCAGTTCCATCAATCAGAAGTTCCTTCAAAGATTTCATCTGGGCTAGTTCTGGGGGCAACTTCTTGACTCGCCTGCAGTTTCTCAAATTGAAGGAACTCAAGTTCTCCAGTCCGCGAATGAATGTCCCAATTTGAGATAGCTGAGTACAATCTTCCAGTATCAGAATCTCCAAATTGACTGGAGCTTGAAAGTCCAACAATGCATGTAACTTATCACATCCTCGTAGGTTCAAGACTTTCAATTCCTCTACCTTCTGCAATGAATGTGCAAAAGAAGATATTAAACTTTACTCACTCGTACCTAAAATCTTAACGCGAGATTTAAAAAGCAAATATCGGCCATACCTCCATGATTTGCCTCCAGACTTGTGAATATTTGGTGGCCGGACTCCAAGACAGATCAAGAATGAGTAACTTTTTCAAATCCATATTACATAGCTCAGGCCAATCAAGCCACCTCAAATCTGGAAGAAGATTCTTAGAGTTTCCCTCAATCTCAGCCCCATCCAGTCAGGTACCTCAAATTCGATTTTTTGCCAAGCGCTTCAAATGTAAAACGGACGATGCCAGCCTCTCCAACTGGGAGACTAATGCCTTCGATACATGCATTAGGTTGTCAAGTGTCGACGGGGGAAAACGTACGAGTAAGTTTTTTTTTTTTTTTTTGGTCGGTCCCTACATACGCCTACTCTACACTCACTGCAGAGACTTGTCATCGCCTCTCGCTTTCTTGCGTGGGAGTCGCAACCCACTCTCGAAACTTACGCGTCCCTACCCCCCATCCCCCCCTGAGAAGGTGGGGATTTGAACCCCTCACCTCCCCCTTCCAAGTTGGAAGGGTGGCCACTGGGGCGAACCCCCAGTGGTTGTACGAGTAAGTTGAAAACTTTAATTTCTTACTCCTTTTAATGAAACGAGACAAATTAGATTTACAAAAATCAAGCGAAATGTATCGCATTAGTTTTATTTTTCAATATAACAGAAGTCGAAATTGACCGTAATGTGTATAGCAAGTTACACATGCTAATCAACAACATTAATTATTTGACAAAATGAAATGGTTTAGTGCATTGCTGATATGGCTACCCCAGCTGCACCCAATATGTTATTTTTAAATGTCAGAGTGGAAAAGAAAAATAATAGAAATCGCAGTTCAAGAGCCATTTTATCTTCTCCCAACCACCATGTTATTCGAATTGGCTCCCCAAATGACCATCCCACCTCAATTATCGCACGAAAGCACTATATAAAAGATGACAAATAAAGGTAATTATCAATTAAATGCTAATTCTGTGGTAAAGGGCTGTTGAACCGGTGGGTAATGGGCAGAGACGCTAACTGAATAATACTTACTGGTTTATACATAGAAATTATTAGATGCCAGAAGATCATCTAAATCATCAGAAAGGAATATGGAATGTTTGCAAAAATAGCGACAGAAGAGAATGTAGGTGGACTAGAATACATTTATTCAAGCGAAATGTATTGCATTAGTTTTATTTTTCAATATAATAGATGTTGAAATTGACGGTAATGTGTATAGCAATTTATACATGCGAATCGACGACATTAATTATTTGACCCAAAAAAAGAACATTAATTGCAACAAATCGCCAATTACAGATTCTATCGGTTCTTAAACAAAATCAGCATTAATGAATCAATGACCAAAAAAAGTAGGAACCTTTTTTTTTTTACTTAAAACAATACTTTTGCTTTTTTCAATCAATATGTATTTTTTAGTAATGTGAAGAGGAGAAGCAGAAGAAAAAATAAGGCGTGGCTCGACAAAAAGCTCTGTTCTCCATGCTTTGTTATTATTTATAGATGTATAGATGAATACAGAGCATGCTTCCCATCACCATGAACTCGGATTCTATCCACAGGTGCGAGAGGGAAGAAAATCGAATAAGAAGAGGAGAAGAGAACGATGGATGAAAAGTATCCTTTTCCATGCAGCAGATCAATTATAAAGACGCATCTCTCCATCTCTCTCAACATCGCAATCATCCTACTCAATTTCACGAACACGAGCACACTCTCTTGTAGTTCCTTCTAATTAGATCTCTGTCAAATCCTTTTCACTTCGCCATCCTATAATGAACTCCTGGAGATTCGGAACCCGATGACTTGATCAACCGAAACGAATAAAAGCAAAACTTGAAGGCGGTGTTGAGGACGAATCTCACTAGCAGAGCCGAAAAAAGTGAAGGCCCGTGATGCTTCACGTCCGTGAAGTCCTCGCAACGTTGCATACGGATGCTGCATCTCGTTTTTCTCCTTCGTCTTCTCTTTCTTCGTGATTGAAGAGCTGAGAGGCAGCGGATGGCCTTTGGATGATGCATCCTAAGGCTACAAATAACAGTAAATGGTGTTTTGGTGAATCACACCTTCATATAAACAGTACAAATAGAACAACAAAATATGCAGAAATTCGAGTGGAGGCGTTACCTTCGGCAATGGTTTTGATGCGAGATTCTTGATGCCACTGACAATCGCCTGACAAGAAGACTTTGCCTGGGGTATTTTGTGGCCCTGCACAGATCCAATGCAATATACGCATAAGGAGTTCACGGAACTAATAAAATCCAACTTTGTTTCGGTTAAAATGAATTGTAAACAGAATTGGAGCGAGTACCTTAGAGAGGTGGCCACCCGGTTTCTCAGACTAAGAGATGTCATGTCGAAGACTCAAAAGTTCAACGGTAGTTCGTACAGGACAGAGACTATCCACCCACAGACCGAGAAGAAGGCGGGAGACAAGTGTCCACTTCACATCCACGTTCGCGTAATTCTGATAATCTGTCAGCATCAAAAGGGTAAACTTGCACCTTCCTGAGACGTCGTAAATCTCTGAGCCCATTAAGGTTTATTATCCTGTTGCAATGAAAAACTTTCAGGACTTCCAAAAGCTTTAAATCTTCGAGACCATCAATCTGTGCTAAATCGCAGTCCTCTAGTTCTAGTTCTGACAGATGTTTCAGAATAGAAAATTTTAGCTCTGGAATCTTGCAGTGTTTGAGACGCAGAGTCCATAAGTTTGAGGAGGGAAGTTGTGTGAGGTCTAGCTCTTTCATGTAGGATAAAGTGAGTTCCCGGAGCTTGGTAAGACCACGAAAACTCCCAGGGAGATTGGTGACATTTGGAAGGGACAATTCCAAGGTCTCTAGCCTTGTCAATCCCATGATCCACCAAATATTTGGGGTCTGATTCGATGACCCTGCTTCTATCTGCTCATCAACATTCAAGCATAGCTCTTTTAGATTCGTCAGATTTGTCAATATGGGGTCTGCCATAATTTTGGATCCCCAGCAGAGAGTGACTAAACTGGAGGGCAACTCTGGCAGTGCTTGAAGTCGTTCACATTTACGTACATCAAGGGTTCGGAGAAGAGGGAGACCGCAAATACCCTGAGGCAGCCCAACCACAAAGGATGACGATAATCTCAAAATTCTCAAGGAGGATAGTCCTGAAATATCACAACTATCTTCTTGGGCCTCCAAATTTGTGCAGCCAGAGAAATCTATCTCTTCCAGTTTCTCTAACTTCACAATATCTTTAGGAAATTTTTGTAGGGGGGTGCGTTCCATCTTCAGCATCTTCAAATTACTCAAATCCTTGACTGACTCTGGTAGTTGTGTGATTCCAGTTTCTGAAAGGTCCATTTCCTCCAGCTGCTTTAGCTTCCCGATGGAAGGTGGAAGTTCACACAACTTCTTACAATGCCTCAGAGAAAGTCTTTCAAGATTCGGAGGAAAATCAAAAGTTTCTGGAACCCAATCAATAATAGCACCACCCAGAGCAAGACTTTTGAGTTTCGTCAGGTGGCCAATTGCGGATATGTCCTTCAACTTTTTACAGTCACGAGCACTAAGTACTTCAAGGTCCTTCAAAGAATCATTCTCGATATGAATTTCTTCGATGTCAGTTCCGTCAATCAGAAGTTCCTTCAACAATTTTTTGCCGCGCAGTCCTTGGACCAACTGCTGGACCCCCTTGCACTTTCTCAAATTCAAGGATTTCAAGCTCTCCAGTTTACTGATGAGCGCCCCAAGTTTAAGTGACCACTTACAATCTTCCATTATCAATATCTCCAAACTGGTTGGAGCTGGAGACCTCAACGATGCCCTTAACAGATCACATCCTTGTAGGTTCAAGACTTTCAATTCCTTCACCTTCTGCAATGCATGTGCAAAACAAGACATCAGACTTTACTCATTCGCACCTAAAATCTGAACGCAAGATTTAAAAAGCCAAAATCGGCCATACCTTCATGATTTGACTCCAGATTTGCGAATATTTGGTGACCAGACTCCCAGACAGATCAAGAATGAGTAACTTCTCCAAATCCATATTACATAGCTCAGGAATGAAACGGTAGGCGTGCCAATCAAGACACCTCAAATTTGGAAGAAGATTCTCAGGCTCTCTCTCAATGTTATCCTCCTCCAGTGTGAGCCGACTCAAATTTGAAAGAGGATTCTCCCTGTTAGCCTCAACCAGTCTGAGGTACCTCAAATTCGATTTTTGGCCAAGCGCTTCACATGTAAAACGGACAGAGCCACCCTCTTCAACTGTTAGACTAATGCCTTGGACCCTTTCATTATGCTGTCAAGTGTTGACGGGGGAAAACGGATGAGTAAGGGTGCGTTTGTTTGCGTTTCTGTTTAAAAATTGTTCAAATAGAAAAAAGTATTTCTGTTCCAGGGAACAATTTTTGAACAAAAAAACGCGTTTGGTAAATTTGTTTCGGGAACAAAAAATAAACGGAAACACGTTTGGTAAATTTGTATAATTTTTTTATTTCTTTTATTTTTTAATATTTTTATTTTATTTTTTCTATTTTTTTCTTATTTTCCTTTTTTCTTTTTTCTTTTTCTTTTTTCTTCTTTTGGCCGGTCGCCGGCCTCGGCCATGGCCGACAAGGGCCGGCGGCCTCGCCCAGCCACGGCGAGGCTCACTAGCCTCCGGAGAGGCCGACCTCGCGCTGGGCTGGGCGAGCTCGATCTCGCCCAGATCCGGCGAGGTCCGGGCGAGGCCGAGCCTCGCCGGCCGCCGGGCGAGCTCGACCTCATTTCGGATCCGGGCGAGCTCGAGCTCGGCCTCGCCGGGGCCGGCGAGCCTCGCCGTGGCGGGCGAGCCGCCGCCGGCCCTCATCGGCGGGTCGCCGGCCATGGCCGAGGCCGGCGACCGGCGAAAGAAAAATAGAAAGAATAAGAAAATAAAAAAGTGTTTCTAAGTTTTGTTTCAGAAATAAGAAACAACTTTTTATTGTTTCTTATTTATTTCTCTTTTTTGTTTCGGGAACAAAAGAAAAAAAAGCGAACGTAAACGCGTCAAACGTCAAACGCACCCAAACGCTTTTTATTCCTTTTTGTTTCCGGAACAAAAAAAAAAGAAAAAGTGTTTAAAAACATAATAAAAAAAAACACAAACAAACAGGTCCTAAGTTGAAAAACTTTAATTTCTTACTCCTTCTAATGGAAGGAGACAAATTAAATTTACAAAAAATCAAAAGGGTATCCATTTCGCGTTTCAAATCGTGTTTAAGAACAAATCCCTTTTTTTCCCCCTCAAGAGATAGAATAGTTTATACTAGGAAGCACGGACACTCTCGAATTCAAGCCTCACGGGGTAGAGGTAGCAGGGGTTGGTGTTCTTTAGGGAGGCGGAGAAGCGGGAGGTGGAGGACTCGTGTGGGCGCCGCGCCCAGCGATGAGTCCCCACCCAACGCCTCCGCCACTGCATATCCAATATGGCCAGCTAGATTTGCAGCAGCCATGGCAACGACGGGGGAATCTCGACGGAGCCCAATCACAACCCATATCTCGATCTCGCCTGTTTGGACCATGGACAAGCCGGTCGAGGCCAGGAGCCGTCGGAATCTCGACCTCGCCCATCGCGGCCATGGCTAAGCACTGGAATGGCATCCCGTGCTTCCACTTGGGACTGCCGTCGCGTTCCTTGACGGTCAAAGTTCATGGCTGTTGGTTCAGGGCGAGCTTCTTGGCCTGGAAGACGAAGCCGCCGACGATGACGAAGAGAGGCAAAGGACTCCAGGAAGAGGGCGAGAGAGACGGTGGTCTGAGCAGATTTTTAATTTTTTCTTTTTTTTTTTATTTCACGCGGTCCACGTCCACAGCGCCGAGTCTGGGTCGGGCTGCTGCACGGGGAGAAGCGAGGGTCTCACCGGGTTCAGGCACAAGGTTGGCCCGCCAGACGGGACACATGGCTCGCATGAGCGTCACAATTGGATGTGGATAAAATCGCAACACAAATCATTATTATTATATCGATTCTTTTCAAAAGAAAATGTAAAAGAATTTTGCAGTGTCGCGTGCAGCACAAAAAAGGAAAATCAATGTTGAGAATGTGTGTTTGTATGAAATGCCAAAAGGCATGTGAATTTGAATCAAATTAAAAAAAAAAATTATTATGTATATATAAAAATATTTATTTAATATATAACGTGTCGTCGGAATTTTTTAAATTTTCAAAAAATAACGTGTCGGCATATTATGTTGCATATCAATACTATTTAGAATTTATGTTATTTATGGATGGTTTATCTGTGCATATTTGTGACCCTCTGAAAGAAATTTCTAAAAGCTTTTGAAAACTTACCTGACCATCCTTTAGAATGGAACATGCATCACTGGACTTCCAGATCCTGCAGCGCTGTTGAAGAACGTTCCTCTCGACAACTTTCCTGCCGAAGTCTCTTAACAGGCTGTGCATTCTTAATTCATTATTTTCTCCATCTTCCAAGAAATGCATGTCGCGAAGTTGTCTTGTTTCTAAAGGAGGATAGCACTTATAAGCCCGCCACATATAAGAGGGAATCCTCTCATCCTTTCCAATAAAAAAACACGCTATGTCAAGAAATACCATCTTTGTACTCTCATATAAAGATTCGTAATTGGCGTTCAAGGCAGCTTCCACTTTTGTCTCATGTGGATCATCTCTTAAGAGATCCCGGGTACTCCTCCATATCTCTATATTCTTCTCTTTCTTTAAAGAATTGGCCCGAAGCACAATAGCCATAGGAATCCCTCCAAGGGCTTCGACGATGTCTCTAGACAAGGAATCGTACTCGGGGTCATATGGGGCAGTATCCCTTCGAAAAGCATGCTTACAAAAGAGTTGATGAGCATGGTAATTTTCCATTGGTTTAACCTCGCATTCTTCAACCGTTACATTGTCGAAAACCTTTAAAACATCCCTTCTATCTGTGGTCACAATGATTCTACTTCCTTCACCCAGCCAAGAAAGGTTCCCAACTAATGCTTCAATTTGTTCAGGCCTATGCACATCGTCAAACACAATGAGAACCTTCATGTCAGTAAAGATACTTCTCATTTTTTTAATACCTCCACCAAAAAGTCTCCGTGGATTATGTTTTTCTTTTTGAAGTTCAGCAATCAACAGATCAGGGGAAACCTTGACTCCATTCGAGTTTATATCTTCAAGGAAGCTATGCCTATCAAACGAGTTACGAATCTTCTTGTAGACAACTTGGGCAAGTGTAGTCTTTCCGACACCTGGTATACCGCATATTCCGACGACACGTACATCTCGTCCACATACTTTTTTCGCTTCTCCATGGCTGTAGACAACACCAAGCTTCGTCATCATCTCTCGAACACGAAGACCGATTCCAACTGGTTTGTCGGGTTCATCTTGGTCATCCCCATCCAACACCTCCTCGACTCGTTCATGAACCATATTTACGAGGGCAGCCTCATCCCTGCAAAAAAACATGAGTGATGAAGCACAAGGATGACAACAGACTTAACCAAATATATTAAAAAGTAGACAAAAATCAAGTGGGGAATGAACCGATGAAAACTAAATCAACCAACGGGGGCAGGGGGAATCTTCAATTAAAACGGAAAGCAAGTTTTAATGCACATAGCAGTCTGGATATTGATATCATGCTATCTGCGTAACAAAAGATCTAACCAAGGGGGAAAGAACAGAGCGCGGTGGACCAGGTTGGCTGGTCTAACTCGCAGTTACCTCATGAGTCAGAGTCAATTTTCCGCTGGCCTTTACCGATTACTCTATAGCTTCAACCTGTTAAATTATCAATTCATTTCACAGGAATAACCTTGAAGATCTCTCTAGCATGCACCATCATCCGTATCATTATATACGACATTTTTCAGAAAAAGGCTCGGGTTCATTTTCACATCATCCTATATCCTTTTTTTTCCCATTATCTAGGAAAGAAAGAAGAAACCCGAAGCAAAAGAATTACCGCATGTCCGCCAGCACATATCCGACTAATCTCCCGACCTCTCGAAGGACCTCCCTCCATTTTTTTATGGTATTCTCGTCGACTTTGTCCTCCTCATGTTTCTCGAAGGACGTTTTAAAATTTTCAGTCTGGTGTTTCACAGTGTCGGGACTAACATCATAAAAAATAGGAATAAGAGTATGTTCATCTGTTCTACTGCACCCCCACATTTGTTCCAGCTCCATGAGGCAATATTTAGCAGAAGCATAATCATTGGAAAAGATGGCTATCGAGATCCTCGACCGCTTAATCGCATTTTTTAGCGTCTGACCGATCTCTTCCCCACCTCGGAGCGTTTCATCATCTTTGAAGACCTCGATCCCTGCATTTTTCAGTTTGTCATATAGGTGACCCACGAATCCTTTGCGAGTGTCTGTACCTCTAAAATTCAAGAATACTTCATATTTGATCCCAGACGATGACGGTATGGTTGAAGACAATTCCTGTCAAATCAAGGAAGCAAAAGTAAACATAGTGTTTCAGACCAAGTCTTATGCTTTCCGGCCAAACGAACGAACAAAAAAGGAAAAAGAGAAAAAGAAAAGCAAAGTTTTATGGTTCCGATGGAGCCGAACCTAACTCAGCAAAACTTGAAACAGAATCTGAATCTAGCAACTCATGCGTTTTGACTGTTTTTAGATCCAAAATTTTCAAAACTTTCGTAATACTCCAACGCTGATTAGTGAACTCACACGTAATCTTTTCATGATTTTCCGAAATTTAAATGATATTTCAAATTTTAGGGGAAAGCAAAACAGTACTTAACAGACGCAGCTTACAACATCAATAGTGCTTCGAATTTTTACAGGATCTCGTGATTTTGAACATACATAGGTTCAATCGTACACGTCAAAAGAAATGATAATACAAATTTTGAACATACATAGATTTTGAACATACATTCCAGACGATGTATGTTTGGCAATTTGGGGGGTTGACCTACAAGCAGAGGATAGATTCCACCATATTCATGTCGAAGAAATGATAATACAAACTCCGAAGATGCAGAGGAAACAAACCTCTCTTTTTCTCTTCCTTCCAGCAGCCACAACTTCAGAAGCCATAACTCCGAGAAAGATTAGAAACGCCGCAGACCACTTCGCTCGCTCGCTCGCTCTCTCTCTCTCTCTCTCTCTCTCCTCTCTCGCGCGTTCTCTTGCAGAGGGCACGGGAGGTGTATAGACACCAGACGACAATATTTATTACATTTTGCACATGACATTACAATATTTGTCGTGTAGTCCCGGTCCCACGTGACTTAACATTATAAGAAGACATTACAAAATCTCGAAAAAAATTAAGACGAAAAGGATTTTCAATGGTTGGAATCGAGAAAGAAGATGCAATAAAGTGATCGGCAGCCCTCCTTAGTCGTACATAAATCAAGTTCTGATGTTTACAAATTTACGTGAACGGAGGATAGTAACAGGCTCTGATCCTACGCCGACCAAGTTTTCACGAAAAAATTATCAGTCATGAATCATGACATATTCCATGAACTTCCCTGAAAGTGCCTTCTGGCGTTAAGTGTTTAAAACAAAATGATCCATTTCTCATCAAATTTCCATCTTAGAAAAATCTTCCCTTCTCATTTAGCTTCTTGGATTGCTTTGCATAATCAAATGTCGATTGCTTGCGTCTTCTTCTAAGCACCACAAAATGAAGTTCCGGTACCCTCCTTTTCTGTGAGTCTAAGTCACAAGGTCAGTTCCTCTAATTTCTTTTTGACCTCGATAAGTACACGATACCGTCTAGGAATTTCACGCACTTGGTGGCGCTGATATACTCAACACTTGAATACCTCACCTCTTCTAAATTATCACCTTCCGTCACCCTCTTCCGTAATTTTATTTCCTCACTGGGGAAGATGGCATGAAGCTATTTCTTCATGCTAGTGTGAACACCAACACCTCGATTACGAAGTTCTCACACCAACATATTGACACGTGACAAAAAAGAAAGGGAAAAGACCACCAAAAACCTCAAAGTTTACTCAAAGTGACAAATTTATCCTAAACTTTTTTTTACGACATGAAAAACCCCAAACTTTACAACAGTGACACATTTACCTCATTAAGGATATTTTCGTCTTATTCTTTCTATTTTTTCTTTTTTTTTTTTCTTTTTTCTTCTCTCTTCCCTTTGCCGGAACCAGCAGAGGAAAACCGGCATCCGGCGAGGGTCGCCCTCACCTAGGCTAGCTAGAGCCACCCTAGCCGGTGTTGGGCAAGGGCAGCCCTCGTTAGCGTCGGACGAGGGCCGCTCTCGCCTGCGTCAAGCGAGGGCACCCCTCGCCGATGATGTCGGCGAGGGTGCCCTCGCCAGATCTGGCGAGGGAGGCCTTCGCCCAGCGTCGGCGAGGGCAGCCCTCGCCGGATGCCGGCTTCTCTCTGCCATGGCCAACGGAGGGAAGAAAGAAGAAGAAAAAAATAAAAAAAAAGTTTTAAAAAATAAAAAGACCAAAATACTCCTATGATTTAGGGTAAATGTGTCACATAAATGAAAGTTCAGAATTTTTTGTGTCATAAAAAATAGTTTAAGATAAATATGCAACGGTTAACAAATTTCGAGATTTTTCCGCTATGTAAGGAAGGATTTACTTAGTTAAGTCACAAAGGGTGCGTTTGGGAAGACTTTTGGGGAAAGTCTTTAGAAAAACGCAAAGACTTCTGAGTTAAATGTGTTTTCAAAAAATCTGCAAACCTGTGTTTGGTAAATTGTAATTTAAAAGCGCTTTTGTGAAGACTTTGAAAGAAAATGGTGTTTGGGGGACAAAGGACTTTTGTGAAAAAAAAAATTATTAAAAGAAAAATAAAAAAATGAAAAAATGAAAACCAGCAAGGGCAGCGGCATCTGGCGGCCGGCGGCGACTCCTGGCAACCTCCGGCGACCCCGGATCTGGGCCGGCGAGGTCGCGCGACGCCTTCGCGACCTCCGGCGACCCCGGATCTGGGCCGGCGAGGTCGCGCGACGCCGTCGCGACCTCCGGCGACCCCGGATCTGGGTCGCGGGAGGCAGGTCTGGTCGCGCGACCTCTGTGCGTCGCCGGAGGTCGTGCGACCAGATCTGGTCGCACAGAGGTCGTGCGACCTCCGGCGACCAGATCTGGTTGCGCAGAGGTCGCGCGACCAGATCTGTTCACCGGAGGTCACGCGACCTCGCGGCGACCAGTCTGGTGACCAGATATGGTCGCCGCGAGGTCGCTTGACCTCGCGGCGACCAGATCTGGTTGCACAGAGGTCGCGCAGCGAGGTCGCGCGACCTCCGGCGCCCCAGAGTTGGGTCGCCGCGAGGACCTGCGACCTCCGGCTGACCTGCGACCTCCGGCGGCTGGCGGCAACTCCCGGCGTCCTGGAGAAGATGAACAGTGCTCATACAAGGGCACGCACCGGAAAAACAAAAAATTCGTGAGGACAAATTTGGAAAAAAATAAATAAATAAACAGTGATCCTCAGCATGCCGAGAATGCTGAAAGCCCAAGGCTGCCTTGGGCTTTCAGCCTTCCCAAGTATTTGCTTTCCCATAATGGACTTCGAAAGCTGATTCCCAAACACCCATTTTTTGGCCTAAAGGCCTTTAGACCCCTAAAGATCCTTGGCAAAGTGGTTGCCAAACGTAGCCAAAATGTTCGATGGGGGCAAAAACACTGTTAAAACCTTTAATTTGAGAGAGAGAGAGAGAATCTACAACCATGATATAGCCGTGAGAAGAAACACGTTGGATGAGCTGCGAGTTATAAAAAAAAAAAAAAAGTTGGATAAATTTATCACTTTAGATAAAATTTGAAGTTTTTGGCGATTTTTTTTCTAAAGAAAATATCAAGAGTAGAGGACCGGTGACATGAGGTCCATGTCGCAATCAGTAGCCAGATTCCTCGTCTACCGTGATTGATTTTTGTATTTAATACAGAATTAATTTCCCTAGGACGAACAGCAATAAAGACAAATTTGCAGAAGTCGTGACCAAGTCCTTGTTTTGCCTTTTTTTATTATTTCTCATCCTAAAAAACGCGGATTGTTTCCATGTAGGTCTAAAAGGACGAGTTCTCGAGTCTAGAGCTAAGCTTGGTCAGTGTCGTCCAGCTGGAGAGAAATTATTGTGTACACAAGTGTGTCGCATCACATTAGGCCATCTGTAGAAATTTTGAAAACGCCCCCAACATGTCTGCCTCCTCTCTTCGTTCAATGTGCCATGAGAGGGTCCCACCTGCACTGCAGAGAACGAAGCTCCCTCTCTCTTTCATATGCAAAACTACGAATAAAAATCGTGTAGTGGGAATAGGCGATGGAGACCTCGAGCAAATGCACAGACCAGAGGAAATCGAAAACCTAACGGGACCGAGACGATAGCCGGAGATGGACAGCTCGTTGGAGACTGGGGATAATGGAGGACGATATTACAAGAACCATCGCGAGGGAGTTCTGCTCGGTGGTTTTAGGATTGAAGTCGAAGCAGCAGGGCCAAACCCCAGACAGAGAGAGAGAGAGAGAGAACGTGCGTGTGTTCTGAGACACGAGAGATACACAACGCACTCTATAGTGCGTGCTCGAATAATGCTGCGTTCTTTTTCTATCCAAAAAAAAAAAAAAAGGAACAGTGGTGCGCTCTTGTCATCCAACGGTCCAAGACTCTTCCTGCCGATTGAATCTGTATGATCTATATTATTGCACACGTAATTTCCGCAGCATTATTGGGGAGGTGCGTGGAGAAGGACCTCTGCTGGTGCCTTTTTGACTTGACTTGCGTTTTTCTAATAATAAAGAAAACACAAAAAGTCAACCAATGAGCATCCTCCTAATGGCAATCATATTCTCCACTAACTAATTTAATAAAGATATTAGATTTTCTCTTTAGCTGGATGGCTATGCCCGTTTCAATCTATGGTATCATGAGGGTCCCTTGCTGCTAATGATGATGGTATGTGTGCTAATTTATTGAATTAATTAAATTAAATTAATTCCTTTGGGGGACATTACATGAAAACGCATTGATCTCGTAGAAAATTTCCATCCAATGATTTTTTATTGATTAAATTAATTTCTTGGTATCACCAATTAATCATACCGACGACGCCAGTTAGGAATAATTGTATTGAAGTGCAACTTGTCTGATTATTCATTTATTTTTTCACTAATAATTGAAATTTTTGGTGAATCAAATAACATTTTTTTGTAATCAAATAACATTTATATAATTGATTTTTTAAATCAAAAGTATAAAATAAAAATAAAAAAAAGTTCCCCAGCTACTTGAGAAACGCGGTTGGTATAATCGCGTGCACCGCGCGCGTAGAATATTTACTAGCGAGTAGAATATTCATGTACACCGCGCGCGTGGATGTGTTGCTCCCATTGTATGCGCGTGCGCAATGGGTAGCGACTGGCCAGTGAAGAGAGAGAGAGAGAGAGAGAGATGTCAGGTCACGAGGACTATAATGAAAAGGACAGAGTGGCAGCGGCCGGTGACAGACACGATGCGATGAGGACAAAAAGAAGGAAAAGAGAGTGGCCCACGAGAATTAAATAACTAAAGAAATAATTACAAAAAGAAGGACCAAATGTATTCGATCAAGAATGTGATCCCATCATTCTAAAGTTGGAAGACAAAAAGAAAAATTAAATATCCACTAAATGTAGAAATGTTCACTCATGAAATTTCAGGTAATCGGTGAATCTTTTTTAATTATCTGGGTAGATATTATTGTTTAAATTCCATATCATAACATTGAAAAATAAGCTATTGCCAATCACAGTCTTTTGAAATAACCTGTTAATCTCATGAATCATGTAGTATAAAATTAGAAAATCCAAATGCAGTGTGCATTTAATTAACGCCTGAAGTTTCATTCCTTGACTACTAACACATGGTTTTCAACATTTAAAAAGATGAAGTTTTTTTCGTGTCCACAAATAGAGCATGGATCATTTCTTTATGGAATTGTAAAAGTCTTCAAGCAACAGTTTCTTATTTGATTCAATGAATCATTGGCGTCCAACGTGAGTTAGGAACTAGCTTTTAGGAAGGATCACTACTCATCCCCAGCGATTTTTTTGTGGATTTCCCAACTTTCCATGCAAAAGTGCTGGTTAATCTTATAATGTAAGCTCATATAAAGCCCTTCGAGTGATATTGCAAAAGATTTCCCATCACGACGAAAAATTTCGGAAAGAAGCCGCATGATGTGGAGTGACTTTTAATGTAAAACATCCATCATAGCGCAACCTTCGTCATTCCATATTTGGCCCTCTCCTTTGTGTTTTTTTTTTTTTCATAATTATTTATATGTAACAATCATAACATAATAGTATTTAATTTCATTTGAGGAGTGCACATGGAAAAAAAGATTCACCTTCCAATTATACTGTTTTAATATATAATAAAGGATGTGATAAAAATTTAAACTGTATTAACTAATCATGTAGAATTTGATTCTTAATTGTACATGATAATATAGAAAGGAATTCAGATGTTATCATTTTATGACGTAATAAGCAGAAAGGAAATGATAAACTTCCTATCTAAATAGCATCGACACCAATACGAGACACAAGACAAGATACGACATAACACGATACGCCGGTGTGCCTTGTTTCAAAAAACAAAGAATTCTGACGCATCATAATACGTTGTATATCAAATATATATTTATATATATACATAATAAATTATCATTTTAATTTGATTCTTATTCACAAATAAATAAATAAATAAACCTAGAATAAATTTATACTAAAAATATTAATCCACTATTTATTAATATCATTCATTGTTTCAATTTGACAAATTCAACTCCACTCCAATAATCTATAAAACTTTGAGAAAAAAACAATCAATTCACATTCTAGACTTATGTGTCAAATGTGTCAGAAGAGGAGAAAAAAATTGAGGGTGAATTGTATATCACGGGAAATGAAAGTCTAAATAGAAAAGAATACTGGATTTTTCTTCTTTATCCATTTTTTATTTTTATTACTATTTTTTATTTTTCATATATATACATTACGACCCCTTATTTATTGAAATTTTTAAAATTGGTGTTGCGTGTAGGAATCGCATGTTGAAATTTCGATTCAAGTATTAAAGAGTGTTGAAAAAACTAACTAGGTGTCGGATTTTCTGATACGTGTTGATTGAGTGTCCGAGAATGTTCAAGAGTGTTCGAGAATATTTGAAAGTATCGGATAATGTCGGACACATGTCAAAATATTCGACATGACATGAAAATTCTGAGAAAGTGTCGGTGCTTTCTAACTTGCTATCAAGATTATCTATTTTCCCACTAAATCTACCCCTTACCGATACAAATCTATTCGAATGTTAATATAACAGAGCTATGTGCAAGTAAATATAATAGTGAACACTTTAGAAGTGCCAAGTAAGAATATATTATCTCTTTTAATGTCAAAAAGGAAAAGATAAATAATAGAAGTTGCAGTTTTATTTATATTTATATTTTTATTTTTTGTGGTATAATAGAAATTGCAGCTCAAGAGCCATTTTATCTTCTCCCCGACCATTTGGCTGGAGGAAAAGCAATGGAGCCACCTACTTTATCGCAGGACGTTGAGATGTTAAAGAATCCAAGGACTTTTCCTTTAGTCCTTAATGACATAATTAAATAGGACACACAGAGAGTGATTTATGTATGTGTACGAATATGAATCCTTTCTTTAATCAAAATATCCTAATCAACAAGAGAAAGCTTACGTAGTCGGCCCACCATTCTTACAAAATAATCGAATCGAGGGTCCAATGGAGAAGAATTGACTATTCAATCTAGTAAACTAATCAAGACCCGAAACGAGAAAAAGAATGCGAGCAGAGAGGAATAATCACTCAAGGAAAAGAACAAGAAACCATTCCGTTTCAATGGAGGTACGAGAATGGGCGGGGGTCAATTAATTAGGTGAAGTGGTTAGATTTTGCGGGCTATTCCAACTACCGTTCATGTGAAAAGTCAATCCGAATGACAAAAGCAAACTCCCTTTCAACCTTTAAGTTTGGTCCGAAATCTGATGCAAGCAATTCACCTAGAAAGAACATATAAACCAAGGATCTTCAATTTAAATATGAAGACTGAAGCAGATCGTCCCGGCTCCTACTATACTAAACAAAGATGCGTTGGTCTTCTCCAATTCCACCCTTTGAGTTCATAGACCTTGCTTGATTGTCGACGGAGGGGACTGGTAAAGAAAAAGTAGAGCTTAATTTATTTAAAAATCCTCAACTTTAAGTTCAATTTAAAACCTATCCCGAAATTTTTTTTTATCTCAACAAAAGAATTATAAACTTTCACTATAGTCCCAAAACTATCTTGCATCCAAAAATCTCTATTTATTTCGTTGAAATTATTTACATTGGGACAATTAGAGATTCATTATTAAATCACGCATTTTCATCAACATTCTCCTTACATTCACATGAAATAGCAACAGTTTCTCGATATCGATAATTTCAAAGAAATCAGTGACAATTTTTGGGACAATAGTGAAAGTTAGCTATTTTTTTAAATAAAAAATGATCGAGATTAGAATTAAAATTGACCCTAAAATTGAGGGTTTTTTTAAAATGGTTAATACCTTAAAAAACCCCAAACTGGTACGCTTGTGACAAATTTACCCAAAACTATTTTTTTTACCACAAAAAACCCCAAACTGGTATACCTTTGACAAATTTACCCCAAACTTGTACACTTGTGACAAATTTACACTCTGTTAGTTTTCGTTAAGTTTTATTTTCAAATTATTAAGTTAAATGACACGTGACAGTTGACCGGTAAATTAATTTAGGATTTTACGTTCCGTTTGTCACATTTTACAATTTTTGTGATTTTTTTTATGGTATTAATCCAATTTAGCATAGGGTATATTTGTTACAAATTTATCAGTATGAGGTTTTTTTGCAGTCGAATAAATTAATTTGGGGTAAATTTGTCATAAATGTACCAGTTTAGGGTTTTTTATAGTTAGTTGGGGTAAATTTGTCACAAGATATCTGGTTTGGGGTTTTTCATGGTCAAAAAAATAGTTTGGGGTAAATTTGTCACAAGTGTACCAGTTTGGGGTTTTTAAGGATATTAACCCTTTTTAAAAAGAATTAGGCCAAAAAAAAAGAAGAGACAACACTAAAAACACATTAGGTAATCAATGACGTTTTTTATGAACGCGTAAGGTGGTCCATATGAAAGAATATTTTACATTTTGACTAAAAGAAAAACGAAAGAGAAGTACACAAAAACGGGTTGATCTAGCGGCCATGGATCCTTTTCATGGACTTTTCTAGGACCCAATCTACTAGCAAGTATAATATTTGGCAAAGTTTCAAAGAAATATTTATTATTATGTAGATGCAATTGAAGATTATGATGTGAAAGAATTTAGAAAAGTAGTGAAACATATTATGAAAATTTCACAACAATAAATGTTAAAAGATCAATCTCATATTTGACGAATGAAAATAATTAGTAATCATCATCATGAAAAAATATTTATATAAGATACTCTATCACTGCCGAGATCTACGCCAATTCCTAAGCTTTTGACATTTTATAGCCAACACACGACGCTCTCTATTGCGCGTGCCGGAACAATGCCGCGTTCTCGAAATGCAACGGTTCAAGACTCTTCATGCCAATCGAACGGCTGCAGTGCATGCTGCACGGAAAGGCTAAATAATTGCACGCGTAATTTCGCAGAAGTACGCGGCAGGTGCGTGGGAAAGAGTCCATCTGCAGGTGCCCTTTTGAATTGGACTTGAGTTTTTCCATTAATAAAGAAAACAGAAAAAAAAAAGAACAACCAATGAGCATGCTCCTAGTTGGTAATCGTGAAGATCTTCGATAAAGAAAGGACAAGCTCACAACCGTCCGTTGGCCCAAAGTGAAAAGGAGCGTGGGTTCTCTTAAGCAAGATCTCGAGTTCGAGTCTCGTTCGTGGAGCGGACGGCGCTGGGAGAGCGCCCTGTTATGGGTCCGACGGTGCTTGCATCCGAATTAGTCAAGGCCCGAGGCTCCAGATACCGGGTGGTCATAGACCGAAAAAAAAGGAACAAGTTCTTGTATCCTTCTTTTATCTCCCTCCAGGCCGGGTGGCTTCCCATTTGGAAGGGCCGTTTGCAATAATTCCTTAGTGAGATGCCTTATTAGGTTGCATTTTTTATTTTAACGTATCGGTATTCGCACGCCTTTGACTCCTCGTTGATAGGTAAATATTCTTCTTTCCTACCACTAGGAAATATGAAAGGCCATATTGCAGAATTTCTCACTCCAAAGCGAATCTCTCCCCTATTTTTTCTCTTGAGTATTTGAAGGATCATATTCTTCACTAACTAATTTAACAAAAACATTAGATTCTCTCTTTTAGCTGGATGGCAATCTCCGATTCAATCTATAATATCATGAAGATCCCCTGCGCGCACATGTTTGCGCCTAATGATGATGATATGTGCGTTAATTTATCGAATTAATTAAATTAAATTAATTTCCTTGGGGATATTACATAAAAACACATTGGTCTTGTGGAAAATTATCAAGCATTTATTCTTCTATTGATTAAATTAATTTCTCCGTGTCACCAATAAGTTTTACTAACTGTATGAGTTAGGAGCAATTGTAATGAAGTGTGACTCCTATGATTGATCATTCATTTATTTTTTCACTAATAATTCAATTTTTTAGTGAATCGAATAACATTGTTTTTGTAATCAAATAACATTAATTGATTTTTCAAATTAAAAGTCGAAAAGAAAAAGTTCCCTCGCTGCTTGAAAAACACGTTGGTTAAATCGCCATCGGATCCTTCTTATCGACTTTTCTTGGACCCAATCAACAAGCGAGTTGAATTTTCAAGAAAATCGCGCGCGTGGGTGTCTTGCTCCGTTGTATGCGCGTGCGCAATGGGTAGCGAGTGAAGAGAGAGAGAGAGAGAGAGAGAGAGAGAGAGAGAGAGAGATGTCAGGTCACGAGGACTGCAATGAAAAAGAAAGAGTGGCAATGGGTGACACTCACCGTGACAAGTGGTCCTTAAGCAACCCTTGTATCCACACTACCTGACAAGTGGTTTTTGCCATAACTCGATTCTCAGCTTCGGCCGAAGACAAGGATACAATAGGCTGTTTCTTGGTCTTCCATGAGAGAAGCGAATCTCCTAATTTGATGCAGTATCCAGTGACTGATCTTCGGCTAATAGGACATGTAGCATAATCAGCATCACAGTATGCCCTCATCTTCATGTCACATTGTCTAGACAAAAGAATTCCAAGTCCTGGACACTTTTTCAAATACTTCACAACCTTCAATGCAGCTTCCAAATGAGATCGCTTTGGACTGTGCATGAACTGACTAAGTGTCTGTACTGCATAAGAGATATCAAGTCTAGTCATGGTCAGGTATATGAGCTTCCCGACAAGTCTTTGATAACCTGATGGATCTTTGAGTATGGGATCATCGTTTTGTGATATACCCCTATCATATTCTGCAGTAGTTAACTTAATGTTCTGCTCAATAGGAATCACAGCTGGTCTGCATCCTGATAGGCCTGCTTCTGATATAATTTCTAAGACAAACTTTCGTTGACTAAGAGAAATTCCTTGATCAGATTGAGCAATTTCAATTCCAAGGAAATATTTAGGTGCTCCTAAGTCTTTAATGTGAAAGGTAGCATGTAAATAATCCTTGAAATTGTCTATGGCAGCCTTATCATTTCCCATAACAAGTATGTCATCGACATATATCATTAAATAAATGGATGACATACCTTTAGTCCGTGTGAATAAAGCATAGTCATGTTTAGACTGCTTGAAGCCTACTGTTGTCAGAGCATTTGCAAATTTGGCGTACCATTGTCTGGATGCTTGCTTCAATCCGTAAAGGGATTGGCGGAGACGACATACTCTATTCTCCCCCTGTCTCCGTAAGCCTTGAGGAATATCCATATAAATTTCTTCATCAAGATCCCCGTGTAAGAAAGCATTGTGCACATCCATTTGATGTAGACTCCAATTATTAATAGCAGCAACAAACAAAAAAGAACGAACTGTGACATCGGTGGCAACCAGAGAAAAGGTCTCGTGGTAGTCAAAACCTTCCTTTTGTGTGAATCCTTTTGCAACCAACCGTGCCTTGTATCGTTCAATGGAACCATCAGCACGATACTTTATCTTGTAGACCCATTTGCAGCCAATTGGCTTGCGACCAGAGGGTAATGGGACAAGATCCCATGTTTTATTTTCAATCAATGCTTGAAGTTCCGACTTCATGGCTTGTTGCCACTTTGGCTCAATAGATGCCTTATCATAACTAGATGGCTCCTGTTCTTCTGATAATCGACTAATACAACATCTATGTTCCTGTGATAATCTATGAAAGGAAACATATGATGAGACTGGATATTGAGTACCTGGAGAATGATGAGTTGCACATATATAGTCTTTAGTCCAGGTAGGAGGTCGTGTGGTGCGACCAGAACGCCTTGGAGGAGTGATGTCTGTATTTGTCGCACTGGTAGGTGGCGACTCTATATGCTGACTTTCCTCAGTATCATGGGAATCTTCAAGTCGTGACTCTAAAATTTCTTCTGAGCGATCGGTCCTCTCAACAGGTGTTGGCGTTGATACTGGAAGAAATGAATTAGTGGGAGGAATGTACCTCGATTCTTCCATTGGTATATAGGTAGGACCATGAGGCACTGCTTCATCAGATAGAATGCTACGGGGAGAAGCTATCATCCCTATATTTGCATCTGAAGTTGTCTGCTCAGAAAAAGGAAAAATGTCTTCATGAAAAGTGACGTCACGACTTACCAGAAATTCCTTTGTGGAAATGTCAAGAACCTGATACCCCTTTTGCAAATTGGGATATCCCATGAAAATGCATCACCGAGCACGTGGACTGAATTTGTCTCTAGGTCCCACTGTTGCAACAAAACAAAGACATCCAAAGACCTTGAGGTGCTGGAGTTCTGGTTTCTTCCGAAATAATAACTCAACTCCCTTTAAGTATCTGAGTTGGCATACGGTTGATTAGGTAAGTGGCCGTGACCACACAATCTCCCCAATAATCGTCTGGAACTGATGCTTGGAACTTCAAGGCTCGTGCGACTTCTAATAGATGACGATGTTTCCGTTCTACCACGCCATTTTGTTGTGGTGAATAGATGCAGGAGCTTTCATGTTGTATGCCATGTGCATTAAATAGTGATGAGCAATCATGGCTGAAGAATTCTTTCCCATTATCAGAACGTATCCGCTGTATGGATTTGCCAAACTGATTCTTTGAGAGTGAGATAAAATTCTTCAAATGAGAATATGTCTGATTCTTAGACTGTATCAAGAAAATCCAAGTCGCACGAGAATAATCATCGACTATAGTGAGAAAATATCGAGACCCATCATGATTTAATGTGTGGTATGGTCCCCATATATCCACATGAGTTAAGGAAAAAATCTCACTAGTCTGAGTGTTACTAGACGGAAAAGGCGTACGAGATTGTTTAGCAAGAGGACATATAGGACAATGTGGACATGGAAAAGAAGCACTGTGGCCCAATCTCAAATGCATAATGGAATTTTTATCATTGGTAGTAAGGTTACACAATGATGGCTTATTTAAATGATTGCAAGGAAAATTACTTGAGAAACTATTCCAGAAAAATAGGCCTTCAGAGAGACTACCCAAGCCCATTAGTTTCCCAGTCGAAAGGTCCTGAAAGAAACACGTGTCAGCATTGAAAATGGCCTGGCATGAATTTTCTTGACAAGCTTTGGACACAGAGATTAGGTTAAACTGGAATTCTGGGACATAAAGAACATTTCTGAGAGTAATTTGTGAACTGAGATTGACTGTTCCTGTTTCATGAACATGAGTAATATCCCCATTGGGCAATTGCACAGAAATAGGGAAATTCAATCTGTCATTTATACTTGAGAAAAATCCCCTGTCACATATAATATGGTCGCTTGCCCCTGAATCAATTGTCCAACTCTTTCTGGATATTGAATTAATCAAGCAATGGATAATACCTGAGAAACTCGCTTCTCTGTTTGTCGTGTCCATTTTTTGAATTGCCTCCATCAACTGACTATACGAGATAGGCTGGTCAATTTTTTTACCGGTCGACCCAGTAACTTGATAAGCTGCTGAAATCTTTTTTTCCTTTTCACCGGGCTTCCCATGTAATTTCCAGCAATTATCAATTGAGTGATTAGTACGTTTGCAGTAATCACAAAATAATTTATTCTTGCCTTTAAAGTTTCTTCCGAAATTTCTTGATGACGTGGCAAGCATCTGACCGTCCATTCCTTTAATCGCAGCGAAGATCTTACCGTTCGATTCTTTGGTCACGAGCTGCTGTCCATCGATGGATCCGAGCGAGGGATCGAAAGCCTGCAAGCCGTCCGATCCTCGTATCAGATCCTGACCGTCCATCCGGTCTGGTTTAAATACCCTGTATTCCTCCTCTGCGAACCCTAATTTCGCCGCTCGCCTCTCTCTCTTGCGGTTTAGGTTTTGAGTTCTGGTCGCCGTGTCTCGCCGATCTCCGCAGGCTACGAGTGCGACGCTCTCGCCGCTCCTGGTGTGGTCTGGCGTCGCGTGTCGCTGACTCTCTTCCTGCACAGCCAATTGAAAAATCCGCCCAATCGGCGGCATAGGATCCATGGCGAGGATTTGTGAGTGAAATCCGAGGTAAGTTTCGTTCAAAATGAGGAGAAAGCGCGTAGCTTTCTCCCTATCTTTGATGGATCTGTATTGCTTGAGGGTGGACTCCGGTCCCACGAGCTTCTCCTCGGCCGCCTCGAGATTGTTCCATAGAGACGAGAGCCTGTTGAAAACGGCTGTGACCGTCATATTATCCTGCTTCAATTCACTGAGTTCTTGCATTAGATTAAAAAATTTCGCCTGGTCCAGCTTTCCATACATTTCCTGGATATTTTCCCACATTTCTTTTGCGTCTTCTGTTGGTGGGAGTCCGGCCGCGACCTCGGAGGAGACGCAATTGCCGATCCAGGTTCGGATCAGGCGGTTGCTCTTCCTCCAGAGTCGGGCCAGGCGTTCATCCACGGGAACTGGTACGGTTCCGTCGAGGAAACCATCTTTATCTTTGGTTGCCAGGGCGCGCCGGAATTCCTGCGACCATCTTGTATAGTTTTCTGGTCCGGTCAATTGCTGGCTGATGAGCCGCAATTCTGGTCCGTCGGCATTAGAGACGAACAGTGGATCGCCGGGTTCTGGTCGTCCGGCGAGCGCTGCCGCTGGAAAAGGTAGAAAACCATGTGCAAGGCTCGGGTAGGTATTTCCTTGACCCGATTCGTTTGCCCCAATTGGATAACCCGCATGATAAAAACCCGGGTAGGGATTTGTGCCCATACCCAGCTGTCTCGACCCGCTCAACTGCTCCAATCTGATGGCTGGGCTTGCCCCGCTCGTGGTTGGTGGGCCCCCATCGGTTTGGACGTAGCTCTGGTGGCCCACATATGCAGACGATGATGGATTTGGGCTTGGCCCAAAATAAAGTGGATACGGAATCCACTAGTATGGTTGGCCCGCCAAGGGTTGCCCCACATTGAGCTGAGTCTGCGTGGGTCGCCATTGAGCGGGTTGAAATTGAGTTTGCTGACTTATGGCTGCAAGTGTAGCAGGTTGAAGATCAGCTTGCAAATCTTGGGGTGTTACTTCTCCAGTCGGTGAATTTCCAGAGACAGAAATGCTGGTTTGCGGGGAGGTCATGGTAAGTGAAAAAAAATCCTTCGGATATTTATTCTAATGCCAAACAGAACCCTTTTCTGTAGGTTGAAGAATTACTTGGCAGAAGAACAAAGCGGAAGCAAATCAGAAGCCTGGAGGCTCTGATACCATGAAAGAAACCGAAGGTGATGGAGAGAAGGTGATAGAAAGAGGAATAATCAATTTATGTATTTCCTCAATGATGTATGTAAATTGTACAGATCCTAAAGATATAGAACTAGGGTTGTACAATTAATGGAAATAAAGAATCATATGTATCAATCTAGATCTGTATCTAATCTTTAATTGATATGTACATAGTCAAATCAAATCACAATCTCCTAAAAGAATATTGCATATCTTCTAACAGACGGTGAAAATAAAATTCAGGTAATCAATACTTTTTTTTTATAATTATTTGGGTAGATATTACTATTTAAATTCCAGATGATAAAATTGAAATTAAATTGCTGTCAATCACAATCCCATCAAATAGCACGTCTAACCTCGCGAATCATATAGTAAAAATTCCGAATTTCCAATCAAATGATCTAATAATTGTTAAATATGATGATGCAAATAATGAAATATATAGACTGTTCATTCACTACAAACTATCAACACTTGAATTGTAGCTAGCTAACATTTTTTAAATGTACCAAAACAAATAAAAAATAAATATCAAGAACGCCCAATTCGTCCATTTTCTATTTTGCACGAGTCTAAGACCTTAGCCTGCAAGGTTAGCCCATAAAACCCCAATCTAAGCCCATTATCCAAAATCCATCACTCATACCAACCAGGAATTCCTAATGATGAATAGCTAATGAATGTGCCCTTGATAATAATTATATTTCCAAAAATAATTATTCTTTTTAATTGTGTTATTGGGAACATTTTCTAAACATTTGAAAACATTTGGTAATTACCCAAATTTTTTTATTCCTGAGATAAAATTGTATTTGGCACCGTTCTCAAAATTTATAATTCAAACACTTTTCTCTTAATTATTTTATTCTTCTTCTTTTTTCTTTTCTTTATCTCCTTCAATCTTTGGCTAATCGCTAACCTTGGGATGATCAGCGACCGGCCAAATGAGGGTCAGCGACCTCGTTGGAGGGTTGTCGGCCCTTGGCGAGACCTCACCTTGTCAGTCGAGCCTTGCTGGCGGCTGGGCGAGACCTAGATCTAGTGAGGTCAAGCTTGCCTAGCCGCCAACGACTGATGGGGCGAGGTTCAGCGAGCTTGCAAGAGGTGGCCGAGGTGGAAGAAGAAGAGAAAAGCAAGAAAAACAAGAAGGAAAGAAGAAGAGAAAAGAAAAGAAAAGAAAAATCAGTTGACTTGATTATGAAATTGTTCACGAGAACAAAGAATCAACTTTTTTTTACTTCTTGATTCTACTCTAAATCTTTTTCCAGGAACAAATTTGTTTCCGATAATAAAAAATTTACCAAACGAATTTTTATTTCAAATCTATTTGCAGGAACAAAAGAATATAAATTTTCGCCGCTTGGCAAGTTGCCAAATGCAAAAACTTCGAATTCTTTTCAAGTTGAACTATGGACGCTAAGAATTTTGTTGACAAACCGAGAAATCAGCCGGACAGAATGATCTAAACGCACCTTCGATCGCAAAGGGCACGACGAAGTCCCATTAGGACGCTCCATAAGGCCGAGGATGAGTTGGGTATTACAGGTTCTGTAATCCATACATTTACTCGTTCAATCATCCTGTGAAGCTCCCCATTGTGGACATGAGCAGTTAATAGTCCAACATTCAGGCATCACACAGAGCATGCCATCTTTTCTGAGCAGCAACGATGCACTACCTTCCACTGTCTACGGTGTCGAGGAACGCAACGGAGAAAGATTGAACTGAGGGGGTCCGGTACCTCAGAGAAGAACTTATCATATAACCCGAACGGAGGATTTCACTGAGACATAAACATCCCACTAGGCATAGCGAACCTCAAGAAAGATAAGTTGCTTGCCTAATAATCACGACTTTGGTCTAGGAACTTATGAAATGGCCTGAAAAGAGTACTCGAGTTGGTTTCATTTTTTGGATTATCGTTTGCTAATGGATCACACTAGATTTCCTAATTTCTCCATTTCTTTCCGCTTGTCTACTTCTATTGCGACTTTGGGACTAGAAGAAACTCAAGACACAGTTGCGGTCAACAGTTTCAGTGATGGTCATTCTTGGACGGCACTAGAATGTCATGAAATCTTTATAAGGCTCCAGAACTCCTCAAGTGAGAACCCGTACTGCAATATAACAAAACCTATCCGTCAGTCGGTATCAATCTCATGGGACTGAAAGTTCTGAGAAAGGACATGGTAGAGGTTTCTTCGCAATATAAACAGAAAAGAGCGTTAAAATAGAAAATTTTCCATGACCTGCTTTGTTTTTCTTTTCTTTTGAATGTTTTAAAAACAACTTTGTTCTTTCTTTCAAACACCTATATCTAATATAGGCCTAATTACCCAAAAAAAAAACGAAAAGAAAACACCAAGATGGACGTGCCTTACTGGGTTTCTCCCGCACCCAAGTCCCAATGATAAAAACGAACTCACTAAATTAAATAGAGTTATGGAAAGAGCAGTAGAAGATATGATAAACAAGAAAAAAATAAAATGGGAATAGTGACACCCCATTAGAAACTCTGCTAATCTGTAATTAATTTGTCTTCCGTACTCGTGGGCTTTAGGGTGTATAATGTTCTGAATGCCGGATGGGAGTGAGTGGAGGGAGAGAGAGAGTGAGAAGATTCAGAAGGAAAAGTGAATGGCGATCGCCCAGGTCTGGTTTGTTATTCATCACTATGTCATATGGAAGGAGAAGTGAGCCCATCATTTTCATGTTCTCTTCCTCATGATTAAGGTTGTGGAATAGCAACCCGGACCGATATATATTAATTTTTATACTTTGAAAACCTTAATTAACTCTCTCTCACGCTCTCTACTCCCTCCTTCCTTGGTCCTCAATCTTCCTCACGCACACTCTCTCAGAAATAAACCCTAACCTCCGCTTGCCTCTCTGTGCTCCTCACGCACGATCCTCTCAACTCTCTCGCGTCATCTTGTTCTCAATCGCCTCTCAACTGACCTCTCACCTCCGGCCCTCTATCGCTGCATCACAGTCGCAACCTCGCCTATGACCCTCGATCGCAGTCATGGCCTTGCCTCCCTCTCTCACTCAGGCCTCAATGTAATGGCTATTCTCTTCTTGTTATTGCTTGGTTTTTGTTGCTGGAATGGGATTTGCTTATGTGAACACGGAGTTGATTATACCAGAAATTATCCAACGCCCAATTTGATATATTCTCTCTTTTATGGGAAAAATTCCGCAATCTTTTTTTCATTCAATTTTTTTATTTTTTATGTTTCGTATAACATGGAAAACTACATTATCATGCAAGAGTATCCTAACAACAACATTTAAATACACTGAAAGTCGGATAAGATATATCAATATAAATATTAATAAAGTGTGGCAGAGTAAAGAACCCGAACTGTGTCAGGCAAAGTTAAACACCGCCTTGCTATTAAGCCTCGAACAGGATCCCGCGAGCCATGCCTGATGCAAAAAATGCAATTAGTCTAGGCTAATGAATGCAAATTTCCCTAAACTTTAGTGATAATAAACTAAATCCCATGATGAAATTCTTACCTAAAGGCAATTGCCCTTTTTCCTTTATATTTTTCATTTCCAATTTTTTATATTTTCCTCATGGAGAAAACAAGCTAGAATCTTAAATAACATCCAGGGGGGCGAAGCACACACTGTACGGACCAAGGCCCGGTCTGGATGAGGGCGCACATAACGCCCAAAATAATTCACATGGGATAAGCTTGTGTCACGAACAGGACTCTTCGTACTCAAATACCATTGTGAGTACAGCTTGGTGTGATCAAAGTGAAAAAAATGAGTGATGCAAAACAGACGATAAAACTGATCTTTAGGAGTAGCGTCCGGGCATTTGTGCTTGGACTTTTAAGATAGAACTATTAAAACTACTAGGAGTTCTAAAAGCCAATTTGGCCTCTCATATATAAACTAATTGGGAGATGATGCTGCTCTCCTCGCGAGGTAATGACAAGCCGAAACTAGTTGTTGTGCCATAATATTTTGTTTGTCTTGCTCAAGGCATTGGATGCCCAAGTTAAACTGAGTGTGATACAATCTTGTGTGAGAATGCACTTTGTCATACTGTTCTTTGAAACAATTATAAAAAGAAGGCTAGTCCGGTGTTTTTGGCTCACCAAGCGCCGTACGCGCTACTCTACAGCCAAGAAACTACCAGCCCATGACACTTGAATGTCAATTGCAAAAGTGGTCGGTGCAAAATGGAGTGAACACCAAGACTATTTGTTTTACGGAAAATGAATTATTTTCCCTATCTTTTTCATGGCATGAATGTTTAGGAAGTGCAGAAATTTCTTCTTTATACTCCCCAATTTAGGCTCACGGTTTGGACCGGTTTTTAGGGTGCAACGGAGGTCCTTATCCAAGCTCGAAATGGCGAGTTCTTTTGTCCAATGGTTTGTACTATGCATGGGGTTATTGGCCGATCAAAGGAGAGGGGATCTGTCCTTTGGTTTGTGTCATACTTTATTGTCCATTCAAAAGATGATGCCCATTTGTGTAAAGGTTTGTACCATGCTTAGGGGTTCAAAGGAAGTCTATTGCCCCTTTGGATCTAGAGGTGTATGGCCAGCCAAGGACATCCTATCTTGACTAATTTGGTTCAAATTTAATGAGCCATTGTTTCCCTATATGGTATACCTAAAAAAGCCTCATTTGCTTGTCCAATCTTTTCCTATTTAATCACCAACGTATGAGGGCAAATTAAAAGGGTTAATGATGTGAAAATGTTGGGTGATTCGAGAGTGGTCATTATTTGGACGAATTTTAAAAGTAAATGATGAGGGGCACACAAAAATGGGATATACGACTTCGAGTCCAAGCAAACTGCAATATGCGAGTTTATGCAATATAGATGTTTTTGGTTAGGGATCAAATTCCAAATGATGTAAACACTATATTTTAATTGAAAGAAAAACCAGAAGATGACCAGCATGTAATGAAAAATTATGTAAAAATCAACGATCTCGCTCATGTCAAAAGATTCAAAACATCCTTTTCCTTCAGATAAGCCTATGACAGCGTTGATTTTGGCAGGGGAATTCATAAACTTGATCTAGAAGTGAGGAGACGCTAACTAAATTTTTTTCAAATCAACTAGGGTATAACATCATGAACCATAGGTAAATAAAAAATGAGAACTCAGTCGGTACCTTAGCAGCCTCTCGGATTGTGCCGTAGCCAGACCGATCTTCATTTCTGCTGCGTCCAAACATAAAAGTGACCCGGTTTTCTAAGTGACAGATCTGCCAGAAAGTTGCATATACTCGAGGCCTTATTGATTTTGCCAGCTGAAATTTTGAGGAGAAAATCAACTGGCGCAGAACTTTCCTTTTAAACGTGCCCTTACATCCTTCCGCGCATTCTGTACTCGCACCAAGTTCTCAGCCGGACATTTACTGACATTCAGCTTTTCCAAAGACGTCAATTCTTCTAGGCCTTCAATTTGATGGATCATTTTGCATCGTCTGATCTCTAAAACTTTCAGCGACTTCAAGTTTGAAAGATCAGGTAAACTATCGAGGTAATCACAGTCGGATAGAATCAAACTACTCAGTGAGGTTAACCAGCCAATCCCATTGAGATTTCGTATTTTGCAGTTTGATATATCTAGCCTCTTCAGGGATTTAAGCCCTTCAAGCCCTCCAATCTCTTCTATCGCAGAGGGTGGTCGGCGTGCTTTCGGGTCCCCATCACTTAGGCACAGCTCCTCCAATTTCTTTAAATTTCCAAGAAGGGGTATCGCTTTCATCCTTTTAGAACTCACGCGCAGACATATTAGAGAAGGGGGAAGCTTCGACAACTTTTCAATTTCATTGCACTGAATTAAATCCAGGGTGTGAAGACCAGAGATGGTGGAGACTTCAGGGGGTAGGCTAGATATACTGGAATGCCCCAGCGTCAATGATCTCAGACGATGTAGCTCCTCAATATCACCGGGAATGGCCCCCTTCAAACTCTGGCACCACGAAGCGTGTAGTTCTTCGAGCTTGGTTAGATTCCCAATCTCCCCAGGAATCGCTCGAATGAAAGAAGAGTCCATTCTCAGCACCCTCAAGTTTTTCAGCTTTCTTATTGAATCGGGGAGTTCAGAGATACTAGTCGCCGATATATCCAACTCCTCTAATGACCCCATTTCACCGATAGAATATGGAAGTTTCCCCAAATAACGGCAATCCCTCAATGACAAGCGTCTTAGCTTGAGCAGCTCCCCAAGTGAGCTCGGGAGCTCAGAAATTTTGGCACCATCTAATGAGAGTTCGGAGAGAGCAGCCAGATAACAAATCGAACTGGGCAGGTGAGTCAATGGGAAGCACTTCAAGCCACTGAGAATTTCGAGTTGCTTCAAATTGCCTATGGAGATGGGGATCTGCCGTACAGAAGTCCCATCAATAAAGAGCTCTTTCAGAGCTGTCGCACAACCTAGTTCCACTGGCAACCCGTTCAACTGGGAGCAGAACTTCAAATTCAGGGAAACTAAACATTTCAAATGGCCAATTGAAGGATCTAGCTTCACCAAATGAGAACATTGTTCAAGAATCAGGATTTCCAAATCTTTGTAATCGGAGAAGTTGGGAGTGATCAGTAAGTCAGAACACCCGGTAAGATTCAGGACTTTCAATTTCTCCATCTGTAAAGTCAAACAGAAACCCACACGTGGTCAATTAGCTAATATTTAATTCAACAAAGCAACTACAAAAGAACCAAATACCAAACCACCTTTATTTCACTCCACCCTCCCCAGTCTTCCGTGACTTTGCTCCAAGACAGATCAAGAATGACCAACTCTCTTAATACAAAATTTTCTGCTCTAAAATCCAGAGGACACCTTTGCCAACAAAGCCACCTTAAACTCGGTAATGCACCTGAAAAATCTCCGGAAACTTCTGCACCATCCAACTTGAGAAAACTTATGGCTGGCATGCTCGCAAGACTTGCAGCTGTTAATAAGCATGAATCACGGCCTTCGACGTTTTCGATTCCCTACATATAAAATAAGTAACACAGATAATCAGAAGCTGTAAACCAAAATACCAGTCAGAAAAAAAGGATGCTTTCCTTGCCCAACATGCTAAAGAGTAGACTTATGATATTATTCCCTCAGAAATTATGACAAAAAAGAAACATGCAGCCCATATGTCAAGATGTTTGTTCGCCGAAAACAAACTGAACCAAAAGTTTTTACCTTCTCCCAATTCATTGCTTTTAGAACCATATCCTGCGTGTAAAATCCACGTGAACTTGGATCCCCAGATCCCTCTTGCTTAAAAATTCTTTTGCCAAAGCATCTCAGCAATCTGTGCATCTGCAGTTCATTGTTTTCTCCAATTTTTGCCAGGGGCATTAGAATGCAACCAGAGGATGGATAACAATTGGGCCACATGTATGAAGCAATCCGGGCATCCACATCAGAGATAAAACATGCTATGTCCAGAAATATATTTTTTTGCTGTTGATTTACTTCTTTGTAACATATATCCAGTATGTCTTCAAGGCCGACCAAAGTCTTTTGAGAACTCATCAGACATGCTTTCATTGACTTCTCCATCTTTTCCCATTCTTGTATTGATTTGCCCCGCAAAAATGAACCGACGACTTCAACTGCTAATGGTAGTTTCTCTGTAGCATTGACAATGCAGTTCGAGAGTCCATCATAATCCGGTATGAAAGATTGCATCCTGAATGCATGCTTGCAGAAAAGTTCAAAAGCTTGAGCATCTTCCAACTCACTAACCATGTAGGTAGGAGCCTTGTCGGAATCATACTCTTTGAGAATTTCCTCATTTTGAGAAGTCACAATTACTCGACTACCTGGACCAAACCATTGAAGCCGGTCTCCTACAATAGCACGAAGATCACATGGCTTTTCCACGGCATCAACAACTATTAGAACTTTCATTTCACGAAATATATCCAGGAAATCTTCTATTTTATCATCGAAAGAAAGATCTTCACGATCTTGTTCAAGGATATCACGTATCAACTTATTTTGCAAAAACTGAATTCCACCAGTACTTTGTGTGGTTTCTTCGACCTCTGCGAGAAAGCTACAACTGTCGAAACGAGAAGAGATGCGTTTGTATACAGCCTTGGCGAGAGTCGTCTTGCCAATTCCATCAGTTCCACAGACTCCAATGATGCGTACCTCGTCATTGACTTCCATCTCTAGTAAGTCAGTGATTTGTTTTGCACGATCGTCAATTCCAACTACATTCTGAACAGCTGCAATTGCATTATTCCTATTTAAGGTTTCCATGTCTACTGGTCGCTGTCCAGCTCCATCTTCCATTTTCTCCCCGCTCTGCAATAAAAAGAGAATTTCTTCACCAAAGTATTATGGAGAAAAGAACAAACATCGCCCAATCAATTTCTCTCTTATAATATTACGTCAGCTCTACACATAGATACAAGATATTCATTTGTCATCGAAATTTTTAGTTGACGCAAAAAAATGCAGACACTCTCTGATCCATAATTCGATATCTTGCCAATTCCACCAGTTCCATAGATTCCAATAATGCGCACCTCATCATCGACTTCCATTTCTGGTGACTCGGTTATTTTTTTCACACTATCATCAATTTCAAATACACTTTGAACAGGTGTAATTGCATATTTCCTATCTGAGGTTTCCATGTCTGCTGCTTGCTCTCCAGCTTCATCTTCCATTTTCTTCATCCTCTGCAAGAAAAACGGATCATCATAGAAGGAGAAAAGAACAAACATCACCTGATGAGTCTCTCTTATAACACTGCTTTAGTTCCACACATGGATAGAAGATATTCATTAGTCCTCAAATTTTTCTAGTTGATGCAAAAATATGCAGACACTTATTCTAGCAATCTCTGATACGTAATTACATATCTACTCTCACACGATATTAATAAGGAAACTTCGCTAGTATTTAAATCTAATTAGGTGACAAAAGTATCTTGGAAGTTGGATCTGCTTATTTACTGACAACATATTTCAACTTTCAAGAAATCTTAATATGCACATCATAACAATGATCGCGCTAATTAAATTAATTATGCTCTAATATCTGAAGTGTAAATAAGTTCCCAACGGCAAATGAGCATTATGGAAATAGGACTAACATCTTAAAATTCAGATGGTAGACTATTTTTATATTCCGATTATGCAATGATCGACATCAAGTTCAATTATCTTCAAATACATACAATTTTCTTTTGTTCTTTCTGCATCATCTTTCCTCGCAATGCCTTGTTGCTACTTCCAAGTTGAACTAACTACATTCAATTTTCGGTGATAGTGATCTTGGACTAACTGAAAGCAAGCTTAAATATTCTCACTGAGTTCCAAGTACAAGTATGTTCCGATACCACACTCTCGTTTACAGGCACTGAACTTTTCTTGATTGGTTCCTTCTGGTTACTTGGTTACTTTTACATGTACTACTATCCTTAAATTGAATGTCAATTATCAATTGAGAATATTGTCTACTAGCTACAGATTTTTGCAAATTTATCGTTCAATTCATGCGTTGCCTATTTACATTGGCACTTACATATTTTTCATGAGACATGCACAAATTGACAAAGATCAACAATCGAGAAAGAATTGAAAATGATTGGTGTGTGGGCGAGAGAATGGCATCCATATTTGAAGGAATAAAAGACGACTATGGGAATGAGGTAAAACATGCTGCTAGGGTGAATAAACTCGGAATCTTTTTTGGGAAAGATAAAATTTTGCTCCTTGTTTTTTGCGTGATTCTTCATTTTGCTCCCATTTTTTCCCTCATTTTAGCCCAAAATCGATTTTTCTTTTTTCAAAATCATCCCTTCGATGACTCTCTAATGCAAAACCTACTGGAAACGAAAAACACCCTAGTCTATATGGCACCTGCATGTCAGCAGATCGTTTGTTTATCGAGCACATTTACATGAGGAAGTCATTAGAGGACGAAATCGAAAGGAAAAAAGAATTACCTGTTGAGGGATTAAGATGAAGAAAGTACGGTACATGGACAAAATGAAGAGTCACAAATAATGAGGACCAAAACGCATTTCTCTGTTTTCCTTAGTATACCAATTTTATAAGTTGTAGTATAAGCTGCCTTAGTTTTGATTTTTTTTTTCTTTTCACTATTTTAGGGTCCTGAGCGAGAATAATTCAAGCTCATATTACTCGAACCAAAATGGAAACAACTAAATCATCCGTTTCTCTTTCTCACTGTCACCATTTAACGTTCGTAAAGATTTGAGGTGTTCGACTCAATGAAATTTTAATACCGACAGTAAAAATGAGAAAAGTAAAACCCTAAGCTAGAAGCAAAATCCACTCAACAATGTCAAACGAAAACGCACCTCCTCCAAGTAAAGCAAAAAATAAAAATTAAAAAAGTAGGAGTCAAGCTATTCTAATTCCATGTCCAGTTCCTTTTTTTTTTCTTTCTATATTTTACGTTATTATATTAACTCTTCATCTTATTTTCACTTTAATTACATTAATCTATTCTTTTTGGATAGTTTTGACGTACTTCATGTACTACCATCTTTTAATGGTAATAATTTATTTCAATTACGGTACTAATATAAACTCAATTGTTTTGCATTTTGGAACTAAAAAAGAGTTCTATTTTTTACTATTCAAATGAAAAATCCATTACCATGGGAAACATTGTTTCAAATCACTTTATGAAAATCTTTATGTTGTTGAATTCTTTCTTAATCCAAAGTAATATGCTTCCAAATTACTAGTCTCTTTTTGTCATAAGTTGCTTTTTTTTTTAGTGAAATAATACTTTCGTGCCTCATCATATGTAATTAATGACTATTTGTTCGAGCAACATGTGCTTTAATTTATTTTGAAATAGTCATGTATTATGAACAGACGTGAATTTCCTGTAGTGGCAATCTACTATAGTACTAAAATCGCAAAATCAACTAGTCAAGTCCATTGGTGGCCAAATATAAGAAACTAATCAAGCCTACTATATGTTCACGCATCGGCAAAACAGCAAAAAAATGTGACACAATTATCGCTTAACGGCTATGCGTGCTGAAAAACTAATGTATGCAACATAAATCAAAGTTTTTTTTTTTTTTTTTTGGTGGGGTGAAGGGGGGTTAATCTATAACTTTCAAAAGTTTACCGTCAATTGTGCAAATTTGCTAAAGTTCAAGAGGGCAACTATTGCTAAAAATTATGACATCAAAATAAATATCGTATAACAGTATGTGCAATGCTCAATTATATAACAACGAAATAAAATTAACAATTATAATGATAGAACTTTTATTTGTGCATTTATTAAATTTATGCAAAACAACATTACAAATTGAAAAGAATATGTCAAAGGAACACTAATGTATTCAAAATTATTTAAAGATCATCTCTGATAAATTTTGGTCATTGGATTAAAAGACATATTCCATGCAACAATATTTAACTTTTTACAATTTATGCAGTTTTACTGAATTATAGCATCAAACTGAAGTTATAACAAATCAATTTTCAAGCCTGCGCATTCTCGTTCATCTACTGTATATTTATGAAGAATATATCGCACCTTATTTGATGTATCCAGAATCTCCTCTCTATAACGCTTCACAGATGTCGCACCTTGTTTGATGAAGTCCCCACGCCCCCATATTCCGACTGAAGGTGCCATAATACGCTTCAACGCACTCTGTGCTTGCATCGATTTCTCAGCCGGACATTCACTGATATTCAGCTTTTCCAAGGATATTAGTTCTTCTAGGCCTTCAATTTGATGGATCATTTTGCATCGTCGGATCTCTAGAACTTTCAGCAACTTCAAGTTTGAAAGATCAGTTAAACTATCGAGGTAATCACAGTCGGATAGAATCAAACTTCTCAGTGAAGTCAACCGGCCAATCCCATTGAGATTCTGTATTTTGCAGTCTGATATATCTAGCCTCTTCAGGGCTTTAAGCCTTTCAAGCCCTTCAATCTCTTCTATTGCAGAATGGTAGAGCTTGAATACTGACAACGTCTTGGGAAGCTCTACTACTTCTTTATGGCTCAATCCAGGAAGGGTATGCCGCTGAAAAATATCTGTCGGCTCAAACTTCAGCTTAATAACTAGGGAAAGAGACAGTTCTAGTTTCCTCAGTTTAGGAAACGATATTGAGAAGGATTGTTTATCAATCATTTGTTTCACGTTGGATTCTGGGATCAGCCGTTTTGACGGTGGTTGGCTGGCTTTCGGGTCCCCATCACTTAGGCACAGCTCCTCCAATTCCTTTAACTCTTCAAGAAGGGGTATGGCCTTCATCCTTTTAGAACTCACACGCAGACAAATTAGAGAAGGGGGAAGCTTCGGCAACTCTTCAATTTCATTGCACTGAATTAAATCCAGGGTGAGGAGACCGGAGATGGTGGAGATTTCAGGGGGTAGGCTAGATATACTCGAATGACCCAGCGTCAGTGATCTCAGATGACATAGTCCCTTGATATCACTAGGAATGGCCCCCTTCAAATTCCGACACCAGGAAGCATGGAGTTCTTCCAGATTGGTTAGATTCCCAATCTCCCCAGGAAATTCTCCAATGAAAGAAGAATCCATTCTCAGCACTCTCAAGCTTTTCAGATATCTTATTGAATCGGGGAGTTCACAGACTCTAGTCCCCGATATATCCAACTTCTCTAACAGAATCATTTTACCGATAGAATATGGAAGTTCCTCCATATAACGGCAATCTCTCAATGACAGGCGTCTTAGATTAAGCAGGTCCCCCAGTGAGCTTGGGAGCTCAGTAATTTTGGCACCATCTAATGAGAGTTCGGAGAGAGCAGTGAGGTAACAAATCGAACTGGGCAGGTGAGTCAATGGGAAGCACTTGAAGCCACTGAGATTTTCGAGTTGCTTCAAATTGCCTATGGAGATGGGGATCTGCCGTACAGAAGTCCCCTCGATAAGAAGTTCTTTCAGAGCTGTCATACAACCCAGTTCCTCTGGCAACCTTTGCAATTGGGGGCAGACCTTCAAATTCAGGGACACTAAACGTTTCAAATGGCCAATTGAAGGATGTAGCTTCACCAAATGAGAACATCGTTCAAGAATCAGGATTTCTAAATCTTTGTAATCGGAGACGATGGGAGTGATCAGTAAGTCAGAACAACCTGTAAGATTCAAGACTTTCAATTTCTCCATCTGCAAATCCGAAACAGAAAACCTACACATGGTCAATTTGCAGATATAAAATTCGAGAAAGCAAACATAAAACAACCAAGTACTAAACCACCTTGATTTCAGTCCAACCTCCCCAGTTTTCCGTGACTTTGCTCCAAGACAGATCAAGAATGACCAACTCTCTTAATACAAAATTAGTTGCATCGAATTCCAAAGGACACCTTTGCCAGTAGAGCCACCTTAAACTTGGAAATGCACCTGCAAAATCTCCAGAAACTTTTGCATCATCCAACTTGAGAAAACTTATGGCAGGCATGTTTGCAAAACTTGCGGCTGTTAATATGCATAAATCACGAGCTTCAACGTTTTCAATTCCCTACATATAAAATAAGTAACATAATCATCAGAAGCTTTAAACCAAAATACCAATCAGAGAAAAAAAAAAGGATGCTTTCCTTGCCCTACTGCTAAAGAGTACACTCGATTTTATTCCCTCAGAAATATGACAAAAAAGAAACATGTAGCCCATATGTCGATGTTTGTTTGCCGACAACAAACTGAACCAAAAGGTTTTACCTTCTCCCTATTCATTGCCTTTAGAACCATATCCTGTGTGCAAAATCTTCTTGAACTTGGATCTCCAGATCCCTCTTGCTTACAAATTATTTTACCAAGGCATCTCAGCAACCTGTGCATCTGCAGTTCATTGTCTTCTCCAATTTTTGCCAGGGGCATTAGAATGCAACCAGAGGATGGATAACAATAGGGCCACATATATGAAGCAATTCGGGCATCCACACCAGAAATAAAACATGCCATGTCCAGAAATATATCTTTTTGCTGTTGATCTAATTCTTTGTAACATATATCCAGTATCTCTTCAAGGCCAACCAGAGTCTTTTGAGAACTCGTCAAACGTTCTTTCATTGACTTCTCCATCTTTTTCCATTCTTGTATTGATTTACCCCGCAAAAATGAACCGACAATTTCAACTGCTAATGGTAGTTTCTCTGCAGCATTGACAATGCTGTTTGAGAATTCATCATAACCAGATATGGAAGATTTCTTGCCGAATGCATGCTGGCAGAAAAGTTCAAAAGCTTGACCATCATCCAACTCACTAACCGTGTAGTTACAAGCCTTCTCGAGATCATACCCTTTGAGAATTCCATTATTTTTGGAAGTCACGATTATTCGACTGCCTGGACTAAACCAATGAAGCGGGTATCCTACAATAGCATGAAGATGGGATTGCTCTTCCACATCATCGACAACTATTAGAACTTTCATTTCACGAAATATATCCAGGAAATCTTCTATTCTTTCATCAAAAGAAGGATTTTCCCGATCTCGTTTAAGGATATCACGTATCAACTTATTTTGCAAAAATTGAATACCACGAGAATTTTGTGTGGTTTCTTCAACCCCTGCGAGAAAGCTACAGCTGTCGAAACAAGAAGAGATGCAGTCGTATACAGCCCTGGCCAAAGTGGTCTTGCCAATTCCATCAGTTCCACAGATTCCAATAATGCGCACCTCATCATTGACTTCCATCTCCATTAAGTCGGTGATTTGTTTCACACGGTGATCAATTCCAACTACACTCTGAACAGCTGCAATTGCATAATTCCTATCGGAGGTTTCCATGTCCGTAGCCCGCTGTATAGCTTCATCCTTCATTTTCTCCATGCTCTGCAAGAAAAGCAAAACATCTTCACCAAATTATTATCGTAGACGGAGAAAAGAACAAACATCACCTGATCTGTCTCTATTATCACATTGCTTCAGTTCCGCACACAGAAACAAGATATTCAATTATCATCAAATTTTTCTTGTCTATGCAAAAAAAGTGCAGACAATTACTCTAGCACTCTGATACGTAAATTAACATCTAATCTATTACGATATAAATAAGAAAACTTAGCTAGTAATTTAATCTAATTCGGTGATGATATTATCACAGAAGTTGGATCTACTTATCTACAGAACAGATATGTCAACTTTCTAGAAAAGTTGCTACGCACATCACAACAATGGTCACTCTAATAAAATAAACTAGATTTTATCACTGAAGAGGAAATAATTACCAAACAGCAAATGAGCATTATGGAAATAGGACTAGCATCTTAAAATTAAATGGCAGACTATTATTATGCTACTTATAATTCTTTTCTCGAATTTCATTTGATACTTCATTGCACGGAAAGACCCTAAGATTTAGATAAAATCACCGCCAACTGTTCTAGAAGACTTAAGTGTGAAAATATGTAATCAAGGAAGTAAAAAGGGACTTGAAAAGCTTTGAACTTAGGACCTCTTGCTCTGACACCATGAGATTTTATGGAACTACTATCAACTATTTTAAAAACTTAAGCTATTAAATGACAGCGCGGTTTAACATATTATTATTCTATCAAAGATATTTCTCTTCAAAAAATGACATCTACGTATTCATTTTTGGATATATAGACACCTCTCTTGGAAGTAATAAGTTTGGAATAGACACATTTCTTTGCATTTTGAGTGGCCTAGTTTCTAGATGACTTTTTTTCACACGACTTGCAGCATTTATTTCCTGCAAAATTTTTGAATTAAAGAGATCTAGCGATCCTTCATACTGAGATACAAAATTATTAACTTTGAAGAATATGGGAACACCTTATCGATGTGCGGGCATCTCAACTCTTGGAGTTTCGTCATCATTGCGGTGGCATCGGGCAATCTTGTCACGTCAGTTCCACGAATGTCCAAGATTTTCAAATTCTGCAAATTCCCAATACTTTCGGGTAATTCTACAATTGCTGCAGATTTTAAATCCAGCTCAATCAATGATCTCAACTCTCCGATTGAGTCAGGGATATCTCTCAGTGAGCAACATTCCCGTAATAATAAGCGTTGTAGAGATGCTAGATGGCCTATGGAGCTGGGTATCCAAGCTAACGATACACAATAAGAGGCATCAAGAGTGTTGAGCTTCCTCAAGAAACCAATGGATTCTGGTAATTTTTTAATCCCTGAATGAGAAAGGTCCAGCTGAGTTAACGACATAAGAGAGCCCACGGATTCTGAAAGTTGAGCAAGTTGTGCACAAAATGAGGCACGTAGGGTCTCCAGTTTCATCAGACCTCCTCTTGAAATAGGAATCTCTTGTATTGCACTCTCATCTAAGAGAAGCTCCCTCAAATTTTCCATTCTACCTATTTCTGCCGGTAACTCCTCCAATCTCCCACATCTCTCAACATTCAAGGAGACAAGGGTCTTGATGTCCCCAATAGAAGGATGAATCTCTTCCATATTCTCACAATCCTCAAGAATCAAAATCTCCAATCTTTTAAAAGCAGATAAGTCCGGAGTTCTTCTTAAGGAATTACAATGCGAGAGGTTGAGAACTTGGAGCTCAATTGACATCTGAAAGAAATAGAGAATACCTTAGTGAGATTGGGCCGCTGAACCTGTGGTTTCATAGCTCGGTTCCCATGCTATCATTGTTATGATGGTCCACTATTTTATGTTTGCTTTATTTAAATGTATCTTAAGTAGTAGAGTTTGCCTACGTCACCAATATATAAATTTGTTGAAAAAAAAAAAAAAAAATCTAAAGCGAAAGGAATGTTAGGTGCATACAAGTGCTAACTATATTTCCTTATTGCTCTAGGCATATCTTCCAATTTGGCTAAAATAAATATCAAATCATTAGCATTCACAAAAATATCACATCAATCGCCCTCACAAAAATATTACAAAGCAATACACTCATTTTGAAGTATTAGTGTTAACTTTTGTTTCTAAAATAATTGATTCTGTCCACGACAATTCAAATAGTATTACATGTAAAAGCGTTTAGTGTTTCTGTGAAAGTTACCAAACCATACCTAAAAGTCGTAACCTTTCATTTCTCATGAAAGAAGATTGATATAGAAATATAACAAGAATCACTATAAAGACATACTTTTACTTGGGGAGAATTTCACTCATAAGCCTTAGACAATTTAGGTTAAAAATAATCAAGATAGGAGACAAATACTGTAATTATATTTTAAATAGATTTTAATCAGCATAGGTAAAAGGAAGTTTTCTTTTAGTATGTCCGATGTTAAGCATGACTGGTTCTTAAGATGTCATGAATGTCAGATAGTGAGGAAGAAGCTTATGGTATATTTAGGCGTCTACATGTTCCTCTTATCTTTAGAGGAAAATCCTTTATCTAAGGAAGATATTAAACCTTTCCAAAAGAAAGAAAGGAGAACTTGGAGAAGCTGGACGTTCATTAACACGTGCTTATTGACAAGAGATGTGCCTTCTCTACATCTTACCTTGAGTGCATCCCATCCTCCCCAGTCCTCTGAAATCCCGCTCCATGATAGATTGAGCACAACTAATTTCTTCGGATGAAAGTTGGCCGCTGCAAAATAAGAAGGACAAGCTTGCCATTGAAGCCATCTTAATTGAGGAAGTAAGTTCCAAAAATCTCCGGTGAAATTCGCACCATCCACTTGAAGGAATCTCAAGTTTGTCAATTCTCTAAATTGCTCGGCGTTGTAGCATCTACAGCAATATTTGTCAAGATGAAGGGCCTGAATCTCATAAGTGCCCTACATTTAATAAACATTGCGGGCCATAAGTTTTGTATGATAAGACAAGACTAAATATATAAAAGAAAAATTTTAATTTGCTGTCATAATATTGTGGTGTAGGCTATTCGCTTTTGACTATGTGAAATGACAGGTCATGGTAGCATAATTTATCTGATTTATGCAAATATATGAAGCCCAAGAGGGTTTTTCAAACCTTTTCCTCCTCTAATTATGCCCTTCACAACTTGCACCTTTTGAATCCCCAAAACTTGTATTATTTTGAAACTAAAATAGAAGGCCTCTCTTCATGCACACACTACTATAAATATATGTGAAACAACACGACTCTAACTCATACTATTTATATGTGAAATAACTTGAACTTACGGTCCAAATACATCTATCAAACTTGTCATCAAAACATGTATCCCAATCAAAGGATCCCAATTGTAGAGTCCCCACTTTTATAATTTACCTTGCTCAAAATTCTCAATTAAAAAAACTGAAAACGAGAATATCATTCCAAAAGGCATGCTGTGCGCTTTACATTCCTTTCTACCATGTGTTTCTTCAATGGTGTTTTCCAATGTACATGGAAGAAAAATCGATCATGCATCAACTGTTATATAAAGGAACTTTCGCTCCTCTTTTCATTACTACAAACGTTTGATTCTATCTTTTTCATTGTCGTGTTGATTTTGTTACAGTTAACCAGGAGACCTCAAACTTTTTTTCTTTTTTTATCAATTTGCACATATATTAATGAGATCTTACTTACAAGTAGATTGGACATGGAGACTGATTAAGTTGGATACTTAAGGAAGTCAACTTTTTTACATTTTTGTTTGGGAAATGAGAAGCTATGTGACGGTGCTCTATGCTTGTCCGGTTTAATATTTTTATTTTTATTTTTAAATGTTTTAAATAAATTTAGTTTTAAATTTAATTTTATTCATTTTTATATTAATTTGTTTACCATGTCAGCATCAAAACAACGTCGTTTTTGCATTGTATAGCCATGTCAGCGTGAAAAACGACACTATTTTGCACTTACTTCGCCGGAAATTGCGCACGTCAACATTTTGGCCAGATTTTAGCCGAATTAGCACTTAAGTGATCCATTTTGTTCCAATTTTGGCACTTAAATGTCACTTTCGTAACTCTTAACACTTAAGTGTCCTTTTGTGCCAACTTTTGGCACTTGAATCGTACTTTTGCCTCAACAATTTACTCGCTACCTAAAAGAAAAGAGAAATGCATCAATTCATATGCAACACACGTGCAACCTTTATTAGTAAAATTTTAAATTTTTTTCCATTTCTGCATCCAAGATGAATAACCTTCCCACATCTATTCTTACAATTGAATGACATTCCACAATGTGTCCCCTTCGACGCGTTATTTATCTATTTATTAATATTCCTTAATTACCTCTACTTATCTTTCCACTTCTTGATTTTTATTTTCTAAATAAAATATACTTTCTTTATGCAAATTCTTTTTGCTTTTTCTTTCTTGGTGATAACTTCGTTATATAACATTTTCTTCTTTATATTGCATGAAAAAAAATGTTCAAATTCTCTATTTTTCAAGTTTTATAGATCATAATAGTAGAAGAAGTCTAGTGCTATGTACAAGATTTAAGACTCGCATTTTTAACTGTAATGTAGTATCTTCTAATTTCGAGGATTAACCAGAATGTATATATATGTGATTAACTCAAAACTGATTAGACTACCATTTCAAGAAGAATTTGAAAAATAGAAAAAAGAAAAAAGAACGCATGGATCTGAAGAAGAATGTGAAATGGTGAATTGCATGAGTATGTTGCGGGGCGTTTCTGCTTACTCACTAATAATTTCATCAACCAACCGGTTCATTCCTCAAACCAATCTGGAAATATAAAATGGGAAGAGTAAGAGAGATATGGATCAGAGTGATAGAGCATTCTTCTTGCATCTGATAGAGTTCATGAGCATTCTTCTTGCATCTGATAGAGTTCCCATGAAGTTGAGTCTGGGTATTGTAAATGTGGCAATTTAGATTATCAATGTAAGTCATTATTGACCACCTCTTCAGTTTTTGTACATTTTGAGAAGACTAGAGAAGATCAAAATCTTGAGACCAGTGTGCATGGCAAAAGCTAAAAGTACTTTGAGTGGTAATAGTTCTTTTGAGTGATAAATATCTAAGTAATATATTTATGGCTCTATAAGTAACGTTTATTGTAAAATTTGAACTCTTTTCTTCTAACTTCTCATTTTAATCATAAGAACTTACCACATAACATATGACGTTTAGTCATACAAACATAATAAGCTTCTGTTCACTGTATATGTATATTTTATAGCAATGGATGCAACACGTTTAGATTATTACGAACACGTTTAGTCGCAGTATTGACTATTATAACATACTACAATGGTTACTTAAAATAGTAACTATTACAACCAGGCTGTAGTAACTACTACCCGTGTAGTAGTGTTTACGGCCATGATGTAATAGTCATTCTCAAATTACTCATGTATTTTTTATTCACTTTTGCTCAATGAATGTTACATTATTAATAAAAATTAAATATATATTAGGTATAACTGATTATATTCATAGTATCCAGTAATGAAAACATCAATTAATAAATATATTAATTTTGATCACAAATTATATGCTTAAAAACTATAGTATTAGGCAAATAGTCGATGAATATTGATTATGTTAGCTTGATGATACATATTCATCTATAATATACTAATTAGCATAATAGTCGTTGCTCCTTATTAGGTACACATCTAAATTGTACATAATTTAAAATCATATCACTTCCTAATGTAATGCCATCTTATTTACAAACTACTTAAATTAACACCCGTTTGCGATATAATTGTTATGACAATCATACTATCAATTATGTAATAAATGGTATTTATTTTTATATAAAACACGTTGATTGATCAAGTAAAAATCATAATCATAGATTAATTATTAAATAATATATATAAATTTATATGTTAAATTGTAGGCTCTTGATTATATATATGGTCTATTATACCATCATTGGCTCTTAAATTAATCATTACTATAATCACATGTTATGTACTTAATGTTAATCTATAATCATAAATAAATTACTAAAATATAAATATTTGAAATGATAGATTCTATATCTAATAATTTAAAAGGGGTATTAAACTATGAATTATGTTTGGTTATTAATGTAATAATTATAATATTTACTTCATTATTATTTTAAGGGCATTTTGTGAATTTTTATACTATTCTCCTTATTACATGTCATTCACGAAACCATGTGTAATGACTATTACATCATCTAAACCAAAGAGTGTATGGCTATTGCAGCTTTATTACATTATAAAATAATAACTGTAACATTATAGCCTTATGCCATTATTGTAAACATATGGGCTACTAGCGTAAGTTGTTGACCAACTCTCTAGTTTTTGCAGATTTCTTCGAATTTGAGAGGAATAGGGAAGATCGATACCTTGAGACTAGAGTGCACAGCAGAAGCTAATAGCATTTTGAGTATTATAAGTCGAAGTAAAATATTTATTGCTCCATTAGTCTCTTGAGATGCTTTTTCCTGAAATATGGATAAACGGAAGTTTAACTCCTAAAGAAGCTTTTCATGAATCCTCCCGTAGTGGAATTGATTTATTTAATCGTTTTCTACATGCAGGAAAAAAATAATCACATTTAGAGAACAATCGATGCAAGGTTACCTTACCTTTTCTCTTTTCATGATGGAATGGATAACTTAAGGAAAACAAAAGAAGAAAAAGCATTGAAATATATTTGTATGACCGATTATAATTGCCTCCCAAGACCTATAATGCCTCAAAAGATACGATATACATGAATTATTTGATCTTTTGAATAAGAGTTGAGAATACATTATGAAAATGAAAGATCTCCACATAGAAGATGTAAAATAGTTGCGTCTATATTTTATAGCAACAGAACCAATTTATGGATTTACCATTTAATCTGCAATGGGCTCATATTTAACAAAAATTTTATGTAAATCACATTTGTCAAATGATAATATAAAAAGATCAATAAAAGATATCTATCACCACAAAATATACAGATAACATGTTTAGAAATAAATTAACATAAGAAAATCACCCCTTACAAAAGAAAAATATCATATGATTAGAGTAATCTATAGCATGATTTGCATATATTTCACCAATAAGTATGACGAAATGCATAATGAGTGACAATTATTACGATTAAAAAGGTGTATGGAATGGATACCTATTATGACCAAAAAATATTTATCACGAAAAAAATTATTTGACATGCTTCACAGATAAATGAATGTAGTAAAATTGTCCTGTCATAAAAGGAAGAAAAATATACATATAGAGGGTTCTATTACATGTTTAGATACACTTCAATAATGAATATAACGAAATGTAAAATAAGTGATGGTTGTTATGATTGAAAAGTTGCATGGATACTTATAACGATAAAATATTTGGCCGTACTTCATAAGCAAATAATATTAACAAATTGATAAGAAGATAACATCAAAGCCCATATTTAGCAAATAAATGATATAAATCCACTAAATATGTGCTAAATAAAGTACTCTCTAAGAGCTGAACGTAGAATGAATTATTATAACATGATAGTCTATATTTGACAACTTCATGTTATAAAGGGATTAACAGAAAAATTATCTGTCCGTCACAAAGAAAAATAGTATAAGTTTTAAAAATTCATAGAGAAAAAAGTATCCACAGCTATGGAAAGTCCATCGAACAAAGATAATATATGTTTAGAGGGTTATATTATATGGTTGCGCAAAGATCATAAACAAATATGAAAGCCACATCAATAAATTGATAATGTTAACTATAATGATTGACGACAATGGACTCGATTGCCCAAACGATCAAAGATAAAGGACTACATTGAGCATATATAGAGATAGGGTACTAAATCGCACAAGCAGTATTACTTAAGGGACTATTTCTACAGTTAATTCAACTTTAAAAAATATAGGAACAAGGTAACTAATTGTCACAAATGAGGGCAGGTCTCAATTGTCATAGCAAACAACTCATAAGAAGTTAGTATTCATATGAAAGGAGATAAAAAGAAAAAAATACCTCATAAAAATTGAAAATTATCAGTAAAAATTGAAAATTATCAGATCAGTCCTAAATCTATTATTATAAGACGCTTTTTTATTTAATCAAATTAATCTTAAATTTTTTTATGATTTTTTAATGTAGTTCTATCACTCAATTTAGGTCGAAAAAAGCTAGATCTTTCAAAGTCAACCGTTCTACACGGCCGGCTCGCTTCCCGACGTGTAATTCCCAGCACCGAACGATTTCGTTTTGTAGATTTTTTTTTTTTTTTTTTAATTTCTTGTCTTGTCTTCTTTTTTCCTTCTTTTTTCTTTTCCATACTAGTGCGGAGGATCCCAAGGAGCGACCGCAGCTGAAACGATAGCAAGAACCGCACGGCATGCCGTGGGGCTCCAAAATTGGGGATTCTACTACTTGGCGATGTTTACTATTTAGACTTTTTCCAAAATTAGAAGGAATAGCGAGGTATTTCTTCAACCACAGGAAATCCTCCGGGTCCATCAAGAGGTTGAGGTCTTCGACCTCCGCTAGAAGCTTCCAGAATCTCTCCAGCATGTAGAAATCGCTGGCTGCTTTTCCTAAGCTCCTCTTCGATCCTCTCCAAGATCCATTTCAGAAGCTCGTTTGAAGCGTACATACACGTCCTCAGGCGTTTGCCACGTGGCAACCGGGGCAGGAGGCTCGCCTCGCTTGGTCAGATCACCACCCCCGCAGCTCCGCCTAGAGTCCTCCGAGCGGACGAAGAAGATGGACAGTAGCGCGAAAAAGCAAAGAAAAGAAAACGTAATAATAAAGAAAAAGAAAAATTCGACGCTGGATTTTGCCTGTCCAACACTGGCCGGCCATGCAAAAACGGTCGGCACCGATAAAACGTTAATGCCAATAATTTCCGACTCAAATCAATTAAAAGATAATTTTGAAAAATTATCAAAGGGTTTAAAATTAAATTGATCAAATGAAAAATCTTAGAATCGAATTGCTGCTTACGTTATGTTTATAACTAATTTGGTAATTTTTCCCACAAAAAATCAAAAGAAGAATGCAAGCATCGAACATGTGCATCAAACATGCCCCTAAATAATTTATAGTTGTCAGATTTTCCGACGTAAATTAGCCAAAAGTCAAACATTGTGTTTATGGATTTAGTTGCTGCATTGAGGTTTCAAAAGAAGTGCCCTCATCATATTGCTATGAGGTAAAGATATATAAATATCAGTTATCAATAATAAAAAAATTACTCCTCAATTATGTACTAAACCCGGGCAATAACGGCAATTAATCATAAGAGTTGTTTTGCTAGTAGAAGTGGCAAGTTTTGGAGACTCGAGATTAACAATAATATTGTATCACAAACAAGAAAGAGAACACGGACTCACATTCACTAACTAAGACAAGTAGAGCAAACTCTTACCTTGTTGTTGTCAAGCACATATATGGCGTCCTCATGATTCCATAATCTGCTACGCTCTTGAGGCTTCCCTGGATTTTCTAGACGAACAATTTCCCTTCCGAAATCTCTCATTTGATCATGCATCATTAACTTGCCGTCTTTGTCAACTTCAATGAGAGACATTAAACTCAATACTTCGATCCCCCTCCTTGGGAAAAAATCACAGGAATCCCACATATAAGTCGGACTTTGTTTAGATGATCCAATAAAAAAACATGCCACGTCTAAAAATATCTGTTGCTCCTCATAATCTAATGCTTCATAACTTATCTTCAACGTCTCTTGCACTCTCCTATCAGGCACTTTCTTTAATTTTTTTAAAGTATCTTCCCATACGTCTTCTCTCTTTCTATATAAGTATGAACCGATAACTTCGAGAGCTAAGGGAAGCCCACCAGTAGTAAGCACAATCTCAAGAGAGAGATCCTCATAACCAGTTTGAGGATAATCCATTCCAAATGCATATCTACTAAATAAAATCAATGATTTATCCAAAGGCAACTCGTTGAGTAGGTACATGTAGCCCACCCTAGCCTCATCAAGAATGCGCTTGTTTCTAGTTGTGATGATAATTATACTTCCTGCTTTAAACCAATTATTGCCAACACACAAAGCATTCAATTGAGTAATGTCATCCATATCATCAAAGAGAACAAGAACTTTCTTCTGTGCAAATCGAGATTTGATGATAGCGATTCCCTCCTCAGCATTAGAAAAATCAAATGAACTTCGTAATATGTCACTAATGAGCTGCTTTTGTAAACACTGAATACCCTTGCGCCGAGAAGTTTCTCGAATATCTGCCACATGGCTAAGATACTCAAAATGACTAGAAAGTTTATTGTACAACACCCTTGCAAGAACTGTTTTACCGATACCGCCCATTCCATAAATTCCGACTATGCTTGTACCATCGAATTTAGGATCTATCAAGCTCATAATATGTTCCACAGGTTCAGCAATGCCCACCAAATGTGCCGGAACAGTTAAATTGGAAAGCTTTGCTAACTGGCTAATAACTTCTACGACAACCCTTTTAACTAATATTGCTTCGTGCCTGTCAAATAACAACATAAATATTCATTATACAATGCCAACATTTATATTATTTCTCACGGTAAGAACTAGTTGCGAGAAACTTTTGTAGAGAATAACGTACCCGTTTCCAAATTTTTCCGATTCCCATCCATGTATATTAGTAACTTCCTCGAGTGCTTCTTTCCATTCCATCAAAACCATTTCGTCTGAATTATATTTATGTGCCTTGATTGCATCTTTGAATCTCCCTCTAAGATATCGCACTTCTGAGGGTTTTACTTTGTAAAATATGGGTAATATTATTTGCCCTGTGCTTCTCTTGCATTTCAACATGAGAGCCAGCTCTTGAAGGCACCATTTGCTGAAAGCATAGTTCTCTGAAATAATTGGAATTGATATCTTAGACTGTGTGATAATCCAGTGAAGATTCGAACCAATCTCCTCACCAACAATGAGCTCATTGATGTCTCTGAACACACGAATTCCTGCATCGACAAGGCTAGTATAGAGATAATCAGTGAAACCTTTACGAGTGTCTGTCCCTCTAAAGCTCAAGAATACTTCGTGGTCAATCCCTTTCAAGGTCGACGAGGAAGACGCCCCATATAATGGATCTTCTGAATGAGTGGCTTCTTTTCTTTCCATCTCGAGAGTTTTGTTCTAATACAAAGGCAGTAAAAGAGATTGATGGAGCAGAATCTCGAAAGAAGGGAAATATGGAATCCCAGATCTGGAAATTGCAAAAATTCTCTCAGAATTTGACTCGGGACTCCTCAGAATAAGAAGGAGCAATCAAAGCAAGAAATAGACGAGAGGAGAAGAGAAAGGAATCATCGATTATCTGAGAAGTGCTCCAACAAACTCAACTCACCCACTCCGGTGATCTCCACCGATTCTTAGCCTTCGATCTTGGATTTACGGACACCCAAGACTATCGGTGCGTGCTTGAGCGTGAGTCCTCGCCATCCGACCGTCCAAAACCCTTCGTGCTAATCCAACTGCTACGACGCATGCTGCACAGGAAGGACAATTATTGCATCCGTAATTTCCGCGGCACTTATGCTGAAGGTGTGTGAAACCTACGCACGTGATTCTTGACTTTACTTGCCTTTTCTATTAATAAGAAAATAAAAGCGAAAACCCACTAATGCTGAAGGTTGCAGGCCCCGCTTGATCGTCGATCGAGGAGAAGGTTAAGCAGAAACAAAAGAGACAGATAAAATTAATTCTTTTGCGAGTGTGGACCGAGCATAATGATTAAATCAATTCTTTGCGTGACATTACATAAAACCCCATTGTATAAATTTTCAAGCAATGATTTTTTATTTTAAATTAATTTCTTTGCATCACCCAATAAGTCATATCCAAGGACAAGGATTAGGAATGAGTATGACTTCCATAATTATTCATTTACTTTTTTTCACGAGAAACTCATATTTCTAGTGAATCAAATAACCATTTTTTCTTTTTTTAATCAAATAACATTTAGGTAATGAATGACGGTAAAAAATTGATAAACAAAAAGAAAATTCAAAATTCCACTCGGCGCGTGTTTAGAACCATCCAAATGCGCTAAATTCCGATTCTTTATTAGAATCGGTTTCGCCTAGAATCGCGTTTGGTAAAATTTTTGTTAGGAAGCAGTTGGGAATAGAATCAAGAACCAAAAAAAATTTGATTATTGTTCCGGGAACGAATTTGAGAATCAAAATCAAGAAATTTTCTTCTTCCCTTCGGCCATCTCACGACCACCGTCCACCACCGCCCGCCACCGTCCGCCGCCGCCGCCGCCCACCGCCGCCCACCGCCGTCCGCGAAGCTCGCCGTGAGGCTCGCGGCACTGGGCGAGGTCCGGCGAGCTCACGGGAGGCAAGCCCGGCCACCGGCGAGGCTCGGCCTCCCCAGACTGTCGAGGCCGAGCCTCGCCGGTGGCCGCGGGCCTCGTTGGGGCCGGGCGAGGCCCGCCTCGCCGGGTTGGGCGGGGCGGGCAAGCCTCGCGACGCCCAACCCCACCGGTGGCCAGGCGAGGCTCGCCCGCCCCGCCGGTGGCTGGCAGCCTCGCGACCGGCCAGAAGAAGAAGAAGATGAGAAAAAGAAAAGAAAAAAGGAAAAAAAAGAAAAAAAGGAAAAAGAAAAAATGAAGAAAAGAAAAGAAAGTAAAAAAGTAAAAAAAATATTTAAAAATTAAAAGAAATAGATTGGAACATAATTAATGAACACGATCAAACTCGATTCTATTCCGAATTAAAAATTTTGGACGATTCCAAACGCCAAAAACTTTAGAATCGCTCCCTAACGAATAAAAAAGAATCAGTTTTGATCAGAATCTACTCCCATGAACATAATCGTTACCAAACGCGTTCTAAAAGTAAAAAAAGCTCCCTCGCCCCTTGAAAACACGTTGCTCTAATCGCCATTGGATCCTTTTTGTGGACTTTCCTGGACTCAATCTACAAGCGAGTACAATAATCGAGTAAATCACGCGCGTGGGTGTGTGCTCCCTGCGTACTCGCATGTAGCGACTGAAGAGAGAGAGAGAGAGCGAGAGATGTCAGGTCGCAAGGACTATAAAAAGAGAGAGCAGGTGATAGACACGATGGGGATAAGGATGAAAAGGAAAAACAGAGTAACTCCCGAGAATTAAAATAAAAAAAATAATTTTAATTTAATAATGTAACTCACATCTCAATAAAACTAGTAAAACTTGTAATCGATCAAGAATGTGACGGAGAACCGTGTAGTCATTTTATTATGACGTAGTCACATTATAATAAAGTTGGAAAACAAAAAAAAAAAACCTCTAAAAGTAAAGAGAGTTTCCCCCGTTAAAGTATGTTTAAGGCAATCAATGACTTTTTCAATTATTTTAGATATTATTTTCCTAATATCAGATGATAACACTGAATTTTTTTTTTTTTTTTTATCTTTGGAGGAACCGATTTGCGGTAATGCCCATAGCGTCGTAAATCCCTGCGTGACACTTAGTTATGAGGACCCACCACCCCTGAATCATATTTAATACACCTAGCGCCTGGTTTTGAACCCTTCACCTCTTCGTTGAGGATCAGCAGAGCCTTATCCAGTGGAGCCACTGCGGCTGATGGTGAAATTATGTTATTGTCAATCGCAACTTTATTAATTATCTCGGCTAACCTCATGAGCCCCACGTACTTATAGATAGAACGTTTCTTTTTGGAATTTGTAAAAATATTCAAGCAAGGATTGTTTTATTGATTAAATTAGTTTCCCTGCGCGCAACGCGAGTTAAGAACTTGCATTTTGGAAGAATTGCTACTTACCACCAGCGATTTTTTGGATTTCCTATCTTGCCTTCCAAGCAGGTTGCTTAACCTTTTGATATAAGTTTAGGCCGTTTGGTTCAGCATTTGAAATGAGTTTTAAGGTTCTAAAGTTTATTGGCCAATTGCAAATCACCTTTAGTCTGTTTCGCTGAAAACTTGAGAGTAATGCAATTGCATTCCAAACGCCTAAAGCTTTTAGCTCAAAGCTAGCACAAAAGTATTTTGAAAAGTAGTCGAGATGTAAATTGATTTTTTTCTTCCAACTTTGCCTCGCTCAACTTTCGTAATTCTGCAAATATTCTCAAAAATTATAACTTGCCGGTGAAAGCCTCTGCTATCAATTGTGTCCAACTCAAGCGAGGCAGCATGAGGTTGTTATGACCTCGCTAGAGGTCACGCGACCTCAAGCAACCTTATCTCAAATCGAGCAACCTCAAGCAATTAGTTCTCCAGGTAAAAAAGATTTCAAACAGTTATCGCGAATTCAAGTTAATTATGTTTCGTTTTTTACTCGGAAAAAGACGATCCAAGAATTCCCAATCATGATCCTTGTAGACCGGATCATCCACATAATATACAAAAAGAAACTCTAGACTGACAGCTAGATCTGGCTACCAACTAAGTTCTATTAGTAAATAGTTTGAGATTTTTCATTAAAAAATTAGCAAAAAGCCTTTTACAAAATATAGTTTTACCAAGTGGCATTATTTTTTCATGTGTTTTTAAAATACATTATACCAAACACTATTTGTATTTCGAAAAATCGTTTTAGCCCAAAGGTTTTTGCATTACCGCAAATAGATTCCCCAAAGCCTAAGAGTGATTTTGCTAAAGATTTCCCATCACAAAGATGAATTACAAAAACAAATCGCATGACATGCAATGATTATGGATGGATTGTTATTTAAAATTGAATATAGTTTGAATTTGCATCAAGTGTATACGTTACACCATGCAAAAAAATTTGCTTAATTTAATTACCGAGTAAAGTGAATTATAAAAAGATAAAAAGAAGATATGTGTCATTTAATAAATACATATTAGCAGCCTTTGTTGGAATATTCGGATTCGCTTACCGTAAATCCACGATGAATTGAATGGTTGAAATATTGAAAAACATATCTTAGAAAATTGTATATCACAAAGTTGTTATCATAATATTTGAAAATGAAAATCATGCCTTCATCCATCAACTTAAGATTTTGGAATAACCACTAATAATCTCATAAAATATCACATGATGTCCAAAGAGAAGGTTATAAGTTCAGATCTTTATGTACACCTTTAATACTATGCAAAAAGATCATATTAGATATGAGGGGATCACACCTTCATCTATTTCAAAATAATAAATATATATAATATATATATATATCTTCCAATTTTAATGTTTTAATATAGAATGAAGGATGCAATAAAGAACGAAACTGCAATGACTAATCGTTAAAAATGGAATGATAATTTATACACCACGGTATGAATAGGAAAAAAGAAAAGAAAGAAATGTCAATCCATTACATCATTTATTCGAATGTGACCATTTTTACAATGTCTTCTTCTTTAAAGAGTCACTTTTAAGTTTTGATAAAATTAAGTTGAAGAGAAACTCTCCATGAGGATCGAAAAACATATGGATACAGATCTCTATTCAAATGTTAAATTAAAGGATGAAGCTAACAATATGTTATCTTTTTAATGGCAAAGAGGAAAGAAAAATAACAGAAATTGCAGTTCAAAAGCCATTTTGACAATTATTACAGGCGTAAATTTCCGCATCATTGTGCGGAAGGGAAGCGGTACTCACGTGCTCACGTGCAATACTGAGAGATGCTCACGTACATTTGATTGATATCTGAGATCTAGCACGATTTGACCGGACTTGACTTGCTTTTTCTATTAATAAAAAAATGGAAGGAAACCAACAAGTAGCGCATATGCTCAAGCATATTCTCCACCAACGAATTTAATAAAAAATAGATTGCGATAACGCCTTGCAGGACGGATGTCAGGGTCATTGCCTGATACTGATCTTTTTGCTTGCCAGATTTTTTTGGTCGGTATTTTTTTGCCTGTAAGATTGAACATGATGTCTAGAAAAATTAAAGATTCTGACAGAAATCGAAATGAAGTGGAGAGGAAAACTGGAACTTTGTATTTCATAATATTCACTTGTACATGTTCACCACACTATTTGTAATACAAGGGTAAAGTGTAAAATACGAAAGAAATAAATGAAAATATATATCGATTCTAATTCCTATTTTACCAAGTCAATTACCGATTAAATGAATCAATCATTGATACTCAGGATCGGTATTTCCTAAGTTATCAAATCATATTTTCAACACTCACCTTAAGCCGGTGGCTTATATATATATATCAAGGACATCAAGCTTGCTCAATAGATATGCATGTTGTCTTTGGCATAATGGCTTGGTAAAAATGTCCCTAGGTTGCTCTGCAGTTTCTATTCCTCTCATCGTGATTATCCCTTCTCGAATCTTGACTCAAGTGAAATGACAATCGACCTCTATATACTTAGCCCTCTTATGAAACACTAGATTGGCTGTTAATTTGAGTGCAACATTATTGTCACAGAATAATTTACTGGGTCCATCGACTTGTACTCCAAGATCCGCAAGCAATCCTCGTATCTAGATTATTTCGCAAATAGTCTTTGCCATAACCCAATGTTCTGATTCTACTGATGATAGAGATATGGTTCATTGCTTTTTTGTTTTCCATGAGAAGAGATTTTCCAAATTTGATACAAAAACTAGTGATGGACCTTCCCGTCATCGGACAAGTGACATAATCCGTATCATAATACGCCATCATTTTCATGTCGCAATCTTGACATAGAAAAATGCCAAGTCCTGGGCATCCCTTAAAGTGTTTCACTACTTTTAAGGCTGTAGTCATGTAGGACTGTTTTGGCTTGTGCATGAATTGACTAAATATTTGTACAGCATAGCATATATCTGATCTTGTCATCGTGAAAATTTTGACGAAAAACAAATCCCAAAAGAGTTGCAAAACAAAACAAAACAAAACCTAGAAAACAAAAGAGTATAGTTCAAGATTATAAACACGCTTTTATCCTCAAATGCTAGAAACAATTGGTGGCCAATTGCCGAAACGGTTAGCGATGGACACACGTCAAAATTTTTTCCTCCAAAAACTACGACTTGCATTATGTGCCTAGATTTAGCGTTCTTAACGTCATTGTTATGTGGAAACAACTATAACAATATGATTAAATAAGAAATACAAGGGTTGATCTATATATGTATAATGATTATGTACTCTTTCTTTAGTCAATATATTCTGATCAAGGCCAAAACAAGGTGTAAAATATCGAGAGAATTCCTTTTATTAAGTTCGTAGATGTTTTTTTTTTTTTTTTGTGACCTAGGATCCGTCGGGCCCGCCGTTCTTACGCTCGGCAACTCACAGCCTATACAATGCACGGTGCACCTCAGACCAAGTGTCAATACCTGATGGAAAGCTAGCCCAAGATCCCACCACGAAGGCTCCCCACTTAAGACGCTAGCACTCGGAGATTTGAACTCATTCTTTCGGCATTGAGGTAGTAAGGCTTAAACCATCACGGCTACTGCCATAATCTTATTAAGCAACGTTATCAGAAAACAAAAACAAGAAAAAAATGAATAAAATATACAGCAGAGATGGAAAAATTTTAAAACAAGCCAAATTTTCTTGGCTCTCACTGCCACAAAAGAGAGAAGAACACTAGTGAACCTTTGGTCTGCTCCAATTCCATGATTTTTTTTTGTCGATTCTACTCTACTCCTAGTCTAATTTTCGTTCTCGAAATTAATTTGTCCCCACCTCAACCCCTAAGAAGGTGGGGATTCGAACCCCCCACCTCCCCCTTCCATATTAGAATGATGGCCACTACCCCAGTGGTTAATTCCATGATTTGAGTTAGTAGATGCTGTGACTTGAAAAAAACAGAGAGTTCGTAGGCCTCGCTTGATCCTCGATGGAAGGAGCAGGTAAAAAAAATCACTTAATTTTATAAAAGAAAATACTTAAACCTTTAGTTCAATCTCAATTATACTCAATCACAACTTATTTCAGCATTGGAATTAACATCAGATTGCATATCTTTATCGATACTCTTGCCTTTGTATAAAACAGTGATACAAAAAGAAATCGTATCGATAATTGGACGATTTAAAAGTATAACGAAAGTTGGTGATCTACTTTTAGATTAAAAAAAAAGTGACGTGGAAGAATGATATAAAATTGAAGATTTTTTTAAAGGATTAGATCAAACAATAAATGAGACATTATTTAAATGTGGTAGGTAGTCAATCACGGTTTTTTTAGGGAAAAGTACCAAAAAAGTCCTAAACCTATTGCATTAGTACCAATTCAGTCCTAAACTTTTCAATTGGACCAATTCAGTCTTAAACCTTTTAATATTGGTACCAATTCAGTCCATTCGGCCAATTTTGGCCGGCCGACGTTGACGTGGCAATTTTTATGATTTTTTAATGATTTTTTCGAATTTTTTTATTAATTTTTATTAATTTTTTCCTTTTTTTTTTTCTGCTTTCTTCTTCGCGGTTGCCGGCGAGGGTCGCGGCCCTCGCCCGGCCTCTCCCGAGCCGCCGGCGAGGCGGCTTCGCCCGGATCTGGGCGAGGCCAACCTCGCCGCGGGCCGGCGAGGCCATGGCGGCCATTGCCGGGCGGAGGCGAGGGCCCCGAAGCCCTCGCCGGCCCGTCGGCGAGGGTCGCAACCCTCGCTCGGCCTCGCCCGGGGCCGCGGGCGAGGCCAGCCTCGGAAGAAGGAGAGGAGGGTGTTGGGGAGGTGGGCTAGGGTTTCGGAGGCGAAGATCGGGCGGAGGAGCGGCGGCGTGAGTCGCGGGAGGTGGGGGACCAGGGCCTCGGGTGGGATCTCGTGGAGGTGAGGGCGGCGGTGACGAGGTCGAGAAGCTCCGGGGTCGACAGCGGAGGAGGCGTCGGGGACTCAGCGGCAAGGCTAGGGCGAGGCCGAGTGAGGGTTGCGACCCTCGCCGGCAGGTGTGGAGGGCTTCGCGGCCCTCGCCTCCACCCTGGCGATGGCCGCCATGGCCTCACCGGCGGCTCGGGAGAGGCCGAGCGAGGGCCGCGACCCTCGCCAGCGGCAGGCGAGGGCTTTGCGGCCCTCGCCCAGTGGCCGGCGAGCCTCACTGGAGGCTCGTTGGCAACCGCGAAGAAGAAAGCAGAAAAAGAAAGGAAAAAAAATTAATAAAAAATTCGAAAAAATCATAAAAAAATCATAAAAATTGCCACGTCGTCGTCCGTCCCGACGTCACCGCCGACGTCCACGGATCCGGCCAAAATTGGACCGGATGGACTGAATTAGTATCAATATTAAAAGGTTTAGGACTGAATTGGTCCAATTGAAAAGTTTAGGACTGAATTGGTACTAATGCAATAGGTTTAAGACTTTTTTGGTACTTTTCCCCGTTTTTTTATAAAGGTGTTAGATGATTACCGCGAGGGAACTTTTAAATCTTGACTAAACGTAAGGAAAAAGAGAACGTACAATATTTGCCAAAGTCGAGCGCGTGGCACGTGACTTGGGAGCGAATGTATACTAGATAGAGACGTCGGGTCATGAGGATGAAAACGAGAGCGGCGTGGGGTGTGGTGAATAGCAGAAGAGGATAAGGACGAAACAAAGGCCCTGTTTGGCAACACTCCAAACAGTGACTAATTCTGATTTTTTGTTAAGAATCCGTTTGGGACGAGAATCGCGTTTGGTAAATTTTTTGTTCCCGGAACGATTTTGGACAAGATTTGAGAATAAAAAAAAATTTGATTTTACGTCCGAGAATCGAAAAAGAATCAAAACGTAAAACCCTTGGTTGCCATCCGCCATCGCCGCCACCGTCCGCCACGCCGCCGCCGCCCGCCGGTCGCCGGTTCGCCGGAGGCAAGCCCAGCCACCGGCGAGGCTGGGCCTCGCCGGTGGCCAGGCCGGCCTCGCCTAGCCCCGGCGAGGCCGGCCCGGCCCCGCCGGGCCGGGCGAGCCTCGCCGATGGCCGGGCGAGCCTCGCGGCGGGCTCGGGCGAGGCTCGGCCTCGCCGAATCCGGCGAGGTCGGGCCTCGCCGGTGGGCCGGGCGAGCCTCGCCCGCCGCCGGCGAGGCTCGCTCGCCAACCGCTAGGCTCGCCCGGCCCGCCGGTGGGCGGGCCGGCCTCGCCGTGGGCCGGGCGAGGCCGACCGGCCACCGGTGAGGCTCGGCCTCGCTAGATCCGGCGAGGCCGAGCCTCGGCGGGCCGGGCGAGCCTCGCTCAGCCTCGCCGGCGAGGCTCGGCCGACGAAGGCCGACCTCGCCAAGGGTTGGCGACGCTCCGGTGAGCGTCGCCGGCCCTCGTCTGGCCGTCGCCGGTCGGCGCGACCGGCCAAATGAAGAAGAAGAAGAAGAATAGAAAAAAAAGGGAAAAAAAAAAAAAAAAAAGAAAAAAGAGGAAAAAGAAAAGAAAAAAGTAAAAAAGTGAAGAAATTATTTAAAAATCAAAAGAAATTAATTTGGAACGGAATCAATTAATACTGATGCAAACGCAATTCTATTCCGTAATCAAAAATTTTAAACAGTTACCAAACGCGCTTTTTTACTCGTAATCGGTTAAGGAACGAATAAAAAATAATCATTTCTAGTCGAATCGGCCCCGGGAACGTAATCGTTAGATAAACGCGCCCAAAATGGCCGAAAAAGTGACTCCACCGGAATTAATTAAATTAAAATATGTTTGATTTTTACAGTGGAACTCACATTTCAATGAAGAGGGCAGTGGACAGCAAAAGGGGATAAGGACGAAAGAAAAAGGACGAAAAAAGTTACTCCACCGGAATTAATTAAATTAAAATATGTTTAATTTTTATAGTGGAACTCACATTTCAATAAAGGGGCGGTGGACAGTAAAAGAGGATAAGGACGAAATAAAAAGGCCGAAAAAAGTGACTCCACCGGAATTAATTAAATTAAAATGTTTAATTTTTATAGTGGAGCCCACATTTTTAATAAAGAGAAATACTTAAACCGAAACAATGTACTGGATCTATAAATTGACCCACATTCTAATAAAGTTAGAAAATCAAAAGAAAATTCAAATTTTCACTAGCAGCATAACAGTTCCCTCAATAAGAGGTAATCGATATTGGTCCTAATGAATTATTTTCATAAATCACACCGAAATCACGTTTTTGTCAATTAAATTTTTATTACATAGCCCAACTAATCTTATGCATTATGTCGTGTAGAATTCAAAATCTAATTGAATGATCTAATTATTTGTTCAATTTTGATGTTGTAAATAATCGAATATGTATCTTGTGCGTAATTCACAGCCACAGTCTCATTCCTTGACTATCGACACGCGGTTTTCTACCATTTAGAAGTAGTGAAGTTTCCTCCTCGTCAAGGTATCTGAAGGTTGAGCCCCACAGGCTTGTGGATGAGACATTTCTTTTTGAAATTCGTAAGAGTCTTTAAGCAATCATTTTTTTTATTGATTAAGTTATTTCCTTTGAGTACAAAGTGAGTTGGGAACTGGCTTTTCGGGAGAATCGCTATTTTTTTTTTCCCAAGGAAAATGATTTCACTGCTAACCCATAAAAGGGGCATCATTAGATGGAAAGTCTAAACATAAGATAGAAATTGGAGATTGAGGAGGAAATGAAACTCAATCGGTAGGAAGAGAGTTGGCTCGGTAGGCTTTAGCCACCCAATCCGCGGCCTTGTTGGTATCCCTTGGTTCGTAGAGGACCCCAAGACTTTTGTGGATTTCCTACCCTGCCATCCAAACATGTTGGTTAATCTTCTACTAAACTTATTCAAAGTAGACGGCCAAGTAGAAAGAAGTCCTCTTTTTCTCCGATGGCCTTAACTATCCAATCTAACAACTTATTGGTTCTCGCGGACATTGGGCTGAGCAACGAATTTAAGATGGGCCGGCTTCCTCTTGCAATCTTCAATCGAGGCCCTCATGTCCCAAGGGCTTTGGTCAACTTTGCTTCCTTCCATCTCAAGAAATTCGTGTTCATTGCAAATGCGTTGTCAATAACTAAGCTCGACTCTGGTGGGCAGGACTGGAAGATGTGTGCATTTCGTGATTTCCAAATAAACCACAATGCACCTACAAATTCCTCATTTGAAGGTAGCTCTGTGCTTGATTAAATGTGTTGCACGATCCATTTATCCATTCTGGTAATGTTCTGGTTCGAAATTTGATTGTGTAGTCTCGGATCCGACCATATAGCTGCTGTCCAATGAAAAAGGAGGAAGATGTGCTTTGTTGTTTTTGGAGCTTGGTGACATAGAGGACACATGGGGTCAGCTAAAATTTTCCTCTTAAAGAGATACTCTCTTGTGGGTATAGCGTTTCTGCATACGCTCCACAAAAAGATACAAATTTTGGGGAGGGTGTTCAATTTCCAAATTTTCGTCCATAGTGTTCGGGGTGTCTGATGGGATAATGAGGCTTGGTCTGTTTGTTGCTGTTGGTATGTTTGGGAATAGCCTGTTACTTGCACTTTTTAACTAAGTAGATCCTAGACTCGTTCTTAGTCCATGCCGGCTTAACATCTTCTAAAGTTCTGCTGGTTCTGCCGGATATTTTGTGTTCAAAGTTCGCAAACTTTGCCCTAGTTAATGAAAGTACTGGATGTACATAGAAGAAGAGAGGAGTCAAACTAAAAAAAAAAAGAAAAAAAATAATGCTAGTATTAGTATTTTCGACCCAAAAAAAAAAAAAAACACTTATTGAAAGTCTTACGGTGATTTTTGAAAAGATTTCCCATCACAATGTAAAGTTCGAGGATTTTTTTTAAGGAAATTAGGTTAGAAAATAATAGAGGCAATATTTATATCCTGGAAAATTCTAAATAAGAACCTAAAATATCTTCATTTTCTCAAATAAAGGCTTAAAGTGGGTATCGTTTCAAATAAAGGCATAGAGTTATCATATGAATTTGGGCCTAACTTACCGGCTAATAAAGACATTTTCATTCTTTACTCTTTTGAATTTTTTTTTCTCTTTAGATTAAAAAAAGGGAAGATGACAAGGGCTCTACAGACCCTCACCGCCCAATAAATGGGGGATGGCCAGCCTTGCCGACCCTTGGTCGGCCATCCCCACCTTCTTGACAATGCTGAGGCAACAATGTCAAGGGCTAATTTATTTTCTTTATTTTTTTAAATAATAATTTAAAATTAACAATTATATTGAACCAAAATGTCATTGATTGGTCGGAATATTTAATTTATCAGTGAAGTTAGATCTTTATTTGAAATTATGATGATCATTTTAGATTATTATTTATTATTTAAAATTGTCATGACCACTTCTGTCCATTATTCAGATATTTATTTGAGATAAAGTTTCCTTCATATTTTTATTTGAGCAAATGAAGCACTCGAATCTTTATTTGAAATTTTCTCGTAGGTAGTCAATCACATTTTTCTATAATTGTGTTAGGTGATCCACGCGAAACTTTTTTCTATAAAGGTGTTAGGCGATCCACGTGAAGAAAATTTTAAATTTTGACTGAAAGTAAATCAAAAGAGAGAACATACGTAAAAGTGGTATTGGACTTAAGCAAGTCCTTAAAAGGCTCATGGAGGAAACAAACGATCTTTTTCATCGACTTTTCTTGGACCCAATCCGCTAGTGAGTGCAATTTTTGGCTAAGTCGCGCGTGCGAGTAATATGCGAAGAGAGACAGAGAGAGAGACGTCGGGTCATGTTGACAAGAAAAGACGGCGGCCGTGGTTGGTGGACAAAAAAAGAGGATAAGGATGAAAGAAAAAAGAAAAAGGCTGAAATAGAGTTATGTCAGAATTAAATTAAAACTCTATTTGTTTCATGGAAAATAATTTTCAAAAAAATATTTTTTAAATTTTCTAATATTCATTTCATGAAAAAATGAATTATTTGGAGAAAAACATTTTCTTCTAAATTTTGAGAATTTTTTTTTTTCAATTTTGAAAAGTGAAAAATATTTTATTTACTTGATCTCTCTTATTTCACATCTCTAGAAGTTCTCACTTCCTCATCCTCCTTTTCCTTTTTTTTTTAATTCCAATTATTATTTTTTCTTTATTTTTCCTCTTCTTCTTTATTTTTATGGTTTTTTTTCTTTTGGGTTAATACCCTGAAAAACCCCAAACCAGACACTTTGACAAATTTACCCCAAACTATTTTTTTGACCAAAGAAAAAACCCCAAACCCAGTATACCTTTGACAAATTTACCACAAACTGGTACACTTGTGACAAATTTACTCTATGTTAGTTTTCGTTAAATGTTATTCTCAAATTATTAAGTTATATGAAACATGACAGTTAACCGGTATACCAATTTAGGATTTTACGCTCCGTTTGTCACAGTTTACAATTTTTGTGATTTTTTTGTGGTATTAATCCAATTTAGTATAGGGTATATTTGTCACAAATTTACCAGTTTAAAGTTTTTTGCAATCGAATAAATTAGTTTGGGGTAAATTTGTCATAAATGTACCGGTTTAGGGTTTTTTATAGTCGTCGGGTAAATTTGTCACGGGTTTACAGTTTGGGGTTTTTCATGGTCAAAAAAATAGTTTGGGGTAAATTTATTTCTGAAGTGTAATTTAGGTTTGGGGTTTTTAGGGTTAATACCCTTTTCTTTTTTAAAAAAATTGATTTTTTTTTTATTCTTCCTCGTTTTCTTCCCTTTTCTTTTTCTTATTCTTTGGCCGGTCGTTGGCCACGGCAGTGGTCGGCGACCAGCCATAGCCCAACTTTAGCCTCGCCCAAAGCCAGATCCAGCGAGGGCGAGGCTCAAGCTCACCGGATTTGACGAGTAGCAAGCTCGCAGGTCTTGGTGGAGCTTGGGCTCAGCTAGATTGGGTTGATGAGCTCGTAGCTCGCCCGATCTAGACTCGGCCGATCCAGGTGAGCAACGTCCTTTGGTCGGCGAGCTCGTGGCTCGCCTAGATCAGCTGAGCCTCGAGCTCGTCAAATCTAGTGATTGCGTCTTGGTCGGTCGTTGGGCAACTAACCACGTTGAGGCATGCGGCGGCGAAGGAAGGAGGAGGGAGGAAAAGAAAAAGGGAAAAAGAAAAGGAAGAAAAAATAATTAAAAAATAAAAATTTGATTTTTAAAAATAAAATAATAAAAAATTTATTTTTAAAAAATATATATATATATAAAATAAAAAATATATTTTTTCGGTCAATTAAAAATATTAAAATTAAATTTTTGGTAATTTCTCTCAAAAAATCAAATTAGATAGCGAACAACGAAAAACATTTTCCACTCAAATTTCAGGTTTTAGCAAACACTTGAAAAATATAATCATTTTTTTAAATGATTTTCTATAAAATATTTTTTAGAAATGTGATATTTTCCGTGAAACGAATGGACCCAAAATTAAAATTATAGCGGAACTCACATTTCAATAAAGAGAAATACCCAAATCGAGACAAAATGTATTGAATCTATAAATTGACCCCTACTCTAGTAAAGTTAGAAAATAAAAAGACCTCAACAAGAGGTAATCAATGGCTCTTTTTTAATCGTGTGGTTAGATACTGTTGTTTCAATATGAAATCCCAATGAATTGGTTTCATAGACCACGTCGAAATCACGTTTTCGTCAATTAAATTTTTATTACATAGCCCAACTAACCTTATCATGTAAAATTCAAAATCCATGGCGTAAATAATCAAATATGTATCTTGCATTTTAACCAACGCACGGAGTTGCATACCTTGACTATTAACACGTGGTTTCCTACCATTTATAAATTATAGAGTGTTTCTCCTTGTCAAGGTATCTAAAATTTTGAGCCCCACCCGCTTGTGGATGGAACATATCTTTGTGGAATTTGTCAAAGTCTTCAAGCAACGCTTTTTTATTTGATTAAATTATTTCCTTGGCGTGCAAGGTGAGTTAGGAACTAACTTTTTGGGATAATTAGGGCACATTTGGTAACCGTTTTGTTACTAGAAACAATTTTTACTAAAAAATGATTTATTTTACTCTATTTTTGGTAACAATTTATGAGTTTTTGAAGATGTTTGGTAACTGTTTAAAATTTATATTCCTGAAATAGAAATGTGTTTAGTAGAATTTTTAAATTTTTAATATTTTTCTTATTTTTTATTTTTCCCTTTTCTTCTTCTTCTTCTTCCTACTTCGTTGTGGTTGGTTGCTAGCCACGGCGGTTGTTGGCAACCGAGTGGGCTAGGTTCAACGAGACCGAACCTCGCCTTGGCTTGGCGAGGCCTAGCCTTGCGTTAGTTGACCTTGCCCAACAATGGCAAGGCTTGGGCAGACAAGCCTCGCCGTGGCTCGACATTGCTAGGGGCCGATGATGCTTTGATGAAGTCGTTAGCCTTGGCCTGGCTAGTTGCTGGCCATGGCTGATGGCTAGCGACCGGCCAAAAGGAAGAAGAAGAATAAGAAATGGAAAGAGAAGAAAAGAGAGAAGGAAAAAAAAAAATATACTTGATTTTAAGAATTGTTTTCGAGAATAAGAAGTAACTTTTTTCTACTCCTTAATTTTATTCCAAATCTATTTTTGAGAACAAAAAGAATAAATTTTGTTCATCGGAACAAAATTTTATTAAACATATTTCTATTCTTTTTTTGTTCCAAAACATATAAGAACATAATTAGACATTATTTAGAGTAAGGGTTAATACCTTAAAAAACCCAAAACTGGTATACTTATGACAAATTTACCCCAAACTATTTTTTTGACCATATAAAACCTCAAACTGGTATATTTGTGACAAATTTACTCCGACTGACCATAAAAAACCATAAAATGGTATATTTATGGTAAATTTACCCCAAATTAATCTATTCGACTTCAAAAAACCCCAAACTGATATATTCGTAACAAATATACCATCCGCCAAATTGGATTAATAGCTCAAAAAAATCACAAAAATTGTAAACTGTGACAAACGAACATAGAATCTCAAATTAATATACCAGTCAACCGTCACGTGTCATTTAACTTAATAATTTAATAGTAAAATTTAACAAAAACTAATAGTGGGTACAATTTGTCACAAGTGTACCAATTTGGGATAAATTTGTCGAAGGTATACTAGTTTGGGGATACAAAAATATTTTAGAGTATTTTACCAAAAGAAAAATAGATTAGAGTCAATTTGTCATAAGTGTACTAATTTAGGATTTTTCAGGATATTAACCCTTAGAATTAAACAAACAAGCCTTTACTATTCGCCACATGTTGGTTAATCTTCTACTGAACTTATTCAGAATAGACAGCCAAGTAGAAAGAAATCCTTTTGATTTCCCGATTGGCCGGCCGACCACCTCCTCCCGCTCGGGAGAAGACCCTTCATTTCCCTGTACCACGCCCCTGTGTTTCAAGGGGGAAGGCGTCGCGGGGATCCAGGCGGGGTTACCCTGGGGATTTCCCTTGTGGGGATTCTCCTGTGGCCGGGCCCCCCGTGGGGGTCTATTTTTTATTGAGGGCGACCCCCCCTCTATCCTGTTTGCTTCCAGGATGTCAAAGCTTTTTAAGGTCTTGCTTAGGACCTAACTTATTAAGAATGGACAGCCAAGTAGAAAGAAGTCCTTTTGATTTCCCGATTGGCCTTAGTTATCCAATTTATCCAACTGATTTGCCTCTCTCGGACATTGGGCTAAGCGAACGAATTTTGGATGGGCCAGCTTCCTCTTGCAATCTTCAATCCAGGTCCTCAATTCCCAATGCTTTTGGTCAGCTTGCTTCCTTCCATCTCAAGAAATTCGTGTTCATTGCAAGTGCGTTAAGCTCGATTCTGGTCGGCGGGACCGGAAGATGTGGGCATTTCATGCTTTCTAAATAAACCACGGTGCACCGGCAAGTTCCTCATTTGAAGGCACCTCTATGCTTGATTCAATACGTTGCACGATCCATTTATCCATTCTGGTAATGTTCCGGTTTGAATGTAGTCCCGAATCCGACCATATGGCTGCTGTCCGCTGACAAAGGAGGAAGATGTGCTCTGTTGTTTCTGGAGCTTCGTGACATGAAGGGCACATGGGGTCAACCAAGGTTTTCCTCTTGAAGAGATATTCTCTTGCGGGTATAGCGTTTTGGTACACGCTCCACACAAAGAAATAAATTTTGGCGAGAGTGTTCAATTTCCAGATTTTCGTCCACAGTGTTCTGGGTGTCTGATAGGATGATGAGGCTTGGTCTGTTCGTTGCTGTCGGTTCGTTTGAGTATGGCCTGTTACATTGCACTTTCAGCTGAGTTGATCCCAGACTTGCTCCTAATCCATACCCGCATATTGTCTTCTAAAGTTCTGCCGGATATTTTTATGTTCAGATGTCACAAACTTTGCTATTGTTAATGAAAGTACTAGATGTTCATAGAAGAGAGGAGTTAGATAAAAAAAATAAAATGAAAGTACTAGTATTTTCAAAAAAAAAAAAAATTACTGAAAGTCTTACAGTAATTTTTCAAAAGATTTCCTATCACGATGTAAAGTTACGAAAACAAGTCAGCATTATATGCAATGACTTTTAATGAATTATTATTTTAAATTGAGTAAAATTGAATTATAGCTTATTGCGTTTAAGTGAATAAGTTACACTGTACAAAACATTTTACTTTTTAAAAAAAACTGAGTAAATTAACTAATGAAAAGATATAAATAAGATATGCGTCATATATAAAATAAATATATATAGTTTATGTAGCCTTTCTCGTTAATATTGAATTCATTTAACATAAACTCACAATGAGTTGAATAGCTGAAAAACCAAAACACATAATTTAGAAAATAGTGTGTGTGTATGTGCATGCCTGTCTATATAGATTATTTGCTATTAAATTTCTCATAATCTAAATAAAGTCCTACAAGAAAATTTATTTAAGTGGGATAAAATTAAATTAAATTAGTTTACAATAGATCGGCAAAGATTAAAGATTTGAGAAACTCTTGAATTCTAACTGATTTGATGCAAGTAATTTAACTTAGTGTATAAAGGAATTTCTTATCATGAATTCAATTTACAAAAGCTAAAGATATATGTTGTTTAGTCGGTAAACTATCGATAGTTTAATTGCTTAATTTGTTCAAGCGATTTCATTCAATGCAATATAGAAACATTATACTGAATAAAGAATTAACTTAATTTATAAAAGAATTGCAGAAATTTAAAGAATCATAGACTATTTAAAATATAACAAATTGTGTTTTTGTCACTTTGAGGTTACAATAAAAGTAAATAATCAATGAATAAAAGCTGCATAGTTATAACATGAATTTTTGTTGTTGTTTCATAGTTAAGTAGTTCCGAAATCCATTTACATGAAATTTACAATAAAATCCTAGAGTCAAAAGACCTAAGAACTAAAATTAATTTAACATGTCACATTATAATTTAAAGAAATTCATATAAATACAAAGCAGATTTTTTTTTTCATCAACAGAAAATTTTATTCATTTGCCCTAATCAAATATGAGGGGAATATAGAAAACTTCCAAACAAAACAAATCCCCAAAAAGCTACAAAACAAAACAAAATCAAGAAATACAAAAGAGTATAACTTGCGGCTACAAACATGCTTTCATCCCAAAAGACTAGATTTGTCAGAACATCAAATATCAATTGAAGATCGATCACCAAAACCGTCAGTGATGGGAATTCACCAAGATTTTTACCTCCAGAAACTACGTCTTGCAATATGCACCTATATTTAGTGTCCTCAACACCATCGTTGTACGCATCTAAGAAACTCTCATATCTAGATATAAATCTAGAGAGAAGAGCTCTTAGATTTAGGTCTATAGCTAAATTAGAAGAGAAAGGCTTTGGCCAAATCTTGGAGAAGTCATAGAACCACATCCAAGGCATCTTGCTAGCTAGACTAGTGATGATGTCTTACGAATTTTCAGCTGCAAGCAGATTTATTTATCGCGATGAGCGAAGAAAAGCAATAACAACAAGCGAAAAAAGATGCAAAAAGAGACCAAAAAAAAAAAAAAAAAAAACTCCCATGTTAGATTGGAAGAGGGAAAAAGGAAATTAAGGCCTAAAAAAGAAAAGCAGAGCAAAGTAGGATCTCAGCTTCATAAACTTTGGCTTAATGGGTAATACTGTCATTGAGTTTTTAATTTGTTCAATATAGTCTCTAAACTTTGGCTTAATGTGTAATATTGTCCTTGAGTTTTTAATTTGTTCAATATAATCTCTAAACTATTGTTAAGGTTCAGTGTAGTCTCTCCATTTGTGTCATTTTTATATAGTTTAGGTACTAAATTGAACATTTGCCAATAGTTTATGGATTGCAATGAACAAATTAAAAATTAAGGAATGAAATTGCACATTGGGTCAAAATTCAATAACTATATTAAACAAATTAAATGTTGAGGAATGACATTGTACATTGGACTCTTTAGGACAATTGGTGTCATTTTTCCATTGTTGGAAGAAAGTCGGCGGAAGACGACTTACCTATTTTCGATACACAGTCAACAATATACCCCGGAACGATCGTTGAATTGTGGATAAATCACGAACAAAAATACTTCACGTTGGTCTGAATGTAATCACGAGGAAAGCATCCGATTTCCATAGCGTAAATGTCGTTCTCGTAAAGAAGAAATGGAACGCCTTCTTTTTCTTTTGATGAAAATGGGATAAGAAAAGGAGAACTTTCTTTCTAAGCGTATGCTCTGTCAATCGTACCAACGATTATCTTTAGAAGACTTTTATACAACTCCCTTCATACCCTTTCAAATGGTGTCTTTTTATCGTAGCATATCAAGACAAAACGGTGCGTTCCGATCACACGTCATCATGGATGTATTAATAAAATACTACATCTCCCACTCGGACATGATGGGCTTGATAGCACTCTATCAAGAATATAAGACATTCAACATTCATCAACTTTAGAAACAATTCATAGTGGCAAATAAATCATGCGACCAGTGAGTACACTTGTACTTGGGAGTTCAAATTATGCATCTGTTAGGGATGACATAATGGCTACAACCCTAAAAAGAAATAAACAATTGATGTCTCACAGTGTCTCAGATATATTTTGTTACATCAATCCAAGTATACCTATCCCTTAAAAGCTATATTTGACTATTCTCATAACACCATATATTTACAATTATATCCAAATCCATAGAAGGTGATATAATTGGTCGACCAGTAAATACATGTGATAGATGTAAATCAACAATAGTCTTCCTTCGCACTCATGTCTCTCTCCATTTCATAACAACTGCTTTCCTAGACACGTCACATAAAGCCATATTTATTCATGACTGCCGATAATATGCTAAAGTAGCAACATTGATTTTTCACTTCAAGAACATAGTCAGAAGTAACATAAGGTACAAAATGAGGTAAATTATAAATTATCTCAATGGCTCACACGATGAGTAAATATGGATAATTTCACTCACCTTCCCTTGTCGGTCATATAATACACATGTAGTATGAATTATATGCTATAGTGGACTTCTCTTTCTATAAGAGCGTATATCATTTATTAAATATATCAAGTATACGGATATTTACCTAAACTTAGTCACGTGCTTCTCACGTACTCAAGTTTAACTCAAGTACTACATTAGCTCGCTTTCTATAGCGCCCAATTAAGTACTCACATCCGGCATCTTTCAAGCATACATGATTGTTGGACTATCATATCCGGTTTTATTATAAACAAATCACAGGCCTCATCTTGACTCCAATCAATGTGACATATTATTTTATGTACTAAACTTGCTCTTCAGCATTTATTTGTACATAATGTCTCATCTCAATGTGCTAACTATAGCATTTGAGGTGATTGCTTGTGTGAGTGAGCCAATCATTGCCTACTGACATACTTTTCAATAATATATGTGTGTTTGTGCTAGTCTCATAATAGATTTGTACTTATTTTTTTTTATTTTTTATTTTTATTTTTGATGACTCAGGAAACCCTAAAAGCCGACAGCCGGCGGGAAGAACCTGGGGCTGATGCAAGCTGGCCATCACACTCACACCAACGGTTAAATCACCAAGTAACACCGCTGGGATTCGAACTTGGCACCTTTCGTGGGAGGCACAAAGCTCAAGCCAACGACGCCACCGCAGTGGGTGGTATAGATTTGTACTTATTGATAAAACATCAAGTCACTAATAAATAAACAAGTACAATACATATATACATAAACTAATGATCATTTACAATAACACATCACGTTTTACGTAATCCTAGTGACATCCTGTGGGTCAAGAATATGTCTCGAGAAACAGCATTTGTAAATGGATCAACAACCATTCTATTGGTTGAAATGTATTGTAGGATCACTTCTTTTTGCGCTATAATATCTCTAATGAAGTTGTTATTTATGTCAATGAATTTCGTTCTTCCATGATACTTGGGATCATTTACATAGGCAACGGTTACTTGACTATCGCAATAAACTATCACCGGTCTTGGAACCTCAGTAACAGTGGCTAAATTTTTCGAAGAAACGTTTTAGTCATACTGCTTCTTGCATTATGGCAGAGCATGCAATAAATTCTACCTCCATCGTAGATAAGGCCATGCATGTCTGTTTCTTACTATTCCAAGAAATTGCATATCTATTGAGCAAGAATGCATATTCAAAAGTAGATTTATGCTCATCGAGGTCTCCACCCCAATCAGCATCTGAATAACCTAATAGGTATAAATCATTCAATTGGTAACAAAGCCAATAGTCCATGGTGCCTTTTAAGTATCTCAGGATCCTCTTCACTGCTTTTTAGTGTGCTTGATCGAGATTTTCTTGATATCGGCTCACCAATCTCATGGCATAACATATGTCGGGTTGATTACACATCATAGCATACATCAAACTTCTGACCGCACTAGCGTAATGAACAGTTCCATCACTTTAATTTCTTCTGGAGTCTTAGGACACATCTTAGTACTTAAGCCTTCATCTTGCATGACAGGGGTATCAATGGGATTACAGTGCTGCATATTGAAACGCTCAAGAATCTTTATTATGTAAGACTTTTGTGATAAAGTAAGGAATTTCCTTGATTGATCTCTTTCGATCTTAACTCTTAACATATAAGTAGCTTCTCCCATGTCCTTCATTTTAAAATTGGAGGACAACCATTCTTTTATGGTGATAACCAAAACCTTGTCATTTCCAATCAATAGAATATCGTCCACATAAAGTGATAAAATCACAAATTTATCTTCGGACCATTTGACATATACATAGTGATCTTCTTCGATCATTGTGAAACCAAAAGTTGTTATAGCTCGATGAAAACGAAGATACCACTATTTAGATGATTGCTTAAGGCTATATATTGAGTGATAGAGTTTGCAAACTTTATGCTCTTGGCTTTTAGCTATGAAACCTATTGGCTGCTTCATATAGATTTCCTCATCTAGTTCTTTACTGAGAAATGCCGTCTTTACATCCATTTGATGTAATTCAAGGTTAAAATGTGCAATGATGGCTAGGATAAGCCTTATTGAGGCAAACCTTACAACTGGTGAAAAAGTTTCCTCATAATCTATACTCTCTTGTTAAGTATAACCTTTTGCCACAAGACAAGCCTTATACTTTTCAATGGATCTATCCGCCCTTCGCTTAATCTTAAAGATCCATTTGTTTTCAATGACCTTGCGATTGGGTGGTAGATCAACTAAGTCCCAAACGTGATTTGTCCTCATTGACTCAATCTCATTTTCCAAAGCTTTTCTCCATTTTTTCTTATCAAATGATGAGAGAGTCTTTTTAACAGTCTTAGGCTCGGTATCGTCTTTCTGAGCTATCATAAATGATTCCCCTTTAATCTCAAAACGACAATGAGAAATATTTTTACGATTACTTTTACATAACTGAATTTCACTTGAATTCGGTTCATTATGTGATGCAACACTCCTACTAGATCTTGTATGTTAAGATAAATCTTAATTTCCCTCTACAACATTAGTGGGTGTGTTATTAGAATCTTCCATCTCATATAATTGGAAGTCCTTATCAATCTCACATCTATTAGGAAAATCGTTATCTAAGAACGTGACATCTCATGACTCCATTTTGGTCATACTTTCATCAGTTTGTTCACCTATGAACACGTATCTTTTGGAGTGTTCAGAATATCTTATAAAGATACATTTCTTCCATCTAGGACCTAATTTGCCATATTTGTGGGAAGAATCATGAACATAAGATGCACATCTCCATGGACGTAGACTACTTGAGTTTGGTTTCCTACCAGTCCATAATTCATAAGGGATAGAAGTGATTGATTTTGAGGGCACTCAGTTAAGTACAAAGGCGGCAGTCAATAACACATCTTCCCGATATGAGATAAGTAAATTTGCTTGCGCCATCATAGACCTACCCATTTCCAATAAAGTTCTATTCCTTCTCTCAGCTACCCCATTTTGTTGTGGAGTACCGGGAATAGTCAATTGTTGTACAATTCCATTTTCATTACAAAGAGCCTTGAATTGCTTCGATAGATACTCATGTCCATGATCGGTTCTCAATGCCTTTATTGTTTTGTTCAACTGATTCTCTACCATTGCTATATATCGTCTAAAGCAGTTTAATGCTTCTGACTTATGGAAGATCATAAAGACATAACCGAAACGTGTGAAGTCATCTATGAAAGTGATGAAATATAAGGCTTCATGCCTCGCCCTTATGTTCAAAGGACCAAAAATGTCAAAATGTATGAGTTGCAATGGAAATTCAACTCTAGTTCCTTTACTGAATGGTTTTTTAGTTGTTTTTCTCGGTAGACAATGTTCACATACGAGTAGATTAACATTAGTGAGTGACCCTAAAAGGTATTCTCTAGCTAATCTTTGTAACCCAATGTGACCTAATATAGCATGCCAAGTACTTGTATCAATCTTAACATTACTAGAAGATGCAAATAAAGAAAAACAACCATCGACATTAACATTGTATTGATTATAGTCAATATCTAGCACCATAAAACCATTCGATACATGACCTGAACCATAATAAACTGTTCCAAACAAAATGTCAATACAATCACCATGGAAATTCCATACATAACATAGGCTAAGAAGAACAACTACGAAGACCAAATTTTGTCGAATATTTGGAGTATACAAGATATCATGTAAGAATAGGCTTCGACCACTACGTAAAATTAATTTACATGTACCGATATCCTTCACTTCAACTCTTGAGTTATTTTCAACATATATCTATATTCTTCCAGGCTGTATCTAATGATATTCCACAAATGTTTCTTGGTCTCTAGCTACATGGTTTTTGCTCTTGAGTTTACAGTCCACATCGAATGAGATTCAGCAAGTATTACAATGCTAGAAACAAAAACATTACTTAGAATAGTGGAGTAATAAGGTACCTCTTTCGGCTCAATGTATTCACAAGCAAAGTGACTCATCTTGCCACAATTGTAGCACTTCATCTTGGCCTTGTCCTTCTTATCACCACGCTTCTTGCGTCGGAAAGTCTTAGCCATTTTAGGTGCTTGATCAGTCTTATTCTCTTTGTTGTTGAATTTATGAATCCTTTTGCGATTGAAGCTCGAAGCTTTGTGCGAATTAGATTCAGCAACATAAGCATGGGTAAAGGATCTCGCAGCCTCTAGGCGCTCATCCTTTAATTCCAAATGACGCGCAATATCATCAAAAGTGACAATATTCTCATTATGCATCATATTGATCTTCATGTGCTCCAAATTGTTAGGAAGAGACCTTATATCAACTTGAACTTGTTGTTTATTAGTAAGGGAGTAACCTACCGACTTTAGCTCACGAATCATGTTTGACATCTCTCGAAAATGCTGCCTTATTGTTACATTTGGGCGCTTTCGGTATGTGTCAAACTTGATGGTGAGTCTTTTCAACTTAGTGGCAGATGTACCCACAAACTTATCTTTCAAGGCAACCCACATAGCTTGAGCTTTATCATAACTTTCAAACTCACACATGAGATCATCTTGCATACAGCTTAGCAACATGATGCGAGCAATGTTATTTTTCTTCTTCCAAGCTTGATAAGCTTCTAGATCTCTCCTGTGTTGAACTGAAATTCCACGCTCAGGTTCATCCATGGTGTGGTTGAGGGTTTCCAAAACCTCTTACTCCTCAATGATGTACTGAACTTTTTGGTGTCAAATATTATAATTGTCACCGTTTAATTTCTCACCCTTATTGAAGTCAGCTACAATGGTCTTGGATGCCGAAGCCATAATCAATTGTTATAACACATTGACATAATAAATGTAGAATCAATACTAGCACATTTTTTAGAGTAACACAAATATTTAATTTTGAGCAAAGACAAACTAAATTAATGATAATTCAACAAAAGATAGAAACAAAAGTTCACTATGTTCCCAATCAACTCCTATGTACGATTGTTCTATTATCATTAATTAGTTTAATTGGCGCAAATTTTAAGTTCTAGGTGAGAATTTTTTCGAATTCTACCAACCTACGAACTAGGAAAAATAATTACACGACCTCATGTAATTTCTACATTTTTCCATTAACACAAAAACATAGCATGATTTGAACTAACGTACAAAAAAAAAAAAAGCAATCATTATGCAACTACAATCAAAACCGTAATTCAACATTTAATGGAAAAATAAGGATTTTCTACCGAATTTTCTTGGAACTAGAAAATTGCAAGTATATTAAACTATATACATGCTACCATTGAAACAAACTCTACACAACATATATGACATCATTTTCATATAGGCTAGCTACTGTATTTCCTAAAACATAAGAAAATACAAGTTACAAATGAATAAACTATGCATTTATACCCTAAAAAAATGTGTACTTAGGGTTCCATACATAATTGTATACCTTTAAAAACTCAAAAATGAAAAATAATTATACCATAGTGTAGAGCACATTCATACCAAACGCCACCAAACACGCTCCAATCGGAGCTCTCACGTGCCCACACACGCCACTTGAGTGTGCGGCGCGTGTGGCGCATGCGCCAGCGAACCAAAAAGGCTCCTAGTCGGTTCGACCGATTTGACCACCGGACCCATTGACCGGTCCGACCACTTTGACTGGTCAACGGACGGGTTGGGTCTAGGTCGGGTCAAGGGTCAAGCCTCAGGTTGGGTCGCAGGTGGGGTTGCCGGCCGGTCGACTACCGCCGGTGGTGACATCATTGATGACGTCATTTGGCGATTACCAACCGTTGGATGAGGTCACGGATGACGTCACGGTGATGTCATCATGCGTTGGTTTGCTGACGCGCGCGTGACGCTCATGCGCTGGCATGCCCAGTGCGTTAGGCACATGGCTCCCAAGCGCAGCGGCTTCTGGCAGCGCGTGTGGGCGCATTCGGCATTCTCCGGCGACGCTCGACCCATCGTCGAACTCATCTCGACGAGTACTTTCACCTTGTATATTTAAAAATTTATTTTGGCAGAAAAAATATTTCGAAAAAGGCCAAAGTCGTATAGATGTACGTGACCCCGAACCCATTCTTCACTTCGGTTCGTTTTTGACGATTTAGATTACATTTCGGGGCAATAAACATCTAGACAATGTAGAATTCAATCTCTTGATCTCGATATCAAGTGGTAAATAAGAAAATTCAATGAAAATAAGGCAGAAAACCCGACCGGGCTTTGATACCAATGCTGGAAGAAAGTCGGCAGAAGAAGACTTACCTGTTTCCTATGTGCAGTCAATAATTTACCCCGGAACGATCGTTGAATTGTGGATGAATCACGAACAAAAATACTTCACGTTGGTCTGAATGCAATCACGAGGAAATCATTCAATTTTCACAGCGTAAATGCCAATTGTTTTCGTAAAGAAGAAATTGAACGCCTTTTTTTTTTCTTTTGATGAAAAGGGGACAAGAAAATGAGAACTTTCTTTTTGAGCGTATGTTCTACCAACTGTGCTAACGGTTATCTTCAGAAGACTTTTATACAACTCTCTTCATTCCCTTTCAAAAGGTGTCTTTCCATCGTAGCATATCAAGACGAAACGGTGCGTTCCAATTGTACCCCATCATTGATGTATTAATAAAATACTACATCCATTAAAAAAGGCATGGGATATTAGAAAAATCAATTGCTAACTTTAAATTGAATTTAGCATAATAGTCTGGTACATTAGATTATTGAAATAAACAAAAAAACACTCAATTTAAACAATGACAAAATTACTTAGTTTTAGATATCTTAAATATGGGTTATTTTAGTTCCCATTAATTAAATATTATATACAATTTCAAGTGGTTTTGGAAATGAGTGATTTACTGTGTTATTATTCATGTGTTTACTCTTACTTATTAACATCCATTTATCATCAAATAAGGACGATAAAAATAGTTCTGAGTTTTAACTTAGTCATTAAAAAAATTGAGCTAAAGAATATAGCACTAACAAAGATATCCGTATTCTAAATAAAAACAAACTGAACAAGATGCTGATATGTTTTAAACTCAACTTTTCTAATGTTTCTATCATGTATGCATTCTTTCTAAATTTTAATTGTAAAAAATTTCATGTTGCTACATTTAACTTTAAGCATTTTCAGTTTTTTAAATGTGGGAATTTACCCCAAAAAAAAAGTATTTGTCCATGTACATAGGTCCAGTGCACTTGTAGAGATAACATAAGTTGTAACGTTATCGACGTTATCGATATCATATATCACAACAGTTATGCTAACGCTGATAAAAATAACATTAAAAATTTGTCAATTCATATTGACAAAATACATATATCATCAATTGAGAGATAGTTCATATAATGCTTGCCACATGAGAATTCACTTTACCTCCATGACACAATTTTGCCACCTTTGACACCTGAATTTCACCAACAAGTTCATCATGCATCTTCCAAAGAAAATCATTTTGGGAATCAAGGTAACAAAAGGAGGTGACCCTTATGAAAAACAGTCGATTTATATGACCTTGCATTCCTTGTTCTTGCTGTGTTCCTTGTAAAGGGCATTGTATAAGCATGATACTTCATTAATAGCTATGGTTCATTTTGTGTAGGACACCCGTGCATCTTGGGAAGATCAGCAATTGAATTGCGCCAATGTAGGCGCAACTCCGCTCCTAGTCGAAAATGCCTATGTTACGTTGTTTTAGGCCCATTTTTTCCACTGCGTTTCTTCTGCATTTTAAGCTTAGGACATCTTAGTATTAGAATCTTGGGCTTGACGGCTAAGGGCGGGTTTGGTAACAATTCTATTCCTGAGAATAATTTTTTATCAGAAATAGTTTTTTTTTTTTTTTATATGTTCTCGGGAATCATTTTTGAGTATAATAACATGCTTGGTAACTGTACAAAATTTTTATTCCTGAAATAAAAATGCGTCTAGTAGAATTATATAATTTTGTTGTTTATTTTAAATTTTTAATATTTTTCCTTTTTTTCTCTTCTCTCTTTCTTCTCCTCTCGTAGTCGGTCGTCGGCTACGGCAGTGGCTGGCGACCAGTTGGCCAAGGTTTGACGAGCTTGCTGGAAGCTCAACCTAACCCAAGTGACGCAAGGTCGACCTCGCCTTGGCTGGGTGAGCTTAAGCTCACCCAGATTTGGTGAGGCTGTGCTTGCCCAGCCATCGGTGAGGCTTGACCTCGCCTGGCCATCGTTGGGTCGGCGTCACCCAGTGATGGCCCGACGAGGTCGAGCCTTGCCCCTAGCCACGATGAGGCTCGGGCCAACGAGCCTTGCCATAGCTTGACGTCATTGGGGGTCGGCGACGCTCCGGCAAGGTCACCGGCCCTCGTCGGCCGGTCATCGGCTATCGTCGAGGCCGGCAACCGGCCAAAAGGAAGAAGAAGGAAAGGAAAGAAAAGAAGAGAAAAGAGAAGAAAAGAGAAGAAAAAAGAGGAGAAAGTAAAAGATTATTATCGGGAACAAGAAGTTACTTTTTTTTTTACTTTTTATTTGTGTTCTAAATCTATTCTCGGGAACAAAAAATAGAATTTTTGTTTCAAAGAATAAAAATTTTACCAAATGCGTTTCTATTATTTTTTCGTTCCCTAGAACAAAAGAACCGAAATAATTGTTCCAGGAAACATAAATTATTTTTATGAAATAGAGCCTAAAATTTCGGTCAATTGCAACTCCAAAGAACCTCGACCGGCCCGGTTCACACTTAGTCTCAAACTCCTCTCCTGCAATGTTGGTCTGTCTTTCCTTGATCAATTGAAGGCTTAAAAGAAACCGGAAAATTGCAAATCAGTTATCACTATGAGCATCGTCAAGTGTGTTTTCCAATGATATATGGCACGTGCGCTAGCTCCAAGTGCAGCTTCTCGGATTTGCCATTTCCCGAGCTGACGGCGGCTGATCCAACACCAAGCCCCTGGACGAAAACCGGTAATGTATGGCCTCCAAAATTAGGTTAATCAACAATGTCCATTGGGCGTGAAATTCTTAAGCAAGCTATGTTGATGTGTTGAATATCTTCCATCAAAATTCCAGCCCAATCAAATAAACCCCCAGCGCATACTTGCTGTTTCCGCGCAACTGCGCAGTCTGTGACAAGCTGCACATCTTCAACTTTCAACCCTCTAATCACCCACTTAATCCCCCATTTTGCACACAATAAGCATCGTAGAACCGGCCATCCTTTAGTCCAATTAGGCTAGAAATTGAGCTAAAAAGAACTGAAAATGAACTAGAGAAAGAGAGACCAAACCAAGTGGTGTGCAACTGGAACTCTCTCCCTCGGTGTATAGTGCAGCCATCTCTTGCAGAGGTCGAATCAGAGGAGTTGCATATGGGAGTTTAGCTTAAAATGGAAGTACATGTGGCTGTCAGTGGCTAAACGTCGAGGGGCTTCCATAGATAGTTTTAGCAAAGAGAAAAGGCCAGACTTGCTGAAAATTTGCCAAAAAAAGGCAGCTCTTTGTTGAAAAGACCAGAGCTGCAGCAGGGGAAAAAACGTAAAAATGCAGAGGAAAATGAAGGGGGAACCGAGTGAGATACCAGGTAAAAAGGAGCTCTTGGATTTTGGCCGGGGGCTTTCACAGAGAATGAAAGAACGAAAAGAAGAAAGAGAGGCAGTTCTCTGGGCCATTTCGCTCTTTTCCATAAAGATCCTCTAAAGCTTGAAGGTGAAGGTTGGAGAGCAGGGTGAGGGCAAACTGTGGCCAATGTAGAAAGCAAAGTGAGGACAAACCAGACGAAAAAACCAATTTTGTCCCGGAGAGTTCTAGAGTGACAAGTTGAAAAAAAAAAAGAGGAAAGTTCACAACCTTCGAGCCAAAAAATAGCCAAAAACCTTCAACTAGAGAGTTGAAGTAGACTTTTCGAACCATAAATGGCCCGTCCTAAGTGGAGATCAGGAAGGCCTCCTAGTGCCCCTGAGAAAACACCTTGTTCCGCTGGTCAGGTTAGTAAGCCTGAAGATTCTTCGGTAGCGTTGGGAGGATGGTCGTGAGCGGGAAAAGAGTGACATTTTGAGAAAAATGGAGGAATATCGACGTTAAAAAAAAATTATAGTTAAACTAGGATACATACAGTTGGAGTAGGTATCAAAGGAGCAGATAAAAGATGTCCGGATGTAGGCTTTCGTATGCTTTAAAAACACCTTCGTGGTAAGCTTTCTTCCTTGCAGGTCTCCTTTTCCAGAGCTGAGGAGGCCAAATTTGTGCGACTTGGGAGGCAATTTCTTGGTTCCTTTGGCCAAGAACCGCGTGATACTACCACTAGGAGTCAAGTTGAGGGTATTAACTTAGCTTTTAGGAGAAATCGAAGGGAATAATTTGGTAAAAATGAATGAAAAAGGGCCGAGAGCCATTGGTGCTTGTTGGGTATATGTATGACCATTTGAATCCCTCTATGTTGCAAATTTAATTGTGTGATTTGGTTTTGCAAGTTGATCCTTAGGTATTTTTCCATTCATGAAGAGAGGCCTGCAAGTTGTCACCTGCGTGTGTAACTCTCTGAGCTTGTTGATTTAGACGTGCGTTCTAGGTGTTTGTTGAAATGCCTGCAACAGTCTTCGCAGTTCATACGCCCCGGACTGATCCCCCCTGGGCCATGACTGGTCCACGCCTGGCCAGTATGGATCACGTGGGTGGGCCACTTGGAGAGGTTGGTTTGAAGTGTGTAGTCGATCATTCTACGAGAATTTTCTTGTATTTGAAATTATACGTTACATGATTTCATTTGGGTTGAGTGGACTTTTCCTAGAGTCTTTAGCATATTACATATAAGGACGTCAATCTGGGCATGCACTGGTCTGGCTGTTCTTGGTTTAAACCCACTTGCAGGAACAGTCAGACCCGTGATTTTGAAGGGGATTTTTAGCACGATTTGGTGATTTTGTAGTCTTTTATTGAGTGTTTTATTCTCTTGGTCTGTATTTGTATAGCATTGTTTCTTTATTTCTTCTTAATATGATCTCCAGGTCGAGATTGAATGGCATAAACATGGCTCAGAGAAACTGTTCTGAGTATTCTGATGCACACTAAATGTTCAACGAAATGCCCAATACAAGTTTCAAATCTATTTTAACCAAGTTTCAATTTTGAAAAGATTGATACGAACTTGATTAATGTTGTATTCATGTTCTGAGTTGCTCCCTGTTCATTAAAATTAAGCATAGTTCAATTCAATGAATTAATTATTTTTATAAATATATATAAAAAATGAAAAGAATAATAAAAATGAAAAATCTGAAAATTTTCCAAAAATGTAGGATAGTGTTAAATTAGGGAAGAAAAGAAATTTTTTGAGCTTTCCTAGTTTTCTAAAGTCATTTTTCCTATTTCATTCTCCTTTTTGTGTTTTATGAATTACAATAATCATTTTTGTAAATAATTCATTTTGCATAGATTTGATTAGTGTAATTTCAAACATATAAAGTAATTTCGTGCACATTAGTGTTCTCATTTACCTCACGGGGAATCCGGTCTTGGGCTCTATAACAAGGACATGTATATTCTTTGCCTGACAAATATCAAGTTTTATTTCTCACGTTTTTACTTTATGCGCTTTCAATAAATTGGGTGTTTGATTATTGCAAATTCAATATGTTGTTTATTCTTTTCTTCTCTAAAATGGTTAGGATAAGCTTAGTATCATAGCAAACCCACAAAATACATTGCATGGACACGTAGTGAGTTGAAAAACCTTCAGGACTTATAATAAAATAAAAATTGTTTTGATCGGTTAGATGAACTTCCCAAGTTATAGGTACCGTAAGAGCACTAAGTAAATTATTAGCATAATGAAAACCTTGAGCCTAGTTAATCTCTGATTATGTTAAAAACAAGACAAAATTCTCATGTCTCACTTAATTTTCAGCCAACCCTAAAAGATTAGTGGCGACTCTTATATCATGAAAAATCATTTAAGATTAATTCGAACTTAAAAAGAAATCCAAGGATTTGGGCCTACTTTAGAGCCGTCAGCCTACCTTTTGGGTATCACCTCTAAGCCTTTACTCATTTTCCAACCCTAGTCCATTTCTTGTTAACATTAAGTTTAAAAAAGAAAGATCTAGATAAAATATCTCTTACATTTAAAAAAAAATAATAATATATGGGTAATTCAACCGAATCTATTTTTGAACAATGCAAATTCATAATTAAATGTTACAGTTTATTAATTCAACTAAAACTGTTTTACGAAGATTGAAGTAAATGGTATATTATTCAATTCAGCCGAATTTCAAACATACAAATGTATATTTCATTTAGTTTTATATACCTCTTTTGAAATCCGCATGTTCTAAGTATAGCTTTTGTCATGTAAAGCAAATCCCTTTTGCCAAAAAGTGCAGGCGATTTCTCCGTGGCAGGGGCATTTTATAGTTTTTCACATAACTTGAAGTTGATTTAAAAAGATGAGATAAGAGAAAAATCCGTGGGCTTCATTGTTCGACAGATCGTGCTATCAATCTCACATGTCAAATAGAATATAAATAATGGAACAGGACCGATAATCTCAAGTTTAGAGAATATGACATTGCAATCCATACACTCTAAAATGAAAATTGAATCAAATCTGTCAAAAAGCCAATAATATTCAAACTCTTGTTTCTATTATATGTGTAATTTAGTAAATTTTAAGTTCAAACTTTCCGGCTGCATTTTGCATGTCCAAATGGAGAACAATCCCAAATATTGTACATGTAAAAAATTATTTGGCATAAATTACCAAAACTACCATTTGTTAAAGTAGGCTTATTCACACATGGGAGTCTCTGTTGAAGTAATAAAGAAAGCTTTAGATGTATATGAAAGTATCGGAGCGAGTAAATTCAAGCTGTATATCTGATCATAGCATTACTTAATCTGTCCCTTTATCCGGCTCAGAAAGGATAAGAAAAGGAAAAGAAAAGCTGCACACCATTCAAATAAATTTCACAGTTTTGAGTTCAACGTATCAGAGTTCATTGGTGGTTAGGCCACCATGAGGAGGCTCAGAAACACGCTGTGACAGAAGACGAGCAGTGTCTTTCCACCATGAGATCTCTCTCTCTTTCTCAGATAGCTTCTGCTCCATACGCCCCAAAGATACTTCAAGCTCTTTGATTCGTTCTTGCAGTCTTGTTTCCAACAGCTCATGCAATCTCCTCTCGAGTTCAATAGGGGGAACTCCGCCCTGAAATTCAGTCACTTCATCTTCGGGGTCCATTACTTCCCCAAAACTAGTGCTACAGCCACTTGCTGAAGCAGATTCCTTGGGTGCAACCTGCTTTATAGATCATAAGCTCTAACATTCAGATGAAGAGATAATCATCGACCAAACTCAAACAACTGTCGCTAAAATTTATCCCAAAGTGGGGTCAGACTTTTGAGCAGAGCCTTGCATTACTTTTGTTTCAACAACCAAATAAAAAAAGAATGTACTCCTTCAAAGGCACAAACATAATGAATGAAACTAGAGAGAACTGGAGACGTGTTCCCCATCAATGGCCTTGAAATGAAGGTTCAGCTATAACAGCAACATATCCATCGAAGAGTACTTTTTTCGGACTTATGAAAAGGCTTAAGCTAGCAGAGCACTGAACTCTGTGGATTCTGGAGTTCCTCCTTCATGTCCAGGGACAGAGAGCAATCATATTTTACAGAAATGAGAAGACAGCAAGAAAGTGGAAAATCAGAGAACAAACAATGCATAAATTTAAATCTTACCTTTACCAAAAAAAAACAATGCATAAATTTACATTTGTTTCAAAATCCTTCAGCAGTTTGCATTGCCACCCTTCTACAGGAACACAGAAGAACATTTTCGCTCACAAAAATTGAGTGTGACCACAAAGAATGACCATAAAATTGACCAAAAATCTTTGTAGAAAACACTAAGCCCTGCACATAATAGCCAGGAAGATACATCTATTTTTCCTCCCATTTTTCCCTTTCGCAATAGCACCAAGAGACACTGAGTGTAAATTGACAAGGAGGTTGGAAACAGGACAGGAGTTCAGTCACAGATATATAATTTGCAGAAACAAAGCAAACCAAAATGTGACAGAAAAGCTGGTGCCTATAACTGGTTCTCTTTACTCTGATAGAGAGCAAAACCGTTCTGCATTTGACTAGAGAACAGATACAAATAAAAGAGAACTTGTGATGAAGAAAGTTCTCCATGCCTCCCGTGCTAAGTACTAAAAGGCTTGAACAGATGAGTAGGTAGCAATGGCACATAAGTAAAAAATCAGGAATGCGAATGAAGTAAAAATCTGACTGCCATGTGGAGTTCAATCTGACCAAATTAGGGGACAAACTGTCGAACATGCAGAATCAGAATAAACTAAAGCTCGGAAACTTTTCTGCACCTGAAACCTTCAGAAGTTGAGAGTCTGCTGCAGCATATGTTAACACGCAATCGATCTAAATGATTGCTCTTATGCCAGCCTTTCACGGAACAAGCGAAGGAAACTTCAATTGAGGGAGGTTTACATCCCAAGACATCCAAAACAACCGAAAAACTATCATGGTTTTGACAGTAGAATACACAAAATTCTTCAACCAATTCCGTGCAGCAAGCATCAAGGAAACCTAGTGTTCCACAGAGAGCCCCCTACATCCTGGAATCAAGCAGAAAATTAGAAGACATAGAACCTTACCTTTATCATTTCCTGATATGATTGCTTGGAAGAGGTTCCAGCATCCAACTGAAGCTGCAAGCGCTCTAACTCCGCTTCTAATTCTGCTTCCAGTTCTTCAATCCCCTCCACAGGTTCTTGTCTAGACTCATATCCACTGGACTGATTCAACTGCATCTGTCTACGTTGTTCTAGCAAAAGAGATGGCCTTCTATGGGATTGCTCCGAAAGGTGGCTGCCGCAGCTGAAGACTTCCTTTATGTCAGTCAAACAAGAGGCAACACTCTCCGTCAGCTCAAATGGTTCACGAGAAGAAACTTTCCTCTGTACTTTTTCTTTGACATTCTGAAGAAAAAGCTCCATTTCTTTCCGCAAATCCTCCATTTTGCTGAGTTCATTCTTATTCGCAGCAATCAGATCTAAAAGACTCCCTGCAACTCCCAGGTTGAATGTATCCTCTTTCCTATATTGTCCTGGATAGAGGAGCATGCAAGCAACAATCACTCATTTAAAGAATCCTTCATTTAATAGCGATGAAAGCAGAGAATATTTTCAGGGGAGCGTATGAAAGATGTTACATATCACTTATTATGTATCAACTGGGGCGTTTGATGTGAATTGGCATGTTATTCCAGTTACACTAAAATGCACATCCCTGGCTCGAATGGTGAATCAAATTGCCGAAAGAGTATATATTCCTACATGGTAACCAGTTTTTGTCCACACGGGCATGGCTGGTGCCCTTTATAAAGAGTAAAAGGAGAAATTAATGTTGGATACACCCATTCCAGCTTCAGCATATAGCTTCTAGCCCTGAAACCTCTTAAACTTCACGTCCTAGCTTCCCTGCTTGGGGTTAGTAGGATAAACAATACACGGCAGATATGATCTTCAGATATCACCAGCAAAACAAATTCAGTTGGCTCAATTGTCCACACCACCAATCCTCATTTTGTTTAAACTTATATTGGTTCAACCCACTGCATGAAAGGACTGAAGTACGCGCCAATTACAGAACTCTTTCCAAAAAAAAAGATTTATGATCAGAATCATGAGGCAACCTCCAATACGAAGCTTCCATTGTACATCAATAGGTTTTGAATTATCACTTAACCAGTGTTACAAAATAGGCAGGGAGGGAACCTGCAATATCGTTCATGACCTCAAACTGTTATCACATTAATACCATTAATTTCGCTTTTCCTGAACCATCTACATCACAACTACATGCAGAAATAGGGCTTCGGCTTCCCACCAGTTAAATGTTCATAAAAATAACTTTTTTCAGATTTGGCCTAAATTCCGCAACATATCAAAAAAGTTTAAGGGGGGAATCAACCCAGACAAGTCAAAACTTTTCCAAATGAAACAGGTATAATTTGGCCATAGCGTTGTGATCACACAAGCATGTCATGAAAAACAACTCTAATTCTAATACCATACCAATTCCCTCAAACCATACATAGCATAATACACTTGCAAACAATCAACCATCTGACAGATCGTCCACACTCAGGAAACTTAGCATCGAGAAACAACGCTTTTCACAACGGAAAAGCTCAGAACTTGAAATAGTAATCGATCATCACCTGACTCATCCTTCCCGTTGACCGTGTCCGACGAACCATCCTCAACCTTCGTCCTTATCCTCGAAACGCTCAAACTCCCCAACCCATCGCCATTCTCCCTCCCTTCTTTCTCCCGAATCCGCCCCACCACACCCTTCTTCTCCTTGAGCCGTCTGAACCACCTCAAAATCGCCCGACCCGGCGACGAACGCTCGAACCCACAAGACCCCGCTTCAACTTGCCGCCGAAGGCTGCTCATCTCGAACTCGGCGTCAACCCCACCCTCTTTCTCGTCCCCTCCTCCTTCTTCTTCCTCCTCCTCCTCGAGTAGTAAAACATCCGCGACTCGCATTCGGCGACCAAAGTATATATGCCCCCTGGAGGAGGCAAATCCTTCAAGAACTTGCTCCATGTGGGTCATAAAGAATCACAGAATGCAGGGAATGCAGAGCAAGAAAGTTAATGCAGCGCCATAAATGGCAAGAGCGACGGAGAAGAAGTTGCGCAGCCACTCTTTCAAATGGCAAAAAGAGCGAAAAAGGGAGGGAACGTTTCTCTCTCGATTTCTTTTTCCTTATTTTGAAAAATAAAGGTGAGGTTTTTAACGCTCCCCCAAGAACTATCATCATCGGAATCCTCGAATCCTGTCTTCGGGATTGTTGCTGGGATTCATGGTTGCCAAACAAATAAAATAAAATGAAAAGAAGGCCGTAAAATCCGGACAAAAAGACAAGGAGGGAAGCTTCGGATAGGAACATTTATGAACAATAATAGCTAATAATAAACTATGTGGGGAATATTTCCTTTGTGCTTGAATGGTTATTATTATTCTCGTGATCGTGGGGGTATGCAGTGTATTATTTAATTTCGTCGCGACATCGTATGATGGAGACAATATAATAGAGAGAGGGAGAGAGAAAAAAGATTGAATTTTGAAATTGAAATGCCATTTTTTGAATACTATATGGCAATGCCCAATTCATCCTCTAATGATGCTTGTAGTCTTTCAAGCATAGTTTAAGAGGCCATATTCAAGATTTATATGGAAGGACATGAATTGAAGTATTTTGTCTATTTCTATTTTTGCCTGTTTTGATAGGATAGTAGAGATTAATTCGTTAAAAGTCTTGTAGTCATTAGGGTATATGGACCATAAATCTTTCACAGATGTGTTTTCAAGCATCCCTTGAAAAAATATAGTTTATAAGTTGTTGATTGTCCACTCATGACTATAAATTATGTACAACTCGGTAGGGTCACAAGTGGTTCTACAGTTTAATAACTTAGTTGATAATTCAATGAATTGATTAGAGATGCAAGCTTAGCTATATTTTGGCAATCTATGTAATTAGAAACCAAATACCTCATGCTTATACGTGTGTGTGCGCATAAATAGGGAATAAAAAACAAAAGAAAATGAGATTTCACTTCTTTAAAGAAATGAATTTAAAGCTTTGAAAGTTCGAAAAGTTTATCTTGAATTTGAAATCTATTCGAAATTTATGTGATTATTATATCATACTATTGAATATCATTATCTATTGTTTAAGGATATTTGATTATTATTCTTTGCATAAAAGTTTAGGCCAAAGTTTTAGGATGAAGGTAGGGTCAGATTGGCCTTATAATATGTAGAGAGAAGCAGTTTGAGCTTGAAGAAGATGAACCATCTAAGAAGAAGATCCGTCTAAGAAGATGATCAACAGTAATTTTTTCTAATTTTTTTTTATCATTTAAAAAATTAAATTAGTAGATTTCAATATTTTTCTTAAACGCACCTCTTGAGCACCACAACTCTTAATTTTATTTATAAAAAAAAGAAAGTAATTTCCGTATTTTCCTTCACCCAAGTTGGATGAAGTTAAGGAAAGACTTGATCGCATTAATTGGATAAATTTTAAAATTTGATTGTTTTATTTGAAAGTTTCATGATTCATTTACACTTTTACAATAAGTTTTAAGATTTCTTGTGTACTTATACCTATATTTGGTATTTAAAGATATTCGGTTATCATCCATTGGACATAAATAAAAATTTAAGCTAAAGTTTGAAGATTGAGGAGGGTCAGATCGGCCCTATAATATACAGAGAGAAAGTGGTTTCTTCACTTGCTATGGATGGAAATAACTGAAAATCATATATAGAGAGGCACGCCCTCTGGGATTACATTTCCAATAGAGCACCGTCACACAGCTGATGAATCTAACATGACTGATTATTTCAAGCTTTTGGCCATAAAAGATTACCCAACGTTACTCATGACAAAAAGGAAACGGACAGAGGAGTCATTGATAAATCCTTGTACTGTCAGCTATGCAAAAGGAAAAGTAGAATCTATTGTATCATTTGGAAGCTAGATCCAGAAGAACAGTACATACCATAAGGAGTACCTGCAGAACAGCGACGCCTAAACTATTTGATCCATCATAACTTGAATGGAAATCAAAGCTACTAGACAACGGAATGTACTCGAACTTTATCTAGTAAGTTCTACAAACTAGAAGAAAATGATGCTTCTAATGAATTTGTTGGAATCACCACATCATCCAACTCAGTTGTTTAGCGTACGGGCAACTGTAAGAGCTAAAGCTTCAGTGAACTTGGGGTCTCTAACTAAAGAAGCTGCATATTCTTCGATCTTGGCGCAATCGCTGCTTCTATTGCCAAAGCTGAGATTCTTGCTTAGATAAGAGGGCTTGGGGTCCTGAGGAAAACTGCTTCTGGAGAGACTGAGATCGAGAGCGATAGGCGGTTGTATGGAGCTTGGCGACATCGTTGGCATTAGTGTAAGATCGCGATTCACTAGCTGACCTCTTGGTGATTGGTCCGAGCGTAAAGGAAGGCGATCGCGGTTGGGGACATCGACGGTCCCGTGGTTGTGTAGTCCTTCATAGGTCGCAACAAGAAGAGTCCTGTCTTCTGCGCTCCTTTGGACCTATAATAATATCCATTGAGAATCGCCCGAAATTATGGTCAGCGCAAATAATATCCTTGTTCTGGTGGGAATCCAATGTGCAGGAATTACTTTCTCAGGGATGCATGAATATGAGAATGAGTTTTCTTTATGACATCCCCATGAAATATGAGGGAGTTAAGTCCTTTGATAATCTGTGTTTTGTTTTGGTAAGGGTTTGATAATCTGTGTTTTTTTTTTGGTAACCATTTTGATAATCTGTGTTGATTGCATGTTAATCTAAAAAATAACAAGTAATTAGGTATCATTAGAAAAGAGTGTGAGTCCTATCTATTTTTGTACCATGCTAAGAAATGCAGTGTCTTAACTGGAAGAGATCTGGTTAATTAACATTTTTGAGACTCTTATTTCCTAGATCCAGCGTTGCATCTATGACGAGATACTACTCCACAAGCGCCGTTGTATTACAGAAGATCTAAAAAAATAACAAGTAATTAGGTATCATCAGAAAAGAGTGTGAGTCCTATCTATTTTTGTACCATGCAGTGCCTTAACTGGAAGAGATCTGGTTAATTAACATTTTTGAGACTTTTATTTCCTAGATCCAGCGTTGCATCTATGACGAGATACTACTCCACAAGTGCCGTTGTATTACAGAAGAGACGAAGTGTTCGAGCGAACGTGATTTATACCTTCTTCTTGACGGGGCACCCCGGAGCCATGGAGCACCGATAATAAGCTCGAGGGGACGGATTATCCTTCGTGACCTTCTGTCCATATTTTCTCCATTGGTATCCATCTCTCACTACCTAAGCAATGAGAAGAACAACGACCCTCACTATTCAAACTTAAGCAACCCGCTGACGCAGGTTTGCTAAATTGTGAAATCAAAGAAATAGCCAAACGGTTTCACTGCAAGAGACGTACCAAGCTGTTGTCCTTCTCGTCCACTTTGACACAGATCTTAGACGATTTAGTGAAAGGGAATTCTTCAATCCTTGCTCTCTTGTTGGAGTCGTGATGATATGGAGGACAATGGCTTTCCCGGAGATGGGTTTCAAGGATGCTGCACTTGCTCCCAATGACTTCAACCATGACTTTGAGAGTTTCATTCTCCTTCCTCAATCGTTTTAATTCATCTCGAAGTATTTTCTCCTGACCAAACGTATTTGAAGACATTTCCTATTTAAGATAAGAATTTCAACATGAATTGCAGCATTCTAAATTTGAGGAGATGGTTCAAAAATATATATAATTTCTTTTCATGGCCTCAGAAAATTCACTTGATCGGTCTTTAAACTCATGTTTTTTTTTTTTTTTTGGTAAAATCTTTAAACTCATGTTGTTTCTAAAGATCAAATGTTGAAATTTACAAAAGAAAAAACATTTGACGAATTAAACCTTTTGACAACTTTGGTTACGCAGAAGAAGAAATTTTCAGCAGAAGGGTTTTAAGAAGATCAAGAAACGCGTATTTTGTTCAAATCCGATGACCATCCAGACGTAATGGACCTGGCGTTGTATCTCGTTCGTCGATAAAGATTTCTTCGACCGGCATGTGTAATGAAGATCCGCAGAAACAAAGCCATACTAACCGTTTCCTTCTCATGAGAACCAGGAACATCCATGAACGAAAACATGAGCAGAGATAAGAGAACGAAACACTTCAACTCTGTTGGCAATGAGTAAGAGAGAGACCACGACGCCTATATATCGACGGAAGAAAACGATGCAGCAACAAGAGAATGGATAAGGTTTCGCTGTGATATATGCAGATTCAGATATGGGTGAGAGTCGATACTTCTTTAACGCGTACGATGGACTCAGACTCGTCTAAGTGAGCAGTTATGAGACCATATACAAGAAAGGAGATAACCCTTGGAGGCGGCTGCTTTGTCTGGGCTTGCCTCGTTGGGGAGCAAGACGTTGAAAGTCAAACCCATGGTTTTGGGTTGGAAGAAATTATTTACAGTATTGGAGAATATCCTAGGATCGGGACGAGCGCACGTACAATGAATTACGTCACATCAATCACGTAATTGGCGTTCCAATTTCCTCCCCCCTTCCTCGGTCCGCCGTCATGTTTTACGAGAAGAAGTTTCAGTCCACTTTCTTCTGCTTTGGGTCTGACGTGTTTGAGCGGTTTGCGATCGAGATTTGACCGTATCTATCAGTCGATTGGACTGTTCGAGTTCGAAGTGTAGCTTATTGTACGAGGTAGCAAGTGGGGAGGTACTTAGACTGCCTAATCCAGAATCATTTTGATTAACCGATTTAATTATATAGTTTGCAAAAGGATGAGATACTTGCATTCCGCTTGAGGCCTACAATGAAAGAGTGAATCGAGTGATTATTGGATCTATTCAGGAAATTATGTGGTTTGTGCTTTTGAATCAAATTAGAACTGTCTAATTAGATAATTAATCCACTGTGGAGTTGGATGGCTAGATTAGTTACCATGCTTAATTCGAAGGTACTCCGTATTTTATTTTTCTTTTTATATTATAATGATGCAAATTTTTTTGTTCCAAGACCAAAGATGCGAATCTTTTTGCAGTGCCAACAGATTTCAATAAGTGTTGAATGTCATGGTAAATGATAGATGATGTGACCAAAAAAAGAAATGTAAGGTGGCCTTTTTCAGGTATATATTTAATAGTTTGTCCTTACCAACTTTAATTTGCAAAACTTACCAACTTAATAAATATGATATGAAATTACTAACACCAACTTAGAAAAATTTGCCAATTTTTGTCAGATTAAATTATCTGTTAGTTTTATTTATCGACTTTCATTTGAGTTACTTACGGACATTCAATTTTTCAATTTAACAACTATTCTATCGAGTTGCTGATTTTTATTTACCTTGGTTAGCAATCAATTATATGTACTAACTACTTTTAGAGACCACCCCTTTCTCCCATTAGATTTCATAAATATTGGGTTACAAACTCTCATTAAACTCACATACCAAAATTTATTTGATTTTTCAATTTGCCAAATTTTTATTAATATTTTACAAATTTATTGGTAAGCAACTCAAATGAGAATTTGTAACCCAAATTTAGTTGGTAATTTTATGGGAGAAGTTTGCACGTCACAAAAATAAAGGTTGATAAGTTCACATAATAGTTGGTAAATTTAAGCCATTGGTAAGAAAGGTTAATAAGTTAGTAAATGATTAAAGAAGGTTTTTTGTCAAAAAAAGAGAAATGGCTATTTATAAAAGCCAAATAAGCATTGGTAACTTACTCAAAAAGGAGTCCGTAATATTATTCGGTGAACTAATTGGAGAAAACTTGGTAATTGTTCTCTCTAATTGAGGTTGGCAATTTATATATAAAAAATTGGTACATTTAAAAAGTTGGCAACTAAGGTAAAATAAAGTAATAATTCAATAGAAAAGAACTAGTAAATTAAAAAAAAAAATAGACATTGATAAGAAACTCAAATGAGAGTTGGTAACTCATTAATTATTAGTAATTTAATAGAAGAAAAGTGATAAGCCACCCAAATAAAGGTTGATAATTTTATAAAATAGTTGATAAATTTAAGGCGTTAGTAATTAAGGCAAATAAAAATATTTAAAAGAAAAGAGAATCTTTTTCTTTTTTTTGTCAAAGATAAGAGGAGTTTGTAACTTTGAATATCAAAAGACTGGGAGCTAAAGTATTGAATTTGGCTTCATATCAAAATCAAATGGATTCTATTATATCTTGAAGCCTCAAGGACCTTGTAAGATTCAAAATAATAGAATAAAGTGTAGACAAATAATTAGGAGCAAGTAAGGACTTTGCAAAGGATTTAAATAATAGGCCACTTTCATTCTTGGATGTCTTTCTTACCTGATGACCAGAATTGAGACAATTATCCAGAAAGTCTTAAATCTATTATACGGAGGCCAATTCGATCTTAAACATTTCAATTATACCATTTAAGTCCTAAACCTTTTGAAAATTTACCAATTTAGTCATAAATGTATTATTTAGATATTTAACCAGAAGGACTACATAGGTAAATCATCAAGAGATTTAGGACTAAACCGGAAAATTATCACTAAATCGATGCTATTGAATGTATTAGTACTAAATCAACAAATCGTTAAAATACTTTGGACTAAGTTAATATAACTGAAATGTTTAAGATTGAATTGACAATGCTTGGGACTTTTTGGCCGATTTTCCCGATTGAAATCCAACAATAACCTTCTCAATGGAAATCAACAAGTGCATAAACAAAGTAAAAAGCTTACAGGCTTGACTGGAAAAGCTTATATTCTCTAAGTTTTATACTAAACTTAGGAAAATCTAATCTCATTCAAATTCAAAGTTCAAAGCTTAACAAAGATATAATCCAACATTTTGCCTCTAAAGCCTTATGGACTCCTTGATTAATGTTGGGTGATTCTTGTTTGAAGTGTTGAAAAAATCTTTCATAGATATGTGTCTATGTAGATGTTTAGGGAGAGATCTAGGTGATACTTCTTCTGTCTTTAATGGACCATTCCCTTGTGCATCTTGATCGTCCTCCGCAAGAATCTCTAATTGCTTCTTGATTTCTACGCTACTTCATAATTGACTCGTTACTACACCCGATCTTTTAGCTATAATTATCTCTTTGTTAAATGAGGGGTGATAATCCAAAACTAATAGTAAATATTGGAAAATTCACATAAAAGTTGGTAAGTTTGAGAAGTTGATAAGAAAGATGAATAAAAGCTAGTGAAAACGAAAAAAGAGAAACTGATAACTCGTAGGCCGTAAAAAGAGTGTCAATAAGTTATCAATAAGTTACCTAATAGATGATAGGTAACATTTTACCTAATAGATGATAGGTAACATTTTTTGACCAGCGATTTTTATATTGATCAATGCTTCTAGAAATGTCCCAGCACAGCACACGGGAAAAAGATATGGGTCCCTAGTGGAAAGCAAATAGTGGAATAGTCCAGCTTTAGTCATACATTTAGAAGAGGAAAGGAAAGAGTCCATATTTCCCGCACTAAGCAACAAAGTTCATCACCATCTTTTTTTTTTCTTTTTTTTTTCATTTGTCCGAATGGATATCTTTCCAAGGTTGACGTGGGGTCCTGCAACGCGACGACAGTCAACTCCTCGTTACCGGAGTCCAACACGTGAATTCTGAAAACTGATTGCGCATGCACCAGGCGACCAGTAATAGCCCCATGAGAGAGAGAGAGAGAGAGTCTTTATGACTAACGATGGTCTTCTAGAATTGGCGGTGACTGTTGACTCGGGGAAACGTGGTCCGCCAAAAAGATTGATCCTATTCATTGAACGATTCGGATGCCAACAAACGTGAGTCATGTTGAAGATTCCATCTCGAGTTGACTCGCGTTTACTTAAGTTTGGGATCATAATTGGTCTATAATCACTCTTGTCCGCAAGCACCCACTTTCGAAATAAAGTACCAAATTAATTCGTCACGCTCCACCTCTTTTCTAACGTTTCTTTTACGTTGTTGAAACTTAGAGTTTACTCTTGACGGCGAGTAAATATCAAGTATGTAACGGACTGCCCGTTTAATGTAGGCCAAGCCATAAAAAATAATACTCTGAATAATCACACAACGTGGTGACTATGTGAGGGTAGATGTTACCTTATTATATCACTTAGTAAGGCATTTCTCATTTAAAGAATTGATGTTCTCATAAGTGTTGGCATGTATCGCCTAGTAAGTGCCCCTCGATTCAATGGATGGTTCGGTCCGCTCCTACCCTCTGTGTCATAGTTGAAGCCTACTATGAGCTGCGTCTTTGGCCTAGCCCTTTTGCCCCAAGGATCACTCTTTGCCCTCGTCAAATTGAGAATTGGCTTTTTCCATCCACGAACCACACATATAGTGGAGTGGGTCCTACTCCAATGCTATATTTTATTACTTGGCCTATTCCATGTAAACCAAATCCTTGGAAGGAATACTTTGAGCGTGACCATATAAGGTCACGATCATTTTAGGATGGGTGATAGCTTATATATCACTTAATAGGTATCTTCCATTCAATGTGGAATTTGGGAATGTTGCATAGCATTATCGTTATCCTTCCAAGGGAAGCGCAAAACTAATTTTCATTGTTGTTTATTGATGTAAGATCAAAGCGTGTGCGATCCAATAAGACGAGTGAAAGATGGACTAGACCGAGATTTCCTCAAGTGATTTCACCCCATCTTTAGAATTATAATTTCCTTGTGATGTACAAAATAAAGAAGATCGAGTACATTATGAGTGCGGAGCATAATTAGCAGCACTTTCTTATGATGTTACCAAATGAAATACGAAGTGCATGCCGGGAGTTTGGTTAGTGGAAAATTATGATTTGAAACGTCATTCACGAAAATGTTTAGATAAGGATTATTATAAATAATTAAAATAATTTGTTTTTGCATTGACTAATTTTTAAGCGGTGCAACTAATCATTTTTGACATAATATTTTCATATAATTGATTCTCCATGAAACGAACACATCTTAAATATTGTGAAATTAATGTCCTGACTTATATCGAGGGGATAATTATCCCAAAAATCGTAAACCTATTGTACGATAGCTAATTTAGTCTTAAAATCTTGAATTTGAGCAATTGAATCCTAACTATTTTGATATCACTATATAGTCCATCCGACCAAAATTGGGCTGAAATCACTAACATAGACGTAGAGTGTCCTAAATTGCACAATTCACTGTGAAGTAGATGATTTTTTCAACTTCTAATTGTCTCTCCCCCCCCCCCCCTCCCCCCTCTTTTCATTTTTACCTTAGCCAATCTTGACGATGGCTGGTGATGAATGGCCATAGACTTAAAAAAAAAGAAAAATATAATTTTTTTTTAAATTTGAAAAAAAATTATCTTTGTCTACTCCAACCAAAATTGATCAAAAGGACTACATTGGAAACTCATCAAAAGATTTATCACTAAATTAGTTAAATTAAAAAGTTTATAATTGAATTGTCCGTCGTATAATAAGTTTAGAATTTATTGGACAATTTTCCCTTAAATGAAGCTCCAATAGCAACCACTAAGAATTGCTCCAGTGACCACCCTTTTCACATGGCAAGAGGGAGACGATTTCCTACCTTCTCATGGGAGTTGGAAGTGAGGACGTTTAGTTTCAAGTGTGGGATCCAATTTCCACACTCTACAAAGAGATGTGACAAAAATTTGAGAATAAGTCGAGAGTTAGAATAGGACGGACATGAGAAGAAAAAAAAGCTCCAAGAGCAAACCATAAATATCATCTAACCATTAGTTAATATGGCAAGTTTTAGAAAACCCAACATATGCATGCAACATGAGTCATCTAAAGATTTGCTTATAATGTGCATTAAACTCGTGACTTCATGAAGTGGAAAGCAAGTGATCTCTTTACCACTAGAACAATCACTTTGGTCAATTAAATTCAATTGTAGATTACATTATCTGCCCATTTTGATTATATATCCTCCAAATGTTCTATTAGAAGTCAATTTATATACACCGGGGTCAAGGACTCCGAATCATACCATAACTCTTTCTTAATTTGGCTGATCCGTGCCAAAACACAAGGATGCAAATATCAAGAAGAGTTTGAAGCTAAGACTGACAAACATGAGAGAAAGAATGGAGACGAGACAGTTCAAAGACTCAAAAGAGCATAAAATAATATCCCCTAATAAAACCAAAGTATACTCCGGTCAGGGGGTGGGTGGGGAGAACCTTCCTAGGCGACAACAAAACAAGAATAGCCCCACCAACAAGAGGGGACAACATGAGATGGCACGAACGTTTCTTGTTTGTTTTGGTACGTGGTTGGTCTAAAGTAGTGGCGGCCGTACGTCACGGAGAGAAGAAAGTCTTTGTTTAAAGTTTGCCCGGAGTCAATTTTGGTTGAAAGCAACATTTAATTAAAAGTGAGTTGATCAATCAAAGCACGGAATCTCACCAAATGGGCTTGGAATCATCAAGAAGGAAATTAGAAATGATCAGTTCTCTCTATACGATCTTTTACTAATTTTAAGAATTGAACTCAGTCGGCCGATTAATAAACTAGGACATATAATTTATGATGATCAAATTTGATTTGGACCGTTTCTCAATAGTAAAGAATCTAATCAAATTGATCTTAATTCGAACTGAGCAATCAAGCTAAATCGATCAAATCGAATCAAGACCGGTTCCTTGTAAAAATGCACCAAATGGTTTGTTCTCTTCTCTTTCTTGAAACTTATGAGTTATTTTTGACTTGACAAGGGGGTAACCCAAAAGTAAAAGGGCCGGTTCTTTTTACTAAAATAAATCCACTTTATATTATCATTAGGAGGTTTTCATCAATGTCGAAACTTGGAAGTAATAAACTCTCAGGAAACCTTTTTTTTTTCCCATGTAAAGTGCCCTACTATTGGATCCTGGTGAAAAACAAAAACCATAATGGTGCAGAAGAATTGACTTTGTCGACGGCCCGTTTGTCTTTCTTTTGGTCAACTAAGTTGGGCTGCTTGCTATAAACAATGAGCATGCGTGGGCCGAAATTGAAAGACAAGCATGCGCGATTTGCAGTTGCCTTGTGAGTATTAAACCCCTATACCACACAGCGTGGTTATATATAGGTGCGCATGACAAAATTTCTGAAATAGAAATTGATTTTTGGCAAGAAATCAATTTCTATTTCAAAAACTGAGAAGCTAAAAATTTTAGTTTCTGATTTTTTCTTCAAATCTATTTCTGGAATAATCTGTTTCAAAAATAGAGAAATTAAATGCGTTTCAAACGGTTTATTTCAAACCGTTTTATGGGGAAAGAAAGTAAATCAAGAAATAGAAATTTTATCATGCGCAGCTTATGTGACCGATTGCTGTTGCTTTTTCACACTGGACATCGCATTCATAATGTCTTATATATTACATACAAATTCACAGCGTACATATCTTTATTTAAGAGTTCCAAACGTACTAAACCTTGTTGTGATTCATGCACCAAAAGCATATTCTTGAAGTGCAAACATACATACAATCTAGTCGCAGTGGGGGGAAAAGAGCCTGAAAAGCTTGTTCTCTGCATCGCTTTTGACTATGCTCTGTTATGCAATTCGCAATTGAATTCTCCACTCTATGATCTAACAAGCAACCCAAATAAACACAACTTGAGATACTCGACCTAATTCTATAGGTGCTCCGGCGTTCACCAACTCTGCGTGCGAGACCGGTCCAACATCGCCCCTGAAATGGCTTCGGCGAGCGAAGCCGTGAAATTGGGATCTCTCGTCAAGGAGGAAACCATTTCCTGGACCAGGAATTGCGGGGGCGTCCCTACTTCGGTTTCTTGCTTAGATTTCATTGCCAGGTTAGAAAACCCACATCGGACGAAGTCGAGAACGGGGTTTTGATTGGAAGGCTTCACGGACGATGGTGAGATCGGAGGCGAAACAGAGGGGGGTTTTGCACCTTGAGGAGGGCATCGATGGTTGTGCTCGCCTTCATAGGTAGCAACCAAGAGAGATGGATCATCGACGCTCCTTTGCACCTGTGAGCAGTAACATGAACATGAGATCAAGCAACTGGATTCATTTTTTTCAGCCATGCCATGCGGTATTACTCCCTAATATATATGACTATAAAATGGATAGTTGAAACTCAAACTATTAAGCACGAAATCTGTCAATTAGTTTGCAGTGGCACCCTGAGTATCCTAAAGATGAGTTTTGGGTCCTCGACTATATGCGCTTTCGGTCCAAAAAAACTTGACTGGGTTTTATGTGCTCCTTCTATAATATCTCTCCATCAAATTTTCGCGTTTATTAAAGATCATTTATCTCATGACCGGAATTATTCAGAGGTTTCACTGCAATTTTTTTGGTCAGGTAGAGGTTTCACTGCATTAAAGACCAAGAAACTGAGGAACATGGAATCTCCTAATAGGCGCATAACTTAAGTTGATGGGCACTTTTTAGGGTGAAACGTAGGGTAAACGCCTCTTGCTTTAGGTAATATATCTTTCATTTTCATATGGACAGCTAATCTGTATGTCTCTGCGGAGCTCGCACGGTCATCACTGTTAATAAGTCAACCCTTTAAGTTCCATGTAACTACCTTCTTTTTAACAGGGCAACTTGGAGCGAAAGAGCACTTGAAGTAAGCCCTTGGAGAGGGATTGTCTCTGGTGACTTTCTGACCGTACTTTCTCCATTGGTATCCATCCTTCACCACCTGCAATTCCAAACCCAGAAAGAGATGCTCATAATTAGTGCTTTATTCATTAAAGGGTACTTCATAATCTTCGCTTAAGGTTGTGATCTTCGAAACTCACGAGGCTAGTATCAGATGGGTCGACTTGGAAATAAGCTACAGAGGTTCTAGATTTCATGCTCTCAGTTGGCCTCTTCCAGAAATCTAGGTCAATATAGTCCTCAAACTTTCTCTTCCTTGATTCCATGGCTTCATTAGATGAAATTCCCTGCGCCAAATTGATCATCTGGCTATGCAAGGCGTTGTAACCAAGCAAAACGACATTTAGTGTTTCTGTCAATTTCTTGTTTTCCGAGCTCATCCTTCTGAACTCTTCCATAGATACACCAACCTGTCCCATAAATTCGATCAAATCCATCATAAGCACTAACTAACAGAAGCTTATTTCGAAGGTAGACCAAAGAAAAGTCTAGTTCAAGTGGAAATATTCATTGTGCCGATGACATAAAAAGCAAATATTCGCATAAAAGGAACTTACATCTTGTTGGAGTGTTCCTACTTCTTGCGATTTTTCAGCAAATCCGCCTCTATCTCTTCTCAGATCCTAGATATATGCATCATATAAAACCATTGTAAACTTAGCAACTCCGAATCCGGAAAACAGAAAAAAGGTGAATCATACAATCTAGTCTTTGCAGGGTGCTGCACTCACCATGACATTGCTGTTGCAATTCTGGAAAGAATTTATCCTAAGGTCAAGAGACGTGTCAACCCTTGTGTCCATGGGAGGGATTTGCTGATGAGAATGTGGATTACAATGGTCTTTCTGGAAGGGGGGGAAAGAGGAAAACTCGAGAAGTTTGAATGATCAAATGGGTAAATGAATGGGAAAAGGGACTGCGAATGGCTCGTATAAATAGGAAACTCGCACCAAGCGGCTGGAGAAAAATCAAAGACTGTCCAAATTTGATTTGACATAAGTAAGTTGCTGCGAAGCATCAGATGATTAAAAGAAGCCATCTCACGCCTCATGACGTCATGCCTCTCTCGTCATGCCTCATGCGGCTCCACTCACGGCGACTGCATATTTTATACGACATACGAGAAAAAGAAAAGAAAAATGGAGGAGATCAGAATTTCCATTTGCCCCGTCAATTTCTGGCAACCTATAAGAAATTAGAGCCCAGACCACCAAAACTTCTTTTGTTTATTTTCGTTGACTTCATTGAATTCGAGCTACCCAAGTCTCTGTAACCTTCCTTGCTTCTTCAGCTGGGGAACAAGCCATTAAACTTCGTTAATAAATGCGAAACGATAAGGATTACAACTTAGGTAGGTTTTCTCAAGACCATAACACCACTTGTTTATGTAGTTTTTATAAATATGATGAACGTGGACGAATTTTTAGTTGATGTGCAATGCGTCTAACGCTGGAAAGCAGCTCTTGTGTGCTTGTTAGGCAGCAGGGTTTTATTCTTATTTTTGACGAAATGAAATTGACTATAGTTAACAACCTCATGGTCATCATGTCGGCGAAATGGGAGTTGAAATATGATCAGCTTTTATGTTGGCATCTTCTTCTTCATTTTCTTCTCCTTTTTATTTCATTATTATTTTCAAATAGATAAAACCGATACGAGCCGTTACATCTATAACTCGATGTAAATTAAGATGAATTTTACCATGTTTCACAAAGACCATATTTACCATGTCCGGATTGTGATTGACACTTTAGACGTGTAAGGCCTACCGCTTTAATTGACGTAGGACCATGCCGGTATTCTAGACGTCGGCTAGAAATGATTAATTACACACCACCATACCAAACCATGCTTATCCTAATGGTCTTCTTTCTTAAGGAACAAGAAATCCATGACTTGGGACAATTGGCTAGTCCAGGTTCAACACAATTAATCCATTTTGCAATTTTGGGGACTTGCTTAGACTTTTTAGGTCCCCATGTGAAGTGATTTCGTAAGAAATCCTTGAGAACTGTCTGTGTCTTGATTCATTCAGCTTTTGATTTTACGAAGGTAATTAAAACGAGTGAAGCTGTCGGCGCTTTTCCAAACGCCAAGTTGCATTTCGTGGGGGGAAACAGAAAGAAGACAGAAGGGGAGCGACCCCGGGGGAGGGCGGCAGGAAACGTGCGCTGAAAGTCTGGATAATTTCATGGACCAGTCAATGCAAAATAGACATAAAAAAAAAATTCTTATTTCTAGGATAATTTCTTTTTCTAGGTCGCGCGGACCATGCGATGAAAATAAAATTCTTTATGTTGTGCCTTCTACACGTGACTAAAAAAAAATCTTCGATAGAGAGGGGGGGTTGAATTGTGCTTATGAATATGAAGACCTCCCGTCAAAAAATATTATTAGAGATAATATTAGACGTTAGAGACATTGTTTGATATTTTATTATTTTGTAGAATAACTAATTTCTTTATTAAATTAGAATATTTCTTGTTCTATACATAAGGTTCAGAGCATAATTGCACAATAAGTCGTACAGAATTCAATCGAATATTTTTAACATTTTGAGTGAACGAATGTCGTTGTAAATCTTTTAATAGATTACAACTTGTGCTCAAATAGAGTATGAGGAGGTTGGCTTGATGGTTCTAATTGTCTTGTCGTGTGACTCAAAGAGAGAAAGGAAGAGAGATTTACACAAAAACATGACCTCTACGTTCATCGAGTAATTGGAGATAAGCAAGTGTTTCTTAAGATAATTTTGTTGCTTCCTAAATTATCTCAAGATCTTCACCGTATTCCTTTCAAATACTTGAGAATTGAGATTAGTTGTTGAAATATACCGGTCAATCTTGACGACGACGTCTCTTTTTGAATTCTGGATATGATTTCTTCTTCTCCCTTGATGCACATCAGATGAGTAATATTTCCAATTAACTTTTGCATATCAAACCCTATAATTCCTATGTAACAAGTTAAGTGTTATGACGGAAATCTCCCAACTTCATAGGAGCTTCGTTCAATTTTATATTTTGCCGTTCAAGTTAACACTAATGTCACATCGTGTGTGTGGATCCTTATCCAATCTTATTCCCCTTCAATACTCTCGTATCGGTCATCAATTATCCAATTTGCACGTGAAACGGAGATTTCAAGACTCTTGTACTCATCGCATATACAAGAAATTTCCTTGGAAACTGATGTACATATCATCTCCTCCATCTAACACAACAGCTTAAACTCTTGGTATGCCTATCCATCCCTTTATTCACAATATGGCGAAAGATGCTCGAATTGGAACTTACATTTTGAATTTGCCACATTTTTCACTGAAAGCATCATAAAGTGTTCCTTTATACTAATTGCTTGAGCAGTTAGTTTGAGAAGCCACATCTGCAATAATTTATACTAAGGAAATTTATGAAATTAAGGGTGTTTTTGTTTCGCATAAAATTTCATGATAAAAAAAAATGTTTTCCAATCTAGGTTAGTAAATTCACTTTCTCAACTTTAAACATATATATTTTCTTTGACCGTAATTAGTTTTTCCTCTGACTGATCATTTTCAGTAAGCCAGATGCGTGAAAGTCCAAAATAATAATTTGCAGAAAATTCTTTCACTCAAACAAACACACTTTAAGAACACAAAGTATTTTTAAACACCTACTATGGACTTGACCCTGGTAAGGGGATCCTCACACTTTTGGCTTAGAAATTAATGGTCATGGGTTCGATTCCTATTACTATGTTATTTTCCCATCAGATAACCGGTTAATTATGGTCGTGCCCGAGTTATCATAATATATGGGGATAATATGTGCATATTTAAAAATTCCGGACATAAATGAACCGTGTGGAAGCGGCTAGTTTGGGGTTGCAACAATAAATCGAATTAAGTCGAGATTTGTGATCGTGGATTGAGACAAGGAGACGTCCGTGTGGATGAGAACAAATCTGCCGACAAGGCCACGATTTCTTACAAATTTCTGAAGTTGACTGACTTCAACCTTGACTTTAAGAAATTATAGTAGGCATATCCTTTGCTCATACATATATTTTATACACGGTTTTGTCCATCCTCATCTGAGCACTCATCCAAACCAATTTTATGAAGAAAATAAGTTAGTCTTCCTCGAAATAAATAGCTGTCTTATTTTCTTCCTAATTCCTTTAAAACGTATAAATAGCTCGATTTTATTCTGGCAAAAACATTTTTCGTCTCATAAATAAGCATTAACTTTAACACAGGTCCCAATTATGAGTTTTTATTATTATTTTTTTGTTTTATGAAGGAGGATTAAATTTTAGCTCAAATCCTAATTTTATCTCAAACTTCTGTCTTATATATTAAAAAAAAAAAAACCACTTTCAGGCGAGACCCAAAATTGACACATGTCAAATTTTTGTTCAATGATGCCGTTAAGGTTGGACGTGTCATTCCACATATACTCAACGACTCACGTTTGTGTGGACATGGTAGGATCGTACACAATTCATCGTACACAATTCAAGAGATTCCTTTGTTTCCGGATGCTGCCGATCGTGAGTTCAAGGATCCGTTGAGAAAAAACTCGGTTCGATACTCTTCAGATTTCAACGACAACTTTGATAACGATCACGTGTGAAAAGACACATCGTATTTCTAACGGCACCACGTGACGGGTCAGATTTGAGTATCGACTTAAATTCAGTACTATCTATGAGACAAAAAGAAAAAGAAAAAACTGGAGCTAGAATTGAAATCCGAGCTAAAACTGGTGTTTTCAAGAGATAAAAGAAAAGTATATATAACCCGAGCTAAGGTTAGCACTTTTAAAAGGCACGTGGATTCTTTTCGCCAAACCCTTGAAATAGCTAAGTAATTAATGTAACGTTGCAAAATCAAAGGCGCCATCGTTCGTCCACCAAACAATACGAACGCCCTTTCCTGAAACAATCGGAAGAGGTGGTCAACGAAAGAAAGGAAAGAAAGTATCCAGAAATGAGACAAAGGAAGTGTAGTTTCATCTCAACTTTCCCGTACTATAGAGTCGTACAAATTATTGAATTATCTGGCCACGGCGTGGGCGGACTGTGGGCACATGTCGATGTCATCGAGAAGTTTAGAATTGTAGGAGCAGTTGGGACAACTTTATCAGCACTCAACGTCAGAAAAGTTTCTCTGCAAGTTCGTTCGAATTTTCAATGACTGAATTTGGGGGATCAAAGACCTAAAGGATAAGGATCGACGGAATTGACCAAGAAAGTCCCCCTTTTATATTGAAGATAAGATCATGCCTTCAACCAAGTGGCCCAACTGCTTGTTATTGCTTAATTAATTTGGCTTCTCGATTATATTACCAAGTCTCCAAATCATCTAGCTTGGTCAATTCTTAGGTATGCATACAAATTGTCACGTTTGCGTGCATCGGATAATGTTTCGCCCGTAGACTGACTGGCTGGGAGCAACGGAGTCTATTGTTTCCTCGACGAATGTTGAATTGTTCAATGGACCCATTGATATTATTTGATTTTGCCCAGTAAATACCTTGAGTTAAAAACATCTTGAGTTTTCACCAAGATCACTTTACATCGTCTATTTTCAAAACCCAATGTGTGCACATTCATCTCTTCTTTTAATTTAGGCGTGGAATTATATTTCAAAATGAATAACCACGTGAGTTTATCTACAAAACCGCCACTTTCTTCCCCAAATTACCCTTGCCATACACTTTTCAAAATCCAATGTTTGCACGTTCACTTTTTTTTTTCTCAATTTAGGCGCCAGATTGTATTTCAAAATAAGTAACCATGTGAGTTTATCTACAAAATTATCACTTTCTTCACAAAATTACCCTTGTCATACACGTTTCTATGCCTAACCACCATGAAATCCAAAATTGGCTCTCCAAATCCTAGCTTTGCTTCCCCCCTCCCTTGACCCCAACCGAGGCCGAGGAAGGCCACAACGATCTTAGATCAAGGTCATCATGGCATCTACAACCTAGATTGAGGTGGCCAAGCTCTCACGATCTCAGATCAAGTCATGGAAGCCATGGACAACCTCAACTCAAGAGGTCGCCCATGGTGTCCTACGACCTCAAATTGAGGTCACAACTCTGGCGACTTTGATCTAAGCTTGTCGACAACGACAACAACCTCATCATGTTTGTTTGAGCTTGCATGTAGCAAACACTTGAACACACACAGAGTTGAGAGATTGGCAGCGGTGAAGGAGGTGCGTGTGATAGGAATGGCGCTGGAGGGATCGGAATTTCCTAGCGGTGGATAATTTAATCTTAAAATTCATGAGATTTTGCTCAAGAATGCAAAATTTGTAGTTTGAAAGTAAAGAATTAGTGCTAAAATTAGAAAAAAAAAAAAAAAGGCTCGTATGTATTATTCCTTTCAATTTCCTCTAAAAACATCTTTGATGATGAATGACCATCCTACGTCACTTCCAACTCATCAACCACGTTCAAAAACTAGGTGCAGATCAACCTCCCGTGGGATCAGGGGGTCCATGTTATGCGACGTCATGGGACCGGCACGTTCCGTCATCACCATTCGTCAGCATGGATGACGTCATCGCGTGACGCAACGTCTCCTTTAGCTATGAGGATCTGTCCTCACCTTGTATCATGACTGCCCGCACTTCTCAAAGTGCTCCGTCATAGCGTGGAACACGATTGATTGCGCATTAGCACACGTCAATAGCTATTTCAATTAAGTGGGCTAACCCCACCAAAAAAAAAAAAAAAAAAAAAAATCCTGAATTTTTTCTTGTGTTTCACGAGTCCACTAAACTTTGTTTTTTTTTTTTTTGTTGCATTAACATTTTTAATTCATACAAATGATCCAAAAATGCTTTCGGCCACAGTTCTATTCATAAGAGCCGTTAGATTATATCACTATAACAAGTTTGACGATATCACTCAAAGAACTGTCATTTCTGACAATAATTAGAGATTAGTGCGCGCCAACTAGCTACTATAAATTAGTCTCTCTATCACAATAGGCAGCTAACTCTAGCTATCATTGGATCGATTGTCAAATTAAAATTGTCGTTGGAGTTCTAAATGATTCAAAAATGCTTTCGGCCACAGTTCTATTCATAAGAGCCGTTAGATTGTTTCACTATAACAAGTTTGACGATATCACTCAAAGGACCGTCATTTCTGATAATAATTAGAGATTAGTGCGCGCCAGCTAGCTACTATAGATTAGCCTCTCTATCGCGATAGGCAGCTAACTCTAGCTGTCATTGGATTGATTGTCAAATTAAAATTGTCGTTGGAGTTCTAAGTTCTCGATGACGGAGGACATGTAAAGTAATAGGTAATAGACTCATTTCTAGAGAATGTCGCTCGGAATTCTTCTTTTTGAAGGCCTCACTTGTGATTTAAGTTGGGTAATGTATAAACTCAGTCTTCTTTGGGTAATCATCCACTTTTCTTCTATGCATAATGATCATTTGGTCTTGCTTTTCATAAGCGCCTATTGCCAAGATTGTCATAACAATTCCTCAGCACAATTAAAACTAGGGACACTAATTGCTAACTTATAATTTTACATTCGATGGTTATCATAAGATCCGGAAAATGATATCACTAAACAAAATTTAACAAATAAAACTTATCTCAAAATATGCTGTGTGTACATGCAAAACGCATTCTCGATTGCTTTCTTTACTTTTTCCGCTAAAAAAATGCCTTTTTCAAAAAGAACACTCATAGGTGACAAGAGCTTCTCATTATTTGGTAATAAGTCATTGGAAAGTACCCAAAAAAATTCTAAATCTATTGTACCAATATCAATTTAGTTCTAAACTTTTCAATTGAATTGATATAGTTATAATAATTCAAATCTATCCAACTAATTCTGGCCGAAAACCGCTAACATAGATGTTGACCGTCCTATATGGCATGACTAAAGTTGATGTGAATAAAATTTACAATTTTTATTATTTTCTTAATTTTTTTATTATTTTTGCTTTTCATTTTTTTTTCATCATCCCTAGACAATGGGCGAGGATTGTGGCCCTTGTCCAGGCCACCACTCGCAGTAGTCAAACCTAGAAAGGGCTCAACCCTCATAACCAAGCGACCCCTTACTCACAGCTGGCAAGGGTCGTGGTGACCCTTGTTGGCCATAATTAAAAAAAAATTAAAAAATTAAAAAATTTATTCACATTAGAGCCAATCGTGCAAATGAGAATACTTTGCATGCGGTCCTCAAAATGCCCTGATTTTTCATCAGTCCTCGAACTTCACGTGTTTTTCTCAACTTTTGCTGTGGATTATTACAACGGGCAAATAAAAACAGAGGCAAGTTAGGATCACCATTTATCAAAATGATTGACCAATGACCGACTGTCGGGATACTGCCAAATGATCTGTGGCTAGACAGAATTAACGGTGATTTGATCTGGGAAATTGATGAATTGCATCAAAGTCAATCCAAGAATTTGCCGGCCATTTGTCCGTGGTCACGTGGAATCCACACGTACTCGTCTTCGGTGGAAATAAGGGTTATGACAGCAATTGCCTGAACCGCATGCATCACGGCGGTGACGCTTTAGCTATTGCATCAACATCTTAACCTACTCTACTTTTGCAAATTTTCTTTTCCCTGTCGTACAGGCATCTTCCTTGACTTTCGTGCACACCCCATCTCGTGTCTCCTTGTGGGGGCCAACCACGAACGATAGGGCCATTTGGCAAGTCTTGATCCGAGTCATATGTTAATTTCAAGAAAGGATCAAGAACCATGTGGAAGTTAAAGGGTAACGAGAAGATTTCAGAGTGGATTTAAGCTGGTCTCCTCTACGAAATAGCTAGTCTCCTTGAAATGATGTGCCAACCTTCATTGGCAATACAATTCAATTCAAACGTCGTTTCTTAAATAATATAAGAAGTTATCAACAAAGAAAGAAATATATTTGGAAGAAAATATTCATAAATAACACGAAAGAATAGTCGTTTCACCTAAACTCTTTCGGAATGTAGATCATGGCGTTAACGTGTGCACATGTCAATGTTATAGAGAAGTTAGAATTGTGGAAGAAGGGTGAGTTAGAAAGCTTCATACACTCAACATCCTAAAAGTTTCTCTGCATGTTTAGACCAAGTATGAATTACTAAATTTGGGAAACTAAAGACCAAGAAAGTCTACTTTTTGCATTGAGGATAAGACTTATGCTTTCAATTAATTGGGCCAACTTTTAATATACGAAGTCTCTGAAACATTTGGCTTGGCTAATTTTTAGGAATGTGTACAAACCATCAAGTTCACATACATAAGGTAAGGTTTCCCTTGTAAAATGGTTGGTGTGGTCCCTGAGAGTACTTAAAGTATGGGCAACAACATAATTTGATACATCCACATGATGTGCTTAATCACTTGATGAATTCACTAATAATTACCTAGCTTTGCCCAACTGGTACTCCAAATTCATTATTCTTTGGAAAATTTTAAAAAGCATATTGAGCTGTCGGTCAATATCACTTTACATCCTCTATTTTCAAAGCCAAAAGTTTGCACCTTTTGTCATTTTTTTAATAGTTTATTTAGGCGCCGGATTGTGTTTGAAATTGAATAACCTTTGAGTTTATTTACTAAATTGCCACACTTTCTTCCCAAAATTACTCTTATCACTTTTCTATGCCTAACCACCATGAAATCCAAAATCATCTCTCCAAAATCCTGGGTCACCCTCTCTCTCTCTCCCCCCCACCCCACCTTTCCACGGAAGACCAAGGAAGGCCACAATGATCTCAAATCGAGGTCATCATGACGTTTGCAAGCTATATCTAAGGCGGTCGAGCTCTCATAACCTCAAATTCAAGTCATGGAAGCCATGGACAACCCCAACTCAATAGGTAGTCTATTGTGGCCATTGACTTCCAATTAAGGTCACAACTATGGCAACTTCGATATGAATATGTCAACACCCCTGACAACCTCATATTTGTGCTTTATTTGGCTTTCATATAAAATGGGGTGTTGCTTTTCTAGAAGCTTCATATGCTCTTTACATGCATTTGGTTTACCTCCATGATCAACTCAAGCTTTTACACACATATGGTTTACCTCCACATGGTTTACCTCCACCAACCGGCTTAAGCTTTGGAGTCAGATTTTCAGTATTAATCCAAAATGTCATAAATAAAGATTGTAAAATTGGAAAATTGGAAAATATGAAAAGGCTTTCATGTATTATCGTCCATTTTTTTTCCTTAGGTAGTATCTTTGATGAGATATTAACATTTTTGTCTATAGGGTTATATATGCTCTTTATATATGTATGATCTATCTCCACCGCTCAAGATTTGACCGGATTTTCAAATAATATAAACCTAAAATATCAAAAATAAAGATTGACAAATGGTGAAATTTGAAAATATGAAAATGTTTTGATATATTTTCCATTTTTTCCCGCTGCTAACATTTTTAATGAGCTATTAACTTCTTTGTTTATGAGCTTTTTATGTTCTTTACACACATGTGATTTACCTCCACTAATCAACTCAAGTTTTTGGTTGGGGATTTTTTACAAGTATCGATACAAACAATAAAAAATAAAAAAGTTATGAAAAGGTTTTGATTTAATTTCCAGTTTTTTCCTTAGGTAACGTCATTGATGAGGCATGACTATCCCCCGACATCTCCAACTCATGATCCACGCTCGAAGACCAGTGCAGATCGATCTCTCGTGGGACTGGGGAGTCCACGTCATGCCACATCCTGGGACGTCCATCATCATTCCCTGCAAGGATGACGTAATCATTACTTTTAACATCATTTCGTCTTCTTAGCCATGACAATCTGTTCGCACTTTGGACATAATTGCTGCACAATCACCCAAAAGGTCCTGAATTTATTACAGAGTGACTAATTTAATCTTAAAACTGTCATTCGTGCTAATTTAATTTTTAACTTTTTTATAATTTATTAATTTAATTTTAAATCTTTTGACGATTTATCAATTTAATCCTAAACTTTTTCATGATTTGCTAACATAGTCATTCCGACTAATTATTAGATCTTCAAAAATTTTAGAACTAAATTGATATAATTGAAAGTGGATGACAAAATGACAAATTGTCAAAAGATTTAAGACTGAATTGACCGTTATACTATTAGGTTTACGACTCGTTCGCCAATTATGTCTATGATTGCTTGTACATTTTATATGGTCAAATATGATTGCTTGTACTTAAAGTAGTCGTATCATGTGAAACACGATTGTGCGGTTGCACATGTTAGTGAATGCTAGTTTCAAACCCGTGATCAAGAAACTTGAACCTACCTACCAAGGTGGATTACAAATTTTTGAAATTAAGAATCAAGCTGATTCCCTTAGGAACTGACCTGAAACTTAATGGGCTTGGTCAATCAGAGATAGGACCTACCTTTAAGTAATATAACTATTATTTTTGAAAAAAAAAATATAATGGGAACAATTTTCCAATATAGTGGTTATGAAATTGATGGATTTTTCTAACCTTCTTGACTCGAAACCCATCTCCAACATATCTATCATATTTCGAAACAAATTAAAAAAGAAAAAGAAAAGAAGAGCTAAAACTAGTTTTAGGCCAATTCTCGAGTAGTTCTCACATAGAACCAATGATTCACTACATAAAACTGTAAATTAAAACGGTAAGGCCGGCTCAATTCGATAACTAGATTCAACCAATCCCAATTGCTCACCCTTACAACACGTCAATCACTATTTAACTTTGAAAACAATTGGCTATTTGGCCATATATGTTTTTTGGAGGGAGTATTACAAGCATACCTAACTTTCAATCAATGATTTTTCTTTCCAAAATTTCAATTTCGATCTTCACTTAACTTGTGGTTTCATACCTTGAGACCACCATTGATTAACTATTATATTTGCAAGATTCCGTATGACCATTATTAACTATTCTAAAATTCTAACCTTTTAAATGAAGGTTTTGATAAAATGATTAAGATATTGATGTATTTTTCTAACCTTCTTGACTCGAAACCCATCTCCTACATATTTATCATTTTTTAAACAAATAAAAGAAAACTAAAAACTAGTTCCATGCCAGTTCTCAAGTAGAACCAAAACAATTCACGATATAAAATTGTGAACCAAAACGATCAAGGTCTTGCTTAGTTCAGTAACTAGATTCAACCATTCCTAATTGCTCACCCTTACCACATTCAATCACTTTTTATGTCACGCCCCACCCCACCTCTGGTACGAGAACCTGACCTTGCGGGTCAGCATCGACGTCCCAAGCACATCGATTGTCCCAAAAATATTTTATCTTGATTAAGCACATGTGGAAGCGAATTAAAAATAGTCCCCGTACACAAACACATGTGGAAGTCGGGCAAAATGTATAAAAGCCAAGCAAATGAAAGCAACATATACTCATATATAGATATTAAAAGTTATGATTACATGCCCATCTTAGTCCTAGGCTACTTATCTTCATTACCACACATTGACAATAAAAAAGGCTGGGATAGCCTAGCTCCTTCTCTATCAAGCGTCCTCCAAAAACGGCCCCTATTCTAAGCTCATTTCCTTACGATGTTCCCATGGGATCCACAAGAAGGATGAAGCCACGAATTGGACCGATGGTGTCCTCGTAAAAAATGAGGTACCAAGCCTTGTACACGTGAGAACCAAGGTGTCAACCTCTTCTTGAACCCATACAATTGTAGTATATTTCCGGTAGGTAATGTCTCCTTCTAAATCTACTATGTCCATCACGATGGTAACCATATCGATTGGAAGCCCAGGACGGACGAATGGTGGGGCCGGTTCAGCTATCACACGTCTGAAATGGTGAAAACAACCAAAGTGAATCAATGAATCAATAAGTAGAATTTCCTACTTCTCCCATAGGAGGACATCTCGCCGTCGATCCTCGAATACACAATCATCATCCACTTGTCAATGGCAAATCAATAGCAAGGTCCGTGTCTTGCTTTGCTTATATATATGAATGACTCCCAATCATTTATGTGCTTTCAAGTATTAAAGACAATGAGTTAATGCATAAGAACAAGCTTTCTAAAGATCCGTGTCTTACGATCATTTCAATTACTAAGAGAAATGCGTGCATCACATAAAACTTGCTCAATCACTAAGTGACCAAATGTAATATATGCTCAAATTAATGCAAAGACTCAACTGCCCATATAAAAACAAACCCAACTTTTGCAAGCATCAATTCAAGCATCAATTCAAGCATCATACATGCATTAGTCATGGACCACACATGGAATTCCAATTTATTTCAGTCAGTACAGCTAGTCGAAATCCATTGACTCTTTCAGTATCAATCAGGCATCAACCCCCCTAGCAACCGGTATTGTCTCGATCTCATTATCAGGATGGCATCTAGGGTGATCCCTAGGCATCGACCTCACTCAAGCTGGTATCATCCATGATCTCTATATCGAGATGGCATCTGAGGCTTTTCCTTAGGCAATGACTTAGCATACCCCAGCATCTGTAGTAAAAGTCCATCATGTGTGCCAAGTAAGGTGAATCAATGAATGAAAGGCCCGAAGGTGTGCCAAGTAAGGTGAATCAATGAATGACTCTTGTGCCTTACTAACTGAATTCATGCCAGATACGATTCAGGCTCGTGGTCCTAACTTGGAACTGTTTGCTCCAAATTCTGCATCGACTCGTGACTTGTCTCAAATAATAACACGCCTCAATGTTATCTCAAGATTAAGTGTGGGTCATGCTTCCACCTTGGCACATGTCCATAGTCGCCAAGACCTTTCCTCGACATCTGCGTATGCTCAACACCCACGCAAGACCATGTTTCACTTGATGCAAAGATAAGTAATTGAAAGCACACAACAAGCACAACATACAAACAAACACAATCAAAGGATAACAAGATCCTAAATCAATGCACGTAATACATCGCCCTATCAAAGAGTTAGGAAAGTCCACTTACTACTTTTTGGACCTGGCTCCAAGATGCTCCTTTAGTGACTGGTCGGCTCCTAAGGCGACTTGGTAAGGGAGGTGTGAAAGAGAGCAGAGAAAGGGAGAGGAAAGGAGAGAATGGCTAACCCTTAAACTGTGAGGATGCCTTCTCCTATTTATAGGCCTCCTCCACCTCATTTATTGGTGCAAACTCATAATTAAACCTAAGGGCCGAGTTAGCCTATCTAGCCTCCTTAGTTGGCACCTTTATATCTTGATGTTCACTTGTGATTAGTTCACCTCTTGGCTTGTTCTCCAAGGCTTATTTAGGTTCAGTATTGCCTAATAAGCCTAGGGGACACCTAAGCCCTTTTTATATACCAAATGTCCTCTTTCAATTGGTTGGCTCTTGTCTTTTTCATCAAGACTATAATCTAGGCCATCATGCGCTAAGATTCACCTAAGATTCTAGAGAACACCTAAGTTCATGATTCATCAAAGTCATTAATGAACTGATGTCTAAAGTCCTTAAATGAGTGCCTAGATTTTTTTGCCAAGCTAGTTGGGAAGAAAGTTTTCTCTCCCCCTTGCAATTGACATGTGGCATGTAATGGATAAGGATAGACATGGTCAAAGGTCATGAAAGATTCTAAAACCCCAATTGCCTCTTGACATTTGTCCAATGATTCATCTCCGCATTAATTGATTTGTGTCTAAATCTTAACCAAGGCAATTATGAGACTAACATATGGTGTCGCCTAATTGGAGAAATCGTTCGTATTTGTACACAATTGACGATTCTATGAGAATTGAGGTTCTTGCTAAAAATTCACTAACTTTTCCCAAATGAGTACGACTAAATCGGTAGCCTTCTTGAACTTGTTCGTGACCATTTCCGATTTTGATTGGTTCATTGAATGTCTTAAAAATGACGTTCGTGGTTGGGCTTGGTCATTCGTCTTGACCAAGTCTCCGTCAGGCAGACCGGGTCCAAAGCTGAACATGCCATGCCTTGATCTATCTAAGGTTTATGCCATGGATCCCCCTGATCGATCATCGGTTGTCACTTGGTCATGTGGATTTTATCTCTCCACAATCGATTCGCTACCGAATAGGATCGACTCATGGACCGTTCATAGTTGGGATAGATTCCGTGCGAAATCACCCGCAACCGGTGCACCATTCACACAGAACCGATCCATGATCATCCTTCATGTTCATGATAGTGTGGGATTAGTCCACAACTAAACCTCATGATCAAAGGGCCATTTCATATCCAATGAATAAATCCAGCATCCACGTATCAGTTAATAAGACATCACGATAGAAGCGAAGTTAGGACTTACCGACCTGCATACCCTATTCTCATGACCTGAAATTGAGAATATTACATTTTAACTTTGAAAATGATAGGCTATTTGGCCATATATGCTTTTTGGGGGAGTAATACAAGCATACTTAATTTTCAACTTAATGATTTTTTCTTTCCAAAATTTCAATTTTGATTTTCACTTAACTTGTGGTTTCACACCCTAACACCGGCGTTGATTGATCATTATCTTTGTGAGATTTTATAGAATCATTATCAATTGTTCTAAAAACTTAAACTTTTAGATAAATATGTGATATAATTTAAATATTATATCAACCTCCCTTATGCTAAGTCTAGTCTTTTTCATTATTATTATGCATGAACGTATTTAATTGGGAAGGTAAATGGGGTTTGCAAAGATTTGAATTCATGATCTCCTGTCCTTATTCCATGTGAAATTTTCTGGAGAACCATTGATAGTTGTTTTAAAAACTTAATCTATTAAATAAAAACATTGTTTAATATTTAGATACTTTGTTAACCTCCATCATCCCTAGTCGATAGCTACTATTGTGACCAACCACTATTAGTTGTAGCCCGTCATTATTTCAACCTGTGGTACCCTAGCCATTGTTGACCACCGTTTCTTGCAATAATCAAGGACAAGTGCCACCATTCGACAGATTACCAATTACTTATAAAGCTAGCTACTATAGATGGGGAATCCAATCGGTCCATAAACCTATTACATAAATATCAATTTAGTTTTAAACTTTTCGATTTCATCAATTTAGTATGATATAGATTTTAGTAAATAGATTTTTCAACATTATATCAAAATAAGTTGTATGCACGTACATGGCGCATGCGTGAGAACCGGTGCTTTTTTCAATGTGAACAGATTTTTCATCTAAAAGATGTCTTTTCAATTAGAACACTAAAAATGCTGCGATTCTCTTCATCCCTCGAGCTTTTTTTTTTTATCAGTTTCAACCTTTGCGGCGGATTATTACAACGGGCAAAGAGAAACAGAAGCAACTTAGGATCACCATTATAAAACTAATTGACCAATCACCGACTGTGATGATGCTGCCTAATGATCTGTAATTAGACAGGCATAAAGGCGGTTTGATCTTGAAGGAATTGATGAATTCCACGGAGTCAATCCAAGAATTCCTCAGCCATTTTTCTGGAGCCATGTGGAGTCCACACGTACTCATCTTCAGTGGAAAATTAGGGCACGACAGCAAGTAGCTGAACCGCGTGCATCATGCGGTGACGCATCAGCTGTCGCATCAACATCTTAACCTACTCTACTTTTGCAATTTTCTTCTCCTTGTCGTACTGGCATCTTCCTTGACTTTTGAGCACGGCTCATCTCCCGTCTGCTTGTGGGGCCAACGACGACCATCGGTTCCTCTTGATCCGAGTCAAGATACATATGTTAATTTCCAGAAAAGATCAAGAACCGTTTGGAAGTTAAGAGTAACAAGAAAATTCCGTAGTGGTAATAAGTTAGTCTCCTCGAAAAATGGTGTCACCTTTCGTATGCCATATACAATTCAAACATAGTTTCTTGAATAATCATGAACAATAATCAACTGAAGAAAAAAATATCTTCGAAAGAAAATATCTAGACATGAGATGAAGTAATAATAACTTCATCTTGACTTGTCCATATAGTGGAGTCGTGCGTGTTTGTCTTATTTGATCACTCCGTGTGAAAAGCGAGTGCAGATGTCAATGTTATCGAGGAGTTTGGAATTATAGAAGAAGGGGTTAGAAAAGTTCACGGCACTTCACATCGTAAAAGTTTCTTCACTCGTTGGGTTGAATTTTAAATTACTAAATTTGGGGAAATTAAAGAATTTAAAGGATAAGGATCAGTGTGGACTTGACCAAGAAAGTCCGTCTTTTACATCGAGGGTAAATTAAGTGGCCCAAGACTTTTTGTTATTGCTTGTATATTTTTCCCAATTTATGAAGTCTCCGAATCATTCGCCTCGGCTAATTCATAGGGATGTGCGGAAGCCGTCACGTCCACGTATCCCAAGTAAGAAAAATGGTTGGCGTAGCGACGATAAAATTTGATATGTCCACTTCAAATATTTAATTACCAGATCACCCCCGATAGTTATCTGGTTTTACCCAAGAAGTACTCCCCTTCATTCTTCTTTTGGAAAATTTTAAAAATATATAGAATTTTCAGCCAATATTACTTAGCATTCCTCTATTTTCAAAACCAAAAGTTTGCACCTTCGTTTTTTTTTTAATATTTAGTTCAAATTGAATTTAAAAAATGAGTAGCCATGTGAGTTTATCCATTGAATTGTCACTTTCTTCATAAAATAACCTTTTTCCATGCCTAATCACCATGAAATTCAATATCGACTCTCCAAAATCCTAGCTCAAACATAACTATATCTTTGCTCATAGTCCTCTCTCTCTCTCTCTCTCTCTCTCATCGAGGTCGAGGTCGAGGTCGAGGTCGAGGTAGGCGACATGATCTCAAAAGAAGTGGTAAAATTGGATCACCATGAAATTCAATATCGACTCTCCGAAATCCTAACTCAAACATAACTATATCTTTGCTCATAGTCCTCTCTCTCTCTCTCTCTCATCGAGGTCGAGGTAGGCGACATGATCTCAAAAGAAGTGGTAAAATTGGAAAAAAAAAAAAAAAAGAAGGCTTTTATGTAATTTTCCCTTTCTTTTCCCTTGGGTAACATGTTTGCTAAGAATGTGACTATTCCACCTGAATTCCAACTTATCATCCACGTTCAAAAGTGAGCGTAGATCAAGCTCTCATGGGGATTGAGGGGTCCACGTCGTCGTTTGACGTCATAAGACACCCGTGATCGTACGTCAGCATGGATGATGTCAACCTGAGATCACGTGTCTTTTTGCCTTCTTGACTTCAAGGAAATTTGTCCTCACATTGGATTGCGATTGCTCGTGGTTGTCGATGTCGTGCTATTTCGTGAAGCACGATTTTGCTTTTCCACGCGTTACCGCTCTTGAATTCAAGCATGATTGGCTAACTATATGCTTTTCGGTGGGGAGAAACAGGGCATACTTGGCTTTCGACCAAAGATCTTGAGCTCTAGGATTTCAATTTTGGAATTCACTGAACTTTTAGTTTCAATGTGACAACATTGCCCCACCAATCCTCATCCACAGCTACCACCATCAGTTGTCGGTTGTCATTGTCTGCCACCTCCGGTACCCATGTTCTCACCGACCGCCGCAATCGGGACAAGTGCCACCACTCCTAGGACCGCTCAAATATTTTTTTTTTTTTTTTTTAACGCCAACTACTATAGACCAACCCCTCTTCAGGGGAGGTAGCTAACTCTTACTGTCAACGATCTAGGTTCCTCGATAATAAAGAACTTGTGAAGAAGTAGGCAATAAACCCGTTTCTAGGTGTTGAGAATGTGAAACAGAAACGCGATATTTTCATATAGGAAAATCGTCAAGAGAGGTCTAAGTCCGAACTCAATTCGAGCCTATTAATATATCTAGTTAGACCGACCAAAAAAATATATCTAGTTAGACCTAATTTCATTTAAAAGTTTAAATCAATGTATTAACTACTTCTTACCATATTAATTCTTAGGTGTTGGACCTTTCTGATATAGCCCACACGCGCATCTCAACAATTTATTCCATCATGCATGAGCTCAATATTAGATCCGATCCCCTTAATTAAGCTATCTTTCTTTTGACATCAAAATGTCTCAACTCGAATCTCCATTCATCTCCGACCAATGCAAAACACACCTTTCACTCATCATCTTCTCCTGGATCGAACCCTGATGGTAAACCAAACTCGACAATTGCAAAAATCCATGAGATTTTGCGCTAAGTCCAAGATATCAATACATATTGGGGACCCGTATAGCTATTTTCAGCTAAAAGAAGGCATTTTCAATGTCAAAATTGTATCCGACCGAAAAAAAAAAGAAAAAAAAAAAGAAAAAAGAAAAAAGCGACCACATTGTTTTGTAAGTTGAAAGGTGTCTACTGACTATTCCATTAGTGGTCATAAAAAAAAAAAAAAAACTAGGGATTCATTCCGGCGCCCATCATCAATTCTCCTGAAATCTTTAGACTAAAGTCGCCCCTCATCTGCGCATGCAAATTAGAATACACTGCACGCGGTCCTCAAATTGCCGTGATTTTTCTACAGTCCTCGAACTTTTTCTCTATATTTTTTTTCCAACTTTGGCTGCGGGATTGTTGGGACCGGCAAAGAAAAACAGGAGCAAGGCAGGATCACCGTTTATGAAAATGACTGACGGATGACTTACCGTCGGGATACCGCCAGATGATCCGTAGTTAGACAGAATTAAAGGTGATCTGATCTGTGGAGGACTTTATGAATTCCTCCAAAGTCAATCCAAGAATTTCCCGGGCTCTTTCCGCGGTCCCGGTTGAGGAGTCCCCACGTGCCGAAAAGTTGGAAAGTTCACGGTTCTCCGTATGAAAACAACGAGTCCAAAAGAAAATTGTCTAAAAAGTACTAAACTTATTACATTTTTACATATATAAATTTAAACTTTAAATAGTACAAATTAATTCCTAAACTTTTTCATAATTTGCCAATTGAGCCCATTGTGGCCAATTTATTTGGAAAATAATCGACATGGACAAATTTTCTCTAAACTTTAAATTTTTGTTAGTTTTTTTAATCTTAAAAAGTAAATATACAACAAATTTATAACTTTTTGAATAATTTTGTCCTGAGCTGAATCGCATGCATCACGATTGGTGACGCTTGAAGATGTTACATCAACAATTTTCATTTTTATTTTTTTTTGTCGAACACATCACCATCCTAACCTAACATGCTTTTGTCCTTTTCCTCTTTCCATAGTGTGCGCATCTTCTTGACTTTTGGGCATCATAATTCACATCGCGTTTGCTTGTGTGGGGGGGCTCAGCCCCAAGCAAAAGCGCCATCGCCAAAGTCTAGAAGGAGTCAAGAAATAACCATTATTAGTGGCAAGAAAAGAGCCGTCGCCAAGTCTCGATCGAGTCAAGATTTTACATTATTTGGGCAAAGGACGGACTCTCTTTTTTTCTCCTCTTTTCTGCCCGCTCGACCATCATGCCTGTAAAGTTCATTTAAAACATAATAAAAAATATCCCTTGAAGTCAAGCGCGCTCCCTTTTTCCCTCTCCTTTTTCTTGCAGAAATTATGGCCACACGGGGTCCTTTCCCAACCCGCAGAACAAGCCAGCGAGGCCATCCATCCTTGTTCTTTTATTCAAAACGTCGAGAAAGGACCGAGAACTGCGTAGACGTTGAGGTTGAGAAGGGAAAAAATCAGTTTAGGTCCCGAAAATCACGAGGCGTTTCTCTCAAAAAGTAGATGAATGCGCCGGAGATGCATGTGCATATATGGCTGATCTGCCGATGGAGGACGATTTGCGTTCGTTTCTAGGATAGCTTGTGCCGTTCTTTTCGGGAGTCTTTGGTCGAACAAGGAACTTGGACATTTACGCACGCTCCAAATATGTTATGCACAACAATATCTTTTCTAATCTTTACTAAGTAAAGTAAAGAAGCATATATTATAGAGAAATGTAGCGTGCGTTAAGAAATATTCAAGATTAATGATATTAAAGATCCCAAACCGATATGCTCATGACACACTTATCCCAAATTAATTTTCATCTCATAAAAGTCCTAAATCAATTCCCTCGATCTAAATGTCTACCCCTCCATCCCCTTAAAACACATATGTGTCATCACATGTGACAGAGAATTGCTAAATAAATCTGACAGAATGAAGGACAAATCCACCGCGGAAAATCTATGTGGTTGACAAATATGCATATTAACGGGGTATTAGACGGAATGCTAATGAGTTGAAGTACTAATTTGTGATATTTTGCGAGACGAAAATTAGTCCGAAGTAAGTGGGTCACGAGTTTTGTCTTGTGATTATGAACGGTATTAACCATAATATCTATTTTTGGGCTTGAGACGTCGAAAGTTCAAAGAGGAAAAACTCATCCGGGCCCAAACAAATCCTCTTTCGAACTTTTCGAGAAGTTCGTACTGGGCCCTGCCTCGTGCCAAATTGGGCCGATGGGCTGCCCTGGCGAAACGCCGCCGTTCCACATCCGCCTCTTCATTCAGCAGAGCGAAACGCAGGTCGTCGTCGTCCTCCTCCTCCTCCTCGACTCCATTGCAGGCAAAGTTTCGATTTTTCGCATCCGACGACACTCGGCAGCCGCACGAGCTTCCGCGCTGCCGGACGGCCGCCGGAGATCCAAAGCCCTCTCGCGCTTCGTGGGCTGTCCTTCTTTCTCGGCGGAAGTGGGGGAAGCAATGGACGACGAGGAGATAGCGAAGCTCGTGACGGAGTACCTGAAGAAGAAGGGTTTCGCGCAGGCCGAGCAAGCTTTCCAGGAAGAGCTCCAGCAGCGGCAGCAGCACCAGCACCAGCCGCAGCCGCCTGCGTCGAGGAAGGCCGCCGACCGCGGCGGCAGTTCGCTCGCCGACCCCGAGATTGCCAAGCTCGTCCTCTCCTTCGTCGAGTAATGCCCGTTTCTGTTTTCGCGGTAGCCTCTTTCTTTCGTGTCGTTTGTGGGTTTGTGTGTATGCGCGTTGGAGGCGCGAAAGTTGGCACCTTTGCCGCGTTTCTGCTCCCGAATTTGTCGCGTCCCGTGAGGATTGCATCCGGTTCTGGGGCTTGTTCGATGTAATTGTAGGATGGGTTGCTGGTGTTTACTTCTTTTTTGTCTTTCCCATTCGATTTGAGCTGCATTTTTTGGTGTTCTGTTTGTGTTTAGGAACTTGAACTCTGTTGAAATTGTGGGGGGGGAATGTATTTTGCTTGCGCCCGGGAAGTTGCCATTAGTGGTACGAGCCAATTCGTGCAGAGAATCGTGTGATGGGTCTTGACAATGCATGAACCTGCGAAAGACTTAAGACCTAAGGACAAGAAGAAGAAATTTTTAAACTTTGTGCAGATTGAAAAGGATTGAATAAGCGGCTAAGTCAAATTAGGATAACAACTAGGATGCTCGTCTTGGTGAAGCTCATCTATACTCTCTCTCTCTCTCTCTCTCTCTCTTTCTCTCTCTCTCTCATTGTAGTACCTAACCAAAGAAAGAAGAAACTTTTAAACTTTGTGCAGATTGAAAAAGATTGAATAAGTGGCTAAGTCGAATCAGGGTAACAACCATGGATGCCCGTCTTGGTGAAGCTCATTTATACTTCTCTCTTTCTCATAGTAGTTCCCAACCAAAAAAGAAAATCGAATTCAAGATACACACCTAGCGCTGTGTGTGTTTTTAGCTAGATACTGACTTGACCGTTTGCCTTTTCTGAGGATGCTTAATTTTTCACCATGACATGATGAAGGGTTCATCAGGATTCGTAGTTAGCTTCTTCTTTTGCTTATTCTTACTGCTTACAAGTTGATGACTGTGAAATGGAATATATTATAGTTGAAGCAAGAATTTGTAGAATCATAGGAGGTGAGGCATTCTATCTCATAAGTCCACGCTCTCCAAGTTTCCACTAATTATAGATGTTCTTTTCTTAGTAGGTCTGAAAGTAGTCCAGTGCGATACCATGATGGATATAGCAAACTAAGGACATGGGCGCACAGCTCGCTTGATTCGTACAAGGTCATATCTTTTCTGAGTATCTTTTATTTAAGCTTCTCTTATCTTTCTTTTTGTTAATATATATTGTCATATTGTGCAGCATGAGTTGCTGCGTGTGCTTTATCCAGTATTTATTCATTGCTTTATGGATTTGGTTGCGCAAGGACATATTCAAGAAGGTAGGTTCTCTCCTATTGTTCCTTATTGTTGGCTCTTATACGGAAAGTCGCATGATTTCCCTCCTCCTCCTCCTCCTCCCTCACTCATCATATATCTATAAATTGGTACTTCTTCTTCTTTCCACTGTGCAATATGGGGTTCTTAGGCTTCATGTCTGCCTCTTTAGTCTCATCATCCAACTGCATTTTACATTCCACTGTTGATGTCTCCAGCTCGAACCTTTTTCAATAGCTTCCGCGAGGACCATACGATGATGCACGCTGCAGACCTTCTAAAATTGGAAGGAGTCCTTTCCCCATCTCATTTGGAGGTTGTTACAGATTTAGAAAACTCATCTCATTTCAGTCTTTATATGATATTAGTCACTAAGAGATACTCTTTATCTCTCATAGGAGATGGAATTTGCCCATTATCTTAGGCACACAAAAGCTAACATCAAGATATGTCAGGTAATTCATTGTCCATACTCCCCATAATTTATTGTGAAAGTTGAAAGGTGCAAATGGAAGAAATTGCTCGATCTGTTGATTTCTTATGAATCTTAAAGATGAATTGTAGCATAGAAATGGTGGATATTACACTAATTAGTTGATTTTGGAGCCTACTTTAGATTTTTATGGATGTTCATAAAATATATTTGTCGGATATAGTTGAGAAGATTATGGTTGCTGGTACATTTGTGCTTGAGATTGGTTGCTCAATAATTTTATTCATCTAAGCGGAAGTCATAGGCTGAGTATTTCCTGAAGGCCTCTACAATGGAAAATTAAGTGCTTTATTTATTTGAGAGTGGCCTAGGTTGGCAATGTCTTGTATATATTTGTCGTATGTACTGTTCTGTAAAGACAAGTTGAAATGCTTCTTGAAGTGAAACATTTATTTGGTCCTTTGCTCAACTGATGCATTATAAGTACAAATTATTTGCAAAGAGAAGGATATGACCGGACCTGGTTTGCTGAACCCCGAGTGCTTGTTTCATCGGTGAAGCTGATACATTTATGTCTGATTTCTCAGTACTCCTATGACCTTCTACTTCAATATCTTCACAAGACGCAGTCCATGACGATGCTTGGAATTATTAATGAGCGTATAAACTTTCAAGGTAAACTCCAAACTGTTGAACACATTGAGCATTCGTATTTTCTCTGAGATGTAATGTAATGACTCTTTTGTACATCTGTTCCAAACATTTGCAGTTACCCCTGGACAGCCCATGTCTATTTCCGAGGATGTTGGAGTAGAAACGATCTTTTCCATCGAGGATGATGCTAATCAAGCAAGTCACAAAGAGATACAGTGGGGGGTCAGTTAATAATGCATTTTAGTTGTTTGCCCATCGCTGTACTTTGTTTTTGTGCTGTCTTTGTGCAATATTACTCAACTTTATCTGTTCTGATTATCAACAGAAGTTGGCATTGGCTGCAATTTATCATTTTGCTTGTCATCCATCAGATACCACCTCTGGTCAACTGTCTTCAACTCTTAACAAGAAAATTATCACAAATATAATCAACAAGAAAAGTAATTTTAATCGTTGATCAGAGTAAGTCCTTTTATTGGTCTTAAGAAAGCCCCTAAGGTTATTGTGTCTTGAATGTAGTTGCTTGAAGATTCCTTGGAAGATCGCCTGGACAAGGCTGGAAATCCACTTTTAGAATCTGAGAAGGCTGATGGAGAAACCAAAGAGGGAGACTCAGAGGACGTTAAGGTATCCATCTTCTGTTATTTTTACTTCATGTTTGTGTGGATATGTGGAACATTTCATCTGATTTCATGCTTTAAACTACAAGGACACACATTTAGGTGTTAGCAGCCAAATTTTGAACTATTCTTGTACATGGTACTAATGTGCTTTTACGATTCAGAAAAGGGCAGGAGAAGGGGGAAAGCAAAGTACGTCAGTCAAAAAGTCGAAAAAGGACAAGGGTACAGGTGCAGTTGGGAAAAATACGCGCCCAGAGCCTAATGTTGTATCTGTGGCGCCACGAGTCAAACCAGAGCTTGCTTTGCCAGTAATGTACTTTCCAAATCCCCTTATTTCTCATTATCTAGCTGGATTGATGTGTCTATCATCAAGTCACTGAATTCCTGGGGTGTCTAATTTTAGAGATATATTCTGCTACATAGTGGTCCTGTTAAATAGATGATACAAGTAAGTCTGGTCTTGATCAATCAAAGAAGAAAAGCAAACCAAGAAATAGAAAGAAGAAGAGAGCTTGAGAAAGAAATGCAAGGATTGCTTATGTATTAAAATCTTGGACTGGAGAGCTGGTCAAGTTTTCTGTTTCCATCAAGACACCAAGCATTTCCACGAATTGTGGGAGGAAATAGTACCTGCCAACGAGTACTGTTTAAGTATGTGCCCTATGATGGAGGAGAAACTGTAAATAGCAGCATGTGATGGTTTTTAGCACTTATTCATAATGGACTTCACATGATGCCTTTTTTTGAGGACATGAGCTAAAGAGTGGAACTTGGGGATTAAAACCAAAGTCGTCTGCCTGATGCTGATACTCCTTCCTTCTGTTTGCCATTGATTATTCTTTTTACTTCTTCAGGTCAACAGAGGTTGAACAATCTATACTTATGCTGATACTCCTTTCTTCTGTTTGCCATTGATTATTCTTTTTACTTCTTCAGTCCAGCAGAGGTTGAACAATCTATACTTGAAGACTTGAGAAACCGGGTGCAGTTAGGTAGTTCAGCACTGCCGTCTGTCAGCTTTTACACATTTATCAATACACATAATAGGTATGTGCATGGCTATGTTAGCTTAGTCCCTCCAAATTGAGAGTGTACTGTCTTCATGTGCTCTTGTGCTCTCACATGTTTGACCATGCTGAATGTTTCAGCTTAAATTGTTCATCAATATCCCAAGATGGGTCTTTGGTCGCTGGTGGTTTTTCAGACTCATCGTTGAAGGTTGTTCCTAATTCCTTAATGCCAAAGATAGCAAGCTGTTACTTCTCATCCTAATTTTGCTTGCATATAACTGTGCTGTCATAGGTTTGGGACATGGCAAAGCTTGGGCAGCAGTCTGGTACTTGTGAGTTGGTGTAAACATTTTCAGTTTTCTGGTTCTCTGGCGACGTGGTGAGGGTACTAAGAGTGCCAGTATCAGCTATTTTGCAGGGTGAAAATGATACCGCTAATGGTGATCAGGGAGTGGGGACAAATGGTGGGAGGAGATCTTACACCCTGTTCCAGGGTCATTCAGGCCCTATCCATTCTGCCACTTTTAGTCCTTTGGGTGATTTTATTCTCACCTCATCAGCTGACGCCACGAGTATGCTGTCCTCATATACACATCCAGCTTTCTATTATTCAGCCCTTTCCTGGTTAATGATTTTTGGAGACTTCTAATTGGTGGATTTTTTGGTATCGCAGTCCGGTTATGGAGCACAAAACTAAATGCTAATCTTGTGTGTTACAAGGGCCACAACTACCCTGTATGGGATGTTCAGGCAAGGCATCTTGTTTCCACATATTCCTTAAGCTAACTCCTGAAATTTGTTCCATCTCATGCTGATAGAGGTTACGCTACTGTGTGCCGTTTATGCTCTATTTCATGTCAAAAAGCAAAATAGATCTGATTCTTTTCTGTCCTCTTCTGTTTCAGTTTAGTCCAGCAGGGCATTACTTTGCCAGCTCTTCACATGACAGAACAGCAAGACTATGGTCTGTGGACAGAATTCAGCCCTTGAGGATAATGGCAGGACACTTGTCTGATGTTGATGTGAGTAGGCTTTTATGGTAGTCTCATTTCACCTATTTGAATGTAGTCACTGTCGTCGTTCAGCGTTCTTGGTACAAACTGGTGTGTGACCATAAATTTGGGCATTTTCTTAGCCACATATAAAGCACGATTCTGTCGACCGACAAATCAGATGAATCAACATAAAAACAAGAATTTCTTCGAATCCATTGATTCTGTTTAGCTGCGTTCTAAGCATGGATGAAAATAGCTGCTATTTAGAGTCAGGTCCCGCTCTCCTACATTTTGCTAGTAAGTTTATTAAACTATTAGATTTTTTAAGCGATAGATGCATAGTAAATTGATGGATTAGCATTGTCTAGGAGTAGTTGGTGTCATTCCCCATAAAAAGTCCACCTATCCAGTATTTTATGTAGGTCCTCATCCTTGTTCCATGCTTCTGTAACAAATGAAAAACAGAAATAGCCTTTTTATCTTCACCCAGTGTCAGACTAGGTGCAGTGTTTCTGTCCTTAAGATAGGAGACCTGAGGAATGCTCTCTAAAAGGTATTTTGATAATGTTAAGTGAAGTACATTATTAAGATTGAAGACTTGTGTAAAGTTTAACGGTGCTGAGACATAATCATGTTTCTAATTATGGGAACATTTACATGCTCAGAGTAATTGGTGCTTTTAAAGATGTTATATAATGCAAATTATTGTTTCAGTGTGTTCAATGGCATCCCAACTGCAACTACATTGCCACTGGTTCTTCTGATAAAACGGTTCGACTGTGGGATGTAGCAAGCGGAGAATGCGTACGCATTTTTATCGGCCACAGGAGTATGATTCTGTCTTTAGCTATGTCGCCAGATGGTCGTTACATGGCTTCTGGAGATGAAGATGGCACAATCATGATGTGGGACCTTTCCAGTGGGCGATGCATTATGCCTTTAATGGGTCACACATCTTGTGTCTGGACCCTGGCCTACAGGTGCTTATTTACATCTTGAAAATTTACCGTCTTGCAATCCTCTTTATTAGGTGGCAGCTGCTTAACATCGGGGTTATGAAATGTAGCTGTGAAGGTACTCTTCTTGCGTCTGGTTCTGCTGATTGCACATTAAAACTATGGGACGTCGCTACAAGTGCAAAACTTCCCAGAACTGAAGAAAAGTAAGTTCAATTTATTGACTTTAAATGTTATTTCTGTTTCGTGGGAGATGGTCTATTATGATTTGGAGTACATATTAAAAATATTGGAGAAAATTTTGTAGCAACTTTTGTTTGAAAGGGTAATTAGAGCAACTAAAAGCCCTAATATATTTTACTGAGGATCAGTTTTCAGTCTAAAGCATTTTAGCCAACTTTCCTGATAGCCCCACATATCATGAATCGACACTACACAGTCTGGATGAGACTTGTGGTCCAAAGTAAATGGCTGGTTGTCTATAAGAGAAACTAGATGCTAAGTAAAGGCCCTCTGAAATTGGGCTATCACTCGAGTTTAATTGCAGCTTAACTTTGAAAATATGGAAGACTCATGCACACATGCACGATTCATTTTTTGTGTGGATTTGATTGATGAAGTCGATTAACCTGCATCAACAGAAGCGGAAGCACAAGTAGACTAAGATTGCTAAAAACTTTGCCCACCAAGTCTACTCCGGTGTACACATTGCAGGTAAATTTGCTTGGATTTGCTCAATCAGCTATTTTCCTGTTTTAAAACTCGAAACATTTGAGCCTCACTCAAATCTGCTGACGTTCCACATCCTTGGACCAGTTTTCTCGTAGAAATTTACTCTTTGCCGCCGGGGCCTTGTCAAAGGTGTGAGTTGTGATCAAGCAGAAAGCCTCATCAGATCTTCATCACCCATGAGCTTCCAACGCTCGACTGACTTCTGCTTGCAGAGTTTGGGAGTTGACATCCAAGGACTTTCTTTGCCATTATCCAAGGACTTCAATGCTGTCCTTCTGTGGACCATAATGCTGTCCTTCTGTGGACCATCAACTGTATGTTTGATGTGTGTGGCAGGCTTCTTTTAACAGATTGACAGATGGACTAAGGCAAAAAAAAAAAAATGTGTAGATAGACAAATCGTGATGTTGAGAATGCAAATTTGTTGTTAATTATGTGTCCACCCAATGATTACTGAGAACAACCAAGCGGCTGTTATATAATCCAGTGGCCCTACGATTGTCTTTCTGCCCTTAACGCTGGAAAGAAAACTGCAATGTTCAGATGAGCGAGAATGTGGTGACGAAAGGTAGAGAAAAGGACATGGTAGGGATAATCTTGTATGTTGATTGATTAGTAAATTCCCATGTTCCCTTGATCTCTAATTACTTCTGGCGCATCTCATGGGATTCACAGCTTTAAGCAATATATTGACTGGAAGATGCCGCTGTAGTCAAAAGTTAGGAATTGCAGATTCAGAAGTTTAAGGCACCCTGAACATATTTTGAACCGCCATATCTGTGATGGTGCAAGTGTAAATGCTCCGGAAAATAAACGCTAGTACTGCCTTCGCTAACTAACTACCACGTCTTGTTCTGACTTCTGAGGCATGATGACCCAATTTATAAATTGGCTGTGCATGGTCTGGACCAACCTGCACGCACGATATTGGTCTTTAATTTTTGGGATCGTGGATTGGTCCTATTAAGCTTATTGGAACTGAGGACCAGATTAATCCCAATGTTGTTCCATGGTCAATTTGGGACCAGTCGATTATTTTCTTATGTCATTTTTTGTATTCCTTAAAAGGACGTATTATTTAAAATTACATGTCCATCAACAAAACAATATTATATAACCAAACTATGAATAACGATACATATCAAACATAAATCTAAGTGACGACAAAAATCTCCATTTGGGATTGTTGAGTTAGAGGTAAGCAACTTCACCAGCTAAATTACACTTCCGAAGCGAGTGAGGCCGGCAAAGAAAGGCAAGCAAATAGAATGACGTGAGCGAAGAGGATTTCTATATATCTATATATGTGTGTGGGTGTATATATATAAATCGAATTTGGTTGGGTTTCTACTTTTTAATTTACACGATAGAACACGAAGGTGCTAGAGTTTAAAATAGAGAAAAATAATATATTATATACAATATATGACATATACAATATATATTATATGGTTTAGGTTGGACTAATCCTAAAGTTTCAAGACCGATGAACAATTCATACATTACAGGATTTAGGCATCCCCAGGATCAAGAACCAAACTAAGACCGACCGGATGGCTCTAGAGTTTAAAATAGACAAAAATAATATAATATATAATATATGACATGTACAATACATATTATATGATTTGGGTTGGACTAATCCTAAAGTTTCAAAACTGATGACCAATCCGTACATTGCAAGATTTAGGCGTCCCGGGATTAAGAACCAAATCAAGACCGACCGGGTTGGATTGGTTGATCAAACCGATGCTCACCCCTAGTCCTGAAGTGCCATTTGATTCTCCCGAAGTTGTTCCACATTTCCATATTTTGAGGCCCACAGAATCTACTTTTCTCGGATATCATCAAACTTACTCAATTCCTCATCTCCTATTAGCATGAAGAAGGTCGTCATAGGCAAAATGGAGGCATAAACTCGCGTTCAACTAGGAATGTTGAAGACTACTATTTTTCTTCTCTTAATACAATCCCCAAAAGTATTGGAGAAGATCACATGAACTGACTGGATGATGACAGATTGAAAGCCTTATTAACTACAGCAAGATCATTGGAATTTGTTCTCAGCACAGCATTAAATACCATATGTAGCTTGGCCCCTATTTATCAAGAACTCGAAAGATGCGAGCGAGGCCTTTTGCGGGTGAATTGAGGTAAAGTCAGCTATGGTGATTAATTTACTTATAGAATGACCGAACGTTATTGAATCTCCAGCTTCATCTTCAATACCTTAGTAGTCTTGATAAGACCAAACATTCCTCACATCTTACATCAGTCTTTGTCGGTTGCTTTTACAGTATGGTTTCAGTTCGCTGTCCAGGCCTCGTTTTTTTCTTTTGCGAGCGGCTGAGCACCTGTTGTAGACTTCACTCTTCCTTACCATCGAGTGAGGACTTAGACCCCACTCTGAGAAGAAGAGCATCTGATACCAGACAATTATCAGATTACAGCAAGATCATTGGAATTTGTTCTCAGCACAACACTTATCGCCATTTGTGCAATGCTGAAAAATTGCCGTTCCCGTCTTCCATCGTCAGCCGCTTTGCCAGAACTCCACGTTTGCAAGTGAGTGCGAAGAAGACTCCAAGAATATGCATTCACCACTGCCTTTGATCAACTTGCCATTGGTTTGGTGGGCCTCTCCAGCTAAAAGGAATCCTCTTGTGCTCCAGCAATAAGCAGCATTAAGAAAAAAACATGGTCCCAACATAGAACAACAGGAGCAAGAGACTCCAGAGTAGTAACGTTCGTCGCATTCTGTGCTATTATCAAATTATGGAATCACTAACTTTTACATACAATAGTTGCAGTGCTTCATATATCCTTTGATAAACATCTTCTCTTTGTTTCCCAAGTACCATTAACACGAGGTTTTCATCCATTTCATGGAGATCACTATGAGTAACAAGACAAAAGATTGAATCTCCTGTAGGTAGCATTATCCAATAGCTGATATATATATGTCAGCTTCACCCAAGCGAAATTAAAAGCTAAACTTACTGCGCTCACTGGACTCAAAACACTACCATTTGTTCTCCAAATGATAAGTCCTCTTTCCCCTTCTCACTAGCAAAGTTCTCAAATAAATCTTCATTATTCCTGAGAAAGAGATAGCCTCCAATGTTCATGGACTCATTGCTTGCTTGAAATGCAAGATGACTCCCAGTTCAGAAGCCTATTGTACTCTCTTTACAACCTAAGTATCTTCTAGGCTGTCTTTTTGTGGTGTTGAAACCAGTCTAATTAGTGTTGCCTCCTATACATACTGGAATATATGTGAAGTGGACATGCATCAAAAGAAATATGCAAAATAAAAGAACTCCTTAAATTATCATCACAAGACGCTCAATAATCCAGCAGAGATACAGGTGAACTATTTCTAAAACCTAGCAAGACCTTCCGTCAAGCTGAATAATGAATAAGAACCAATTCGGACCATGATTTCAAACTTTTGTTGAGCAGCAGGTTCTCTCTAGTCCCCTTCAGTGGCTTACCTGACGAAATTAGAAGGTTGAATCCTGACTAAGTAAAAGTTATTTTGACTGTGAGGACCTTTACGTAGTCATGTGTCACTGGACAAGATACAAGAATGCCAGCACCTGCTTATCATAATGTAACATATTAAATTTTACTTGCTGATGCCTTTGAAACCCCCAACAACCATCAAAGCATACAGAGTACTAACTAATCAATCATTCACGGTTATTGTGAAAAAGTTTAAGGAGAGAACAAGTCATGGTTGTAATCACTGGCCTTCACAGATGGTACAACGCAAAAAGTCCATGAGAATGAGTTCATCCTATGCCCATTATCAATATTTGATTACCATTAGCAGAGCTTATAGTGCAACATGCATACCCGCACATATCTATTCCACTGGATATAAGATGATCTTTATAAACGCAAAAAGTATTAGTCCATGAGAGTGAGTTCATCCTGTGAATGTCTCTAATTTGGATAAAATGGCACGAGGAAACTAAGATTTCCATCCTTAGTAGATAAGTATTAGTCCCTCTATTTGCCTCATCAGTCAAATTCTTATGCACTTTTGTGTCACCGTACACAACTAGCACTGCTTACCATCTTCAACCACTAGATGGATGCGCATCAACCTGCACTTAGCACAACCATATAGGATGAACAAATAGCCAGCCTATATATTCGAGCACTCAGCATCTGGAAAGGGAAAGTGATGCTAGTCAATCAATTTCCACCCAAAATTCTGCTCCAGTTGATACTAATGTCCCACATCAGATTCATATTTGTACTAGCATTGTGCTGATCGTAATCTCCAATCATCCATAACGAGCTTCAAATTGAGCATATAAAGCCAAAACTCTAAAACATAAGAGAGAGAGAGAGAGAGAGTGTGTGTGTGTGCGCCACCAATCCCAAGTTAATCTTACATGCAGCACACCACTGAGAATCTTCAAGCATGAGTCCCTATATATCCTTGTTAGAGAATTATAGATATTGGACAGGCCTAATTATCAAGAGGTAAAATCCCACCACAATACCTGAACTTTTCCTATGAGATACCAATACATCATTTTTTTTTTCCAATACCTCAAATTAGTATCAGTGATCCAAAAGTACCTCACGTCACAATCTCGTCCACAATGGCCATTTAAATTCGACATGGTAATATGCATGAACAACGTCAGGCAAACGAATATGACATGGTTATGACGAATATGACGAGGTTATGCACATCTCTCAAGTCTGAACAGAACTACATTGCTCTCTCTCTCTCTCTCTCTCTCTCTCTCTCTGTGGGTGCTTGAGGGACCAAGATTTACTAAAATCGAAGCTTCAAAGCACACCAACATTTTGGGGTTTTCATTGGCAGCATGACATTGATAACCTATTCAATATCTAATAAACTGAAGCCTACTTGCATCTTATCTTAGTACTTGCAGAAGGGTTTTGTATTGGTGTGAACAAAAGGGCGGAGTATAAACAGGTGATTTTGCTATTTGTTCCAAATCAAATGCCATTTCCAAATTATAGTCCACTTGGGTGGCTTTATGGGGTTTGGAGAAAATGTCATATATATACTGGTCTTGTTGAAGACTTTCTTGGGGGATTGAAGCCTTGGTTAGTGAATTCTATTACACTTGTGTTCTATATCCTTAACATAGGCTGTAAATTTCAACACTTATCATATGAAATTCCCCGTTATACCTTGAAGAATGGGGATATACCAATTTCCAGCCAATGATCAAGTGTTGCAATTAGTGGGTGTGGGTACATTAGAATTTTATGCAGAAGGGGAATTGATAGTTACTAGCGATGTTGAATTAATAGATGAATTTGAGGTTGGAGCTGAATCACTAGATGAAGTTGGGGTTGAATTAGAGGTCGGGATTTGGGCCGAAGTGGGATATGAATGTATACTTGGGATTGACTAAGGAGGTGAAAGTAGGACTGAAATTGGTGGAGGGGTTGGGCTTCAGCTTGAATATGGAGGTGCTAGCTAGCATGAAGTTGAAGTTGAGGCGGGGACTTAAGTAGGAGATAAATACGTACTTGGAATTAAGTTAAAAGACGAAGTTAGGGCTAAAGTGGGACTGGAGATGGGGCTGGGCTTGAAGCCAGCCATTCAAGCCCAGCCAGAAGATAGTGAGGTGGATGATGGTGAGAGTGATGAGATTTATACTGGTAATGAGATTGATGCCAGGAATACAATGGAGGATGGTGAGAGACTTGACTATAGTGGTAGTGAAAATGATGATCCAAACTATGAACCTCACAGTGCATAAACCAGGAGCGATGATGAACACATTCTATCCAATGATGAAGACTTCTTTCAAGCAAGGGAAATGAGAAAGGAGCTCAGGATACCAAGGGATGCTGCATTAGCTACTAATGCAGAAGAAATTGACTGAATGAGGATGAAAAAGATAAGGAAATGGAAGTAGATGAAGATCTCAGTCCTCCTACCTCCAGAGATGAGGAAGTCCATGAGCAAAGAAGACCTAAATCTATTAGATACGACCCTAAATGTGACCATAAAAAAATACAGGTTCAGCTAAGCATGAGATTTGTCTCTCATACTCGATTTAAGAGAGCAATGTGGAAATATGTAATCACCAAAGGTATAGATTGGTAGAAGAGTGAATTCAAAAAGATGGATGTCATGATTGTGAGTGGATGTGCACGGACACTTTATAATAGCAGGACAAGACATTGAAAAGTTTTGTTATCAAGAGGGTTGGAAAAAAACACACTTGCCCTAGAAGCATGAGAAACATAAATGTATTTCACATGTGGCTCACAGAAGAGCTCCAACCTAAAATCAGAGTGAATTTGAAATATATATATAGCAGCACAAATGCAGGTAGATTTAATGAAGATTTGGTCACTTACACTCAGCATAAAAACTTGTTATAAAGCAATTGCCAGAGCTATTCAGATTCGTGGGGTTATTTGCCGAGCAACATAAGTTGTTGACATCTTGTAAAGCTCAATTAGAGAACCAAGCCAAAATATGATAATATTGTGCTGTAACCAATAGATATAGGGATATATCCATGACAAATGAGACATGCAAATGCTCTTGGCTGAGAAAAGAGATACAAGAGCTATGAGGTTTTAATGAGCCAAAACATCTTCATTTTTGGCTGTACTCACGAATCAATTCTTGAACTATCAGGGTCTCCTATTCTCTTCTTGTGTACGTGAGAAATAGTAGTACCATTGGGACATTTTTGTTCTTTTCCAACAAGGTATGTTTGTCACGTCCGTCACCATCTTGAGTGAAATGAATTATTATATGCATGCTTTGTGCCCCTGGATTAGTGAGAAAATCACCTTACCCAACAAATGACATGCTACCCAAGGAATCCATAACCCCTAAAAGTGATGATTCTCAATAGAAAAATATATATAAGCTCTATACTCCACACCAACAAAATATATGCACCCTGTAAAGCATGTTAAGCCAATAGCTGAAGTGGAAAAATCTATGGCCATTACCTGTCTCTACCAGGACATTATCCAAATACCCAATTGATCAAGCTAGAAATCAGTAAAAGAAAGAGCTCTTCTTAAAAGATACATTTAAAGAAACTTAGCATGCCTAGATTCCAGAGCAGAGAAACGAGATAGGATTTGTTCTCCAGAAAGTAGTACTTACTGTCAATCTGTTCATAAGCAGCAGTTTTTATATTCATCAGGAACCTCTGATAACATCTGAATATCATCTCCACGTTAGAAGGGAACCCCAATTTTTATGATTGGGCAAGCAAAATATAAATATGTTTATACTCTTCCTTTTATATGATGTTTTAGGTTCCTTGTGACAATAAAACACCTTGTATGCATAGGAGTTTCAAGTTTTTTTCTAATCTCAACCACCCAAAAAGAGCAAATTTGCAATCTCAACAGATTGCAATATCTCCACAAAGCACTCATCAGTTGATCTGTTGGAGAGATTAAAATGTTCTCAATAAATCGAAGGGTTGTCTTAGAGCAAAACCACTAAGCAAGTGGAAACTGCAGCACCGATATCATAGAGATTAAAGGACTAAGTACAGAGATAGTTTTATAGACCAATGTACATGTAGATTGCTAAGCAAGTGGAAACTGCAGCACCAAAATGATAGAGATTAAAGGACTAAGTACAGAGACAGGGTTTGTAGGAAAAAGTTCAATAGCAGATAAATCAAAACAACATTTCATGGTTTAAAAAGCACAATCCATGGGTGCAATTTATGGGTGCAATTTGCATTAACCAAGGGTCTATGTTGTGAAATCACATACACCCGTTATGGTAACAATGAAAAAAAAAATCCTTGAAGAAAAAGCTTCATACCTAGAGGGAAAACTTCAGATGTTTGACTGAAAATTGTTGCCCGTGATGATACTAAAATGAAGACGTTTTGAATCATAATGATACTCATCACAACTCAAATGAATTGAGAGGGGGTAAAGTATATGAGAAGTGTCAAAAGTTATGTACGGCGCTTACTTTGATGGCAAAAGTTTTCGTCGAATCACTTAAGTGTCAAATCAGAGAAAAAATAATCACTTTGATGCCACCGGCGAAATATTTCAGCCAAATTAATTATGTGGCTTTTATATTAAAAAAAAAAAATTGTGGCTTTTAAACGACGTCGTTTTTCATCCTCCTTAAGAAACGACGTCATTTTGCCGTCATACGTGGACAGCTACACAAAAACGACATTGTACACCTCATATAGGGACTAAAATTAGGATTTCTTTGTCGTTCGTCCGCCGTCGCTCGGCCATCGTCGCTCGGCCACCATCATAGTTGCTCAACTAGGTGAACAAGGAGAAGATGAGGTTGTTGCTCAGGCAAGAAGTGGCGGGAGGAATAGGAGGCGAGGACGTCCGCCGTCGTCGGCCACCGTCGCTCGACCACCATCATAGTTGCTCAACTAGGTGAACAAGGAGAAGATGAGGTTGTTGCTCAAGCAAGAAGTGGCGGGAAGAATAGGAGGCGAGGATGAAGGAGGAGGAGGAAAAAGGGGGGTCGAAGGTTCCACTATTGGTGTCGCTACTGATGTCACTACTAGTGTTGTTCTTCGAAGAAGAAGACGAGAAGGAAGCCCATGCCTTCTCTCTCTCTCTCTTCTTACTCGGGGGAAAGACATCAAACGGTGTTGTTTTGTTGTTTGAATGCTGACTATATTCTCTAACGAGCCATGTCAGCTTCAAAAATTTCATGTCGAATGTTCGACCAATTAAATCGGCGTTGACACTGGTCAACTGAAATGATCGTTTTTCAAATTTATTGGCATTTAAATTATCAAAAATAAACTTTTGACACCAAAGTGAGCGCCATACACAACTTTTGGCAATACATAACTTTTGGCACTTCTAGTACTTACCCCGTTAAGAGGATATTCTAGCCTGACGAAGTCATTATCCTAATTTGGGACCTAGCATCGTGAGATCTTCGTGATCAACATAGACAACATGCACCTACACAACATCAATGAAAATGCCATCAGCATGTTAACTTGATCAAGGTAAAGTAAATAATATCATTACTTGTATATGTAGAGACTAAAAGTGAACGCCACCTCAATCTCCTTGTTATTCATACCGCAACTAACCAAAATAGAGGAATTTGTCATTATAACGTTTTTCTTTTTTTGGTCAGAAAAAATAATCTATAGAGCTTTGAGCCAACATTTACATAAGATCCGGCGCCACAAAACTTGCACTCAACACGACAACAAGTCAAGGCGAGTGAAAGGGTGCCGGATGAAAAGGAACCGCAGGAGCAGGCTAAAGCAAGGAGAAGCCTAAACAACAGGCTAAGGAGAAGACCACGCAGGGTCAAAAGGACTCCAAAACTCAATTAAACCAACAAACAACAAGGTAGGAAAGAAGGAAAAGAAGACCGCCAAGTCAAGCACCTCCGTCAGAGACGATGAGCGACCAACCCAGCGAGATAGCCAAACAAAAGACTGCAATCCATCCTCAAGCCATCCGAAAAGAACTCGAAGGAGTACTAGGAAACCGCATGAGTAGGAGAAAAAATATAAGGATCTATCTCCCAGACAGCAATTGAATGATCTATTGCTGCCACCAACCAGACAGCAATTCAGTCAACATAAAAAATAGTCAATACCCAAAGAGGAAATGGAGGCATTAATCAGGCCTGGACAAACAGACAAAATGCGTAATACAGCACCTAGAAATCACACATTTCTCAAAGGCATAAGCCATGAATTCTTGAATCAAACATAATCCGTGACAAAAGTTGTATGGCCGCGTCCCTGGTTAAAGTTCAGGAGACATGCAGCAGAATCACAGGTTTGCATCAATAGCAAGTAAAAAAACATGATCCTGTCCCTAAAACCTACTTCGAAGACAAAAAATCCTATCTTCTAAAACATCAGATAAATTGCTGAGTCTCAAATTGACACTGCCTCATAATGTTGAGAAGACCAAATGCACATTAATCTCAGTGGAGCCGCTAATATGTACCAGATTTGACCTTGAAACTTTGCATCACCAGTTCAGTTATCAATTATTATATTTCCACATCCTGATACCTCTATTCTTAGTTTGATTATCACTCAACAATAGTTTAGATGACTTGGTGCATTGCAATAAGAAAGCTCAGTAGCAAATTCCTATTTTGATACAAATCTGATGCATCAATTGCTATGTTATCCTTCAAAGTAGTATCTCAAAGTGCAATTGGTATAGATTTGATATAGTGTAGAGCATCAAATACTATTAGCATGATCATAACAAGGGGTAAGACAATTTTTAGATGCAAGAGACTGTCTACTTTACTAAAACTTGCTTGCAGCAAAACATTTGCTTATTACCCCTAAAGTAGCATGACAAAGAACATCGATTGCAACAATTTCTTTGTCAGACACCAAGAATGGATGATAGAACTTCAAAATCATAGGGAAAAAAGAAGTAATCAACTCGCACATTCTGGTAGCCCATCTCTTTATTAGCTAAGAAAGGCTGAGCTCCCAGAATGTCTAGAACATCCTCAGACATTTCTAATAGCCCCTACTACTAACTATCCTGTCAAGTAACACTCTGATGACTACCCAAAGATATAACCCTTAAACTAGATTGATTCGCCATTACCTCAACAATCACAATCTCTAGATAGGCATTTCAGGATCATGTACATCTCCTACTGAGAGAAGCTAGCATATTACAGGAGCAATTTCCTTGCAAAACCAATAAAAGACGTATATGTACCAGTCAATAGCATTGGTTTAATTACTAAAGAGGACTGGTCATTATTTATAGTGACATGGGTAATCCTTCTTTGATTACATATGTTTCAAAGTGACGAGATTTGTCACCTTATTGAAAAAAGGTTAGTCTAAGAACGACACGCATTACTACATAATAGTTTCAAGATGACATTCACATATAAAAAAAATCAAAAAGTAATGTTGTATTGTATTATTTCTCAGCAAACTCTCTGAATGTTGCTGCACTCTAGACAGTCATCACTGGTGATTGTGGAATCATTTTCCGTAGGGAATGAATTAATGAGAATAATGTTGACCAGAATTTTATCCCAAAACTAAAAATAAAAAAGGCACAACAATGAATTTTATCTACTCGTTATCGACACCTATGCACATACTTTAACCTAAAAGAAATGGAAGATCATCTTAATGTTTTCAGCCATAAATAATAGCAAGGGCCTAATACTGTATTACCTAAGACAGTTTCAATCCCCTTAGATTGTCCATACCTACAATTTTCAAGACAAACTATATGAGACATAACCAAGCTTAAAAACTAATCATATTTAAATGCCAAGGCACCACAACACTAACTTCCGGACCACATTTGGCCATACTTCTGAGCATGTAATGATCCAACAAATTGCTCTCAAGCACATAACGATCCAACAACAAATAGCTCTCAAGCACGTAATGATCCATACCTACAATTTTGAAGACAAACTATATAGGACATAACCAAAGCTTAAAAACTAATCATATTTGAATACCATGGCACCACAACACTCTAGTTTCTGGACCATGTTTGGCCATACTTCTGAGCACATAACTATCCAACAAACAGCTCTCCTCATTTTTTTCCCTTTGTAGCATTGTATAGGCCAAGTTGCAACCAAATTGAAGGTGCAGAATACCTTCCGAGTGAATGACAGGACAATTTAAGATTGGAAGGCCTTTACAGAAGCATGACTTTAACTTAGACAAGTAGCAGGGAATTTGAATAAATCATATCCACAAAATTGAGCAAAAGAAAAATATAATATATATATATTGGTAAAGGGTAAGAATATATAGAGCTTTAACCAACAATTACAAAATATCCGAATGCACTCAACAAAACAACAAGTCAGAGTGAGTGGAAGGGCACCGAATGCAAAAGAGGATCACAGAAGTGGGCCTAAAGAAGCAGAAACAGCCAAAACAATGGCAAAAGAAAAGGAAGCAGCAGGAGGCCACTGAAGACCAATGCTTTAAGGGAAAATTTGACGAATTTGACATATCCAAGGGTATATGCCACCTTTTTCTTTATTTGCTATAGTATATACCACCTTTTGAGAGAGGAAAGTGACTGCAGATTTTGAAATGGATACCAATGCACAGAATTTGGATTTCCATTCATTTTAATGGAGACAAGTTCCTCCTTATGATTGATATCCTCCAACAAATTATTCAAATCAAGAGATATTCACACAAAATCATATATAATTTCATGAGGAGATTTTATAAGATTGCTTGTTAAAAAGAAGAGTGCAAGAAAAAACTCAATCTTAGAGAGCATTGAAACAATTTCTACAAGAAGGAAGAGGTTTTCCATCTTTTCTTTTCAAATAAATTGTTGCCGAATACTATCACAAGTTAAATTGCCAACATGCACCTACACAACATCAATGAAAATGCCATAGGCATGTTAACTCAATCAAGGTAAACTAAATAATATCATTCCTTGTATGTGTCTAGATGGGAATGCTACCCGAGTCTCCTTGTTATTCATACTGCAATTAACCAAGATAAAGGAATTTGTCAGTATAAGGTTGCTCCTCAATATTTCCTTAAAAGTGCAATTGACTGGTCTATTGCTACCACCAACCAGACAGCAATTCAGTCAACACAAAAACTAGTCAATACCCAGAGAACAAACGGAGGCATTAATCAGATCCAGATAAACAAACAAAACCTGTAATACTGCGCCTAGAAATCACACATTCCTCAAAGGCATAAGCCATGCATTTCTTAAATCAAACATATTCTGTGATAAAAGTTGTATGGCTACGTCCCTGGTTAAAGTTCAGGAGACATGCAGTAGAATCACGAGTTTGCATCAATAGTAAGTACAAAAACATGATACTGTCCCTAAAACCTACTTCAAAGACAGAAAATCCTAACTTCTAAAACATCAGATACATTGCTGATTCTTAAACTGGCACTGCCTTATAATGGTGAGAAGATCAAATACACATTTAATTCAGTGGAGATAGTAATATGTAACAGATTTCACCTTTAAACTTTGAATCATCAGTTCAGTTATCAATTATTATATTTCCACATCCTAATACCTTTATTCTTAATTTGATTATCACTCAATAATAGTTTAAATGGCTTGGTGCATTGCAACAAGAAAGCTCAATAGCAAATTCCAATTCCAAAACAAATCCGATGCATCAATTGCTATGTCATCCTTCAAGGATAGGACCTCAAAGTGCAATGGGTATAGATTTGAAATAGTCTATAGCATCAGATAGTATTGGCATGGGCATAACAAGGGATGAGACAATTTTTAGATGCAAGAGACTGTCTACTAAAAATTGCTTGCAGCAAAACATTTGCTTATTACCCATAAAGTAGCACGACAAAGAACATCAATTGCAACAATTTTCTTTGTCAGACACCAAGAATGGATGATTGAAATTCAAAATCATAGGGGGAAAAATTACCAACCTGCACATTCTGGTAGCCCATCTCTCTATCAGCTAAGAAAGGCTGAGCTCCCAGAATGTCTAGAACGCCCTCAGGCATTTAACTATGCTGTCAAGTAACACTCTGACAACTATCCAAAGAAATAACCCTTGAACCAGATCGATTCACCATTACCTCAACTATCACAGTCTCTAGATAGGCATTTCAGGATCATGTACATCTCCTACTGAGAGAAGCTAGCATATTAAGGAGCAATTTCCTTGCAAAACTAATAGCATTGGTTTAATTACTAAAGAGGACTGGTTATTATCTATAGTGACGTGCGTAATCCTTCTTTGATTAGATATGTTTCAAAGTGACAAGATCTGTCACCTTATTGGAAAAAGGTTAGTCTAAGAACAACACACATCAATACATAATAGTTTCAAGATGACATTCACATATAAAAAAGTTCAAAAATTAATGTTGTATTGTATTATTTCTCAGCAAATTCTCTGAAGGTTGCTGCATTCTAGACAGTCATCACTGGTGATTGTGGAATCATTTTCCATGGGAACTGAATTAATGCGAACAATGTTGACCAGAATTTTATCCCAAAACTAAAAAAAAATTAAAAAAGGCACAGTAATGACCTTTATTTGCTCGTTATTGACGCTTATGCACATACTTTAGCCTAAAAGAAAGAAAATATCGTCTTAATAGCAAGGGCCTAATACTGTATCACACAAGACAGTTCCAATCCCCCTAGGTTGTCCATACCTACAATTTTCAAGACAGACTATATAAGACATATCCGAGCATAAAAACTAATCATATATGAATACCACGGGACCACAACACTCTTACTTCCGGACCACATTTTGCCATACTTTTGAGCACTTAACGATCCAACAAATAGCTCTCCCCCATTTTTTCCCTTTACAGCATTATATAGGCCAAGTTGCAACCAACTCGAAGGTGCAGAATTCCTTTTTAGTGAATGACAGAACAATTTAAGACTGGAAGGCCTTTATAGAAGTATGACTTTAACTTTGACAAGTAGCAGGTAATTTAAATCAATCATATCCACAAAATCGAGCAAAAGAAAAATATTTTAAAAATTGATTAAGGAAAAATTTGATGAATTTGACATATCCAAGGGTATATGCCGCGCTTTTCTTTATTGGCCTAAGTATATACCACCTTTTGAGAGAGGGAAATGACTGCAGAATTTGGATTTCAACTCATTTTAAGGGAGACAAGTTCCTCCTTATAATTGATATCCTCCAACAAATTATTCAAATCATGAGATATTCACACAGAATCATATATAAATTCATGAGGAGATTTTATAAGATTGCTTGTTTAAAAGAAGAGTGCAAGAAAAAACTCAACCTTAGACAGCATTGAAACAATTTCTACAATAAGGAAGAGGTTTTCCATCTTTCCTTTTCAAATAAATTGTTGCCGAATACTATCGCATGTTAAATTGCCATTCTCTCTTTGTCCAACTCAAATTGTGAAAGCATTGACATGCAAAATTCATGGATAAATAAGCAGCTGACTAGTCTAGCCAAATGCAGAACATGAGAGTTGATTGGAAGAAAAGGAAGAAAGCATTCTCAGTGTTAAGTAGTGCGAAACATTAAATTTCAGTCTTCAATTTCTGAAATATTAAAAGTTGAAGAGCTTGAGCTGAACGAATATCTATGACAAGTTACTGAAGAATTCACCTGGAATAGAAGATGACCAACTTAGAGAAATCAATTGGGTAAGATCCATCTGAAACTTGTCATCCACTTCCCAGGAACTCTCACTTCAAACCATTGGCTTCATGACTGTTCATTATCGAAAGCATACTTGGCAATTCGAGAGTGTTTAGAGTAGTTCGAGGAATTGCCAGAGGAACTAAGAAGCTTTAACCTCCATGATCATCAACTGCAACTATCTGTAAGCAACTTGAAGGAGAAGATAAACACAGTAGCAATACACTCTCAGCATCATCATACTAGAAGATCTCCCAACGTTCTTTCTTTTGTCTTTTTTTCTTTTGGGTCACAAGAGCACAATAAGAGGAAGATCGTCCATATAAAAGTAGAGCAGGCAACCCTAACATAACAAGATTAATCAAAACCAAAGATCGTCCCATAAAATATAACCATAACCTTGACAAGCAGAAGCAAACGCATACCGACAAATCTGGTCAGATCCAGGTGAAACAAGCTCCAATCAGAACCGTTTTTGCAACACAAGATCGCATGCGCATAAATTGCAAAAAGAGAACTTGAGAAGAGAAGAAGAGACAGGTTATTTAGTGAAGACCATACTAAAAGGCTAAGCAAAGCTAGAGAGAGCGTGAGATAGCAAGCAAAGTTTGCCGCTAAATCCGCACATTTATCAGGCTTACCTTCTTGCAGTCGTCGTAAAAAGTCACGCTCTCTCTCTCTCTCTTGGGAAGTAAGCTGCTGCTGCTAGTTGCTGAATGTGTGCATAACAATTACTATTCCAAACATAACTTGAAGCAACAGAAAACCGAAAATTCAAGAAGGAAAAAAAATCCGAGAGAGAGGGAGAGAGAGAGAGAGAGAGAGGGAGCGAGGGAGGGAGGGAGGGCGGGAGGGAATGCCAAATTTTCGGGGATGGAAGCTGACAAGAAGAGAAGTGAGCACGCAAAAGCAAAGGTATAAGCATATATACAATCCCCTCTGTGTGCTCACTCTCTTCTGTCAATTTCTGTCCCTGACCATGACAAATTCCCATCGGAAGAAAAAAAGAAGAGAGAAAAACGCTGCCTTGCCAAAAAAGGAAACAGACATGAAATGAGGAAGTACCAAACCATCTATTCAGATCCAAGGACACTGTAAACCCACCATTTTAGGAAAGTTACCATATCAAGATCCAGTACCGCTCTTTTGCCTAGCCAAAAAAATCGAAAACTTGACGAATTTGTAGGGTCAAACACCCCAGAAAAGCGAAACCCACCAACCCAAATGCAAAGAACAAGGGAAAAATGAAGAGAAAAACCGAAAAAGAAAAGAGAAACCCTCTCTTCTTCTCCGTTCTCTCTTTCTCCGACGAGAGAAACACGGTAGAATCTACCCTCCATGCAAAGGGGTACATGTGTCGGTGACACGTGACGGGTGTCCCTGACTCGTCAATGATAAAATCCATCAGTGCCGTCGGCGAGCGATCTGAGCGAACCAGATTCAGGAAAAAAAAAAAAAAAAAAAAAAGGGAAAAAAAGAGAGCAGGGAGAGAAGCTGCAAAATACAAAAGAAAAAAAGAGAAATATCCGGCTAGAGCACAGAGAGAGGAGAGAGAGAGAAAGAGGGATTAGATTAGATATGATGGTGTGGTGAGGAGGTCCTGATCGTGGACTGATCGTATTTAAAGTGCGGTTTTGTGGGTTGGGGAGATGATGGATGACGCAGTCTAAGGGGGGGGCGCAACTCCAAAGACAACAACCCTCTTTTTCTTTCTCAAGAAAGCAAAGCATTGAAAGGCCAAAGGGTTCCATCTGTTCCAGAGAGAGAGAGAGAGAAAGAGAGTATGCGCGTCGGCGATTTACTGGTGGAGGAGATTGAACGGGGGGTGGGGGAAGTACGTGTGGCTTTCATGGGCCATGTCTGGCGGGGGGGGCCTGATCTTGGCCGTCGGTTGGGGGACGGGCAAGACGGTCTCCGAGCCGTAGGATGGGATCGGGGGGTTGGGGGGGTTTGTCGGGTGGGGCCGTGCGAGTGAGTGCGTCCGGATGGGGTTTTGTGTGTGTCGTGTTGGGAATTGGGCGAATTTGATTGGGGGTGCGCCACTTGGGGAGACAGCTCTTCTGGTCTCTTCTGGTCTCTGCGAGGTGTGGCTACATTGTTCTTTGTCTGCGCCCTTCTTCCTCCTCCTCCTCCTCCTCCTCCTCTCCCCCTCCTCTTGTCAATCGAATATCTCCCTCCGCCACATCGTCGACCGTCGATCCATGACAAGAATTCTATACATAAAGATGGAACATCTATAGGAGAAAAGACGGGGACATTGAGATTCTAACTCTTCGTCATATGCTCGGCTTAGAAGCCCTAGCCTTAGCTCGTGAGAAATTTCAGATGAGCGTTTAGGGTTTTTATACTTGAACGTGTGATGTTATGTTCGGTGGGGTCCTTTGTTACGGATTGATGGGACCGGATGCAATCAATACCTTCCTCGTTAACACCCTAACCTTTTTTCTTGTAAGTCGACGATATGTTCATGAGATTATAATATTTCCTCCTATTAAAATAAGAAGAAGAACGAAAAGTCATTATTCCACTAGGAATATTATTGTCGTTCTCGCCAAAGAACTCTTGATTATGTAAATTACAGAAAAGTATAGGTTTCCCTTAAGTTACGGTTCCATTGTCCCAAATTTGTCGAATAGTAGATTTCGTAAAAATCATTACATTGACATGGCATTGATTGTATTTGAAATTATGTAGATTTGTAGTTTTACACATATTGAGTGTAGCAGTCAATACACTAACTGCTCCCAATAGAAACACCTTAATAGATCTTGGCAATCACATTCCATAGATCAGTTGCTATGCATAAGAAAATAGTTCGATAAACTTCTTAAAAGTCCCTACTACTAAGATAGATAAGAATATGCAAAAGAAAGTCATACGATTTTTGTGTGTTTCATAATGAAGATTATATGAGGTATTAAGACGCTCTCTAGTATGTTAGGTGAAAAAGATATTGCAATATGAATTATAATCAAATATAATCAATTAAAAAGATATAACAATAAGTGGAGATATGTTAAAATAAGGGAAATATGGAGAATCTTCTAATGAGCTCCAATAAACATAAGGAAGAGTGGATTAGGACCCATTATATTCAAGAGCTAATTGTACTTTATGCAAGGAAGGTCACTACAAATATTCTTTTGGCATTGTATTTTTATTTATATTTGTGACGAAATAAATGGAATGTAATTATTATAAATCTAGAGAAAGCATTTTTCTTTATTTGATGAAAGCCCCCAAAAGAAAGTGTCCCTCTTGCTTTTTAGTGGGCATAATGTTAATAAGGGTAGGGCAGTGACCACGGAAGTAATGGATGTTGGTGGAGGCGTTGGGACATTTGTAAATATGATATGAAGAATCAATTTTTAGATTGGGCAGAAAACACAATAAAAATTCCATTTCAAACAAGTAGTAACTTAAAAATGAGTCCTCACAACAGTTCCATTTATTTTGCAGAAAATAAATTATTTGAAAGATATGTCTAAAAATGATCACCTATATTACTTAGAGAACGAAAAATAATTACATCATTTACGAAAATGTTTAGACATAAATCATTGTCAGTAATGAAGATAATTTTTCATTAACTAATTATTTCAAGTGATATAAACAATCATTTTTAAAGAAATATTTTTAAATTATTCATTTTCCAGAAACAAATATAGCCTCTATCTAGCAATATTTCATAACACAATTTCCTCTGTAAGTTGGCCCTTACGCGTGAGAACCAGGATGCAGACATAAACCACATCCGCGGGATGGCTGGAGACTTGTAGCAGATCATATCTTGATCAGCTTCGAAGGGGAAGAAATTTAGAAAGATGTTCCATTCAAACATTTTCCTATGATGCTGGCTTACATAATCACTCCTTCAGTCAATATAGGCAAAGGGATCTATGGCCAAAATAAGTGTTCACCTTGTGTAACTTTTGCTCTACTACAATGGGAATCGATTTGTTTTAGAAGTTTAAACCAAAGTTTAAACCATTCCCCTTTATTTGCAGGAGGAGGCATAATCCAAATCTAAGTACACGTGATAGTCGAGAGACTATTTTCTTTCTCTTATGCTCCAGTCATAAGAAAATCCTCTTCTTCTTTTCTTTTTTTTTTCTTCTTTTATCTCCTGCATAACTCTTTAAAATAGTGTTCAATTTGTTAGAGGTAAACATTTTCATTGACTCTAGCCTATTAGGAGGGAAAAGAAAGGGACTCGAAGGGATCGTTCGACCATGGAGAAAGAGAAATTCCGAGGGATTATTCGACTATAGAGAGAATTCTCACTTGAGGTGAGAATTTTACCTACTAAATAATTTGTGCATATTTTTTGGAGCCATATGGAATATGGTATTTGGTAAATATCTAATAAATGCACATGCAAAGTGAGACTGTCATACTCAGTGAAAATTAATCGACTTCCCTAATAGACACGGTCTCAAACATCTATTGCATGTGAGAAGAGATCAACATAATTCATCGATATTAGACGGAACATACAAATCATTAAGGAGTCGTCCCACAAGAAGATATACTTATCTTCTCGTTCGAGACAAGAGTTTCAGTTACAAAATGATTCTTGCATATATTTCGGAGTCATGTGAAGTATGCTACTTTGGTGAATGCATGATTAAAGTGCACAATGCGTGAGAGCGCCGCACTTGGTGAAAATTAATGATTTCGATCGACAAATCCTAATTAATTGCAAAGTTATTGAATTTTTTATTTTTATCTTTTTTACTTTTGCGTTGATTTCGAGGTCATCTTGAACGTGGGATCTGGACCCCCAAATGAAGAAAAATAAACTATTTAGGTAAAATCTTTGGAGAGTGGATCTTCTTTTACTCTTCGGTGCATGCATGTATCATAACAAAAGCAGCGGCGGGAGTGTGCGGGGACCAAAGGCGACACCATTCCTGTCCTGTTCCCATTTCAAATATACTAGTTGATGAAGCACGTGCGTTCCACGTGATTCGTCCGTATTCCAATGAAAATCTGCTTATTAAATTAAAAAGTGTTGGAAATAAAATTTAAAATTCTTTTTTTTTACATATAGTTCCGTGTTGCAAACTCATGAGCAAAAAAATCGATATTTTAAAAAGAAAAAGAAAAGGAAAGAAGATGAAAAAGATAAAAGTGGCCGCGACAAAAATGCCCCTAATCATGGCTTGAAAAGTGGTGTGTAAGATGTACATGCTCCCCCGCTGGTGAAGAGTTAGCCGACTGGTGAGCTCAGATCGTAATTTGAGACTAAAATAGCTACTTTAGCCCCTTATTTAGGACTAAATTATTTCTAGTTTCGTTGAATAATGTGATGTATGCCTGAGTATTGTTGTCCTCAACAACCAACTTTAGCATGTACCTTTATTTAAAATAAAAATAAATAAATTATGTTAGATTTGGATAACTCGACATTTTAATCTTTTGTTAAAAAAAAAGACTCATAATGCTTGAGAGAACATATATTTTGACTTTTCAACATATAATTTTAATAAAAATGAAACTTGCAATACCCAATAATGAATAGAGTATAATTTATATCTTGAAATGTTTCATTTATATTTAATTTTTACAGTTCCGTTTGGTATTCACATCAAGCATATTGAAGAATGAGAAATAAAGCACTGTTAATGAATAATATTAAAATAGACATGGCTTTAATACATATAATATTAAAATAATTGTTAGGACGACGGCGTAAATATTTGGAAAGTGCATTTGAAATAAGTTATGTCAATTTAATCTCCTTGGTAATAAATTCACAAAGTTATCTCTGCTATTTTTCAAGAAATATTTTGTGATTTTGCTTCAAAAAATTGAGCCATAATGTTTTGTGTTATACCCTATATTGAAAAAAAAAATCACTTAAATAAATTAAAGGATATTGTAGTAATCTTTCTATTCTCTCAGTTTCTCCATTCTCTTGCTATCTCCATAACTTTGATGTTCTCTCCATCAACTAATGATGTATTACTCCACTTTCCCCACTCTGTCTAAATCACCCATTTCTTTGGAAACGTCTATACTGAAATGATATATTGAAAAAGAACTTAAAACATGTTCTCGTATATAAAATTATTAATTGAACGATTGTGATTGTGGATTACATTCAACATAATATTATATCTCTATTATTTTTATAATTAAACTATAAATATTGAATATTGATACAGAAAATTATTATCCTCAAGAATAAAGGCATCATTTTAAGGAACTTAATCTTTATTTATTTGATATTTCATATCTTTTTTCACTATTTACTTCAAGCATATTGAAAACAAGAAATAAATCGAGACAATTGTAAATGACTTATCTTAAAAAACTAAATCAAATAAGTTATAATTCATTGTTTCAGTTGTTTCTGTACATAATGACCAAATTAAAAATAGGTAATAAGACAACATCAATATTAAAATTACACTTTAATAAATTATCAATCTGACCTCTTCTTTAATACACCAATTAAATTATCTTACTATGTTTGGGAATTTTGGCCATAAAAATCCTCGCCATGCTCTTTGCTAAAATAACAAAAAAGAAATCACTTTTACGAATTGAAGGATATTCAGTTGATTTCATTTTCTGTCTTTCTCGGGTCTTCGACTATCTCCATTACTTTCCTTTTGTCTTCACGAGCTACCGATACAATCCCCTACTTTCTCCATTTTCTCACTATCTAAACCATCCAAAAAAAAAAATCCTTTTTTTTGTGTGCATATATACTGAAAAAGATACATCATAAAAGAAAACACTTTATCGTATAGTATTTCTTTAATATTACCTATAACAACCTACTTTATTATGTAAATTGGGTAAATGTATTTATTAGTTATCTTTTCTTTTAAGTTCATTAAAATGGAATAATACAGGAATCTCGAGATTCCTCCCAAAGGATTCTGTTTTGCAATTAATCTACACAGCGAATAAAACGTGAGAAGATTTGCAAAATACTATTTTGCAAAAGGGGAAGATTCTTACCATTCCCTATAGAATTTCTATATAGTAGGCAATAGATATGCTTATTATATATTTATAATTCAGTTCGGTTTATTAGTATTTAGACAATAGATATGATAACAATTTGGTTAGGTGTATTAGTCTACTATTGTACGATGGTTTTTGCTTGCATGAGTGAAATCGTATGAAGCACTCAAAGGTCAATTTTAGTTTGCCTTATAGATGATTTTGGCATTAAGGAGATTTAGCTACCATACAATGAAGGGTTGAACTTGTAAATAACACTTTTTAATCAACAATTCTACTGTAAGGAACTTCAGTGACATTCCAAGCACTTCCTCAATGGAAATGCCGCCTTTTAAGTCAAAAGGATCAAAGATGCCAAGAGTGAACGAATTAGGCCTCAAGGGTCACAAAGAGCCAGCCTCTATTTTGACCAACTCATCAAGTTGAGCCAAATTCCATTTGAATTCTATACAAAAGTAGCAACTTTAGAATATGGAAAGAAGAGAGAGCAGTAGCATGGACTCTTCCATGAGATAAACTTTCCAACAAAGGACTCGAGGGGTGGGTGTCTACCGTCAAATCACAATTGGTAGCTTTTCCATCATGGGTGATGCTTCGCGAAAGTAGTTTTCATGTGATGTCGATATCAACTCGAAATTTCTAACCTTTTCTTCCAAACAAAGATGGAATTTGTAAGGACAGAAATAGACTGAAAAAACTTTCTCGTCTTCATTTTTATAATTGAGTCCATGCTTTTGTGCTGACATTCATAGGTACTCGAGGAGAAAATTCTGAATAATCGACGAATTTCCATAAGGTACACCATAAGCATAAATACTTTTTCATTCAAATGAAAAACTGTCATCTACTAATGAAATGAATTCATTTACCAAATTTAAAACTGTATATGTGTCAACATCTAAACCCTACTTGCATGTTGAGTACTCAAAATCAAATTAACTTCTTTATATACCTTAGGCTCAAATTCAAACTAATAGCTAGTGTGCTCGCGATTGAATAAGATCTAGCTAAGATAAGTGTCAAACACCCCTCCCTTCCCCCTCTCCATATATATAGAATTTAAGATTGCACCAAAGATCGTTAGATAAGGTGGGCATCGAATTGTCTGGATCTAAACGAATTAAATGGACTTGCTAGAGAAGGTGAGGTTTCATTCAATAATATTATCATAAGAACAAAAGATTAGGTTTCATGCAACAATTATCATTATAATTAATCTGTTTAAAAACATCTGTCCCTTGCTTCTTTGGTTGAATTGAACAAACATCCCGTTCTAGGACCATTAATGTAATTTCAGCAACTTATACATGGAACTATTCTGTATATTCGAATCATTTGATCGTCAATTGAGATTCTCAAATACTAATTTTCATTATGATTATTAGGTATATTCCATCGTTCAATTTTAGAAGATGGGTAAATACATATAAGATGAATATATCTTCAATCACTGTGCAAATTTATAAATGAGAATGAGCGGACTGGGAAGGTTTGGACTCCTGGGGAGTAGAGACCACGCCCTTAAAAGACCTCAAAATCCTCATCCATCCATTTTAGGACCCCAAAATCAACAAAAGCCATGGACCACTTATTTAATTATTTATTTATATGCCCGATTAGATAACTTGTACTGCATAGATTTGGGCATGCATTGCAGTGAAAGGCAAAGGTTGGCAATCCCCTTGGGAAAATGAACGAGAGAGAGAGAGAGAGAGGTTTATCTTATTTTTGTAAAGATTTATACTCCCCAAAAGTCGTTTGCACCCTATCTTAAGAATTAGTTGATGTTTTTTGTGAGGCTCTTGTTAAAAAATATTTACTTTAACCAAGACTTCGTCATACGCATGCAAAGGTTCGTTGGCTCCTTTTGGTCATCCTCATGCGAAATCCAATATGATTATTAGGGCAAACTTCGATGCTCCAAGAAGGAATCGATAGTGTTTCATGCGAAAAAACGAAAAGATAAAGAGCAAAACAAAAGAGGACAGAAGGCCAATTATTATTCTATAATGAAGTTGCACGCGAGAACATCGGGGTTGTGCACCTATGGATCTCACCTAAGTGTGCCCTACGGGAGTGTTGCGTGGTCCATTATCCCACTTAAAATTATTTTATTAAATTTTATTAATGAGTGTCCCGAGATATTGGCTAAGTAGCCGAATAAGAAAACGACTCGATTTTTAATGCACCGCCTATTCTTGTTTTGCATAATTAGTCCTTTGAAAATTGAATTATTCCAAATTAGGAATACTTGAAAAAATGCCCACAGGGCACTCCTTCATAGGAGGACCCGTATTTTATTTAATTACTATTTATAATGAGAAGTCGTCTCACACGACTTTTATCTATGTGGCCAACCATCGAAAGAAGCATTTCTAAAACTTAAGCTTCACATACTAGGATGAATCATGCGGGTAACGCGATCAGGCACATCAAAACCCACAGTACAACTGACACATAATAGAACTCTTTTCCTTGCTAAGTTTATGAAAACTTCATCGGCATATTCAAAATGAAACTATTTGATTTTTCAGAACATTGATCATACACCAAACAAAAGAACTACATATAAAAAATGCCAATGATTTCCATGTTTATTGAATAAAGGTCTCGGGCGGACACTTGTTAATAAAATAAAAATATTCCCTCTTAAAAACCCTTGAGATCAACTGCTTATTCAGAGCATAACCCCGCTATTTGCGCCGTATTAGGGTCTAAAATATGTCATCTTTTCGAACAAGCAAAAGCCACTACTTTTGTTCTTCATAAAAAAGCCGAGAATATGGTAAGTGGAATGTCGAAGGCACGCGAGAGAGAGAGAGAGAGATCTACACTTTAATGTCGTCGTCGTCTTCCTCCTCCATCTCTCGTTGTCATAGAGACCTAGCTAGCTAGAGCTAGTCTGACTTCGTGCTCCCAAATACCACAAAAGGTTTCGTCGTTTAACAAGAATCGATTCTCAGGCGGAGCGCTGGCTTTTTCATAACGGCCAACCACTGCCCGCAACTCAAGAATATATTTGACGTCAACGAAGACCACCCCCACTTCGCTTTTTTGACCCTCCTTCCTCCTTTGCAATGGAATGAAATCGAATTTGAGGAACCCCTTTCGACTTTCCAAGCGTGAGCTAAATTCTCGCGCTTTAAGCTGATCGAATTTTGTTATCATGTACTTATTCATTGGCATAAAAATAAGGAAAAAGAAAGAGCTAAGGCAACGGAATAGATGTAGGTTTTGTCACAAACTATTTATTATATGATTCGCTCCGTCATTTTCGATACGTAAAGTGATATGACAGTTAATATATTTTGTTATCTCGAATATTAGAAGTGACAAAATGAGGTTCTCTTGTAAAAATGCGACAAGTGTAGACACTCTCTTGCAACAAAAGATGTAGATTCAAATTATTAGATTTTTTTTATCATTAATTATTTAGGCTTAAATATTGAATAATATCGAATCAAATGTACGTATCACTAATTAAAATTTGAAAACCGATGCTCAATGGTGCAGCGGCAATGGCTAGGGTGGCCACAATCGTGACCCTAGATTCAATCGTGACTGCAACAGCCTCAGGTCGAGTCACCACCTTAGATCAGCTTGTAGTCATAGCTAGCCATGGCTCTAGATGGCTGAGGTGGCGACCCCGATCAAATTTGGTCAGGGTTGTGGCCGCCACCCTCAAATTAGGTCAAGGCCGACCCTCAGGTCTCGTCATGGTCATTGTTACTGTCGTGACCCCCAATTCAAAATCGATCATGGCGACCATTGCCATCATGAGAAATAAGGAAAAAAAGATTTTGTGGCTGAAGAGGGCCGACTGTCCAGGGTTAGTGGCTACGACGAGCGTGAGGATGTTAATGGTGGCGACCATAGGTGGGGGAGAAGGGGTAAGGAACATATGTGTGTACGAAAGAGAGAGAGTCGACGAAGCTATATTCTACAATCAATTAAACTGCATCTAATATTACATTAGCAATATATTCAATCATATAGAATCTTTACATTTCTCTGATGATATCACATGTATCGTAGCACAAACAAATATTCAATTTCTGTTTGCAACATATGTGTTTTTCCTAACAATAGTTTGTGATAACAAGTGCACAATTCCTTACTATTTGCATTTCCTAGATATTATAAATTTGGCGCTGGTTATTGTCCTGTCTAAAGAAACTTTTTATTGTTAATCCAACTTGTGAGAATTTATAAGACCACCGCCAACTATTTCAAAAGCTTATGCCGTTAGATAAATGCATAATTTATTATTTAAATATTCCAACACTTCCTCTCACACTTAGTATGGTCTTTTTGTCTAGTACTAAGTATGAAAATATTTAATTTGGGGGGGGGGGGGGATGGCGGGCGCAAATGGAGATTTTATGATATCACCGTCCGCAGTTCAAAAAGCTTAATACTGTTAGGCAAATGTGTGATTTATTATTTAAATATTCTAATACAACCAAAGGCAACAAGAAAAATTCAATTATCTCGCCTTAGTTATAAATCAATGACAACAAAATGAATAATCTGTCACCATAATTGCAATCCATAGTAACGGAACTTTTCCTTGTCATCTTAAGGTACAATAAAGATGAGAAATTATCATGTTTGTCACGTTAGGGGCAACCACAGGCATCAGATTCGTAAGTTTTTCGCTTTAGGGTCAGCCAAAGGCTACCAAATACTATATTTTTCACCTTAAATCATACCTAAAGGCAACCAAATACTGATTTTGTCACCTTGGGTCGTACCCTAAGGGAAACAAAGAAGTCGTTTTTGTCGCTTTAGATTCGATATTTCCCTTGTTTTTGTCGCTTTCAATTCGATATTTCCCTTTCTCAATGGTGACAAAATTTTAATTTAATTGCATAGGGCCTAAATTTAAGGAGACAAAATCATGATTTGGATTTTGTTGCTTTAGATTTGATCTAGGGCAACAAAAACGTGATGCTGTAGCCGTAGACTCAAAAGTGTTCCCCGACTTCAATCGAATCGATAGCAAGAAAGAATACGAATTTCTTCGTTTAGCTTTAAGACAACGAAACACTTATTTTGTTGCCTTAAGATATAACCAATGGCGACTGGCCGACCACAAGGCAACAAAAAATTTCGATTTGCAATCGTACCTCAGGCGACAAAATCTTTCTCTGTGTTGATTAGTGGACGACAACCATGTCATCATTCCAAGTAATGCATTCAGATCAAGCACTAAGGCTCCGTTTCTTCGCTTGAAATAGTTAGTAGTCATTGGAAAAAAGAAAATATTGTCGATAATGATTTATGCTTAAAAATTTTCATGGATAAATAAAATATTTTCCATTCATTTACTTTGTAAGCAACACAAGTAGTTATTCAAAATTCCATTTATTTTGCGGAAAATAAAATATTTGGAAAGCATTTATTAAAAATGATTGCTTGAAATAATTAATTGATGAAATTTTTTTTATTACCAACAACAATTTATGTTTGAATATTTCCGTGTATGATAAAAAAATTTACTCATTTGTTTTTGTAAGTGAATTAAGCAACCACTTTCCGGAAAATATTTATATACTTATTAATATTCAGCAAAATAAATGAAGCGAATGGAAATGATTTTCGAATTATTCATTCTTCACCGAACAAGCGCATACTAAGCATCCATACGTCCTTTCATTTGAGACAAGAAAGCGAACTCAGAGCACACGTCACTTGATTGCTGGCACGAAAATTCCCATGAGACGATGGACATCCTTTGAAACTTTTGGATAAATCAATCTCTCCATTAGGCTTACGCCCGCCCAGATGCTTCTTGGGGAAGTCTCCCTTGATGGCCGCCCGGATCGCCCACTCGATCACTTTCCAAGTTATTTGTTCTCGATACGCATCATTGCAGCATATTGGACATATCCACTCATCGAGCGTTGCTGGAATAGGCTCGGTTCGTCTTCAAGATACGGTGCAAGATGCGTTTAGACTGCTTTAGGGTTCTCTCTCTCCCTCTCTCTCTCTCTCTCTCTAGGTTTTGTTCTCCGTGAGTGCACAGAGTTTAGAGAGTTCTTTCTGGTGAGTAATTCATTAGATTTTCCTTGCACAACGAGGCACGTGCCAGCATAACATGGTGGAAACTGGAAAGTTTACATTTCAATGTGATGCACGAGATGGTTAAGCACAAGAACTCTCTACATGATGGTGACAAAGCTTTCCTTATATCACCATGATAATAGACAATCTATGAAAATCCTAGTGTATCGTGTGTTATTAGAAATATGGGAGAATTGTCCAAAATGTCCTAAATTTATTGTACGACCATCATTTCAATCCTAAATCTTTTGATGATTTTCAAATATAGTCATTCCGGTTGATTTTAGCCAAAAGTTACTTGTGTGGATGATTATAGCAAAATTTCTTGAAGAATTTATGAATTTTCTTTTCTTTTCTCTATTTTCTTTCTTTTCTTGTGTTTCTTTTTTCCCTCGGCCAATCGCTGTCCATAGAAGAGGCCCCAGCAGCCAGTGGTACTGGAGAGTCAGTAAAGAAAAAAGAAAAAAGAAAGAATTTTCAAAATACTTATAAAAAAAAACTACAAATATCGTCCTTATAAGCAATTTCCAACAAAAAAAATAGTTAAAAGAATTATATTAAAAAATCGTCAAAAATTTTTAGAATTAAATTAGTCAAAATGAAAAATTTGTTATTAAAATGGCGATCGTACAATGAATTTAAGACTGAATAATTTCCCGTACATTTACCAGGCAAGATTACCCTCACCAGCCATGTCATGATATCTACAAGACAGTATCATTTTCAAGATAGGCCGACAACGCATTAATCGGATAAGAGTGGTAAGGTCACATGTTTGGTGGGCGTGGCATAAATTTCAAGCATTCATATCTAATGGACGGAAAGCGTACAGTGTGCAAAATTCCAAGAAGATATCCTGGAATGATAGCGCCAAGTGCAAATTTTTTGCTAGAAGACAAAAGCAGCGTCGACGTCGGTTTTATCTATCAAATCTCTGAAGTCTAATGCTTACCCCTCCTTTAGGTTACAAGGGATCTGCACTTTTGCAGTAACATTTGACCTGGGCTAAGTACACGGATAATGACCCTGAAAAAGATGTAAAATCAACAGAGAACAAAACGATAAAACAAAAGGGGGAGGAAAATTCTTAAATTATTTAAAAGGGGGTGTGTCCAATTAGTTTGCGGAGCTCCTCAATAAAAACGAATAACAACAGACAAAAGCTCAACCACTGTCCTCAGAGAACCACCCTAGTGGGAAGCAAAGTGGATGTTGCTGTAGTAAAATAATACGCCAAAGCCACTAGACACTCATCAATCAACGGAAGTGAAAAAAAACCACAAAAAGTAGGGTTTCGAAATTTTATTTTTTTTCGTCCATTAAACCTGGGGTTTGTAGAATTGGAGCACCACCGTTGATGTTGGGCTCTGGAAAGGAAAAGACGAGGTCTGTTTTATTGCGGTCCAAGGTGGCTTATCTCATGGACACAATCATGAATACCCAAAAAAAGAAAAAGGCACAACATTTATTTGGACGGGTACGTGATGCTTCTAGCAATGGCATTCACTGGACCATTCATTTATGGCAGATAGTGTGATGAAGAGTCAAAGGATGGTGCTTGTGCAGATGCGGGGCCAGTGCAACTTGTGTGTTGTCGTTTTGACTTTTTGGATGGCTGCTCCATGAATGGGCCAGAAGGCGGGCAGGAGAACCGAACGAACGAGAAGACAATTCCAATTATGGAGCTAATTCATGATTTAGTTTTGGCCATATATACAGCACAAATAGGACAGCTATGGGGAGATGGGACCTGATTAGGGCGTGAAAATTTCTAACGCGATAGGATAACATGACTCGAACAAGACATGACATTTGCATTATTTAGGTTAGATCAATCGTGTTTGGATGAATTTCATGTCAATCCGTGAGGCATGATTAGTAATCATGTCATATTTGTTCCAATCTACCGAACACGGAATTCACGTGTATGATCCATTTAAATTAATGAGTTAATATTGACATGATATGTATGTGACCTGTTTGGACACAATTAGTCAAAGACTATTCTTCATGTTATTCACTAGTGAAATTTAAATTGATAATTTTCCATTGATTATGAGCATGTTGTTCAAACTAATTTCATCATATTTCATTGATGGATACTTAATGAAAAAACGAAGATATTTCATGCCAAGTTCATGTCAAGCAATTGATTTCGTGTCATAGCGAGTCATGCAACCGTGTTGACCCACTAACTTGTTATTCAATTATGTTATGTGATGTCGACCCGTTAGTTTTTGGACGGTATTCATGTCACATAGATCGACACGATTAACTAATCATGCGATGCTTCAATTGACCTGTGTCGTAGTATAATCTCATGACAATACAACATGAACACAATCTGCATATACGAATCGCCACACCAGGATGTAACCCATGGTCCTTTCCCCATCTCTTTAGACCGTCCCGCGCAGCTTTGTATGGGCATTCTCTGTCGTGTACACTGATTAGTCACAACATTCCCGCTGCATAATTCATTTTTCACTAAAGGAATGAGCTCGGGTTACTAAGCTCCTGGTCAAACCAAATCCAGAGGATTTATAGAGAAGTTTCCGGATCGAAAAAGAGGTTCGGGAAGTGTCATCTCAATCCTGTCCCGCTACCATTTCTAATTCCACCTCCTCTCACTCTCTCCCGCCTCAATGTTTCCAGTTTACAGCAGCCGGCGTCATTAATTTTTAATACAATGTTAACTTTCACATGACGTGCATCCAACGGTAACGCTGAATAAATAGACAGGAGGTGCATCCAACAGTAACGCTGAATAAATAGACAGGAGGCGGGTTTGAGAGGTGGATTCAGGCCCGTTTCCTGATTTCACCTGACTTTCGACGACTACTTGCCAAAAGTTCATGTATCTAATCTCCCTGCTTAACTTTCAAGTATCAACTAATGGCCCTATGGTTGAATTTCTAGACTTCCATTGCTTTGCTATTAAGATTTTTCATGTTTACGGCGTCGACTTGAAAGCTTTAAGCTTTAGAATTGGTCTGGTCTTAGTCTCATAGTTCAACATTTCCCATTCTTCCTTTCCCTTTATGAAAGCAAGATTTGACTTGGGCGTTCAACTCCATCAGCCTCCTTATCCCGTTTCTCACTGAAAAGTGACTTTGATTATGGGCTTTTTTGAGTTCAAGAGTCTGAAAAGAAAGCCGAGAGATTCAACACGCCACTCCCACAGGACGATCCGTGCCAAGTTGAACGACTGACTCAGACTCTCGAATGTTCATTGTCTGATAGAATTCTTTGTCGCTTTTTCTTGTTTGAACATGTCTTCAATAGATTTGGAAAAAGTAAAAAGTTGTGCGAGTCACCCGCTAGTCATGGTACGAACGCCTACGCGCCGCCGAACTGAGTTGACCAATGTGACAAGAATCTAACCACGACTTGGCTATGCTGAAAAAAGGGCGCGAAAAGAAACAAGATCGGAATGGGTAGGTTTACACCTGGAGATTATTGCCAGGTTCACAGTTCAAAACACAAATGGACAAGTGGTTTTAGCCACTACAGCTTCAAAGCACAATTCAAGCAACAATGTGGCAACGTTTGCATTTCAAGCCAATGTCAAAAGAACTGTCATGAATAATTTTGCCACCTATTTGGCTACCTAAAGGTAACGGCAAAAGTATGCCGACTTGATAACGCTATATCTAATGGTCTTTTCTCATGACCAGAAGGCAAAACGGGTGACATCAAATCACTCAACTCAGTCATCAAAATAATCGGTCACCACCCAACCGCTTTCCATCTTAAGAACATGTTTGCCTAAGTCGCCCAATGTACAGTGATGTGCGGAGGTGGGTGGAAAAAAACTACACGAAAGACAGGCAGATTGAACATGAAGATATTCTAACATTAACATTCTGAATCTTTACAACTATTGCCAACATTCTGCTAATATTTGGACAAAGCAACCTAGCACAAGTTAATGTTGATCTTCTACATCTTTACAATGAAACACCAAGAATACAGAAGACTAAATAAGGCCGACAACCACTATGGACTACACTATCAGTAAATATAACCATGCTATGGTGCGAACCATGTATTCAGTGTTGAGGCGAATCTCTACCAAATGCATTTTTCTTCTTTTGGGCTGTGGAGGCAGATGTTGCATCTCCACTACACACTAAGTGAAGGATGAAAAGATAGAAAAGAGCACGGACAGCTTAAAAAAATAAAACATTCTTTGGTAGCTGCTAAGGATTAAGCACCTCTTTGTCGCTTTTTCCCTGACTTTGATCCACTTCCCAGTACTTTGGATGGGACCAACCTCTCTTCATTGGTTTCGGTTTCTGCAGAATCCACCGAGTCATTGTCCATAATTCTCTCTTTTGCCTTCAGTAAACCAGACTTTAGCTTGTCAGATCCATTAGACTTCAACTTCTCAGGCTTTCCGCTACTTTTGAGGTCACTGCCTTTAGAAGCAATCTTTGAGCCTTTCTTACTTTTTGTGGTCACAGAGGATTCTTCCCCAGACTTTGACGCAACATGAGGCGTGCTAGGGTCTTCATCCTTGGGTTTGCCAGTCTTAGTCATCTTATTCAAAGCAACACTGCCAGATTTAGAACCATTTTCACTGGTGCGATCCTTAGATTTACCAATACCATCTTTCTCGAACTTGCCATCAGATTTATTCCCTCCCCTAAATTTTTTGCCAGATTTTGCAGAACCAGCATTGGATTTGCTAGAGGAAGCATTGCCCCTGGCAATTCAAAATTCAAAATTCATTAGAAGTAGTATTACAACAGAAAGAGCTCAGACAAAGATATACTCACTTTTTCGCTGAAGTTTCTGTCTTCCCTTCCTTCATTTTTGCCCTCTTCTTAAGAGGCCTAGTCATAATTGTCAAAACAAACAAGAGAAATTAGAGACGACCTCACTAGATATCTCAAGAAATCGGCAGTAAGACGAATAGATGTGACTAAATACACATTTGTGAACTTTTTAGATTGCAAATGAAGCATGTTATAGAATATCTAAATTTGCTTTGCTTGTAAACCAATGATTCAACACAATAAAGTCCTAAAAAAACACATACAATTCTGGAGAAGCATCAGGACTTCTGCTATCACCTTCTTGCCCCTGTTGACCGAAAAAAAAAACCATCATGTCAAATCCAGATGAAGATATTCACAATGAGATATAACCACACAGGCAAATTGCAGACCCGATACGATACAGAGTTGCCTTCAACAAGCTCCCACTTTTGCTTTTTGAGATTCAATATCTCTTGATCACCATCAGTATACAAAACCTGTCATACAGAGAAATCCGTAACATTTCAAGCAGACAAAGACTCTCTCCATATGTGAAAGAAGTGAACAGGCAAAAGGCGTATTGAAACAAACAGAGGAAATAGAACTCAACATCCTTCACATGTCTCACCTTATGTCTCTTTCTAATCGGGTCAAAAGAATCCACAACACCTTTGTAGAATCTGAAACATTTCCGCCCAATAAAAATAAGAAAAAAGTGTTACTCATATCATAGCTACGCAGAAAACTTTCATATATTTCCATCTCTCTCAAGAAAGAATAAATTAAGAGATCTGGTCTTACGCTCGATCTTGAGGCCACCACACTTTGATCTTTGAACCAACCAGGTCCTCTCCATATTCTTTAGCATCAGATGCCTGATGATCAACCAGTAGACATCTAATTTTAAAAGGTAAGAAACTAGTTCCAAGGATTAGGCTGAAGGCACTACAGCAAATGATAGGATTATGACCAAAATTTTAAGCCACAGTCCTACAGTTTAATCATAAAAACAGAAGATGCATGCATTGTCATCTCCATCTCTGTATTTGTTTCTGAATGTACCACATATAACTAATAGAAAAACAATTGACAATCAATACGAAGAGGTGAAAATAGGCTAGGGTGAGGAATTACATTCTCCAAAAGCAATTAATGCATCTCCAAACATCCAAATCAAAAACTTAGGATGAGAACTTTCAAGAAGATGCAAAGAAAATCAAGATAAAATACACACGAGAACCCCCACACCTCTTTTCCTGGAGTACGCTTCCTCTTTGAACTTTCCTTGGGAGTCTCATGGGATTTTTCATCACCTCCGCCAGCTTTCATGGCGGACTTTGGTGAAGCAGCAGCTTCCTACACAATGTCAAACCAACTTCACCATTTTTTAAATAGAGAATACCGAGCACCACAAGAAACAGAGAGAATATTCTAGTTGAAAAAAAAGTTTGTTGTCATCACTTACAGTGGATTTTCTTAAATCCTTTTCAGAGGCCACTTTTACTCTTGCAACCCCTTTCTTATCCCCTGAACGCTTTGTGGAAGATCCATCCTCAGTATCGGTGCCCACAGAAACCTTCCTAGAAGAATTCTTTAGTGATTTTGCCTCTACATCACTTGTAGCAGCATTTTCCTTCCGTGATATTTTTAGGGTAATTCCAGTTTTAACATCGTCAGATGATCCCAGGGATGTATTTCTTCCTGTGCCCGTATGTGGTTTTACTTCCTTATCACTAGTTGCTTCATTTTTAGATATGTCAGCAGCATGACCCATGACCTCCTTAGCTAATTCTTGTTTCTTCCGCCGTCCACCTTTTCTGGGACGACTCTCATCAGGTTGACCTTCATTTTGGGATAGGGAAGCAACACTCATGGATTCGTCTCCAGCAGGTTTTGGTGAAGAAGGGTTAGCGGCAGTTTCCTTTTCACTTTCTGAAGGCGAATATTCCACCGGTGAATTGTCGTGGGGCGAGTCAGGAATTGTTTGGGAACCGTCAGGAGTTGCATTTGATCTTGTACTTGAAACAGGTTTCCTTCCTCTTCCCTTCTTCTTTTTTCCCAGCTTGCTTTCCTTCTTAGCTATATTTGCACTATTCAACTTGACTATGTTGTCATTGCTTAATGCTTTAGTGACTTTAGGCGGACTACCATGACGAGCATCCTCTGGCTTTCTATTGGAGACAGAGTCCAATTCTGCCTTTTGCGTGGCACCATTACCGATCACTGATTTTGGAGATCTTGCAGCAGCAGGACTGTCTTGATGAGAAGCTTTTTCTTTATTCACCTAATCATGTATAGGTTCAAAAGATGCTCATAATTTATTTTCTTTCGCAGTTTAGCTGGATATACTGAAACAGCAGAAAATGACACTCAATAACATAACAAAGTTGGCATTCATCAATCTTTCCCTCCCTCCCTCCACAGACACTATTAAACACCAGATTAGACAAATTTCACCCACCAAACTCAACCTTAGGATAGGCTTTTTCAACCTGCTATCATAAGATAATGAAAAACCATGGGATAATAATTGCACTAATGCTCCTCTGCAAACAGCTTCTAGATGGTACATACTTAGATACAATAAGTCCAATCAATCAGGAACTCCTATCCCAGGACATAATGTACAGAGAATATGCACTGTTTATACTTTACGTTCAAGTACTATTAGCAAAAGTCAAAAATACAAAGAATTAGATTCAGAGTTGATATATAATAGAGATAAGAGGGCGAGTGACCTGGGGCAAACCTTATGTTCACTTGCAGCGTGGTTGTTATTCCCTTCAACTGCAGCACTTGCCTCTTGATATATTGAAGTAATTACATTAGTGTATTCATCTATAGAAGTTCCAAGGGCTTTCAATGCCTGGCAAAAGTAAGGCTGCAGCTTGGATGCACAGTTCTTTAGTACCGTCTCTCCCAATTTCCTAGCAATAGGTAGAACTTCCTGAAAGAAAGGGAAAAAAAAAAAAAAAAAAAAACAAAAATACAGAATCAGATGAAGAGGAAAAACAATATGCATAGCGTTCTCTATATTAGGGACAATCAACCTTGTTATCACTCTTTACGCTATCTAAGACAGGCGAGAGCAGTTCTGGAGAAACATCTTCACTTTCATCGATGATGAGGGTCATGATTGTTTCCATTGATTGGAAGATATGTTCCGGGTGGTGGTCCCTGACAATTGTCCATCAGAAACCATTAACACAAACTACATAAAAACACATGCATAGCATCATACGCTGAAGAAAACTGCATTTAGCTTCACAATGTCTGCAAATTCAAAAATAAATGAACTCCATAGTTGCAAGTACTTTCACATAGATAACAAGTCATTCAGAATTCTCATTATCTATAGAAACGTGCTCACATTGATGCGTGAAGTCACAAAGAGAGACCCTAAATAATGACCAATTCAAACTAGAAAAAGCAAAAACACTGCACATCTCTAGGTAGGTCAGAAACGTTGTGACCGTCAGTTTAAAAGGTCAAATCATAAAATGTAAATGCAAATCTCCACCATTATTTTCAACTAAAAGGTATTTTAAAATTAGCAGTGAACAAAAAGGGGTATTCCCATTGTGGTTCTTACTTTCTTGATAAGACAGAAATGAAAAGAATGACTCCATCGAGAACGGAGAAGGAAGCTTAAAGATAGGAAGAGCAGCCACTATTGTTCCTAAGCTTTCGTTGGACAAAACCCCTTTCTCGAACTATCCAAAACGATAAAAGAACACTCTAATTACCCCCCCCCCCAAAAAAAAAAAAAAAATCACATGCATCATGATCTAATAGGGAGCACCAGAATCAATCCAAGTCTTTAGATGTCATTCACAAAATGGCACATCTAGAAGTGTCATTTTCTTAAAATAAGAGCTCCCCCCCCCAACAACCCACCCAAAAAAAAAAAAAAACAACAATATCATTCTGCAACTACATCTTGCACCGACGAAGCACGTCCACGATATCAAACAACAATATCACTCTGCAACTAACTTATCTGATAATGAAAAGTTCAAAAACCGATAGGAAGAACAACAACCAGCTTAAAAAGTAACATTTCAATGAATAAGAAAAATAAATGAGTATTCCTTATCAAGAAAATCAATCAACTGAGTATTGATTATACCTTATTGAGTTAAGAAGATGCTGGAACATTTCGACAACCATAGCATCACATTCGAGATCCAACATCACAACACACGATCTGACTTTGGCAACGGTTTCAAGGATCGAGGCTCTCCTTGTGTAAGATCTGCTAGACTTGTCATACAAATTCTCAAAAGAGGATACAATCAACTGAAAAACTTCCTGCATAAGAGCATTGTGCAAAAGACGAAACCATCATAAACACAGAGGAAGTATAATAGATTGTACTAGAATTCACGATTGAAGAAGCCCATAACATAAATTCAACAGGTTCAAGCTACCACCTTCATTAGATCATCATCATAGGGAGCTTCAGGAGCAGTAATTCTGGTAATTTCACTGATGCATGAGGCAATTGCAACTCTAACATCAGCATCAGAATGCCTAAAAAGCTGATCAGCTACTAATGCCTTCAGGGATGGAGAAAGAGCATCTTGCATAGATGTGGTTGGCGATTGTTCCACTCTTGATAAATAATTTTCAAGCTCCTAAATTCATTAAGGAGACAAACAAAGTTAACAACAATTTTAGAGATATTCATAGAGAAAATACTTGGGAAGTTCAAGATCCCAAAGCATTGATATGCAGTCATCAATTTCAATGAAAATGCTAGTTCTCGAGATGCTAAATGAATTAACAAAATTCACAGGGAATTATCATGGACATTTTAATGGACCTAAACTCTCTCCAATATATCCATACTTATGCTAGAGAATTTCTGCTTAAGCAATAATTCTTGCCCTGCGCCAATTAGTAGCATTTTTGGTGCATTTCTGATATTGGTTTACAGGAGATCCAAACATTCAAACTCAATTTGACTATAGATGGCTGTGAACAATGGTCACAGAAACTGCTTATTAAGGGGAAATGTCATGCTTTGAAACCAATCTTTGATTTTTCCCAATTTTCTTCACATACAACCATACCCATATTGTGACAATAAGCAGTATGGGCTTCCATTTTTGACGTGTTACTTTCTGGTTCATCCAATAACAAAGTAGTTATGCACCACCATTTCTAGATCAAGCATTGATGCTAAGAAGCAAGCATTCATTAAGCCTTATAGGAGAATGCTTCTTATTTTAAGTAGAAACATCTCTCCACTCTAGATTCCAACATCCACGCGTCACTGACAACGCGAACTCCTTTCAACATTATCAAAGCAGTAAGCATTTCTAAGGACTACATGCCACTAAATTCGACACAACAAGTCATACATGTTATAGTGTCTCACAACACCCATTACTTCTTGACTGATTCAAACTATTCTGTTATAATGCATTTGCAGTCTAGAGGAAAATGCATATGTATTTTGGACATTGATTAGAGCAGAACAGACATGTGTGCATTCTCATATTGCACAAATCACCTGATCAAAGAAAAATATGCTGATCCCAACAAAGAAATTCATAACAATAGCTACCCGACAATAATGTAATGAACACAGACTGTGAGCCATAAAGACAGCTCATTTTATGTTATACTCACAATTTTGGGCACTCAACGCTTCATAAGAGTTTCGATATCAATGCAGATTTAACCAATGCCTGACAAATTTTTGTACCCTCACTTTTGAATATCAAAGTATCAATTGGATATAGCTTTAAGCAAAAATCATGATCCCTAAACCTTAGCCGCACACAACAATGTATTGGTTTAAGAGAAAATCAGCGTTCTCAATCATTTCCAGTTATAACTAAACAATATCACAAAGCAAATTTTCGCATTCCGGATCTGAACTAAAGATTGACCGTCCCCAGTTTCTATCTACAATGAATGAAAAGCAATGACCGATGGTCCAAGGAAGAAGTTCACAAACTTCAATTTCAGACATGACGCAAATGACAAATTTTAAATGAGCAAGCATCGGCAACTCAAATCCTGAGAAGCAAATAAATGCAATCGACAGGCTGAGGATGTCCCAGTTCCCTCTTCCATACAAAGTCATCTCATACAGAATCGACCTCCATATCTTGCGCCTTCAACCATCAGCATTAAAAGGAAATCCTCGCTGAACGCATGACTCTGATGCTGATTATATCCTCGGGAGCACCAATATCCATTCAGCAGAACCAATGCACTTAAAACAAATTCGAATCCCATTAAACCAATTCTTCCACAAGTTACCACCTTCCACTCCCGACATACATCCTCCGATGCACAAGCTCCAATCTTTTTTCCTAATGCACGCAGATACACAGGTTTTACGCTGGAATTCTCAAGCGACGAGCGACCAATTGCATAAAAATGAAAACCCTCTCTACTCGATCAACTAGAGAACTGCGAGGCTCTCTCGTCAAGGAAGCAATTTACGATCGACACAACCGGATGCCACTTCCACTTAGCATGACCGAAACAGAGTACCGAACCCATTAAATTTAAACGTACGAAAAAGGCATGCAAAGAACTCAACCCAATCTCAAAACCCAGATAGGAAAACAGACACCCCACGAAATCCTCACAGACCCCTCACCGCAGACAACCGAAAAAACGGAACTTTTCACCTGAAAAAGGGAAAAAAGACGAAACCAAACCAAACCAAAAATTCACTCGCCTCGAGAAGCGGCATGAGTTCATCAACCGAAGACGGGGGCTCCAGGAGCTTAGTCCCCGCACTCGCGAGCTGCTCCTCCAGCTCCTTATCCGACATCGCGCCCCGCGACTCCGTATCCCCCAGATCTCGCAAAAGCTTCACTCACCCACCACTCAGCATGGGAAGGAGAAGCAGCACGAGGGAAAAAGGCAGCAAATTTCACCGGGAAGAGTGGAGGGCAGGGAGGAGGGACTAGGGTTCTTGTTCTTCCTCGAGAGCAAAAGGGTGGACTTCCTCGGACTGGGAAAACGGGCAGACGACAGAACCAACCGAGCCGGACGAAGCAGCTATAAAGGGTACACGGGAAGCGAAGCAGGGGAGGAGGAAGTGGAAGAGGAAGAGGAAGAGGAAGAGGAGTGATTAGGATGTCGGGTGTCTGCTCCACGACCACCAGCACGGCCCCCCCTTTCGATTTTCTCGGAGGATTTTTGGTTTTTTCTCGCTTTCGATTTCGCCTTTTGAAAGGGGGGAAGCGAGAATCCGGTGGGGGAGCGAAGGGGGGACGGACTTGGCGGGGATTTATGGAATGGAGTTGAATCTGGAGGCTCACACCCGCCCCATTTCAAAATTTAACGTGAGGGAACCAAAGACCTCTCCCCTCCTCCTCCAACGCTCCTCTCGTCATGCGAGTGGGGGGACTATGTGGCAAAGGCTTTGCGCCCTCGTTCATGCCACCCATGTCATGCCACCCATGTCGCCGTCCCGACCGCCTTCGTTATGATACATCGAAATATAAAAGAATTTCCTTTTTTTCGTTCGTAACCGTCGAATTACCGATGAATAGATCTCGACCGTTACGTGAAAGTTTTCCAAAGTTTTCACGTGCTATGGCGAAGAATAGCCATTGATGATAATGCGGATCGTGTGAGGAAGGAGCATTGTGTGGAGCCAGCTAAAGGAGGGAAAAAAATTAGGGGAGAAATGATATGTGGTGCCGTAGTGTTCACGTCCTCTCGTTACATATGTTATTCGATAGGAAATGGAAAAAAAGTTAAGACTTGCCAGATCGGTCTATGAAATGTATTGATTCAATGAATGATGCGATATGGTGTCATTGGTTATTGAATACGACTTGCTTGTTTTAAAAGGTCCACTTACGTGTTCGGGATATTTAATATGTTAATTTTGTAAAGTGCTGGCATTGCCTTTTTAAAAGGTCACGGAGATTAATACGTTCAACAAAGCACAGATTTGTGGATATCTTTACTTAATGTTTGCTCACCCAACAACACTATTTAAATGTTCATACATAAGAGGTTGGGCTAGATATGGCTATCCACCAAAATTCTCAAATTTGTATAGTCGTGTCATGCTTATCCTTTTTCATATCATAATAAAAACCTTCAAATCAGTACATATGTGTTGCATTCACACCAAACTAATTTTCACATCATAAAAAATTTCAAATCAGTATACTCACGACACATTTATGCAAAGCAAATTTTCATACCTTAAAAAATCGCAAACTAGTAAACTGACTCTCCATTAATTTTCATCTAATATCCCGCTGAAAATACTAGTCCATTTTCTTCATACTTAGCTCCACTAGTATATGTCATTTAGGAGACCCATTTATATTGGACTTCCGTGCTAGATTCATGTCACCAAACAATTATGCAAGATGTTTGCCATATGCGTGTTTTCATGCAAGTGATATTACAGGGATGTTAGACCAAAGCTTAATGAAGAATAAATTTGTCATCAATGTAACAGTTTAAAGTTTGTAGGATACAATAATTTATTTCACATCACTGGTCAATCACTAGGGTTGTTTGTTATATGTGTTTCCTCATATAAAACTTTACTGATAATAAATTTGTCGCCAATGTACTGATTTAAAACTTTTTTGAGATATGGAAATTAATTTCACATCACTAGCCAATCACACACGTTATTTGATGTATGTAATACACAAGCTAATTAATAATAAATTTGTCACAAGTGTATCTAGTCGAAATTCTATAGGATATTTTCACGTGACCAGCTAATCATCATAATTACTTGTCACATGGAGATATTGAATAGATGCTAATATATAGTAGATTTATCATTAATATACCAGCTTGAGATTTTTTGGGATACAAAAGTTTATTTGGTATAAATACGAAAGTTAATGTGAAATAAATACAACATGAGTATCTTAACTTAGAATTATTTATTGTGTTAACCCATCATCCAAGCTCCGCTCGTTTCATAAATAATAAATGATTTAGAAAATATTTTCACATTATTTTTATTACTAACAAAATAAACGGAGCTCCCCATTGGGCCCAATTTTCGTGGAAAATCATAGCAAAAAGCAGACGACCCGTCATTTTGACCAAAAAGACTCGAATCCCAGGGGAGCAACATAACTCCCTCCTCTGGCAGCCCTCCACGTCATCCAACCCCCCCACGCGTACGCCTCCCATTGGCTCCCTCAACGTCACCACCTCCTCTCTCTCCCCTCCCCCGTCGTCCTCTTCAATCCCCCCCGCTCTACATTCTCCGCACCGCCAGAAAAATCCCCCCCCGCCATTCCCGATCGGTGCTCCAAACCCTAACAATCTCCGGCCCTCGAAATCGCCGCCGGAGCCTCCCCCCGCCGCCGGCCGTTTCGCTCTGGGATCGAACCGTGGCTCCTCCGGGTGCTCCGACAGTCTCCCGCAGAAGACCCAACCCCCAGTCTTCTCCCGCCGCCCCGCCGCCGTCGTCGTCGTCGTCGGCCGCCGCGACTCCGACGAGGATCATCTACCGGGAGTCCAGGCAGAAGGTGGGCTTCCCGTTTTGGCAGCAGAACTGGTTCATCGTCCTGCTGTTCGTGATGGCGATCGGGTTCTTCGGCCTCGCCCTGTTCCTCTTCCTCGGGCTCGACTTCGACGAGGCCTCGCCCTCCCCTACCTACGCCGCTACGTCGGACGGCGTCGAGGTAATGATTCCCCCCCGGATCGTCGATCGGTGGGAGGCCCAGCGCGACCGGCCGTTTTTTCTTGTTTCTGGGCTTTGGGGGTTTCGATCGAAGTGAAAGTTTAGATCTTGATATGTTCGAGAAATGTGAAATAGTTTGTGCTGTCGGGATTTTGGCTGCTATACTTGAATGACGATTCGTATTAACTCCTATGTTATTCGCGTCCTGTGGAAGGTGCAACAGGATCGAAATTGCCCGGGAAATGTAGAGGAACAGGCATAGATTAAAGGGGATGCATTGAATTTTATCTAGTTAGTTTCCTGATGGGGGTAGTTCTAGCTTTCTGTGGTGGTTGAAATTTTTTTCTTGTTTTGGATCTTAATCACGGGAAGTTTTCTATTTTCTTTTTTCCATTCCATGAACGGAGAGGAGAGAAATCAGCAAGTAAAGTGTTACTCTGATGCTTATTTTGTTGGTTTTCAAATGGGTGGGTTAGGCTATAGGGAGAGGCTGACTGGGGATCCAAATTTTTGTGGAATCAACTTTGTTTTGGATTTGGTTTGCTGATCCTAAGTGTTTGGCAGATAACATATGGGACAGTTCTCAAGCTAATGCACGAGAAGACGAAATTCCGGCTTCACTCCCATGATGTACCTTATGGTTCCGGCAGTGGGCAACAGTCTGTCACTGGGTTTTCTGGTGCTGATGATGCCAACAGCTACTGGGTAGACCAATCTTTCTGTTTGTTTGACAGTTGATTATGTTCTTTCGCATGCCTAATTTGAGTGATGGCATGATCCATCCCTTGTGCAGATTGTTAGGCCTCAGCCAGGTACCTCAGCTAAACAAGGAAATCGAATCAAAAGTGGGACCATCATTAAGTTGCAACACATGAGGACTAGAAAGTGGTTGCACAGCCACTTGCATGCATCTCCAATAACGGGGAACCTAGAGGTCAGTGCTTATTTTTGCCCTTGAAGAAGCTCTCTAGATTCCTGTTAAAAAATAAAATAAAATAAAATAAAAAGGAGCAGCTTGCTGTTTATGGCATCGTTCTATCTTGTGTTCTTATTCAAGTGAAGTTTTCTCCTGCAAATCTTATTCACGCTTTAGATTGTGCTGAGCCTTGCATGGTAGCTAAGGGAACTAGCTTGAAGGGGCTTTTTTGCTTAGGTATATAGAGAATGAGGATACCGTGTTATTTTCTTTCAACAACCTTCTGGTGGTCCTTCTAGTTTGATGATAAGTGCTGTTCAATTCTTTGAAGGTCGTATTCAAGTTGTCTAAGGGACTTAATTACAATTTATCTCTAGGAATGTTCATTAAGAAAGTAGTATTGTTAGCGAGAGTTTTGCTCAAAGTTATTCATGATCTGTCTGAACCTTGGCCATAATTTGGACGAACAGCAGTTTAAATAAATAAGGCTACATTTCATTTCTTTGTGCTATCCTTTTACTAGTTTTTATATTTTGGAGAACTTTTTTTGATGAAAAATAGATCACACTGTTTGTGCTTTTATTTTGCCAATTATAACTGACCATGTGGAGTTAATTCATGTACCCTGACATGGTGAAACTGGTGGTCATGGGGTTTCTTTTAATGAGAAGTTTCCTGGTTGGTGTAGGTCAGTTGCTTTGGAGGAGATACTGAATCTGATACTGGAGATTATTGGAGGTAGGACCAAGTAGGAATACTTGGTTTTTCTATGGCCTTACTTCATCATGTGCTTGGGATTTTTAAATGACGGACATGTTCTGCAGGCTTATGATTGAAGGTTCTGGGAAAACTTGGAGGCAAGAACAGAGGATTCGACTCCAACATGTGGATACTGGTGGCTTTTTACACAGTCATGACAAGAAATACCAGCGAATCGCTGGGGGCCAGCAGGAGGTAAGAGCAGAACTGCATTTTTTCCCTTTTTTCATATTCTTCCATGTTACGTGATGGAAACCGAGACATCTCACAACATATGGAATGGGACACAGAAATACTTAATATAAAAGAATGATTCGAGTGTGCTGCTTTCCTGGCTCATAGGTCGATATTACATTTCTCAATAGAAGTATTGTATAGTCACCTGTCTTTCAAAAGTTCAACCTATTCACAAATGTATTCACCCCTCCTGCATGCTTGCTTGAGATGGACATATTGACTGTTTGGAAGTTTACTTTCATATGGGATGCTCTCTTTCTATAAAACGAGCATGAGCATCATTGGTTCATTTCTGCAGGTATGCGGTGTCCGAGAAAAGCGGCCTGACAATATTTGGTTGGCAGCAGAAGGTGTTTATCTTCCGATTGCAGAAAGCAAATAGACCACTGCCTTTAAGTCGAAGCATATGGTAGGATCTCACTTTAGTCATGCGTTGACATCTTAGGAATAGGTGGAACGGCTTAGACTTGTGCCGGTACCCTGGCCGGTGCCTTCCTTCTATAATAGTAATCGTAGAAACTTGAGCTCCTTAAATGAAGAACTTCTCGATGTATACTTGAATTACACTATCATCGATTTTGGTCAATGCATGTAATCCTTGTTTGTCATGGCTCATATTTTCGCTCTTTAAGCAAATAGGAGAGAAGCTATGGTGCCTGGTGTTTGTGTTTGTGTTTGGCGACAGGCAACAAGGTAATGGCAGGCCATGGGCCATTTTGGGCCTTCATTATTTCACTCAACTGGTCCTCTGTTGTTCATGAGGGGACGTAGAAGAAGTCTAAAACGCTGTTCGGAAACACTCTTATAGGGCGAGGACGAGCTTGTCATCGTTTGGGTTTTGACGCTTCCGCTGTACGAGGATGCCAATTTTCTCAGTAACTTTTTCTTGGGTCTTTGAAATCCGTGCCGACTCCGTCCTAATTAACCAAAGTCTTAAATGATTCTATAACTCAGCCTAAGCTTGATCTCGGCCTGCTTCCTTTGCCAGAAAAAAATTACGGAAACAGAATTTTTATGGCTATATTTGATGGTCACGATAAAGTAAATTTAATCTTATTTGGTGTTTAGTTTCTGTGCAAAATTGGATCAAGCGGGATAAACGAAGGCTATGCCTCATACTGAAAAAAATCCATGTGGTTGTTAGTATAAAAGTGAGGCAAAATTTTAAATAAAGATTCGAAGTGAAACTATTTTTTTAAATAAGAATTCAAAGTGAATTTTGTGTTATATAAGGATTCGAAATGGACCAATTGTTTCAAATAAGGATCCGAAGTGAATTTTGTGTCAAAAGTGATCAAGTTAATCTCTATTGAGAACTTAGCTCATCGGCAGACATTTTCCGACGATTACAATATGGGCAATTTTATCAAAAATTTGTGATTGGAAAAAAAGGAAAAATTGCAGCAATATGCTAAAGAGCACAGAGATGCTGCCCTCATGCGGGAAGTTAGGAAGCTTTTGAAGAAGAGTAACTTGCCATCGCAACCCAGCACGATCGATATTGTCTTCAGTCTCCAGGTTCACTTCCGTGCTGTTTATCCTGTTTTCATGTTGTTTATCCTGAGAACGAGTTATCATGTGGTAAGCCATTATTGCACTTATTGTGTGAAATATAATGCATGGTTATCGAGCAATTTATCCAATTTATTAGTGTCTTTTATATATGATTTAATCAACTTGTTTTTATATTAATCATTGTCTGCATTGCTACTCAATCTAATAGTTTACTCATGTTATTCGATATCTTTTTTTCATGGAAAAATTTTGCAGCATTTGTAACGATACATAATACCATTGGGGGTTGCTCACAAAGTACTGGAAGAGATTTGTCAAGGTGGCGTGAAATTGCGTAAAATTGCATTTGACCTCTAGATGGAGTTTGCTGCAAAAGTAGGTGAGAAACACTGTCTCCCTTTGCTGCTCTCATTCTCAATTTTTGATTTCCATTTCTTCCCACAAGTAGTTTTCAGGTCCCGCCACTTACTACAAAAGATGGGATGTGCTTGAATATATTCTTCTTTGGCCATTTTTTCCTTTCTAGAGATTTATGCGATGGACAGGTATGAAATCTTCTATGAAAGGTAATCTAGTATCCTGCAGCTTATCGAAGGTATCACTCTTCCGAAAATGAAACAAAAAAGAAAAGAAAAAGAGAACCTGTTGGAACTTGTCGAAGGGTAGGTTCAGGGTCTAGTTATAGGTTCTGATGGTAGATTTAGGTTCTAAAGTTCCATAGGTTCCAAGTTCGTAAGGAACCGGGACCGCTTAGGGCTCGGGAGGTGGCCACGAAGAGACTAAAAAGTCTCCCTTTTCTTCACCCAGTCCCAGTGGACACGACCGCCTGCAAATATCAGTTTCAATCGTCAAATCGACAAGAAGAGAGACGACGTAATCCGTCATTGAGAGGCCTCACCGCGAAGCATCACCTCAATTTTCTGGGAGCTTGATTTTCGGGGAGTTCTTTCTGAGAGTTGGAGAATGCTGCAGCCATATCACAAATTAGTTAATAATTTTTAAGTTGACTTTGGAGTTGTAATCTTCTATCAATGAAATTCTCGATTAGTTTCCGATTAGTTTCCGAATTTTAATGAATATGGATAATATTTCTTTTGATATGATTTCTTTGCTTGATTTTGCTCAAAGAAAACCCATATATATTTGTTTGGGCTCTTGTATTCCATGTCAAATTACGTATTTTATTTATTCCGAATTAATCAAAAAAATTGTTTTAGGATGAATTAGGTTGCATTTCTTAGAAAAGATTTGGGCAATTTTTATTTCGAATTTTATAAAAAGGAAAAAGTAAACATAAAAAATGTCACGCCATCTAGGTCCTCCCATAGGTCCTCCCACATCATTTAGTCATTTAGGATCTGATATGAGGATTTAAAAGTGGCACATTAGAATTTAACACTTTCTCGTTAGTATATTAGATTATATAATTAATTTGGTATGGCTATCATATTAAATTCTCATAGTGCATGCAAATTAGCGTCCAATAAGTGAAAATCCAACAAATGAAAGATTGCGAAATCATGTACTAAATGATTTTCTAGCTAAGTAGAGATTGATTGCTTTAAGATAAGTATTTGTTAACAATTTATTTAAAGTATAGGTAATGGTTGGCCACATGCATCAGCAAAATTATTTTAGATAAAAGAGAAAAGGTACCACATTTACCGCGAGGAATGGTTTAAAATGGGAGAATTACCAAAAAAATCATAAACCTATTGCAATTGTGCCAATTCAGTCCTAAACTTTTTTTTTTTTTTTGGCCAATTTAGTCCTCAACCTTTTACTTTTGTTCCAGTTCAGTCATTCCGGCCAAAATTAGCCGGTCGGCGCGACATGGCGGTTGGCCGGTACCGGCGAGCTTTTTTTAATAATATTTGATTTTTAACATTTTTTTATTAATTTTTTTTCCTCCTCCCTCCTCCTTCCTTGGGCTTTGGCGGGCGAGGCCCGTCGAATCGGCGAGGAGGCCTCGCCAGACGCGATGGTGAGCCCCCTCGCGGGGATCTCGGCGAGGGCTCGCCTCGCCCGGCGATCGCGAGTCGAGCCCTCGCCGGATCCGGCGAGGGGGCCTCGCGGTCGCCGGCGAGGCGAGCCCACCCGGGACGCGACGGCGAGGCCCCTCGCCGGATCCGAGGCCTCACCGGATCCGGCAAGGGCTCGACTCCGCGGGTCGCCGGCGAGGCGAGCCCTCGCCGACGCAATGGCAAGCCCCTCGCCGGATCCGGCGAGGGCTCGCTCGCCGGCGGCCGCGAGGCGAGCTCGCGCCCGGTGACGGCGGGGTGCGGAAGCCCTCGCCGGACGTGACGGCGAGCCCCCTCGCCGTCGGCCGGGTGCGAGCTCGCCTCATGGTCGCCGCGCGAGGCAAGCTGCGCCCGGCAACGGCAAGGGGGCTCGCCGTCCGGGCGCGAGGCCTCCTCGCCCGCCGAATCACCTTAGTCCGGCGACCGGCCCCCGGCTGGCGGTCGCCGGAGCCCAAGGAAGGAGGAGGGAGGAAGAAAAAAAGAGGAAAAAAGTCGAACCTTCCTTCTTCAAGAAGTTGAATTTGCTTCTTGAGCTTCTCTATCTCTCGGTTTTGGACTTTCAAGGTAGAAAAATCAAATATTATTAAAAAAAGCTCGCCGGCATCGGCCGGCTGCCACGTCAGCGTCGGTCGGCTAATTTTGGCCGGAAGGACTAAACTGGAATAAAAGTAAAAGGTTTAGAACTAAATTGGCAAAAAAAAAAAGTTTAGGACTGAATTGGCACAATTACAATAGGTTTAGGACTTTTTTGGTAATTCTCCCTAAAATCATTCAAAATGAATGCAAGGTGGATTTAAAACATTTTTTTTTAGATAAAAAGAGACATAGCTAAATCCCAGTCTAATCATAATTTTTTTTTTTTTTGAGATAAAAGAGAAAAACCTATTGAAGAAAGGGCTGGTGGACAAATGTAATGTATTCTCATGAATAATTCAAAATTAAAGTGCCAATTGGTAAATTGGTATGAATTAGGCAAAATTGGAGCTAAGTCTAGTTATTTGTGTAAGAGAGTGGGTGTTATTTCTATACCAAATTCTATACGAAATGAATTAAGATGCCTATTTTATTTTTTTATGGGCAATCCTAGGATACTTTTGAAGTGGTGATTTTATTATTTGCCAAAATACAAAGAAATAAAAATAAAACTAAATTGCTGACACTTAAGTTGTAATGAAATTAGCTAGAAATTCTCGTCTCCCATCTATGGCTGGCCTGAAGAAGGGCGGAAGAAAGAGCAACCGTTGGACGATTTGGTTGGAAATGAGCAATTTGGTTGGAAATGAGCAAGCTGTCCTTGCCACTTGCCACTTGCCACATCGTGTGGAGAGAGAAAAGGAGATACGAAAGTATGGAAGTGGAAGGCGAGGATCTACGTGGCGGCGCCCCAGACCCGCTGGCCGGCCTGGAGATCTTAAGAAGAAGCCATTTGCGCGGCCACACGTCAGCAACAGAGTTCCCTCTGTCGAGCTCGGTCTCCTCCCTTCTCTCGCCTCTCGGTCTCCTCTCTCCTCTTCAACTCGCACAAAGCGTCTCTACCTCTCTCCCTCCTCCAATGCTCTCCCCCCCCTCTCTCTCTCTCTCTCTCTCTCTCTGCACTCTTCCCCGTCAGCAGAGTTCCCTTCCCTTCGACCGGGTCTCCTCTTGCCTCTCCGTCTCCTTCGTTCTCTCGCCTCTCAGTCTCCTTTCTCCTCTCAACTCGCCTCTCTCCCTCCTCCTATGCTCTCCCTTCTCTCTCTCTCTCTCTCTCTCTCTCTCTCTCTCTCTCTCTCTGCACTCTTCCTGACAAGCTCATGCTTCCCAAATAGCGTTCCCTCCCTACTCTCCACTTGCCGGGGCTGTTCTTGCGAACCCGTCTTGGTCCGTATGTCTTGTAGCCCTGGCTACGGATTTATAATGTCCACGATGTGCATTTCCGGATTGATTGGTGTTGGACAACTCAGGTTCTTATGGGTTTAGATTTAACTACTTGTACAATCGGCCTACATCCATAAGGTCGTTAAATGAATGAGCTCCCGAAGAAATTGCTTATTTATGTCACATTTTCATGAATTTATGAACTTATTACGACCTTAGATGAATTTTATTACCATATTTAAAGTTTTAATTTACCATGTCAATTTTGCATATTCATTTCTTGTCCTTTACCTATAATTAATTTGTTGAGAAAAGTAACTCATAACTCATAAGATGAAAAAAAAAAAAAAAAAAAGCAACATTACATCACCTCTTGTTTGCTCTTGATAGCAAGATCCACTCACTAAGAACTTAACATTAAGCTGTTAAGGGGAAGAAGTGTCAACCCTGAAGGGCTAGGATTATTCTGGTTAATTGTTTTTTACCCTTTAGCTAAGATTGAATGAATTCTCTAATACGGATTGACAAGAGATCTTAGAGCTTGTGATTTTGGAAGCAGCATGGTGGTCAAAAACTCTTTTGGGCTGCACTGAGACTGGGCCATTGAGGAGTAAGCAATGATCTTCTTATGTCCCTTACCTTACCTTTATTGCTCGTCTTAGCGTCAGCTCAAAACATGTTCATCATGTGGCCGAGCGAAGCGCACCTGTGTGAAGCAGCCTAGCATCACTTTAGATATTTTTATTAGATTTTCTTTTTATTAATTATATTAAATATAATTAAAGGGGAACTACTAACTAGTTGCTCCAATGAAGGAACTTTCCTTTTTTCATTATGCACGTAGAGGGTTAATCTCTGTTTTTGCGGCTAGATCCCCCTTCGTAGAACAGAAGTTGAAAGTGTTCCTGGCCTCGACTTCTTTTAAGGATTCTGGTCCAGTCCTTATGTGAGCAGCGACTTCTTAAACATGACTAGTATGTCTAAATCTGGGAATTTGATAATGATGAGAACAGTTCACTATTATGGTTCACTTTGAAAGAAACTAAATCTAGGCAAGAGGTGAACTCCTCCAGCCTAAGCTAGTTTTAGATTTTTAGATTTTGAGCTAAGCAATGTTTATTACATGAGTTCCCTTTTGCTTTTGCTTTCTCTATTAACACAGTATTAACACAGTTAGGCCTTGATTTTAACTTTATGATTTAATATTTCTATTTCACAGGATAGGATATGATATACGATATGGATATGGATATGGATAGTTAAAGGAATTATCGTAAACACACCTGTTAAGGTCTTCCTCAGCCGCAATACCATCTCCCCCATCTCCCTCTCCCCACTGCCTTCCCTCCTCCAACTTTTGCTCAGATGAACCTCTCACCACCACCACCTCATATTCTACCACATTATATTCTACCTTTTCACCCTCCTCCTATTCTTTTAATAATTTATCACAACTCCCATGTACCTTTTGAGACTCCAGGCCGTGGAGGCCATAGAAACTGGTCACGGTCACAGCATAGGTCGAGGTCGAGTGATTTCGAGTTTCCAACTCCCTCACTTCCCCTTATTGGTCCAGGTCCATCTAAGGGACAATTTTTTCAAGCTTACAAGGTTAATTCACACCTTAGGCAACAACCTAGTTCTTTTGTCCAATGTTCTCCACTTACAATGAGAAATGAGTGGAAAATGGAGACGAAAATGAACAATAAGGAGACCAAAAGGAATAGACGAGAGGCTAAAGCTGAGAAGAGATACTACCCGCTCCAGCGTCAAAAGGAAAATGCAAAAGAGAAGAGGAGATTGAGGAATAGGAAGAAAAGAGCGGCCCAAGCTCAAGCTCGAGGTAAGCATCCTGACTCTAAGCATCCTGACTCTAATAAGAATATTTGAATGTGCAAATTAGGGACATATTGTCAAAGAGGAATAGTGTCAAACCTTTTCAAAACTTAGCGATATTACATCTTAGCTGTTCAATATGAAACTTATGCAAGGCATGTCATGCAGATGGGTTTGCCAATGCTGGAAACCGCGTATGTGACTTGAACTTGCTACCCTCCTCCCCTGAAGATGCAACTGAACATGCAACTGAAGATGCAAATGCAATGTCAATGTTGAAAGGTCTTCTTGATTTTGCCCCAATTACCCCAGAAAAGGTTCTCAGGGTAGAAAAGAAAGTTGTTTCTCAAATGGCAATACATGTGCTTATGAAAGGATTGAGCATGACCTGACTGAGATAGACAGATATGCCACCGAGAGGCTTAGACCTGAGATGGATATATGATATGGATATGGATATGGATGGTCAAAGTAATTATCGTAAACACACCCGTCAAGGTCTTTCTCAAGGTCTTTCTCAGCCGCAATACCATCTTAACCATCTTCCCCTCTTCACTACCTTCCCTCCTCCAATTTTTGCTCAGCCAAACCTCTCACCACCACCACCACCACCACCACCACCTTATATTCTACCACCTTATATTTCTACCTTTTCACCCTCCTTATATTCCTCTAATAATTTATCACAACTTCCATGTACCTTTTGAGGCTCTAGGCCATAGAAGCCATGGAAACTGGTCGTGGTCACAGCACAGTTTGAGGTCGAGTGGTCTCGAGTTTCCAACTCCCTCACTTCCCCTTATTGGTCCAGGTCCATCTAATGGACATTTTTTTTTCAAGCTCACAGGGTTAATTCACACCCTAGGTAGTAGCCTAGTTCTTTTGTCTAATGTCCTCCACTTGCAATGAGAAAGGAGTGGAAAATGGAGACGAAAAGAAACGATAAGGAGACCAAAAGGAATAGACGAGAGGCCAAAGCTGAGAAGAGATACTACTCACTCCAGCGGCAAAATAAAAAAGGCAAAAGAGAAGAGGAGGCTAAGGAATAGGAAGAAAAGAGCAGCCCAAGCTCAAGCCCGAGGTAAGCATCCCGACTCTAATAAGAATATTTGAATGTGCAAATTATGGACATATTGTCAAAGAGGAGTAGTGTCAAACCTTCCAAAAACATAGTGAAATTGCATCTTGACTTGCTCAATATGAAACTTATGCAAGGCATGTCATGCAGATGGGTTTGCCAATGTTGGAAACCGCATATGTGACCTGAACTTGCTACCCTCATCCCCTGAAGATGCAATTGAAAATGCAACTGAAGATGCAGATACGATGTCAATGTTGAAAGGTCCTCTTGATTTCGTCCCAATTATCCTAGAAAATGTTCTCAGGGTAGAAAAAAAAAATTACTTCTCAAATGGGCAACACATGTGCTTATGAAAGGATTGAGCATGACCTGGTCGATGTGGACAGATTTTTCACCGAGAAGCTTAAACTTGAGATGGATATACGATATGGATATGGATAAGGAGATGGATGGTCAAAGGAATTATCGTAAACACACTCGTCAAGGTCTTCCTCAACCGCAATACCATCTCAACCATGTCCCCCTCCCCACTGCCTTTCCTCCTCAAACTTTTGTTCAGCCGAACCTCTCACCACCACTACCACCTTATATTCTACCTTTTCACCCTCCTCCTATTTCTCTAATAATTTATCACAACTCCCATGTACCTTTTGAGGCTCCAGGCCATGGAGGCCATGGAAACTGGTCGTGGTCACAGCACAAGTCGAGATCAAGTGATCTCGAGTTTCCAACTCCCTCACTTTCCCTTATTGGTCTAGGTCCATCTAAGGGACAATTTTTTCAAGCTTACAGGGTCAATTCACACCCTAGGCAACAGCCTAGTTCTTCTATCCAATGTCCTCCACTTGTAATGAGAAATGAGTGAAAAATTGAGATGAAAAGGAACAATAAGGAGACCAAAAGGAATAGACGAGAGGCCAAAGCTGAAAAGAGATACTACCCGCTCCAGCACCAAAAGGAAAAGGCAAAAGAGAAGAGAGGCTGAGGAATAGAAAGAAAAGAGCGGCCCAAGCTCATGCCCGAGGTAAGCATCCTGACTCTAAGTATCTTGACTTTGATAAGAATATTTAAGTGTGCAAATTAGGGACATATTGTCAAAGAGGAGTAGTGTCAAACCTTCCCAAAACTTAGTAAGATTGCATCATGGCTGTTCAATATGAAACTTATGCAAGGCATGTCATGCAGATGGGTTTATCAATGGTGGAAGTCGCGTATGTGACCTGAACTTGCTACCCTCCTCCCCTGAAGATGTAACTGAAAATGCAATTAAAGATGTAGATATGACGTCAATATTGAAAGGTCCTCTTGATTTCGCCTCGATTACCCTAGAAAAGGTTCTCAGGGCAGAAAATAAAGTTGCTTCTCAAATGGGCAATACATGTGCTTATGAAAGGATTGAGCGTGACCTGGCCGAGGTGGACAGATATGCCACCGAGAGGCATAAGATAAAGAGCTCCAACAGCCTGTAATAGGGTTGCCATCTTCAGCTGTTTCCACATCAATGGAGAATCACGACTCTCAGAATGGAGACATCCAAATCAGGAGCTTGAACAAAAAACACCGGCTGAAGGTGGTGAAAGAGGGAAACTTGAAAAGGACTTCTAGGTCTACAACTTCAAAGCCTTCTAATGGAGGGAAGCCCCCACTTAAGAGAAAATATGTAAGGAGAAAAAGAGTTGAGATACCCCTAGCTTTATCCAAAGAAGGGGTTGAGGACTCCTCGATGGATCTAAAAGTTTACTGACTGCCCAAAAAGTCCTGTAGAAAGGGCTTGAACTTAGACATCCAAGACATCGAAAAAGAACAGCCCGTACTCTCTCTTTCTCTCGTTACTTTGGCCAATGCATTGCAGTTGCCTAGACTACCTATTATGCACAATAATCAAAGCCCTTTTGACATATTATCATGTTCAGGTACCTAAGCGAAAAGTGACCAAACCTTTCGGTTTTGCTAGTACAACCATGTTGAGAGACCCTTGTTGAGAGACCCTAATGTATAAATTAATCAAATTCTTCTTTTCTCACAGGGACTCAAATAAATTTATTGTGGAGATAGATGGCCTCTATAGATGTGATCAAACAATGGGAGCACCTAGATATCAACAGAGAGACCGATGTAAGTCAAAATGCACACGATGCACTTGTTCTCTATAAGAGGGATGGAAGTATTGTGCTTGTCAATAATTCATTTGGTCCAATGAAGAAGCCAATGCTTGTCAACAATTCATTTGGTCCAACGAAGAAGCCAAGCCCACGGCCAAAAGTTGACTTTGATGAAGAAACCAGCCGAATGTGCCAATTTCTTTCCAGTGAATGTATTGATGGAACAGATGAAGAAAAGGCAAGATGTTGGGAGGAAGAAGGGAGAGTCTTCCAAGGGCGTGTAGACTTATTTGTTGCCGCTATGCATCTTGTACAAGGTATGTTATCTATATTCAAAGGCTTCGTGCCACTCCCAAAACCAAAACCAATCCGCAAACCACTCCAGTCCACCTATTACCAAATTGAGAGAAGCTGATTAAGTTTTTCCTGATCATGGCTAACTAATCTATTTCCCCAACTGTCTTTTGAGAGAAAGACAGAGAGAACACTATACTATTCACGTCAGAGCAAGCTTGTAATCCCTGCTGGCTCCCCTCATTGCATGCTAACCTAGGTAATGCCATCAACATAGACAAGGACTATGACTTGTTAAACTGCAAAAGTGCCAAGAGATAGCTTTAATGACCTTTAACTGACGACAATACATTTCCCATCATTTGCTAAGTGACATTAAGTGGAAGAATTAAGAGGATATCAGGGAAATTGTAAAACTTTTTATAAAGCTGTTAAAGCAGGAGTGCTGATTGTAAAAATCACAGGTAGAAATACATATTGTATCCATGGTAAAATGGTTCCTTAAAGGCAATTGTAAAAATAATTCACTAAATCCATACAAAATTCAAAGTGCCAATACTATAAAGCATGCATTCAAGAACTTCACTGCACTTATGTGACAGGTCTTAGCATTACTTATCTACTTCACCAACTGCTTAACAAGATAACCCCATGAATTTTTGCAAGTGACAGAAACTTTTCTCCATGGAAAGGATCAATGGTTGATTCAATTGTAGGAGTTTTTCTAACTCAAAATGTAGCAGACCATCAGTCTAGGTAAATTGGCCTTTCTGATACAATATTCTAGAGATCTTCCTATCTTTCACTGAAAATGATCCTCTCTTTCCATTTTCTTGCTTTTGCAATTCGGCATTCATGTCATTGGCATTGCGATTTCCCCAAAATCTAATCCCCAAAATGTGCTATGATAAAGGAACTACAATAATTATCAATGAACCAGACACACATCTTGGAGCTGGGGTACCCCCTGAGTGAAAACAGTCTAAATGATACTGTGTGTGGATAGAGCTGGATCACCAACAATGAATATGAGAAGAATGAAACCAATGGGGTTGTCAACAGCAATAATTTTGTGGGAAGTAAAGCTTGTTGCATTATCAAAGATGAAGCAACAATAAGAATTTCTATAACAGATAATAAGATGACAGAGATTTGTGAAGAATTATGCGATCATTCAATCAAGAATAATCAACCATGCAACAGCTATAGACAGGGCTGGGGACGGTGAGAATATACCTCAAGTAGCGTGTTAAGGGGAAACCAGCAAAATATAGATAGGTGTGTACTTCTTAGAACTTTCAGGGGAGAAAGAAAGCATGGACACAAAGGACATTTCAAAAGGCCCTGATCAAGAATCCTCAAATACACACCCTACTAAGTATGGTCTTCCGCTGATTGATGACTCAAACAAGATGAATATAACAAATTCGAAAGGGAAGAGTAGAGGTGCTGGTAAAGGTGCTGGTAAGGAGAAAAAAGAAGTTTTTGACTGGGATAGCTTAAGAAGACATGCAGAATCCAATGGACAGAAAAGAGTACGAACATCAAACGCAATGGAGTCTGCCGACTGGGAAGCTGTCAGACATGCAAATGTCAAGGAAATTGCTGATGTCATCAAGGAACGAGGAATGAATAAGGTACTTGCAGAAAGAATCAAGGTAATACACAACCCACTAGTGAAATTACCATTAGTTCCATGAAGAGGCTTCATATAATATCACGAGCTGCAAGTGTAGGATTTCCTCAATCGGCTTGTGGGTGAACATGGAAGTGTTGATCTAGAATGGCTCAGGGATGTCCCGCCTGACAAAGCAAAGTATGGTCTAAAACATTTGTGATTTCATTTGCAAGTTATGGCAGAATGTGTAATTTACAAGTGTGGTTCTATAGAAGTCAAATGCTTATATCTTTTTCTTTTCTTTTTTTTCACTCAAAAGTAAGTTTCATGCGTTATGCCCAATAATTGCTATTATAGAGTATTTTGAGGTAAGGCAATGTGAGTTCGTCAGTTAATATATAGATAGTATATAGATGGAACTGTCCTTGATTCTCAAGTTCTCACGTCTGACTTGGGTTTTGTAGAGAGTATCTGCTAAGCATTAGAGGCTTGGGGCAGAAGAGCGTGGAGTGCGTGCAGCTTTTGACACTCCACCACTGAACTTTCCCTGTAAGTCGAAGGCATAACCAGATACATCCTCATTATTTTGATAGATTTGTCAGCTAGCTGCCATTGTGAACAAGTGGACACAAATGTCGCCAGGGTAGCTATGAGGCTTGGATGGGTACCACTACAACCATTGCTGGAGTCACTTCAGTTTCATCTGTTGGAATTGTAAGTATCATCGAGGCACTTATTGACTGATTCATCAAACTAATCTTTGGGTTTGGGCAGCTAGTCTGTCTTAGATCTTATTTAACAATATTTATGGTCATGATTGTGCAAGTTGGAACTTCGGAACTGGAAGTATTAACCAACCACTGATTCGTCAAACTAATCTTTAGGTTTATACAGCTATCCTGACATAGATTCTATACAACAATATCTATGGCCAAGATTGTGCAAGCTCGATCATAGAACATTGTAAGGATGCTATCCTCTAATTTGGTGCCGAGTACCTCTAGATTGAATTTATGACAATCAGTTAATTAACGAAATCTTTGCATGCAGGTATGAGCTGCATTACCAGATAATAACATTTGGAAATGTGTGATATTATTCAGTTCCAGATGTTCTCCCCACCTCCCCCTTAGTATAATACTCATGGCTGTTGAGAGTGATCAATATTGTGAGATTAATACAAGTTTTCTGTACGAAAAAGAGATCAAATTGCAATGCTTGTCCTATGAGAGGAGAATGCAGATACTTTGCAAGTGCTTGTGCAAGGTATCATGGTCTCCTACAATTTATGTTGGTGTACCGTGAACACAACCACATTGAAGTTCCACCCAAGCAGGACCACTACTTCCAAAACAAGAATTTTAGATGCATAACAATAAAAGCTGAAAAGTATGGCCTAGGAAAACAATACCAATAATAGATGCACCTGCTTAGTTGGTCTATAAGGAAGATAATAAATCTTGAAAATGCAACTTGGACATTCTACATCCAATTCTAATTAGTTGATGATCAATTATTGTTTTCTTTTTATTGTGATAGTGATACTTCAATAGCAATAGATAGTGTGAATATCATTATTGCAATATCACCAGACATGAACACATGTTTTTCCATGAATTCAGCACTCATATTTTGTGTAGTGTAAGGCTTGCCCTACCCAGGCCAAAGGAGAAGAGCATAGCGAATGCAATGAGAAGAAACATAGCCAGCCAAAACATAGGTAAGACATGGCCTCTCTTTACCACTGTCTTTATCACTGGCAAAGCAGAACTTAGAAGAGCAGCAACAAGAAGCAAAACTAGGAGCAAGTAACTGTCAACCTATTGTGGAGGAACCTGCGACCCCACAACCAGAACCAGACTACACTCTGATACCAGAAATTGACATGGAGGATATGTTTTCAGATGACTCCAATGAAATTCCTACAATCAAACTTAACATGAAAGAGTTCACTCAGGAGAAGTAAATGCAGCACAACATGGACCATCAATAGCATGACATGTCAAAAGCTTTAGTTGTTTTAACCCCAGAAGCTGCCTCCATTCCTGTGCCTAGGCTTAAAACTGAGACGCGACTACGGACGAAGCACCTAGCATAAGTCTAACCTTCTTGACCACTCAAATTACTCACATATGATTGTCATTCTTTGAATGTAATAATACTTTTGTTGGTGGTAAGACATTTTAATAGACATTGATTCTTGCATTTTCTATTTCTGCCCTATAATCTTTCCAATTAATTGAACTTATTTCAAATAATTGTTGGAATTAATTAAGTTTAGGTTATTCATTTAGATGTTTACGTTTTCTTCTTTCTTCTCCCTGCTGCTCCTCAACCAAATCGTTGCTCGGTCATTGTTGCAACTCGATTCTTGTCGCTCCTCACCTTGCTCGACCAGCGGAGAATATGGGTCTCTGCAAACAAAGAAAGCAGCATCTGGTTTTTTTCTTGTTTTTGAATTCGTGCCTCAACCGACGGAGAATTTGGGTCTTCGACTTTGCGGAGGATGGGTACAAGGAATGGGGAGAACTTTGGTCTTTGACTTTGCAGAGGATGGGTACAAGCAATGGGAAGACCGTAGAAAACCTAGGGTTTTTTATGTTTTAGGATTTGTTAATTTTCCCTATATTTTTTTTGGACAAAATTGTCCAAACTCCGGTCATCGGAAATGTCACATCATGACTTACCGACAAGCTCAGGTTCTTCTTTGAAATTGATTCAATCACTTTAGGTCCTTATTTGAGACAATGGGTCCATTTTAAGTCTTTATTTGACACAAAATTTATTTCGGATCCTTATTTGAGAAAATTGGTCAACTCCGGGTCCTTATTTGAAATTTTCTCTAAAAGTGAGGTTGTTAGGATAAAAGTGAGTAAGATTTCTAACATTCATGGCATATTTTTGGCTACCATGCGAGGATCATTGCGGCAACAGTAAACTGTCGTCGCCTCCACCACCTTCATTTGTCATCGCCACTAACTTATTGTCATTACTAGCCAATCAATTATGTTTCCCAACTAAAGCTTCTTGATTAACATCTCCACCTTCGCTCATATTTGGTGCGATGGTGAAGCTTCAATTCATCGCCTCTTCTCATTAATAACTTGAGCATTCTCTCTATTACATATGCACTTCACTTGCAATGGAAAAATTCCACCTTTTTCGCAGTCTCTCACTCACTTGCGAATTGTCCTCATGGAAATAGAAAAAAATAGCAACGGAAGGCATGGGGAGGCAATGTCATAGCAAGGTGAGGTAATGTCACTGGCAGCTTGCCAGTAGTGGCGGAAGGCAACGTGGGGTTGTCGACAATAGCAGAAAGGTGGAGGGTTGAGAGAGAAGAAATCCCAATGTATTCATGTTATATTCGGACATTTATTGTTAAATTGCTAAAAGGAGGAGAGATGAGGCTGAAACTTCATCTTACATACAGAACAACTAAGTCTTTTACAAAAGACAAAATACATAACGTAAAACACACCATAACTATCCATGTTCTCCATAAAGCACTTACCCCACTAACACCTAAAAACTAGGATAACCAACACACATGACTCCACTAACTCTAATAACTGAAAAACCAAATCAACAAAACGTGCAAAAGAAAATAACTATTATATTAACAATCCATCCCTTAAACTGATGTTTGCTAACATTCAATTTAAAACCTTGACTTTTTTCACTGTGCAAACACCTAGTAACCTTATGAGCTTCACAAATGACTCCATCTTGAGAGTCTTGGTGAATATATCAGCAACTTGATCTTCACTCCTGCAGTAGATTAGATCAATTGTTCTATCATTGCTAAGATCTCTCAAGAAATAAAACTTCACATCAATGTGTTTGCTTCTTCCATGTAACACTGGATTCTTAGAGAGTTTTATTACTGAGTTATTGTCACAAAATTTTTTTAGTAGGTCCCGGTTGCTTGAATTGTAGCTCCTCAAGAATTCTCCTTAGCCAAATAGCTTGACAAGCACTAGCTGTTGCAGCAACAAATTCAGCTTCTATACTTGACAATGTGACAATTGGTTGCTTCTTGGATGACTACGAAATAGCACCTGTTCCAAACATAAAAGCATAACCCGAAGTGCTCCTCCTATCATCTTGATCTCCTGCATAGTCACTATTAGTAAATCGCAACAAATCAGACTTTTCACCCTTATTGTAAAATAGCCCAAAGTCTCTAGTTCATTGCAAGTAACGAAGGATTCTCTTGGCAGCTAACAAATGCATTTGTGTAGGATTCTCCATATATCTACTGATTAAACTCACAGAATACATTATGTCTGGTCTTGTTGCAGTTAAATACATCAAACTGCCCACAATTTGTTTATAAAGTGTGCTGTCAACCTTCCTCCCTTCATGATCTTTGTATAACTTTAAGCCAAACTCAACTTGAGTGTTTACAGGATTACAATCCTTCATCTGAAACCTGTCCAAAATTTCTCCCACATATTTCTTTTGAGAAATAAAAATCCCATCATCTGATTGTACCACTTCTATGCCAAGGAAGTAATGCATCATACCAAGATCAAACATTTCAAACTCATCCATCATAGATTTCTTGAATTCTTCAAACATGCCATCACAACTTCCAGTAAATATAAGATCGTCAACATACAAGTAGACAATAAGCATTTTCCCTTTATCTCCAATCTTGACAAAAAGCGTATGCTCATAAGGACATTTTGAAAAATCAACTTTAAGAAAATAAGTTTCAATACGACTATAGTAAGCCCGATTGGCTTGTTTTAGCCCATAAAGAGCTTTCTTCAATCTATAAATTTTATGCTCATTTCCAATCTTGACATAACCAGAGGGTTGCTCGACAAATACTTGTTCGTCCAAGTACCCATGCAAGAATGTCGATTTGACATCTAGCTAGAAAATAAGCCAAGAATTCTGTGCCGCCAATGCAACCACCAATCTGATTGTGTCATGTCTTGCAACTGGAGAAAAAAACCTCTGTATAGTCGATCACATATTGCTGCTTGTATCCCTTGGCTACCAAACGTGTTTTATATTTGTCAACCTCACCATTTTCTTTCAGTTTTATTTTAAAGACCCACTTTACACTAATGATTTTTTTTCCATCCGGAAGATCGGATAGCTCCCAAATATCATTTCTTTCGATGGCATTAATTTCATCATCCATCGCTTTTCACCATTTTTCTTCTTTGACAATACTCTCAAAAGTTGTAGGGTCATAGTCTGAAAATAAGGCAAAGTGAGTAATTGAATCTCCAATTCTAGTTACCTTATAATCTTCCATCCAAGCAGGCTTTCTTCTAACGCGGTGAAGAGAATGGACTTCTTCTTCATTGATTTTAGCACCTGTTGGTGAAATTCCAGTAGCTGTAGAAGTTGTATTTGATGAATTTTGGGGCATATAAGGTGCTGAAATTTGCTCATGTTCAGCATCATTATCATAAAGAACTTGGGTAAGCTGCTGTCTATTCCAATCCCAAGTGTTCTCTTCATCGAAAACAACATCCTTGCTAGTCACAATCTTCTTTGTTAGTGGATTGAATAATTTATATGCTTTGGATACTTCACTTACACCAAGAAAAACACATTTTTAGCATTGTCATCAAGTTTCTTCCTTTTCACATCTGGGACATGGGCATTATGCGATGCATCCAAAAATTATGAAGTGATCTACAGCCAGTCTTCTCCCACTCCAAGCCTCTTCAGGTGTCATATTTTGAACAACAAAAGTTGGACTTTTGTTCAAAACATGAATACTCCAATTTACTGCTTCTACCCAGAAAGTCTTTGGAATTCTTCCTCTTGCCAATAAGCTTCTCACCATGTTGAGAATGGTTCTATTTTTCCTCTCAGATATACCATTATGTTGTAGTGTATATACAACTGTAAGCTCTCTTCAAATACCATGCTCTGCACAAAAAACTTCAAATTCTTTTGAGCAATATTCACCACCACGATCTGTTCGAAGAGTCTTAATGGTCTTTTCTGCTTCATTTTCAACACGAGCTTTGAATCTTTTAAATGTGGGGA